>JAQNBH010000005.1:9654670-10280012 GCA_028752905.1 Cladorhizidae sp. MBARI D1340-BT2
TTTTTGTGTCCAAGTATAGAAATTTCAGACTGTTAGAAAGGGGAAATATAACAAGCTGCATTTTGGTGCAAGAATCATCTCCATTGAAGTGAGCTAACAAAATCTGGGGCATTCTTATGTAAAACTTACTACTGCAAATAAATCTACCCTGGATCACCTCCTTTCCAAAGAGCCAAGGATCCAGTTAGGTCTATGTAGCTTTCCAAAGAGCCAAGGACCCTCAGGTAAGCAAGACTCTAGGTAGACATAGGTCTCTCTGTAGCTTTCTAAAGAGCCAAGGCCCCTCAGGTAAGCAAGGACCCAGGTTGACATAGGTCTCTCTGTAGCTTTCTAAAGAGCCAAGGACCCTCAGGTAAGCAAGGACCCAGGTAGACATAGGTCTCTCTGTAGCTTTCTAAAGAGCCAAGGCCCCTCAGGTAAGCAAGGACCCAGGTAGACATAGGTCTCTCTGTAGCTTTCTAAAGAGCCAAGGACCCTCAGGTAAGCAAGGACCCAGGTAGACATAGGTCTCTCTGTAGCTTTCCAAAGAGCCAAGGACCCTCAGGTAAGCAAGGACCCAGGTAGACATAGGTCTCTCTGTAGCTTTCCAAAGACCAAGGACCCTCAGGTAAGCAAGGACGCAGGTAGACATAGGTCTCTCTGTAGCTTTCTAAAGAGCCAAGGCCCCTCAGGTAAGCAAGGACCCAGGTAGACATAGGTCTCTCTGTAGCTTTCCAAAGACCAAGGACCCTCAGGTAAGCAAGGACGCAGGTAGACATAGGTCTCTCTGTAGCTTTCTAAAGAGCCAAGGCCCCTCAGGTAAGCAAGGACCCAGGTTGACATAGGTCTCTCTGTAGCTTTCTAAAGAGCCATGGACCCTCAGGTAAGCAAGGACCCAGGTAGACATAGGTCTCTCTGTAGCTTTCTAAAGAGCCAAGGACCCTCAGGTAAGCAAGGATCCAGGTAGACATAGGTCTCTCTGTAGCTTTCCAAAGAGCCAAGGACCCTCAGGTAAGCAAGGACCCAGGTAGACATAGGTCTCTCTGTAGCTTTCCAAAGACCAAGGACCCTCAGGTAAGCAAGGACGCAGGTAGACATAGGTCTCTCTGTAGCTTTCTAAAGAGCCAAGGCCCCTCAGGTAAGCAAGGACCCAGGTAGACATAGGTCTCTCTGTAGCTTTCTAAAGAGCCATGGACCCTCAGGTAAGCAAGGACCCAGGTAGACATAGGTCTCTCTGTAGCTTTCTAAAGAGCCAAGGTAAGCAAGGACCCAGGTAGACATAGGTCTCTCTGTAGCTTTCCAAAGAGCCAAGGACCCTCAGGTAAGCAAGGACCCAGGTAGACATAGGTCTCTATGAAGCTTTCTAAAGAGCCAAGAACCCTCAGGTAAGCAAGATTCTAGGCAGACATAGGTCTCTCTGTAGCTCTCTGTAGCTTTCCAAAGAGCCAAGGACCTCCAGGTAAGCAAGGACCCGGTGTCTATGTAACTCGTCAAAGTGGAATGTTTTCCCAGAAAAAGCAATCCAGGCCTGGAAGAGAGTTCATGAGGAAGAGACCGTTCATGATGGCATTTCTTCCGTTTTGCTTACTCACCCCATCAAACAGGAAGTAATATTTTTACAGCTAATTTACACGATGCAGAGGTCTACTGGGCATGTGCAGGTTTAAAAACAACAACAACTGTGTTTAGCACATGTGCTTCATTTGGTATAATATTTTTTAAACAATGTCTGAGTTTGGGCTGGTGGACGGACGCTCGTGGCTCTCAATTGCTTAAGCACCTTCTTCACCATTGGTTTTTATCTAGTCTTCGCTTGTAAGTGCTGGTGGTAACCGGGACTGCTCCAGCATAAGGTCAGGGTGTCTTCCATTTCTTGGGACCAGACGGACTTCTAGGCACGTAATTCGGCCTCCGACACTCTCTGCAACAGTTCCAACAGCCACCACCCCTTCTTGCTAGCCCCACCCCTTCTTGCTAGCCAGGTACTAAGCCACAACAGTCTCCACCTCTAAGAAGTGGATTACATTTCCGCATGTGGACATTGTTTATTATTTGGGAGCATTTCTGAGCACGTCAGTCATGCGTGTGTGATAAGTTGCATCATGATGGGAGCATTTCTGAGCACGTCAGTCATGTGTGTGTGATCAGTTGCATCTCAGTCACGAGTGTGTGATCAGTTGCGTCATGGTGTCTGTTGCCGCTGGAAGGCTTGTGTGGGAATGTTGTTGTCTCGAATGACACGGAGATGCATACCAACAACTAACAAGTGTGAACATTACAAACATCCCACCTCCCCCTCCCTCCCCCTCCCTCCCAGCCTAAAGGTAACAGGAGGAAGCATCGGCTCATGTTGATTACATCTCTCTCTCTCTCACTAGATCTACATGCTGATGAAGATGGACTGCTATCCTCGCTTCAAAAAATCCGTACTGGTGAAGGAGTGCCTAATGGCTGAGATGGATGGGAAGCCCCTCCCAATTGACCTCCCACAGAACAAACCCGAGCAAGGACACCAATTCACTGGCATATGGAAGAAGCACAGGGTATGTGTGGGGGGTGTGTGTGTGGGGTGTGTGTGTGGTGTGTGTGTGGGGTGTGTGTGTGTGTGAGGTGTGTGGGTTGTGTGTGTGTGTGGGGTGTGTGGGGTATGTGTGTGGGGTGTGGAGTGGGTGGGTGTGTTCATTACAATACAACAATACAAAATTAATGTATTAGATTACATGCTTCATGTTTACATAGGAGTTCAGTTTTGGGCGGTCTCTGTTTGGTCGCTTGGGACGTGGGCGTGTGCAACAGGAGCAGCCTGTGATGAACCCTCCCCCGGCAGCTGGAGGTGAAGGTATTCACGGGATCTGGGGGGCTTCGACCGAGACCCCCAGGCCGAACACTACCCACGCCCCTCTTGAGAGCAAGAAGTCGCGCAGAGGTGAGTTTGCTGTGTTTCTGTTCTAGAAAGTTCCTTACCTCTTCCTGTTCTGCACCCCTCCCCAGGTACTAAAGACGGAAGCCCGCGTCTACGCAAATCTCACTCCACCAAAGATCCCAAGTCCAAGCGGAGGAGTGGAGGAACCAGCAGTGGTGGGAGTGTCTCCGCAGAATCCAAAGGTCACAGTTCAACATGCTCCTCGCCACGTAATTCCAACCCTCCATCCGTCACGGAAGACTTCGCACCAGAATATGTAAATGTATTGACGTGTGGCTGATGTCTGTATTGGCTGGAACTGCTGACACATTTCCTATGCATTAGCTACCCACTTTGTGGAATTGGGCCATGTCAGAGCCATTGCAATAAAAACCTTTTCATGTTGGCACTCTTGGTGAGAGTGTATATATTACAGAGCCCACCTGTAGATCTCTGCATTCCAGCCAGTACCACATATGGTATGATAGGTGTCTATAAGTTCATGATGTAAAGTTAGAGATGTGGACGTGTGTGTTGTCTGAGTGCATATTCTGTAACGCACAACTCGATGTTAGTTATGTGTACATCTACTTCCTGATGCTTTTATATGGCAACAAATGTTTCATCTGCACAACTCTTCTTCCTCTTCCTCTTCCTCCCTCTCTCCTCCTCTCCCTCCTCTTCCTCCTCCTCCTCTCCCTCCTCCTCCTCCTCCTCTTCCTCCTCTTCCTTCCTCCTCCTCCTCTCCCTCCTCCTCTCCTCCTCTTCCTTCCTCCTCCTCCCTCTCCTCCTCTCCTCCTCCTCCTCCTATTCCTTCCTCCTCCTCCTCCTCCTATTCCTTCCTCCTCCTCTCCTCCTCCTCATCCTCCTCTCCTCCTCCTCCTCTTCCTCCCTCCTCCTCCCTTCCACTCCACAGCATCTCAACATCTTTCAGTCACACTTGAGGAATGTGTTTGAAATAAACTTTCCAAATAAAGTGACCAAGATCATGGAGGTCCCCCCAGAGTGCACAGTGGAGCAAGCTATACAGCCAATCCTCAAGAAGCACGGCTACTCGCTGGATATCATGGAGCTCAGATTTGCCAACAACTTCAAGGTGACTTACAACCCATAGCTCCCGGCTTTCATGTACACACATGCATGCACATACACACACACACACACACACATACACATATGCACACATATACACACACACACATAACAAACACACATACATACACACACAAAACACACACACACACATACACATATATACACACACACATGCATACACACATATATACACACATAACAAACACACATACACACACACACAAAACACACACACAATATACACACACACACACACACACAATACACACACACATACACATATACACACACACAATACACACACACATACCACACACACACACACCACACATTTATATATAGAGAACAAGGTAGCTCTATATAGCTTCACTCTGATTTTATCGTTGGACTTCCTGTGGATCTCTCGAGTAATGCTCTCCTCCTGCCTGCACATGTGTAGAGGCAGTGTGACCTCTAGAGTAATACTCTCCTCCTGCCTGCACATGTGTAGAGGCAGTGTGACCTCTAGAGTAATGCTCTCCTCCTGCCTGCACATGTGTAGAGGCAGTGTGACCTCTAGAGTAATGCTCTCCTCCTGCCTGCACATGTGTAGAGGCAGTGTGACCTCTAGAGTAATGCTCTCCTTCTGCCTGCACATGTGTAGAGGCAGTGTGACCTCTAGAGTAATGCTCTCCTCCTGCCTGCACATGTGTAGAGGCAGTGTGACCTCTAGAGTAATGCTCTCCTCCTGCCTGCACATGTGTAGAGGCAGTGTGACCTCTAGAGTAATGCTCTCCTCCTGCCTCATGTGTAGAGGCAGTGTGACCTCTAGAGTAATGCTCTCCTCCTGCCTGCACATGTGTAGAGGCAGTGTGACCTCTAGAGTAATGCTCTCCTCCTGCCTGCACATGTGTAGAGGCAGTGTGACCTCTAGAGTAATGCTCTCCTCCTGTCTGCACATGTGTAGAGGCAATGTGACCTCTAGAGTAATGCTCTCCTCCTGCCTGCACATGTGTAGAGGCAGTGTGACCTCTAGAGTAATGCTCTCCTCCTGCCTCATGTGTAGAGGCAGTGTGACCTCTAGAGTAATGCTCTCCTCCTGCCATGCACATGTGTAGAGGCAGTGTGACCTCTAGAGTAAAGCTCTCCTCCTGCCTGCACATGTGTAGAGGCAGTGTGACCTCTAGAGTAATGCTCTCCTCCTGCCATGCACATGTGTAGAGGCAGTGTGACCTCTAGAGTAATGCTCTCCTCCTGCCATGCACATGTGTAGAGGCAGTGTGACCTCTAGAGTAATGCTCTCCTCCTGCCTCATGTGTAGAGGCAGTGTGACCTCTAGAGTAATGCTCTCCTCCTGCCTGCACATGTGTAGAGGCAGTGTGACCTCTAGAGTAATGCTCTCCTCCTGCCATGCACATGTGTAATGAACAGGAAATTTGTTGATATAAACAGTGAGCTATTGATATCACTGTCAGAAACAGAAAGAACAAAAATTCTTGTGTAATTTGCATCACTAACTGCTTCTTCCTCTCTCATCCCACTCCATGTTGGTGCATAGATAATCAATCACATATGCTTCCTCTCCCATCCCACTCCATGTTGGTGCATAGATAATCAATCACATGTGCTTCTTCCTCTCTCATCCCACTCCATGTTGGTGCATAGATAATCAATCACATATGCTTCTTCCTCTCCCATCCCCATGTTGGTGCATAGATAATCAATCACATATGCTTCCTCTCCCATCCCACTCCATGTTGGTGCATAGATAATCAATCACATGTGCTTCTTCCTCTCTCATCCCACTCCATGTTGGTGCATAGATAATCAATCACATATGCTTCTTCCTCTCCCATCCCACTCCATGTTGGTGCATAGATAATCAATCACATATGCTTCTTCCTCTCCCATCCCACTCCATGTTGGTGCATAGATAATCAATCACATATGCTTCTTCCTCTCCCATCCCACTCCATGTTGGTGCATAGATAATCAATCACATATGCTTCTTCCTCTCCCATCCCACTCCATGTTGGTGCATAGATAATCAATCACATATGCTTCTTCCTCTCATCCCACTCCATGTTGGTGCATAGATAATCAATCACATATGCTTCTTCCTCTCCCATCCCACTAGATAATCAACCTCAAAGCACCGGCCAGCGTTTTAATTGGTCAACATATCAGCGTGATCAAGTCCAAGAACACCTTTGTGTGAGTTGTTTATTGGTGATAATTGGAGGTCACTAGAGATCTTCTGCTGGAGTTAGTTAATGAAGGGTTAAGGAGGTGTATCTAATTACTGCATAATTACTGCAAATTAGTCTATTCATGTTCACTTGTCCACCAGAAATCGAGCGCAGCGCGTGGCTTATGAATATTCATAGTTTTTTAATTGTGGTTAGAGTGCACGGGTAGCTGTATGCTGCACTTAATTAAATACCGCTGAAGGAAAGGAAAAACATCGCCAGCACACAAGCAGCATGATGGTCTTACCATGTTTGAGTAAGAGTGGACATTTAAAAAGTTATAGCGATTCTTCTAAGTGATAAGTGAACTTGAATCGACCTTAGTTACTGTAGAGTACAGGCTAGTTACTGTAGGGTTCAGAGGTGGACTTAATTACCGGGAGCTAGTTAATGTAGGGTTCAGAGGTGGACCTAATTACTAGCTAGTTACTGTAGAGTTCAGAGGTGGACCTACTAGTTACTGTAGGGTTCAGAGGTGGACTTAATTACTGGGAGCTAGTTACTGTAGGGTTCAGAGGTGGACCTACTAATTACTGTAGGGTTCAGAGGTGGACTTAATTACTGGGAGCTAGTTACTGTAGGGTTCAGAGGTGGACCTAATTACTAGCTAGTTACGTAGAGTTCAGAGGTGGACCTAATTACTAGCTAGTTACTGTAGAGTTCAGAGGTGGACCTACTAGTTACTGTAGAGTTTAGAAGTGGACTTAATTACTAGCTAGTTACTCTAGGGTTCAGATGTGGACCTAATTACTAGTGTCTAGCTTCTATAGGGTTCAGAGGTGGACCTGATTACTAGCTAGTTACCCTAGGGTTCAGAGGTGGACCTAATTACTGGGAGCTAGAGTTAGCCAATTAATTGCAACAGGCACCAATTGGCATCATGTGCGTGCAGGCTTTGAACAGTGGCTGACGCCAATTGACACCAATAGCACTTTTAGTGAAGCATCATCGCTTTAATAATTTGTTTGAGTGGGTGGCAGTACTGCAGTGGGCCCTGCTATAAGAATCCCTTACTAGTAGGCCTAAGCCCCTATAGCTCTACCTAACAGTAGCTAGCTACACATTGAAATCTATTCGCGTACAAAATAAATCATGATGTAGTTGGCTTTTTCCTATTGCTAGCGCTTGGCATCATCCACCATCTAGAAGCTTCCTTTAAGCTCGGGTAAAGCTTCTACACTCCATTCCATTTATGCACGGTTTCATAAGAGAAGGAGCGTGCATTAAAGTGCATCGTTAGCTAAACATTGCCTAAACATCGAAGATAGTCTTCGAGATCAATGGAATCTGGTAGCCAGGACATAGGGCAGATGATAGTGAAGCTCTTCAAGCTCTAGTCCGAGTAACATGTGCCTTTCCCCCTCAACTGAATGAGGAGGTCACTTGAAAATATCTCCGCCTCACAATGTATAATAGAATATTTCGTTAATGGCGTGGTTAGTCAGTTAAGAGATGAAAAACTGTAAATCGAATGTCATCACTTCAGCCCCAAAACTAGCTAACTTGAAGTCCACCTTAGTGCATTAGGCTGTTCGATGTGTACCTATCAAACATAGTCGACCGTTTGACCTTTCTACTTGACCTTCCATACTACCTGAGCAGTTGTTACAAGAGTGACAAAGACCTAATTACTGGGAGCTAGTTACTATTAAGTTTAAATTCCTGATGCACAAAAGTTCATTACGACTACCCACGAGTAGTAGTGGGCCATGTGTGCGGCGTAAGAAGCCAACTCACCGAAGATCCATGTCATGGTGGGAATGGCTCTTGTTTCTTGAGTGAGTAGAAGAGTGTGTACAGCACAAGACAACCTTCATGCAAATCACTTGACTTATCCACCACAGAGCTTCATTTCCGGACGTGCTTGAAAGGATTCTGCCTGCCGATGGGAAGAATACAGTGGGAGAGCTCTTTGTGGGTATCCTCAAGGATATGGACAAGCTGCAGAACTTCTCCGTAGCAATTGAGGGTGCACGTGTCTCCCTGGACTTTGATACCGACACGTCTGCTCTTATTGGTCAGAAGGTCATCGTCAAGTACTTGCCTGGACCATGTGAGTATTCCATACTGGGGCAATCGTATTCCATACAGAGGTAATCATATTCCATACTGGGTTAATCATATTCCATGCTGGGATAATAGTATTCCTTACAGAGGTAATCATATTCCATGCTGGGATAATAGTTTTCCATACAGAGGTAATCATATTCCATACTGGGTTATCAATCTTATCGGCCTCCATACTGGGGTAGACGCATTCCTGCTGACTTTCACTAGCCAGTGATTGAGGCAGTTAGCTTTCAGCCGATGGTCCTTGGGGACACATGGAATCTGCTGCAGGGCAGCCCTACAAGTCCAGAAAGACAGAATAGGAGTGGATGGATCATTCATGTTTATGCACTTATGTGTGAGCTAGCATTGCAAGGTGTGTGCCAGTGTGGTGAGGTGTGTGCTAGTGTGATGAGGTGTGTGCCAGTGTGGTGAGGTGTGTGCCAGTGTGGCGAGGTGTGTGCTAGTGTGGTGAGTGTGTGCCAGTGTGATGAGGTGCGTGCCAGTGTGGTGAGGTGTGTGCCAGTGTGGCGAGGTGTGTGCTAGTGTAGTGAGGTGCGTGCCAGTGTGATGAGATGTGTGCCAGTGTAGTGAGGTGTGTGCTAGTGTAGTGAGGTGTGTGACAGTGTGATGAGGTGTGTGCCAGTGTGGTGAGGTGTGTGCCAGTGTGGTGAAGTGTGTGACAGTGTAGTGAGGTGTGTGACAGTGTGATGAGGTGTGTGCCAGTGTGGTGAGGTGTGTGCCAGTGTGGTGAGGTGTGTGCCAGTGTGTGCTAGTGTAGTGAGGTGCGTGCCAGTGTGGCAAGGTGTCTGCTAGTATGGTGAGGTGTGTGCCAGTGTGATGAGGTGTGTGCCAGTGTAGTGAGGTGTGTGCTAGTGTAGTGAGGTGCATGCCAGTGTGGTGAGGTGTGTGCCAGTGTGATGAGGTGTGTGCTAGTGTAGTGAAGTGCATGCCAGTGTGATGAGGTGTGTGCCAGTGTGTGTAGTGTAGTGAGGTACGTGCCAGTGTGGCAAGGTGTGTGCTAGTATGGTGAGGTGTGTGCTAGTGTAGTGAGGTGCGTGCCAGTGTGGTGAGGTGCATGCCAGTGTGATGAGGTGCGTGCCGGTGTGATGAGGTGTGTGCCAGTGTGATGAGGTGTGTGCCAGTGTGATGAGGTGTGTGCCAGTGTGATGAGGTGCGTGCCAGTGTGATGAGGTGTGTGCTAGTGTAGTGAGGTACGTGCCAGTGTGGCGAGGTGTGTGCCAGTATGATGAGGTGTGTGCCGGTGAGGTGTGTGCCAGTATGATGAGGTGCGTGCCAGTGTGGTGAGGTGTGCTTGTGTAGTGAGGTGCTTGCCAGTGTGGTGAGGTGTGCCAGTGTGGTGAGGTGTGTGCCAGTATTTGGTGAGGTGTGCTTGTGTAGTGAGGTGCTTGCCAGTGTGGTGAGGTGTGTGCCAGTGTGGTGAGGTGTGTGCCAGTATTTGGTGAGGTGTGTGCCAGTGTAGTGAGGTGTGTGCCAGTGTGATGAGGTGTGCCAGTGTGGCAAGGTGTGTGCCAGTGTGATGAGGTGTGTGCTAGTGTGATGAGATGTGTGCCAGTGTGGCGAGGTGTGTGCTGGCTTTGTGAAGTGTGTTCGCACTGTGAGGCGTGCATGATGTAGTTGTTGTTGAGTGCAACTGGTCTGGTGGTGACACAACAAGGACCTTACAACTCGGTGCAACTCCAACCTTAATGACTAAATCTCCTTATGAACCTTGTGAGGTTGTGATGTTGCTATTTCCTCTGCAGTGAATTGGGGGGCGGAGCTACGTTCCAATCTCTCGTCCAGTATGAAATCGACAGGTTCCACTGGACGAACAGACATGGATGGTACGTATGACAAAAATATTAGTCATGGCCACCACCACCACCATCACCACACCATCACAAACCACCATCACCACACCAACACCATGAACACCACCCACCACTACTACACCAACCATCACCACCACCGTCACAAACCACCACCGTCACAAACCACCACCACACAACCATCATCATTGCCATCTTTTCATCTGCACAGATCTCTTCTCCATGATTGAGCGTCTGTCCAGCGACACGCTGGACGACCAGTGCATCTCACCCTCAATAAATGCCACAGAGCTAAACTGCAAGAGTAACTCGTCTGACGAGCTATACAACACGGGAGAGACAAGGAACCGCAGTCAGACCGAGGGTAAGAGGGAGGGGCCCTCGAACAACAACCATCGACCCCTCACCAACAGCAAGTCCACGGACTCCTTGGACTGCCCCGGTGGCAGCGTGCACAACCAACCACATTACAATCACTTCCTCTACCCTCCACCATTGCCCTCTTCCTCCTCATCCTCCTCTCGACAAGCATCACGACACAGACAGCAGGGAGAAGTGCAACATCACAGAGGCTCGGCACCGCTCAGACCAGTGCCCCCTCCCCCTTCAGCCACCTCATTCAGCTCTGACAATCACAACCACCCCAGGAACATGCATTTCTCCAACACACCGAGTGGGACCATGACTCAGAGCAGGCTCAGCTCCGAATCCTTCTCCTCCTCTGACACAGGGTTGCAGCAGCATCATCAACAGCAGAATCAGCCCAGTTCCTTCTCATCGCCTGCCACTGGGGGCTCATCTCGCGAGGGACAGATGGTTTCTCCCCCTTCTCCCACTTCTAAGCTGCCTGCTCTCCCTCCCCAAGCTAAGAGGTTGTCGGACCCACGGAGCATGCATCCACCATCGCGGTGGTCCGGGACCTCCTTCAAGAGTACCGATTCTGCCTCCAGCGAAGACTCTCTCACTACTGCTGATGCCACCAAACAGTACGGTCGTTATCATTCCGACCAGGGGCAAGGGCTGCGAGAAGTCCGTTCCTTCTCTGCTGGGACACATCCCAGTAAGGATCGCTCCCACTACTTCCCTAAAGGCCATGTTCCTCCCAGTGTAACTGGACCCATTTCCATCAATAGTAAGGAGTCCTTCCAGTCAGAGCATCCTGCATACTCGGACAGCATAAAGGATGCACACGTCTTGTCTTCATCTTGCAATTCCAGTTCAAACCCTGGAAGTCTGTCTGTTGGCGACCAGGGGCTGCGAAAGAACAGCTGGCAGTCAAGGACTCATGCTAGCCACCCACTCCAGACCTCAGTCAGCAGGGGACACAGTCAATCTATAGGGGCCAACCTCTGCTCCAACTATCCCTCGAAGGGTGCCAACACCTTTCCAAGTGCACTGCAGAAAAGGTCAGCTGAAGCTCTTTGAAATATCCACTTGTCATTTGTTGTCATGAATCATGAAGTTTGTACAACCCACCCTGATCCACACATACTCCACCTTGATCAACACATACCCCACCCTGTTCCACACATACTCCACCCTGATCCACACATACTCCACCCTGATCCACCCCAATCCACACAATCCACCCCGATCCACACAACCCACCCTGATCCACACATACTCCACCTTGATCCACACATACACCACCTTGATCCACACATACTCCACCCTGATCCACACATACTCCACCCTGATCCACACAACCCACCCTGATCCACACATACACCACCCTGATCCACACATACACCACCCTGATCCACACATACTCCACCTTGATCCACACATACACCACCTTGATCCACACATACTCCACCCTGATCCACACACAATCTACCCCGATCCACACACAACCCACCCTGATCCACACAACCCACCCTGATCCACACAACCCACCCTGATCCACACATACTCCACCCTGATCCACACACAATCTACCCCGATCCACACAACCCACCTTGATCCACACATACTCCACCCTGATCCACACAACCCACCCTGATCCACACACAATCTACCCCGATCCACACAACCCACCTTGATCCACACATACTCCACCCTGATCCACACAACCCACTTCACCCTGATCCACACACAATCTACCCCGATCCACACAACCCACCTTGATCCACACATACTCCACCCTGATCCACACAACCCACTTCACCCTGATCCACACACAATCTACCCCGATCCACACAACCCACCTTGATCACACATACTCCACCTTGATCCACACAACCCACTTCACCCTGATCCACACACAATCTACCCCGATCCACACAACCCACCTTGATCCACACATACTCCACCCTGATCCACACAACCCACTTCACCCTGATCCACACACAATCTACCCCGATCCACACAACCCACCTTGATCCACACAACCCACCTTGATCCACACATACTTGATCAACACGTACTCCACCCTTATCCACACAATCCACCCTTTCCCAAGTTGTATTTAGTGTCATGTGTTCGATGTGTCTCCCCCTAGGGTGCCAGCACCACATGCAGTAACTAAGAGACGAGAGATGGCAGACAACTCCTCTCAGCTGATGGATCAAGGTGACCCTCTGGCAGACCACGAGAACGAGGAATACAACCGACTGGGCCGGTCCAGGAACAACTCCTCCAAATCCCGCTCAGCTACACCAGACATCGAGACTTTTGTGTGAAATCCAAACCAGTCTATATATAATAAATTTTAGCAACATGTAGTATAGGCATACGAGGGAGCGTCATAAACATGATCCTCCCAGCAGTATATATTTAAGTTGTGGCACTGTGTGTGAGTGTTGTGTAAATAAGCTCCCACACAACACATCTACTCTTCATTCGTGTCGGTCATAGACATGCGTGGCGGGCACTGATTAGTGTCCTCGTGCACCCTATTATGTATACACAGACTTGTTTGTCATTATGAAATGTCTATTATAAATATATTATGTCATAATTAATATATAACTATTATATTAAAAATAGTCATAATATTTGTTTGTATTTCGTAATAATATTAAACAAGCAAATAAGAATGACAAATGAATTCGCTTAATAGATCAACTTCGTCTGAGAAAGAGGTCACGATCAGTTATACAGAATAATCAGATTCGAGTTATTGCTATCCAGTCAAAACAAAAAATTGCCTGCAAAATGGTTGAATCAGCTTTAATTAATAAAAATATGCGAGAGCCTGAAGCCGAGGCAACATTAACAGCTCGTCAACTAGTAAATATACACTAGAAGTCTCGCCTGGAGACGATACATATTATGCATAATTGACAACTCTCAGATTCATCCATACCATATATAGAGAGATAGCTGATACATGATGTATATAATGTTCAGTGATGATGGTGTGTTTGTGTGTGGTGATATTCTGTGTCAAAATTCACATGACAAAGACTTTCTTGACTTCTGAGAACTTGAATGTTTCTTTAGTCCGTGGGCAAGTCACCATGCCATCATTGCAACCAGACATCAGCTTCAGTGCCTAATTAAGAGCACACTCATCAAAGTGAACCTTTACCATACAGCACACAGCACTGCAAAAGCAGTTATACAGGCACACATGCTGACACGGATTTCTCTAGCCATACATATATAGCGGTAGAAAGGCCCAACAACGATGTCTTAATAGACCTCTTTGATGTTGTAGATGCTGCTGCCTATTGATCTTCACCACAAAGAGTTGTGACAATGCAAAGTGAGCCATCAGCAACCATCCTTGACGCTAGCTCTGAACGAGCTCTCCTCGCTAGAGCCTGACACTAGCTCTTGAGCTATACATCCTCGCTAGAGCCTGACACACTAGCTCTGAAATAAATATATCCTCGCTCTCCTCGCTAGAGCCTGACACTAGCTCTGAAATAAATATATCCTCGCTCTCCTCGCTAGAGCCTGACACTAGCTCTGAGATATAATATCCGAGCTCTCCTTACTAGAGCCTGACACTAGCTCTGAGATATAATATCCGAGCTCTCCTTACTAGAGCCTGACACTAGCTCTGAGATATAATATCCGAGCTCTCCTTACTAGAGCCTTACACTAGCTCTGAGATATAATATCCGAGCTCTCCTTGCTAGAACCTGACACTAGGAGCTCTCCTTGCTAGAGCCTGACACTAGCTCTGAGATATAATATCCGAGCTCTCCTTACTAGAGCCTTACACTAGGAGCTCTCCTTGTTAGAGCCTGACACTAGCTCTGAGATATAATATCCGAACTCTCCTTACTAGAGCCTGACACTAGGAGCTCTCCTTGCTAGAGCCTGACACTAGCTCTGAGATATAATATCCGAGCTCTCCTTACTAGAGCCTTACACTAGGAGCTCTCCTTGTTAAAGCCTGACACTAGCTCTGAGATATAATATCCGAACTCTCCTTACTAGAGCCTGACACTAGGAGCAAGGAGAGCTAGAGCCTGACACTAGCTCCCCTCGCTGGAACTGGGGCATCTCCACATTAAGGCCTTATTTTGGACCAGGAAAAAGCTTGTCTCTTAGTATTGCATTACTCTAGTTAGAGGCCCACCCGTTGGTCGGCAGGGGGGGGGCACAGCATACCTGCTCTCCATAGATGTACCCGTTGGGTAGCGACAGGGGCGGGTTGTGCTCATTCATGGGCTGGCCAGACAGACTGCAGATCAGGTACGACTGAGAGCAGTGCGAGAACGGGAGAGGGTTGGAGAGCTCGTTGAGTGGCTTGGAACACACCGGACACTGCGTGCTGAAGTTCTCCGACTTGTAGCACTGACTGAGTGAGCGTGGTCGTCATTATCACAGATTAGTAGCAATCATCACCATCATTCAAACATTCGTACCTCTTACTAGCATACCCCTAGGGCTACCATACTTACCGTTATCTCGTTACTTAAAAGGAACAACATCAATTGTGCCACACCAACTACAAGAGAGTACAAGTGAACAGGACCCCATGCCACTCCCCTCCTTCCAGGAATATTACGCATGCATGTCTCATTGGCCACTTTCAAGGGAATTTTTTCCAGTAACTCTGGTAAGTGTGTATGTATGTGTGTTTATATGTTGCATGAGTGTGCATATATATATGGATGTGTTTATATGGATGTGTTTGTTTATATGGATAGATGTGAATGCACGTGCATGTTGTGTGAGTATGTATGTTTGTATATGGATGAATGTGAATGTATGTGTGCATGCATGTGTATGTGTATTGTGTATGTATGTATGTATGTGTATGTATATAATGCATATGTATGTGTGTGCATGTAATGTGTATGTATGTGTGTATATGTGTGTGAGTATGTATATGTATGTGTATGGATGTGTGTGAGTATGTATATGTATGTGTATGGATGTGTATATATATATATATAAGTATGTATGTAACATACGGTGTTTTGAGAGCAGAGAGGCCTGCCTGCAGTGTGACTGCCATCACTGAGTGGGGACTCAACTGGTACAACGAGAAGTTCTCCTTACGGAACTGCACCACCAAATCCTCCCACCGACTTGCCGAGAACAGGTTCTGCACAGAGAGGGTTCAAGGAGAAATATTACGACCGTCATTAATAGATTGCTTCAGGGTGTTCCTATTTGTACACTCCTTAATTGCAAGCACTCTAATCACGTCAGGTCGAGAAGGGGAAATCGCCAACTCCTCCTCCAGTAACCACAAGGCTTCATTTAGGGAAAAACAAGTCATTTATTTTAAAAAACCCACCTACTACACATCTTTTGAGGGGAGAGGGGAAGCTTATTCTGTGTGTGGACTTAAGGGGGTTAGAGGAGAGGGACAGTCCCGCTAGGCAAACTCATGTGTGTGTTTTTTTGGTTCCAGTTTAGTCAGCATTTTCGCCCTTGCTTAGTAGCATGCATTGATCTCACAAATTTAATCTCACATTCCTTATCTGTGCGAGAAAATGCTACACGAATTGTGGCCATGCAAATGAACCTGTTCATGCACACTTTCAGTCCCTGAGTGTTGTGTCTTGCTAGCAATACTTGGGAGGGGAGGGGGGAAGGTGGATTCTGGGGTCATACTCTTCCAGAAATTGTCGACTATGCTGAAATCACTTCTGGTGCATATCCCCCCATGAATAATGCGACCCATCACGTGAATGGAGAAAAATAATTGACAGCACACTTGAGATCATGTGTTGGCCGGTGTAGCCATGTCTACAGATCTCTCTTATGTCAAGGGAGACTGTGGATGGATAATGACATTTCCAGCACCATCTAGACCTATTTACTAAACCATCTAGACCTATTTACTAAACCATCTAGACCTATTTATACCATCTAGACCTATTTACTAAACCATCTAGACCTATTTATACCATCTAGACCTATTTATACCATCTAGACCTATTTACTAAACCATCTAGACCTATTTATACCATCTAGACCTATTTACTAAACCATCTAGACCTATTTACTAAACCATCTAGACCTATTTACTAAACCATCTAGACCTATTTACTAAACCATCTAGACCTATTTACTAAACCATCTAGACCTATTTACTAAACCATCTAGACCTATTTATACCGTCTAGACCTATTTACTAAACCATCTAGACCTATTTATAGCTGAACGTGGCTTTGATTACATTCACCATATCACCTGCTGCAATGGTACGTGACATAGTATCATGTGGACAGACAATGTGCTTGCAGAGTGTAACAAAATCCATGCTCCTCTACCATAGAATAAGGAGAGCCAAGCCATCTAGTTTAACATTGAAGCATTTAATGGCCAAGTTCCAACTCAGAATTTCAAGTGTAAGATCTAAAACAGCATGGGGAGACAGACACTCACAAAATGAGAGCCAAGTCTGGTGGAGGATGAATGACTCTGCAAGTGCACTATGCTAGCCATGAGCTATAGGAGGTAGTGGTGAATAGTTATCTAAAGAGCAGAGGCTCTCCTCTCCAACATGCTGGTACAACTAGCCCTTTTTGCTCACGAACCATTTACCAAACTTAATTATCTAGCAGCTACACCCATGGCCACGAGTGCTTATGTCTCTGTCCCACCTGATGATGAAAGCCAAAGAGTCTTGCGATGGGAGGGAAGTCTGATTCAATTAGTCTGGACTTCTTGGGACCCTGGCCTGGCAACACTGAATTATACTGAATTATCATCAGAAGTTCACAGAGAGAAGATTGTTTAAGGGGAAATTGATCAAGACCAGCCTAACCAGTGTTTGCATTTTACCCGGGTAAAACCTATTTAACCCAACCCAGTGGGTAAAACCTGTGTTTTAGGTATTTCGCCCAGGTTTTACCCCTATTTTACCCGGGTTTTAACCAGGTATTACCCAGTGATATAAAACACTTATTTGTAGCCCTGTCCCAGAGCCACAAGTGTCTGGGTGGGGGTGGACACAAGGGCTATTTAAAAGGCAAGCAAATACCACAGGTCATCATTCACTGCTTACAGTTTAGTAAATTACAAAAATGAGAAAGCCCAGAAACTCGTCTTCTGCCACAGGCTCCTGCGAGGACTTCAGGAGATTGACTATTAAATCTGTTTGACTTGCATATCAATTGGACTTTAATTCCATGAATCTTGTTTAAATATTTAAATTAATCATCAAATAAAAAATATATACTCCAGTAGACAACCTTGTCACTTGGTAAATAAATGCTGAGTGCTCCTGTTTTTGTTTTTGTCTAGTTCTTTACAGTTCCCATTTATTGAATGTCTTGCTTCCTGATTACAGAGTTAATTTCTTATAATATCTTTACAGTTTATAATAAATCTATTATGTCTATTACTTTATCCTGTGTTATATATATCCATGTTTGAGTTTGAGTAAAACCTGGGTAAAAGGTATTTAAACCCAACCCGGGTTACACCCAAGCCCTGGGTAAACCTGCAAACTCTGAGCCTAACAAGCAGCTCAAGTGATAACCAGAACTTTATCTCATGGGACTGGCCCAGGGATTGGGGTGGGTGGAGTTATTGTTATGGGGCTATTTATAGGCTGAATGCCACTCCCCCTTTCCTATACGAAGTCCAGACCAGGCAAGTAAATAAATAGAAATAAAAATAAAATAAATATAATATTATTAAAAAGCACCAGCAGAAGAACATGTTTGGCTCATCACTTGTAACTCAATGCAGTTGTTCTGCTCTTCAAGCCTCCACACGATGGATTTGAACATCACTAGGTCCACAGCAGTCAAGTTTAAGTTGCAGGAGCTGTGGGTATCACAGTGTCTGCTCCTTCCACAGCAGTCAAGTTTAAGTTGCAGGAGCTGTGGGTATCACTGTCTCTGCTCCTTCCACAGCAGTCTAGTTTAAGTTGCAGGAGCTGTGGGTATCACAGAGTCTGCTCCTTCCACAGCAGTCAAGTTTAAGTTGCAGGAGCTGTGGGTATCACTGTCTCTGCTCCTTCCACAGCAGTCAAGTTTAAGTTGCAGGAGCTGTGGGTATCACTGTCTCTGCTCCTTCCACAGCAGTCTAGTTTAAGTTGCAGGAGCTGTGGGTATCACAGAGTCTGCTCCTTCCACAGCAGCCAAGTTTAAGTTGCAGGAGCTGTGGGTATCACTGTGCCTGCTCCTTCCACAGCAGTCAAGTTTAAGTTGCAGGAGCTGTGGGTATCACAGAGTCTGCTCCTTCCACAGCAGTCAAGTTTAAGTTGTAGGAGCTGTGGGTATCACAGTGCCTGCTCCTTCCACAGCAGTCAAGTTTAAGTTGCAGGAGCTGTGGGTATCACTGTCTCTGCTCCTTCCACAGCAGCCAAGTTTAAGTTGCAGGAGCTGTGGGTATCACAGTGCCTGCTCCTTCCACAGCAGCCAAGTTTAAGTTGCAGGAGCTGTGGGTTCAAAGTGTTGCCCAGAGAATGACATTCAAGGCAGACCACTGGTTGGCTGCACTGTAATATGGCAGAGATGTGGCCCCATCTGAGCGGTCCTCAGTACCACTCGGATCCAACTTTGCAGCCATTACTGTATGGACAGCCCCCACAACAAGCTGCAGGTTACCGAGTGGTCGGGATGAAGATGCATAGGTGGTTTGATAAAGTGTAAGAAATGTGTTGCGCTGCAGTCGGCTGAACTAAGGTCATCACATTGATACTCAGGGGTGGCAGCTAGAGCGCCCCTCCCCATGGGAAGCCAAGCATATCAACTTTGGATTATAATTAATCTGGCCTCTAGCAAATATATAGGAGTGCAATACTCTGGCCTCTAGCAATATATAGGAGTGCAATAATCTGGCCTCTAGCAATATATAGGAGTGCAATAATCTGGCCTCTAGCAATATATAGGAGTGCAATAATCTGGCCTCTAGCAATATATAGGAGTGCAATAATCTGGCCTCTAGTAATATATAGGAGTGCAATAATCTGGCCTCTAGCAATATATAGGAGTGCAATAATCTGGCCTCTAGCAATATATAGGAGTGCAATAATCTGGCCTGTAGCAATATATAGGAGTGCAATAATCTGGCCTCTAGCAATATATAGGAGTGCAATAATCTGGCCTCTAGCAATATATAGGAGTGCAATAATCTGGCCTCTAGCAATATATAGGAGTGCAATAATCTGGCCTCTAGCAATATATAGGAGTGCAATAATCTGGCCTCTAGCAATATATAGGAGTGCAATAATCTGGCCTCTAGCAATATATAGGAGTGCAATAATCTGGCCTCTAGCAATATATAGGAGTGCAATAATCTGCAATATATAAGATGCAAAAATCACTAAGTGCTTAGAAAGTGGTAGGCCCTAACTTGACTGGTCAGACCGGTAGCTCCGACCCTGAGGGGGTGGAGAGGATGGGAGGGACAGGAGAGGATGGGCAGGGCAGGAATGTGGGTCAACACTCCGGCTATGAAAGGCAAAGAGGTGAAAGGTCAACAATGCTGTCCAGGATTTGAGCTCCACACAGAGATAGGGCAAAAGCCACACACCCATGGCAATGTATGCAGCCACACCCAGATGCACTCTGGCCACACCCATGGCAATGTTTGCAGCCACAGTCGGATGCACTCTGTAATGCAATAGTTGGCATGTCTGTTCGCATTATCTTGCATAAAGGTCCCCTTATATCTTAGGCTTGACCTTTGTGTGCAAGTTCATTTCAAATCACTTTCCCCTTGTTGTTCTATACTCCACTTTCTCTGTGCTTATTGCACGGACTCCTTTGATCCCACCCCACTGAAATATCCTGCGTGCGCGCACACACACTGAAACTGCATGTACATACATACACACGCTATGTTTTCAAGGACAGAGTCTCAGAAGTCTTTGAGAGAGCACATCTCAACATGTTGTGCTTACCCAGAGCAGGCATTAATTAGATTTACAACATCTGGTTCTACAAATAGCTACATGACTAATGGCACTCGAGACGAATGCTGTGCCTTGTGAGGCAAGCTGAAGCACCTTGCCAAGCAGGTAGTTTCCTGCCTGTTCACTTGTATATGGCTAAGTCTACATGCACGTGCTCTTTGCAGATGCCCAGCGGGTGCATTGTCGAGGAACTACTGGATGCCTTGCAACTCAATGGCTTGGCTGGTTGTGAGTGAGGAATGAATATCTGAAATATGGTTGTGAGAGGAGGAGGGTTTCGGAAGCACTTTACCATGAAGGTGGGGAGCACACTGAGGGTGAGGTGGGAGCACACTGAGGGTGAGGTGGGGAGCACACTGAGGGTGAGGTGGGGAGCACACTGAGGGTGAGGTGGGAGCACACTGAGGGTGAGGCGGGGAGCACACTGAGGGTGAGGTGGGAGCACACTGAGGGTGAGGCACACTGAGGGTGAGGTGGGAGCACACTGAGGGTGAGGTGGGAGCACACTGAGGGTGAGGTGGGGAGCACACTGAGGGTGAGGTGGGAGCACACTGAGGGTGAGGTGGGAGCACACTGAGGGTGAGGTGGGAGCACACTGAGGGTGAGGTGGGGAGCACACTGAGGGTGAGGTGGGAGCACACTGAGGGTGAGGTGGGAGCACACTGAGGGTGAGGTGGGGAGCACACTGAGGGTGAGGTGGGAGCACACTGAGGGTGAGGCACACTGAGGGTGAGGTGGGGAGCACACTGAGGGTGAGGTGGGAGCACACTGAGGGTGAGGTGGGGAGCACACTGAGGGTGAGGTGGGGAGCACACTGAGGGTGAGGTGGGGAGCACACTGAGGGTGAGGTGGGAGCACACTGAGGGTGAGGTGGGAGCACACTGAGGGTGAGGTGGGGAGCACACTGAGGGTGAGGTGGGGAGCACACTGAGGGTGAGGTGGGGAGCACACTGAGGGTGAGGCACACTGAGGGTGAGGTGGGAGCACACCGAGGGTGAGGTGGGAGCACACTGAGGGTGAGGCACACTGAGGGTGAGGCACACTGAGGGTGTGGGGAGCACACTGAGGGTGAGGTGGAGAGCACACTGAGGGTGAGGTGGAGAGCACACCGAGGGTGAGGTGGGAGCACACTGAGGGTGAGGCACACTGAGGGTGAGGCACACTGAGGGTGTGGGGAGCACACTGAGGGTGAGGTGGGAGCACACTGAGGGTGAGGTGGGGAGCACACTGAGGGTGAGGTGGGGAGCACACTGAGGGTGAGGTGGAGAGCACACTGAGGGTGAGGTGGGGAGCACACTGAGGGTGAGGTGGGGAGCACACTGAGGGTGAGGTGGGGAGCACACTGAGGGTGAGGTGGGGAGCACACTGAGGGTGAGGTGGGGAGCACACTGAGGGTGAGGTGGGGAGCACACTGAGGGTGAGGTGGGAGCACACTGAGGGTGAGGTGGGGAGCACACTGAGGGTGAGGTGGGAGCACACTGAGGGTGAGGCACACTGAGGGTGAGGTGGGGAGCACACCGAGGGTGAGGTGGGGAGCACACTGAGGGTGAGGTGGGAGCACACTGAGGGTGAGGTGGGAGCACACTGAGGGTGAGGTGGAGAGCACACTGAGGGTGAGGTGGAGAGCACACTGAGGGTGAGGTGGGGAGCACACTGAGGGTGAGGTGGGGAGCACACTGAGGGTGAGGTGGAGAGCACACTGAGGGTGAGGTGGGGAGCACACTGAGGGTGAGGTGGGGAGCACACTGAGGTTGAGGTGGGGAGCACACTGAGGGTGAGGTGGGGAGCACACTGAGGGTGAGGTGGGGAGCACACTGAGGGTGAGGTGGGGAGCACACTGAGGGTGAGGTGGGAGCACACTGAGGGTGAGGTGGGGAGCACACTGAGGGTGAGGTGGGAGCACACTGAGGGTGAGGTGGGGAGCACACTGAGGGTGAGGTGGGAGCACACTGAGGGTAAGGTGGGGAGCACACTGAGGGTGAGGTGGGAGCACACTGAGGGTGAGGCACACTGAGGGTGAGGTGGGGAGCACACCGAGGGTGAGGTGGGGAGCACACTGAGGGTGAGGTGGGAGCACACTGAGGGTGAGGTGGAGAGCACACTGTGGGGAGCACACTGAGGGTGAGGTGGGAGCACACTGTGGGGAGCACACTGAGGGTGAGGTGGGGAGCACACTGAGGGTGAGGTGGGAGCACACTGAGGGTGAGGTGGGGAGCACACTGAGGGTGAGGTGGGGAACACACTGAGGGTGAGGTGGGAGCACACTGAGGGTGAGGCACACTGAGGGTGAGGTGGGGAGCACACTGAGGGTGAGGTGGGGAGCACACTGAGGGTGAGGTGGGAGCACACTGAGGGTGAGGTGGGAGCACACTGAGGGTGAGGTGGGAGCACACTGAGGGTGAGGTGGGGAGCACACTGAGGGTGAGGTGAGGCACACTGAGGGTGAGGTGGGGAGCACACTGAGGGTGAGGTGGGGAGCACACTGAGGGTGAGGTGGGGAGCACACTGAGGGTGAGGTGGGGAGCACACTGAGGGTGAGGTGGGGAGCACACTGAGGGTGAGGTGGGAGCACACTGAGGGTGAGGTGGGGAGCACACTGAGGGTGAGGTGGGAGCACACTGAGGGTGAGGTGGGAGCACACTGAGGGTGAGGCACACTGAGGGTGAGGTGGGGAGCACACTGAGGGTGAGGTGGGAGCACACTGAGGGTAAGGTGGAGAGCACACTGAGGGTGAGGTGGGGAGCACACTGAGGGTGAGGTGGGGAGCACACTGAGGGTGAGGTGGGGAGCACACTTAGGGTGAGGCACACTGAGGGTGAGGTGGGGAGCACACTGAGGGTGAGGTGGGAGCACACTGAGGGTGAGGCACACTGAGGGTGAGGTGGGGAGCACACTGAGGGTGAGGTGGGAGCACACTGAGGGTGAGGTGGGGAGCACACTGAGGGTGAGGTGGGGAGCACACTGAGGGTGAGGTGGGGAGCACACTGAGGGTGAGGCACACTGAGGGTGAGGTGGGGAGCACACTGAGGGTGAGGTGGGGAGCACACTGAGGGTGAGGTGGGGAGCACACTGAGGGTGAGGTGGGAGCACACTGAGGGTGAGGTGGGGAGCACACTGAGGGTGAAGTGGAGCACACTGAGGGTGAGGTGGGAGCACACTGAGGGTGAGGTGGGGAGCACACTGAGGGTGAGGTGGGGAGCACACTGAGGGTGAGGCACACTGAGGGTGAGGTGGGGAGGACACTGAGGGTGAGGTGGAAGCACACTGAGGGTGAGGTGGAAGCACACTGAGGGTGAGGTGGGAGCACACTGAGGGTGAGGTGGGAGCACACTGAGGGTGTGGGGAGCACACTGAGGGTGAGGTGGGAGCACACTGAGGGTGAGGTGGGAGCACACTGAGGGTGAGGTGGGGAGCACACTGAGGGTGAGGTGGGAGCACACTGAGGGTGTGGGGATCACACTGAGGGTGAGGTGGGGAGCACACTGAGGGTGAGGTGGGGAGCACACTGAGGGTGAGGTGGGGAGCACACTGAGGGTGAGGTGGGAGCACACTGAGGGTGTGGGGAGCACACTGAGGGTGAGGTGGGAGCACACTGAGGGTGAGGTGGGAGCACACTGAGGGTGAGGTGGGGAGCACACTGAGGGTGAGGTGGGAGCACACTGAGGGTGAGGTGGAGAGCACACTGAGGGTGAGGTGAGGCACACTGAGGGTGTGGGGAGCACACTGAGGGTGAGGTGGAGAGCACACTGAGGGTGAGGTGGGAGCACACTGAGGGTGTGGGGAGCACACTGAGGGTGAGGTGGGGAGCACACTGAGGGTGAGGTGGGGAGCACACTGAGGGTGAGGTGGGGAGCACACTGAGGGTGAGGTGGGGAGCACACCGAGGGTGAGGTGGGAGCACACTGAGGGTGAGGTAGGAGCACACTGAGGGTGAGGTGGGGAGCACACTGAGGGTGAGGTGGGAGCACACTGAGGGTGAGGTGGGAGCACACTGAGGGTGAGGTGGGGAGCACACTGAGGGTGAGGTGGGAGCACACCGAGGGTGAGGCACACTGAGGGTGAGGTGGGGAGCACACTGAGGGTGAGGTAGGAGCACACTGAGGGTGAGGTGGGAGCACACTGACGGTGAGGTGGGAGCACACTGAGGGTGAGGTGGGGAGCACACTGAGGGTGAGGTGGGGAGCACACTGAGGGTGAGGTGTTAGGCAGAACTTGCCGGCTGACGGAATCATCAAGTACTGTCCAGAGCAAAGGCCATGCAATATAGCAACAACCAATTTTTTTTAAACATTGTGTTTTAGGGGGAAAAATTGCACTCTGGGATCTGTTTGTATTCAAGGTGTTCTCCCTAGCATATCTATCTTCCATTAGCAGTCGTGCAGTAAGTATCTTCTATTAAAGTATACAGTGAAATCTTCATATGACCGCTTACCCGGAAACCCATAGGTGGAAACCAGGTCAAAGTTTGCATGGCCTTTAGGAACCCACCCAAGGAATAGACAAAATAATCTTTGGCTTTGTTCTTTGGGAATGGAGAAGGAAGCTCATTTTTACGCAATTCGCGACCATCAACAGCCATTTGGCCCACAGGGATTTACCTGCAATTGCATTTTTTACATTCCTGATGATAGCACACATTAACGCAACATGGCAGCTTCACAAACCTGGCTAGAGCTCACATGATGCAAGCTTCACAAGCCTGGCTAGAGCTCACATGATGCAAGCTTCACTAGCCTGGCTAGAGCTCACATGATGCAAGCTTCACTAGCCTGGCTAGAGCTCACATGACACATGATGCAAGCTTCACTAGCCTGGCTAGAGCTCACATGATGCAAGCTTCACTAGCCTGGCTAGAGTTCACATGATGCAAGCTTCACTAGCCTGGCTAGAGCTCACATGATGCTTCACTAGCCTGGCTAGAGCTCACATGATGCAAGCTTCACTAGCCTGGCTAAAGCTCACATGATGCAAGCTTCACTAGCCTGGCTAGAGCTCTCATGATGCAAGCTTCACTAGCCTGGCTAGAGCTCACATGATGCAAGCTTCACTAGCCTGGCTAGAGCTCACATGATGCAAGCTTCACTAGCCTGGCTAGAGCTCACATGATGCAAGCTTCACTAGCCTGGCTAGAGCTCACATGATGCAAGCTTCACAAGCCTGGCTAGAGCTCACATGATGCAAGCTTCACTAGTCTGGCTAGAGCTCACATGATGCAAGCTTCACTAGCCTGGCTAGAGCTCACATGATGCAAGCCTGGCTAGAGCTCACATGATGCAAGCTTCACTAGCCTGGCTAGAGCTCATATGATGCAAGCTTCACTAGCCTGGCTAGAGCTCACATGATGCAAGCTGTTTGTTAGCGAGGCTGCCCCCATCCCTACTTTATTTGAAAAACACTGCAGTTGCTGAAATGGCGATATTTACAGAAGGCAGTGTCATCGTTGATGAGTTTGACCAAAATAATAACAATAACAACAACAACAACAAGTAAGTAGCCGTAATAGATAGCTAGGCCCTGCTTCATGGGGAGCACAGCTACTGGGTGTCTAGGCCCTGCCTCATGGGGAGCACAGCTACTGGGTGCCTAGGCCCTGCTTCATGGGGAGCACAGCTACTGGGTGCTAGGCCCTGCCTCATGGGGAGCATATGCCTAGGTCCTGCCTCATGGGGAGCACAGCTACTGGGTGCCTAGGATCTGCATCATGGGGAGCATAGCTACAGGCCCTGCCTCATGGGGACCATAGCTACTGGGTGCCTAGGCCCTGCATCATGGGGAGCATAGGCCTAGGATCTGCTTCATGGGGAACCCAGCTACTGGGTGCCTAAGTCCTGCTTCATGGGGAGCTGGTGTGATACCTATATATAACAACAGTATATGATCTGTGGTCGATACTTGCATCATCACTTCTCCTTTGTCCGGGCAATGCCAACGCCAGGTACACCTGCTAGGGCAACGCCGGGTACTCCCAATAGTTCTTCTATATACAACTAATGTAGCCTGTTCTCTTTTGTATTCGATATCTGAGAGTGCCACACATAAGCGGCAGTACAAGCAATGATCTTTTTATTTTTAACTTGCCAAGCCTGATATAATCCTCATGACAACTGATGCGTCTACATCCATAACCAGAGCATGTTCAGGATGCCATAATGGACCTCCAGGGACTTTGCCCTGACAGCTACTAACCATGTGAGGATGTCATAATGGAGCTCCAGGGACCTCCTGACAGCTATTAACCATGTGAGGATGTCATAATGGAGCTCCAGGGACCTTGCCCTGACAGCTACTAACCATCTTCAAATCTGGCAGCCTATTCTTATTATCTCAATACTTTTTCACTAAGAAGACCTTGTTTACGTAATCCTGTTTTAAGACGGGTGACCTATTCATATTTCCTATGGGTGAACTGCACACACATACACTGCCATATGCATACACACCATCATGCATGCATACACACTGCCATATGCATACATACATAGCCACATCATGCATGCATACACACTGCCATATGCATACATACATAGCCACATCATGCATGCATACACACTGCCATATGCATACATACATAGCCACATCATGCATGCCTACACACTGCCATATGCATACATACATAGCCACATCATGCATGCATACACACTGCTATACGCATACATACATAGCCACATCATGCATGCATACACACCATACATACATAGCCACATCATGCATGCATACACACTGCCATATGCATACACACATAGCCACATCATGCATGCATACACACTGCCATATGCATACATACATAGCCACATCATGCATGCATACACACTGCCATATGCACACATACATAGCCACATCATGCATGCATACACACTGTCATATGCATACATACATAGCCACATCATGCATGCATACACACTGCCATATGCATACACACATAGCCACATCATGCATGCATACACACTGCCATATGCATACATACATAGCCACATCATGCATGCATATACACTGCCATATGCATACATACATAGCCACATCATGCATGCATACTCACTGCCATATGCATACACACATAGCCACATCATGCATGCATACACACTGCCATATGCATACATACATAGCCACATCATGCATGCATACTCACTGCCATATGCATACACACATAGCCACATCATGCATGCATACACACTGCCATATGCATACACACATAGCCACATCATGCATGCATACACACTGCCATATGCATACATACATAGCCACATCATGCATGCATACTCACTGCCATATGCATACACACATAGCCACATCATGCATGCATACACACTGCCATATGCATACACACATAGCCACATCATGCATGCATACACACTGCCATATACATACATACATAGCCACATCATGCATGCCTACACACTGCTATATGCATACATACATAGCCACATCATGCATGCATACTCACTGCCATATGCATACACACATAGCCACATCATGCATGCATACACACTGCCATATGCATACATACATAGCCACATCATGCATGCATACTCACTGCCATATGCATACACACATAGCCACATCATGCATGCATACACACTGCCATATGCATACACACATAGCCACATCATGCATGCATACTCACTGCTATATAGCATACATACATAGCCACATCATGCATGCATACACACTGCCATATGCATACATACATAGCCACTGCCACAAATATTGCAGATGTGTGATACAGTGGCAATAAAACTTTCCCTTCCCACTTCCTAAAATTTTATATTTGATGAATACTTCACACACACACACTTACAAGAACAAAAATAAATCGTAAATAACTTAATTGATTTAATCAACCATTATTCAATGCAGCACATTTATTATAAATGGTACAGGGTCATCAGAGGGTGTGTACAACTATAAACGGTAAGGGTCCCCAACCAATACCATTGGTGGGTGCAGTTTTAAAATTTAAAGGATCTTTTTTTGCTCTTGTTGTCTTTATTTTTTTCCTTGTTGTTAGTCGTATATAACACAGTCGTAGAGCTACCCGTCAGTTGTGACCATGTTCAGAGTACTCACTAATTTGTCTCTTTAAAAAAAAATTTATCGATATTTAGTCAGCTTCATAATTATAATCATCTGATGTTTCGGCTAGACTCTTCTTCTCATTTGCAGCACACAATCCAGCACATGCCATTCCTTCTTATTTTTATTAGATTCAGACCCTCGGAAAAGGGTCTCCCTCAAGGACTTGGTAACAGCTGCACACAAGACCTCCGCAGAGTAAACAGCCGAGACGTATGGAATCAACTGACCGGTCACTTGTTCTGCTCTTAGCACAGCACTTAGGGCAGTCGAGTGAGTGGCCGAACCTCACGTGCCTGAACAACCGGTACCCATTTTGGCCATACCCCCTTCCCCAACTACCGAGAAAAAGATTAGTTGTGGACAGACATCTGGAAATTTGGAGCCTTCTGTTCAAGTAGTTATGAATGGACCTATCATATGCAAGTGGTGCCAGAGAAAGAAGAGGTAAGAGAGAGATCTTTAACACGGTCACATTATGATGTTCCACAAAAATTCCACTCAAACATGTGAAAGTATATACATATATATATATATATATATATATATGTCAGCTACAGGCTACTTAGAAGAGTAGTAGTTAGTCTTGCAGTTTTTCATCGATGGACTTCCTTCTTTGGTCCAAGCCTAACCCAGTGCAGTTGCTGCATGTGTGAATTTGTAGCCATAACGTTCACACCGCACTCAGGCGCTCGATTGAAAACTGCAACCCAGTAAGGTGCATGGCTAGCCTAAGCTGTGGCCGCTTAAGGCAGGTTCATGACAGTGGCCAAGTGCTGCGTTCCGTTACATTGTGAACCGGACAACACAAGAAAACGTAACAACGTGCTCGATGTTCTAGCGTTCGGCCAATCAGAATGCTAGAATCTAGCACATGATGAACTGCACCATCAGCAGTTTAGCTAGGCGATGGTGATTGATTGAAGATAAGCTAATTGAGTCGACGAGAAGCTTGTCTCGTTTGTGACGAACCTCTTCAAAAACGTATAAGGATGTGAGAGCAAAGGAAGCTAGTTGCAGGTCGATTATAATACCTTACTTATAACTATACTACTATAGATGGTGTTAGCTCGAGCTAATTGTCTCCAGCATCTTTTTCTTTCTTACCTCCCACCTATAACTATACTACTATACCTAGTTATATACTAGCTATACATCTCCAGCATCTTTCTCTTTCTTGACTCCCTCCCATCTTTCTCTTTCTTTCCCTCCTACCTATAACTATAACTAGCATTAGCTAGAGCTAGTTGCTAGCTATAGATCTCCAGCATCTTTCTCTTTCTTCACCTCCTACCTATAACTATAACTAGCGTTAGCTAGAGCTAGTTGCTAGCTATAGATCTCCAGCATCTTTCTCTTTCTTCACCTCCTACCTATAACTATAACTAGCATTAGCTAGAGCTAGTTGCTAGCTATAGATCTCCAGCATCTTTCTCTTTCTTCACCTCCTACCTATAACTATAACTAGCGTTAGCTAGAGCTAGTTGCTAGCTATAGATCTCCAGCATCTTTCTCTCTCTTGACTCCCTCCCATCTTTCTCTTTCTTTCCCTCCTACCTATAACTATAACTAGCATTAGCTATAGCTAGTTGCTCACCTCCTACCTATAACTATAACTAGCGTTAGCTAGAGCTAGTTGCTAGCTATAGATCTCCAGCATCTTTCTCTCTCTTGACTCCCTCCCATCTTTCTCTTTCTTTCCCTCCTACCTATAACTATAACTAGCATTAGCTATAGCTAGTTGCTAGCTATAGATCTCCAGCATCTTTCTCTTTCTTTCCCTCCTACCTATAACTATAACTAGCATTAGCTAGAGCTAGTTGCTAGCTATAGATCTCCAGCATCTTTCTCTTTCTTTCCCTCCTACCTATAACTATAACTAGCATTAGCTAGAGCTAGTTGCTAGCTATAGATCTCCAGCATCTTTCTCTTTCTTCACCTCCTACCTATAACTATAACTAGCGTTAGCTAGAGCTAGTTGCTAGCTATAGATCTCCAGCATCTTTCTCTTTCTTCACCTCCTACCTATAACTATAACTAGCATTAGCTAGAGCTAGTTGCTAGCTATAGATCTCCAGCATCTTTCTCTTTCTTTCCCTCCTACCTATAACTATAACTAGCGTTAGCTAGAGCTAGTTGCTAGCTATAGATCTCCAGCATCTTTCTCTTTCTTTCCCTCCTACCTATAACTATAACTAGCGTTAGCTAGAGCTAGTTGCTAGCTATAGATCTCCAGCATCTTTCTCTTTCTTTCCCTCCTACCTATAACTATAACTAGCGTTAGCTAGAGCTAGTTGCTAGCTATAGATCTCCAGCATCTTTCTCTTTCTTGACTCCCTCCTAGCCAAAAGCATATCAAATCCCACTTTTCAATGCTGTCATTGTCCCTTCAAGTAAGGTCAAAGGTCATTACACTGAACGCAATGTAAGCCACCATCATGTTGTGAACTACTAGCCTTTAAAAACTTGAAGCTCATTTGTTGGGTGGACTTCTTTTTTGGGAACAAACCTAAAACCAATGCAGCAGCTGCAGTTTGTAGCTCTAGCTTTCTCACCAGTGCTCTTCTGAGTTTGAATGCTCTTTTAGAAGCCTCTCTCTCTATATATATATATATCAAGTAAGTATATATATCAAGTAAGTAGCGTAGCTAGTCTAAGCTGTGTGGAAACTTCAGTTGCTTACCAGGGATGCTTCTCAGATATTTGTCCTAGAGTTGTCGATAACCCACCACAGAGTTGCTTGTGTGTGTACCAAGATGGATGCCAAAGAGTTACAAGAACAAAAACCTTTTTTTAAATTTAATAAACACGATTGTACCCTGTACCCATGGAAAGCTACGACAAATCAGATGACCCTTTACCATTTTGAATGGTAAAGGGTCATCTAATGGTAAAGGGTCATTTAACCGGTTGTAGTCTACACAGGTCTTATCTCATCTTTTATTTTTATTTTTTACTTTGAGGTTTCTCCGGTCAGCTTTTTGCAATAATAATTAACTTAAAATTGATTCTCTCGACGTTTGGACTAGATGCTCCAGTAATGAGACAAGACTCGCATGAGCCTGCTATATACCGGTAGCTAGCTATTCACCACGTGCTACAAAACTATACCTCGGCACATGTGTCCAGCATGTAACCAGATCTGAATTTAAAATGATAATGATAATAATAATAACAACAACAACAACAATAATAATAATAAATATAGTAATTAATTAATAAATATAATAATTAATAAACAATAAATAAATAAATAAACAAATAAACAAACAAATAAATAAGATAAAATAAGAATAATTATGGTGGTCGTGGCAAGTTCAGAGTGGCTCCACAGCAGTCAGGCAAGTCCATTCCACAGTCTCGATTGAACCGCTCACACTTTGGTGCTAGGCCGATGTGCAATGCCTCCTTCACTAGCAGTTCCTTCTGTCTTCTGGCCTGGTCCCACAAATAGGATGTCCATTGTCCCATTCATGTTCAGCAATTGCAGATTTCTTTTTAGCACACTTTCTACAAGCATCTTGATGTTCTTTCACTCCGCTCTCCAGTCTTCTCCCCTATGTAGTATTTCCCACAGCTAAGGAATGCGGTACACAACGCATGAGTGCATACTACTAGCTGGTAAAACAACATCTGCTCAGTTGTTTCCTCAGTTTTTCCCGATCTGAAAACGACTTTGATGTTGAACTTCCTGCAGACCCTCCTGATATCTTCACTCATCTCTGCTGCACAAGGAATCACTACTACAGAATCGTTCTTCTCAGACCCCTGATTGCCTGTATCGGTGTACTTAACTTCCTTTCTGTGTTTGGATGTATCTACAGAGGAAAGGTTGATGAAGGCTTGTGGATAACCATTCTCTGTAAGACCTTATTCAAATGATGTTCTTCCTTCCAAAGGTCCTCCTTATCAGAGGCTCTATTATACAGGTTCTTCACTACTCCTCTTCTGACATGGATAGGATGATGTGATCTATAATCAAGGTAGCAGTTGGTATGCGTGGGTTTTCTGTAAACTGTTGGTACAGTTAGCCTTCTATCTTCCTTCCTGTGTAGATGGCTGTTTTTAGTGCCAAGATTTTAACCAAAATACTTTGGTCTTCATCAGGGCAAATTAAACTAATGAAAACCACTCAATGCATCCACACTCGCTGGCAACACATCCACATTCACTGGCAACGCATCCACACTCACTGGCAACGCATCCACACTCGCTGGCAATGCATCCTCCACACTCACTGGCAACGCATCCATATTCACTGGCAATGCATCCACACTTGCTGGCAACGCATCCACACTCACTGGCAACGCATCCACACTCACTGGCAATGCATCCACACTCACTGGCAATGCATCCACACTCAATGGCAACGCATCCACACTCACTGGCAATGCATCCTCCACACTCACTGGCAACGCATCCACACTCACTGGCAACGCATCCATATTCACTGGCAATGCATCCACACTTGCTGGCAACGCATCCACACTTGCTGGCAACGCATCCACATTCACTGGCAATGCATCCACACTCGCTGGCAATGCATCCACATTCACTGGCAATGCATCCACACTCACTGGCAATGCATCCACATTCACTGGCAATGCATCCACACTCAATGGCAACGCATCCACACTCACTGGCAATGCATCCTCCACACTCACTGGCAACGCATCCACACTCACTGGCAACGCATCCATATTCACTGGCAATGCATCCACACTCACTGGCAATGCATCCACACTCGCTGGCAATGCATCCACACTCCCTGGCAATGCATCCACACTCACTGGCAATGCATCCATACTCACTGGCAACACATCCACACTCATTGGCAATGCATCCACACTCACTGGCAATGCATCCACGCTCACTGGCAACGCATCCACACTCACTGGCAATGCATCCACACTCGCTGGCAATGCATCCACACTCACTGGCAACGCATCAACACTCACTGGCAATGCATCCACACTCACTGGCAACGCATCCACACTCATTGGCAATGCATCCACACTCACTGGCAATGCATCCACGCTCACTGGCAACGCATCCACACTCATTGGCAATGCATCCACACTCACTGGCAATGCATCCACGCTCACTGGCAATGCATCCACATTCACTGGCAACATGTTGCACACATCACATGCACACATCACACAACAAAAATATTTGATGTTGGCTGAAAATAATTGAATTAAAAAACTTTTGTTGTTTTGTTGTTGTTGTTGTTGTTACATAATCCTCCAATATTGTGGGCAGGAGGGAGCCGCACAAGCAAACCAACGGCAGAGATGAACCACTCCTCCTATTAACCCTTTACTTCAGTCACCATTGAAAAATCGCACTTTAAATAACCATATTTCAATAATATTTATCTATCTACCTGCTTCACTTTTCTTGTTTCTAGCATTGCTTTCTTTCTGTTTATGCATTACCTAATGCATTGATTGCATCATAGAACCTTTAAATAGGACAGAATAATTATTGTAATTTTTTGTGCCACGCCTTAGTAAAAAGAGGAAACTATCGTATAAAATAGCAACATTTCAATTCAATATATTTTCAATATTTTTTTATCTTTACAACTAAATTTCATATCATTTGAAAGCTAATTCAATGTTGGTTATGATGGTATCAGAATGATACATGTGAGGCTAGTTGTTCTCGAGATAAATATTAAAAAGTTTGAAAAACATAAAATATTGTGCTCTAGTAATTATTTAAAAAAATAATTCAATTATATACTAAATTGCAATGGATAAGGTGATTCTGCTATCTTTGCTGATTCAGATGATATAAAAAGTTTAACCATTGAGTATAGCAGTAGCCAGCAACCATGCCTACAAAAACGGGACTCATTTTTACAACATTTTATTACTGAAGCATAGGGTTAAACACCTCAACTAATTTTATGCCGAGACTGCACAAGTCAACTCACACCACATCTTGTTGTTGAGTCGGCCAGGAGTCGGCTACAGACTACTTCAAGGACTTGGCAAGAGTTGCACAGGAGAACTCCACAACTAACCAGACCTAGCAGCTGCTAATGTGACATTTAACTGAGATATGAACCTACTTTCTTTTTGTTTCGTTTTGGAAGAGGGGGGGGGGGGGGGGGGGATTGCTGTCCACCATTTTTTTAAAGCGGATCAAACCAATATAGGGAGGGAGTATAATAGTACACCCTGGTGGGTTATTTCAAATCTTTTTAGGTCTGCCATTGTTGTATTACCTTAATGAAGGATCCAAGACGTGCTGGAAGCTTTAATTATGCCTGAACACGAGTTTTGGAGTCGTTTTTTTAGCCGCCCGTCTTTCTAAAAAGTGGGTCAAACCAATAACGGAGTGCTAGTGTACTTCCTGTTAATACGTGTGATGATAGCAATACAATACAAATCAGATATACGTAATTACTGCTGGATATGAATATTCATGAGAAAATGCCACCTCACCCCTTCATATTTTATTAGAGTCCAAGGTGCAGAGACACATTTTGGAAACATTGAAGACCAACCTCGAGACTCTCCAACTATGCCAGCAGCATGTTTGCTTGAAGTATGAAGGTTGGGCGTGGCATATGTGGGGGGAGGGGAGGGGAGGGGGGATATCCTGTGGCAAGAATTAAGTAGTGCTGTGCGGTTAACGGCCAGTGATTTCTGCGTCAACTTCTGTCACCTGCAATCCTCCAAAACCATACAAAGACAAATGCTGTTTTTAAGAAGATTGAGGGATTACAGCATGAAAGATCTTTGCTCGGATAAGAAAACTCGCAGTCAGTCAGTTATGGAGACTTGTAGGAGCTCGATGGTGCTAGGCTGCCATCACTGGCAAGTGTTATTCTCTGGCTTTCCTCGGCTACAATAGACAGTGTCTCTACGCTGCCTCAAGTAAGTTGGTAAGAACCTGCAGATTCAGTGATAGGTACAGCCAAGATCCAGCTATAGGTACGGCCAAGTACACATTGTCTTTACGCTGCCTCAAGTAAGTTGGTGGTAAGAACCTGCAGATCCAACAATAGGTACAGCCAAGATCCAGCTATAGGTACGGCCAAGACCTGATGCAGAAAAACAGGATTCATCTATTCGCCCAACCCATGCCAAACACTTTAAACTTCAAGCTAATATATTAGTGTAGTTACAGTCTTTGGTATTGTTCTTCAGTGTCTCCAAAGTGTATCTCTGCACCTTCAACCTTTAATAAAATATGAGGGGAGGACATGTTCTCATGAACAGTTACATCAACAGTGGCCCGGCACCTCAAACAGGTGTACATATTAAGGGGGGAAGACTGTACCTCAACCCACAAAAAGTTGGAACACATTTGTAATCTGTCGTAATCTTTTTTTTTTACATTCTTTAGTGGAGGTAATTCGGTATTGCAGTGTTGCGTATTCCGTGTGCTTTCCAATGATATGTTGAATGTTATCGCTATCATCAAGGTCACTCAACAACTGCACCTCATCTGTGGAAACAGTCGTAGCCCCAGGTATGGTGGGATCAAAGACTCAAATTTGTGCTGTGGCTGCCTGAGACATTTAGCGAAGAGGAATGGTCCACAAACCCAGTTAATTAAACCCCGTGGCAACCACATGCGCAAAACCAATTAAGACCCAAAGGTCACCTCTTCTAATGACCATGGCTTGGCAATTTGCAGTAAAAAACATCTGACTCGCTCATACACAGGGCGAGCTCTCAAATGACACCATTTTCTTTAAAAAATAATTGAATCAACAATCATAGAGTTATGACGGAAAACGGAAAACATAGATTTCCATGAATCGAGGACATAAGCTGTCAAAGTTGGGACAATGAAATGTTTGAGTTTGCATGGTATTGGACACTCTACACATCATGCCAACAAGACAGTTTCCAACTGGAAAATGGAAGTTGCTCAGTAGAGCAACATGTTCAAGGCCACTGCGCAACGGTCATGAATAGACTCGGTGTGAAATTTACTTCCTCTCAGCAAGAAATGAGCTTCCTGGTATACACGGTAGCCATTATATGCTGGTATAAAACTTACCTCTATGGTCACGTAACTAGCATCCAGTGCCTTCTACAACTTGAAAACTTTGGAAATGGCTATACAGTATATAAATACACCAACATGATGGGCTGCCATGTTTTGATAGGCACATGTGCTTGTGGAAGTATGGCTGAGAGATGAAGGGAAGGCCATACAGAAGCTAACAAGAACGTCTGACATCTTTTTTGAGGGCTAGTTGGCACAGTACGTGTTCAGCATGCTCTACATCATTCTATATACCTACCATTATGCCAGTTCCCTCTTGCACTCACTGTGAAAAGTTTCAAATACCCCCATGAGCCATGACAATGGTGCACCCGCCCCCACAGCTGAGGAATTTAGTAGCTATGTTGTACTCCAGCATCTTTTCCCTGACAGCTATTAACCTCATCCATGTGTAGCAGTTTTCTTTCCCCTAGCAGCTATTTTTTCTCTTCTCTATGACAACCATTTCCAGATTACGTACGCCTGAGACTGATGATCTCTTCATACTTTTTATGATGAATGTAAGGCAGATAGACCCACAGATAAATAGATACATCACAGATACAGTCATATGCAGCAATTCAAACTTTTCCATCCAAGTCCCCCAGTTAAGGCTATGCTTACCAATTATTATTATATTACTTATTACCAAGGTATAGGTAACACCTCTAAACTTAAATCTTACACTACAACACCAAATTAACGTCACAGCAAATGCACTTGTCCAGTGTCCTCAAGGAAGAAAGTTGCGTTTCCTCGCAGAATTGCAACCAGAATCCTTCCTAGCGACGCTAACAGTACTTTTTGAGTGAGTATTTGCTTTTTCTCGAGTATGCTAGCATTTAGGCCAAAGACCATCACAGTCATTTCAGTTTTCTGTCTGATGTGTAGCCGTGCTCACTGTACACTCTGTTATGCAGATGGATCATGAATCACATGCATTAAAAATAAATTTTAAAAAGGTGTGAAATGCATTGCCAGTGAGTGTGCATTGCCAGTGAGTGTGGATGTGTTGAGTTGTTTTAATTTTTTTAATTCACCGTGCTGAAGTGAGACGGCAATAAAAACAGCAATAAAAACAAAAATTGATTGGAAGAGAAATCCACCAAGTATGTATTGGATGTTGACTGGTAATAAAATTAATAATAATAATAATAATAAATAAAAAATTTAAATTAAATTTAAAAAAATTAAAATTAAAAATTAAAAATTAAAAATAATAAAAATTAAATAATAAAATAAAAAAATTAACAAAAAAAATAATAATAATAAAAATTAAAAAAGGGAGAAAAAAGAAGAGATTACCTATACAGACCAGATGTCCAAAATCTCATACAACAGAATTCAACTGCTTTTAGAATCTCATTGGATACGACGGTGGGTACCCTGCAGTAGGCAATAATTCTAAACCAGAAACACCGCTTAGGCTTCCTTCATGACCAACGGCGTGCTGGAAACTAAAGACACTTGAAATTTGTTTCAAGCTTCCAGCTGGAGTGGTTATCTAGCTACGCTCTCTAGAAACCCGATCTCTCGAGTCTGGATTTGAAGAAGATGGCATCAGCCAGTGGCCTAACAGGGGATGAGATAGCCACGTGCTGGTGCTCCTCCTCCCTGACAGTGATTTGGAAGCACAGCTAGATGAACTTGAAAGTGATAACCAAACTTGAGAGGACAGGAATAGTGAAGAGGAAGACAACACAGTTGAAAGTTTACTGTTTTCAGCCATGGTAACCATCTGAGCTCTCCGTCTTTTAGAACGCCTGCTGAACGTACCTCACTCCCTTCTCTGCACCCAGAACTATACAAGCATAATGTTTTATATCAGTGAGCAATAGCTATAACTGTAGTAGGTCATAGCCATTATTGTTTCTACATGCCAATCCCCCCCACCCCCTTCTCCTCAATGTGATAATACAACTACTCACTATTATGTTTTGCAAGGCTCAGCTAGCTTGTGGAAGAGTTAGGTTGAAAATAAAGTTAGGCATCAAGCGTGACATTACTACAAATCAAGAACCTAGGGATGGAGTTAGAATAACAGAGAAGTAGTAAGAAATGTGAAGTTAGTAATTTTATAATTGCGTGCTATTCACATACCATTCACATCCCTCTTAATTCAGTATTCATTGTGATTATAAATGGTAAAGGATCACTAACTAACTGGTTGTGGTCTACATGGGTACACTTGTTGTCAACCAATGTAGCTGTTTGTTTTTAATTGCGTTATCTTGTTCATGTTTGATATTTTATGTGGTTACTCAGAGATCCAAGCACGCAAATATACTCTCGTGAACATCAATAGATCAAGAAGTGATTAGTTCCGTCCCACAAATTTGTCTATATGTATTATAAATTTTGCGGTATCATTAGTGGAGGCTGCTCTCTTGAGCTACGCATATATATATATATATATATATACCGGTATATATGCAGCTGTATCAAGTGTGATGTCAATGTGTTGACCTTAGCATTCCAGCAACTGGGTGTTTTTTTAAACAGAGCAAGGTTAGATGGAGCCTCACTAGAAAACAGCTTGAGTTAGATTCCATGATGGAAGCTCTAGCTGAACACCTAGTTCTTTTTTTGTAATGGTTTCCAGGTTGCATTCTTTGTGCGGATATAGCCACTATCATAGGGAATGTGAAAAACACATGCGCAAATACTCATGTTATCAGCTTAAGGGTTAACAATTGATATAGTTATCAGTTATAAGGGTTAACAATTAATATTCATGTCATCAGCCCTAAGGGTTAACAATTAATATTCATGTCATCATCCTAAGGGTTATTCATGTCATCAGCCTTAAAAGGGTTCACAATTAATAAATACGGTAGACAATAGAAACTGCCACTTTTTGTGAACATGAGCTCCAGAGGTCAATGTCACCTAGCCTATAACCATTCTAGGGGGGGAGCTGATCTCCATGGAGGCAGGTTGGCCCAGTGGCTTGGCCAAGCATAAGATACATACAATGCTACATACTAGACACGTGCATATATGCACACTTGCTTATTTTCCCTTTCTCTAGTATATATTAGAGACATGATGCATAGCAACCAGACGTATCAAGATGTATACCTGGTATCGACGGCACTTGGTTGATGGGGTGAAGGCTAGCAAGCCCATGGCTGTCAGGATCTCTCTGATGGGGAAGTCAGTGGTCCCGATGTTGCTGGTGAAATTCTTCTTTGCATACCTGCAGTCAATCACACTGCTGTTATGGGAACAAGAGGGCCGCAACCGATGCGAAGTAAGGCTGTCTGCAACCTCCACTAAATTATGGATCTATTCATGCCTGTCTCATTCATTTGGCTCAATTATGCCAAAACTCAGTTGTTTGTGTTTAATAATATTAACACAACCATAATGATTTATGGTAATAATGATGATGATGATGATAACAATAACAACAACAACAACAACAATAATAATAATAGTTACTATTTTTACTACTACTTCTACTACTTCTACTACATAATAAATCAATAAATGCCGACAACAACAACAATGATAATAGTAATTAATGGTTTGGGGAAAGTCATAGCCATTTTTAATGCCCGGCAAAAACAAGTCCACTAATAAATGAACAAACAAACATTCATACAATAAATAATAATAGAGGATGCAATAAACTCTCATCATCTCAGACCAGTACACATGCAACTCACTGGCTGGCCTCCTGACTAGTGCATGTGCCGCTAGCTTCACATCAGCTCACTTGCTGGCCTCCTGACTAGTGCATGTGCAGATAGCTTCACATCAGCTCACTTGCTGGCCTCCTGACTAGTGCATGTGCCGCTAGCTTCACATCAGCTCACTTGCTGGCCTCTGACTAGTGCATGTGCCGCTAGCTTCACATCAGCTCACTTGCTGGCCTCTGACTAGTGCATGTGCAGCTAGCTTCACATCAGCTCACTTGCTGGCCTCCTGACTAGTGCATGTGCAGATAGCTTCACATCAGCTCACTTGCTGGCCTCCTGACTAGTGCATGTGCCGCTAGCTTCACATCAGCTCACTTGCTGGCCTCTGACTAGTGCATGTGCCGCTAGCTTCACATCAGCTCACTTGCTGGCCTCTGACTAGTGCATGTGCAGCTAGCTTCACATCAGCTCACTTGCTGGCCTCCTGACTAGTGCATGTGCAGCTAGCTTCACATCAGCTCACTTGCTGGCCTCTGACTAGTGCATGTGCAGCTAGCTTCACATCAGCTCACTTGCTGGCCTCCTGACTAGTGCATGTGCCGCTAGCTTCACATCAGCTCACTTGCTGGCCTCTGACTAGTGCATGTGCCGCTAGCTTCACATCAGCTCACTTGCTGGCCTCTGACTAGTGCATGTGCAGCTAGCTTCACATCAGCTCACTTGCTGGCCTCCTGACTAGTGCATGTGCAGCTAGCTTCACATCAGCTCACTTGCTGGCCTCCTGACTAGTGCATGTGCCGCTAGCTTCACATCAGCTCACTTGCTGGCCTCTGACTAGTGCATATGCAGCTAGCTTCACATCAGCTCACTTGCTGGCCTCTGACTAGTGCATGTGCAGCTAGCTTCACATCAGCTCACTTGCTGGCCTCTGACTAGTGCATGTGCAGCTAGCTTCACATCAGCTCACTTGCTGGCCTCTGACTAGTGCATGTGCAGCTAGCTTCACATCAGCTCACTTGCTGGCCTCCTGACTAGTGCATGTGCAGCTAGCTTCACATCAGCTCACTTGCTGGCCTCTGACTAGTGCATGTGCAGCTAGCTTCACATCAGCTCACTTGCTGGCCTCCTGACTAGTGCATGTGCAGCTAGCTTCACATCAGCTCACTTGCTGGCCTCTGACTAGTGCATGTGCAGCTAGCTTCACATCAGCTCACTGGCTGGCCTCTGACTAGTGCATGTGCAGCTAGCTTCACATCAGCTCACTTGCTGGCCTCTGACTAGTGCATGTGCAGCTAGCTTCACATCAGCTCACTTGCTGGCCTCCGACTAGTGCATGTGCAGCTAGCTTCACATCAGCTCACTTGCTGGCCTCTGACTAGTGCATGTGCAGCTAGCTTCACATCAGCTCACTTGCTGGCCTCCTGACTAGTGCATGTGCAGCTAGCTTCACATCAGCTCACTTGCTGGCCTCTGACTAGTGCATGTGCTTCTAGCTTCACATCAGCTCACTTGCTGGCCTCTGACTAGTGCACGTGCAGCTAGCTTCACATCAGCTCACTTGCTGGCCTCCTGACTAGTGCATGTGCAGCTAGCTTCACATCAGCTCACTTGCTGGCCTCTGACTAGTGCATGTGCAGCTAGCTTCACATCAGCTCACTTGCTGGCCTCCTGACTAGTGCATGTGCAGCTAGCTTCACATCAGCTCACTTGCTGGCCTCCTGACTAGTGCATGTGCAGCTAGCTTCACATCAGCTCACTTGCTGGCCTCTGACTAGTGCATGTGCAGATAGCTTCACATCAGCTCACTTGCTGGCCTCTGACTAGTGCATGTGCAGCTAGCTTCACATCAGCTCACTGGCTGGCCTCTGACTAGTGCATGTGCAGCTAGCTTCACATCAGCTCACTTGCTGGCCTCTGACTAGTGCATGTGTGCTAGCTTCACATCAGCTCACTTGCTGGCCTCTGACTAGTGCATGTGCAGCTAGCTTCACATCAGCTCACTTGCTGGCCTCTGACTAGTGCATGTGCAGCTAGCTTCACATCAGCTCACTTGCTGGCCTCTGACTAGTGCATGTGCAGCTAGCTTCACATTAGCTCACTTGCTGGCCTCTGACTAGTGCATGTGTAGCTAGCTTCACATCAGCTCACTGGCTGGCCTCTGACTAGTGCATGTGTAGCTAGCTTCACATCAGCTCACTTGCTGGCCTCTGACTAGTGCATGTGCAGCTAGCTTCACATCAGCTCACTTGCTGGCCTCTGACTAGTGCATGTGCAGCTAGCTTCACATCAGCTCACTTGCTGGCCTCCTGACTAGTGCATGTGCAGCTAGCTTCACATCAGCTCACTTGCTGGCCTCTGACTAGTGCATGTGCAGCTAGCTTCACATCAGCTCACTTGCTGGCCTCCTGACTAGTGCATGTGCAGCTAGCTTCACATCAGCTCACTTGCTGGCCTCTGACTAGTGCATGTGCAGCTAGCTTCACATCAGCTCACTTGCTGGCCTCTGACTAGTGCATGTGCAGCTAGCTTCACATCAGCTCACTTGCTGGCCTCCTGACTAGTGCATGTGCAGCTAGCTTCACATCAGCTCACTTGCTGGCCTCTGACTAGTGCATGTGCAGCTAGCTTCACATCAGCTCACTGGCTGGCCTCTGACTAGTGCATGTGCAGCTAGCTTCACATTAGCTCACTTGATGGCCTCTGACTAGTGCATGTGCAGCTAGCTTCACATCAGCTCACTTGCTGGCCTCTGACTAGTGCATGTGCAGCTAGCTTCACATGAGCTCACTTGCTGGCCTCCTGACTAGTGCATGTGCAGCTAGCTTCACATCAGCTCACTTGCTGGCCTCTGACTAGTGCATGTGCAGCTAGCTTCACATCAGCTCACTTGCTGGCCTCTGACTAGTGCATGTGCTTCTAGCTTCACATCAGCTCACTTGCTGGCCTCTGACTAGTGCATGTGCAGCTAGCTTCACATCAGCTCACTTGCTGGCCTCCTGACTAGTGCATGTGCAGCTAGCTTCACATCAGCTCACTTGCTGGCCTCCGACTAGTGCATGTGCAGCTAGCTTCACATCAGCTCACTTGCTGGCCTCTGACTAGTGCATGTGCAGATAGCTTCACATCAGCTCACTTGCTGGCCTCTGACTAGTGCATGTGCAGATAGCTTCACATCAGCTCACTTGCTGGCCTCTGACTAGTGCATGTGCAGCTAGCTTCACATCAGCTCACTTGCTGGCCTCTGACTAGTGCATGTGCAGCTAGCTTCACATCAGCTCACTTGCTGGCCTCTGACTAGTGCATGTGCAGCTAGCTTCACATCAGCTCACTTGCTGGCCTCCTGACTAGTGCATGTGCAGCTAGCTTCACATCAGCTCACTTGCTGGCCTCTGACTAGTGCATGTGCAGCTAGCTTCACATCAGCTCACTTGCTGGCCTCTGACTAGTGCATGTGCAGCTAGCTTCACATCAGCTCACTTGCTGGCCTCCTGACTAGTGCATGTGCAGCTAGCTTCACATCAGCTCACTGGCTGGCCTCTGACTAGTGCATGTGCTTCTAGCTTCACATCAGCTCACTTGCTGGCCTCTGACTAGTGCATGTGCAGCTAGCTTCACATCAGCTCACTGGCTGGCCTCTGACTAGTGCATGTGCAGCTAGCTTCACATCAGCTCACTTGCTGGCCTCTGACTAGTGCATGTGCAGCTAGCTTCACATCAGCTCACTTGCTGGCCTCCGACTAGTGCATGTGCAGCTAGCTTCACATCAGCTCACTTGCTGGCCTCCTGACTAGTGCATGTGTGCTAGCTTCACATCAGCTCACTTGCTGGCCTCTGACTAGTGCATGTGCAGCTAGCTTCACATCAGCTCACTTGCTGGCCTCTGACTAGTGCATGTGCAGCTAGCTTCACATCAGCTCACTTGCTGGCCTCTGACTAGTGCATGTGTGCTAGCTTCACATCAGCTCACTTGCTGGCCTCTGACTAGTGCATGTGCAGCTAGCTTCACATCAGCTCACTTGCTGGCCTCTGACTAGTGCATGTGCAGCTAGCTTCACATCAGCTCACTTGCTGGCCTCCTGACTAGTGCATGTGCAGCTAGCTTCACATCAGCTCACTTGCTGGCCTCTGACTAGTGCACGTGCAGCTAGCTTCACATCAGCTCACTTGCTGGCCTCTGACTAGTGCATGTGCTTCTAGCTTCACATCAGCTCACTTGCTGGCCTCTGACTAGTGCATGTGCAGCTAGCTTCACATCAGCTCACTTGCTGGCCTCCTGACTAGTGCATGTGCAGCTAGCTTCACATCAGCTCACTTGCTGGCCTCTGACTAGTGCATGTGCAGCTAGCTTCACATCAGCTCACTTGCTGGCCTCCTGACTAGTGCATGTGCAGCTAGCTTCACATCAGCTCACTTGCTGGCCTCTGACTAGTGCATGTGCAGCTAGCTTCACATCAGCTCACTTGCTGGCCTCCTGACTAGTGCATGTGCAGCTAGCTTCACATCAGCTCACTTGCTGGCCTCTGACTAGTGCATGTGCAGCTAGCTTCACATCAGCTCACTTGCTAGCCTCCTGACCAGCTAGCTTCACATCAGCTCACTTGCTGGCCTCTGACTAGTGCATGTGCAGCTAGCTTCACATCAGCTCACTGGCTGGCCTCTGACTAGTGCATGTGCAGCTAGCTTCACATCAGCTCACTTGCTGGCCTCTGACTAGTACATGTGCAGCTAGCTTCACATCAGCTCACTTGCTGGCCTCGTGACTAGTGCATGTGCAGCTAGCTTCACATCAGCTCACTTGCTGGCCTCTGACTAGTGCATGTGCAGCTAGCTTCACATCAGCTCACTTGCTGGCCTCTGACTAGTGCATGTGCAGCTAGCTTCACATCAGCTCACTTGCTGGCCTCTGACTAGTGCATGTGCAGATAGCTTCACATCAGCTCACTTGCTGGCCTCGTGACTAGTGCACGTGCAGCTAGCTTCACATTAGCTCACTTGATGGCCTCTGACTAGTGCATGTGCAGCTAGCTTCACATCAGCTCACTTGCTGGCCTCTGACTAGTGCATGTGCAGCTAGCTTCACATCAGCTCACTTGCTGGCCTCCTGACTAGTGCATGTGCAGCTAGCTTCACATCAGCTCACTTGCTGGCCTCTGACTAGTGCATGTGCAGCTAGCTTCACATCAGCTCACTTGCTGGCCTCTGACTAGTGCATGTGCTTCTAGCTTCACATCAGCTCACTTGCTGGCCTCTGACTAGATCAGCTCACTTGCTGGCCTCCTGACTAGTGCATGTGCAGCTAGCTTCACATCAGCTCACTTGCTGGCCTCTGACTAGTGCATGTGCAGCTAGCTTCACATCAGCTCACTTGATGGCCTCTGACTAGTGCATGTGTGCTAGCTTCACATCAGCTCACTTGATGGCCTCCTGACTAGTGCATGTGCAGCTAGCTTCACATCAGCTCACTTGCTGGCCTCTGACTAGTGCATGTGCAGCTAGCTTCACATCAGCTCACTTGCTGGCCTCTGACTAGTGCATGTGTGCTAGCTTCACATCAGCTCACTTGATGGCCTCCTGACTAGTGCATGTGCAGCTAGCTTCACATCAGCTCACTTGCTGGCCTCTGACTAGTGCATGTGCAGCTAGCTTCACATCAGCTCACTTGCTGGCCTCTGACTAGTGCACGTGCAGCTAGCTTCACATCAGCTCACTTGCTGGCCTCTGACTAGTGCATGTGCAGCTAGCTTCACATCAGCTCACTTGCTGGCCTCCAGACTAGTGCATGTGCAGCTAGCTTCACATCAGCTCACTTGCTGGCCTCTGACTAGTGCATGTGCAGCTAGCTTCACATCAGCTCACTTGCTGGCCTCTGACTAGTGCATGTGCAGCTAGCTTCACATCAGCTCACTTGCTGGCCTCCTGACTAGTGCATGTGCAGCTAGCTTCACATCAGCTCACTTGCTGGCCTCTGACTAGTGCATGTGCAGCTAGCTTCACATTAGCTCACTTGATGGCCTCTGACTAGTGCATGTGCAGCTAGCTTCACATCAGCTCACTTGCTGGCCTCTGACTAGTGCATGTGCAGCTAGCTTCACATCAGCTCACTTGCTGGCCTCTGACTAGTGCATGTGCAGCTAGCTTCACATCAGCTCACTTGCTGGCCTCCTGACTAGTGCATGTGCAGCTAGCTTCACATCAGCTCACTTGCTGGCCTCTGACTAGTGCATGTGCAGCTAGCTTCACATCAGCTCACTTGCTGGCCTCTGACTAGTGCATGTGCAGCTAGCTTCACATCAGCTCACTTGCTGGCCTCCTGACTAGTGCATGTGCAGATAGCTTCACATCAGCTCACTTGCTGGCCTCTGACTAGTGCATGTGCAGCTAGCTTCACATCAGCTCACTTGATGGCCTCTGACTAGTGCATGTGCAGCTAGCTTCACATCACTCGTGTTGATGGCCTCCTGACTAGTGCATTATTAGCCACACATCACTCACTTGATAGCCTCCTGACGATTCTCATTCCTGACGAGCTCAATAAATTCCTGGAGTCTAACTTGAAGCTCCAGAGTGCTCTTCAATCTCCGTAGCTTGGAGCGGTTTTCATGGCAAAAGGTGAGACAAGGACCCGTATCATGGTTCCTCAACCCTTCCTCCACTCTCTGGCACACAAGGAAGATCCCCACATCCACAAGACCCTAGCAGCAGTAGTAGTAACAATAACTGTCAAGTATTATAGTTGCAGTAATGTAGTAGTAGTAGTAGTAGTAGTAGTAGTAGTAACAATAACAGTCAAGTATTACAGTAGCAGTAATGTAGTAGTATGTAGTATTATAGTATTATTATTATTATTATTTTTCTATTATTATATTTATTATATTATTATATTTATTATTATTTTTATTATTTTTTTAAATTTATTGTTATTGTAACTAAATTATTACTATTTATTATTTATATATTTATTTTACATCCGGTTCACATGCTAGACGCGTGTGCCGGTTCACATGCTGGAGGTGTGTGCCAGGGTGTGGTTTTGTAGCACATGGTGGATAGCTAGCTAGTCTTAGCGTCTCATTATTCCTGAAGCATCTAGTGAAACGTCGAGAGAATACAATTTCAAGTTGATTATTGAGAAGGTTATTGTAATGTATTATTATAGTAGCAGTAATACAGTAGCAGTATATACTGTAAGCAGTAATATAGTAGTAGTAATAGTAACAGTCAAGTGTTATAGTAGCAGTAATGCAGTAGCAGTACTGTAAGCAGTAATATAGTAATAGTAATAGTAGCAGTCAAATAGTATACTGTAGTAGCAGTAATGCATTAGTATTGTAGTAGCAGTAAGTAACATGTAGTATCAGCAGTAATGTATTATAGTAGCATAACATAATAGTAGTAGCAGTAATGTAGTAGTACTATTGTAGTAGCAGTAATGTAGTAGTAGTATCGTAGTAGTACTTTTGTAGTAGCAGTAATGTAGTAATGTAGTAGTAGTATCGTAGTAGTACTTTTGTAGTAGCAGTAATGTAGTAGTAGTATCGTAGTAGTACTTTTGTAGTAGCAGTAATGTAGTAGTAGTATCGTAGTAGTACTTTTGTAGTAGCAGTAATGCAGTAGTAGAAGTATTGTAGTAGTAGTAGTAGTAGTAGTAGTAGTAGTAGCATTAGTATGGGCTGATATGTTGCACGACTGTGAAATGGACATATATGTACTTTACGGCAAGAGACAAATCGAGGCAGAGAAAATACTCGAATATTAGCTACAAAAGCTTCGTTACTATGGATAAGTTATTATATGGAGGAATATTCTATTATGAAGGGAGAAATATTCCGCAGTTCTCCTGATCCATAAACAGGCATGACGAAGAGCAATATAGCATGGTGTGGCTCCCAATAAATACTATATAATTCATAAGTATCCTTCTCCTCCCCCACCCTCCATCCCTACAAATCCTTCTGTTAATCCTTCTGTTAGTCACCATCTGCAAATATTTAAGGAAGGACCAAATCCGGAAAACGTGCTTGTGGTTAAGACTTTGGAGCTCCATAGATTCTGCACACTTCACTGTATGAACTTGATCTATATATATTATTATAGCTCAAATGTCTGTGTGCTCTCTTTTGGTATAAAAAAAGTATATACTAGTATGCTAAAGTTACATGCAGCCAAAGTGGGGGTACCTCAAAACCCAAGTGGTTGAATTTGTGGTTCCTGATTTGGAAAGTGCTAGCCAGTTAAATTATTATCTGTGGCTAGAGGAAGCCCTACTCCACAACACAATGTGTTGATTTGGCACTAAGGCAAGTGTGGGGTGCAGGGGGATAAATTCCGTAATTTTTAAAATTTTAAATCAGCACCTGCGCATGCCTAATTAGTCGTGGTTTAGTGCCTAATGAATATGCTCGTTTTGTAGAGTGAGGGATCCTCTAGCCACAGTAACTGCTTACCACTTTCCAATCAGGAACCACAACTACAAACAGTTCAGGCTCACAGATTTTGAGGACTCCCACTTCGGCTGCATGTAACTTGAGCATAGTTATACCTAATGCAACTTTTTTAATATAAAAGAGAGCACACAGAGAGATCTATCATTTGAGCTATATATCAAGTTCATACAGTAAAGTGTGCAGAATCTATGGAGCTCCAAAGTCATAACCGCAAGGTGTTTTTTTATAGTGTTTGTATTTTAGACACCTAAAAAAATATATATATAAATATATTAAGTTGTAGTGTTTGTATAGCTCGTTGTTATAGCCATAGACTTGATGCTTGCAAGTTATTACATGGATGAGTTAGGAGAGAGATTTTACTTCACATTCCAACTTACAGCAAAAGATAAACAGTATCGCAAAACAAAAACTACCACCAGAAAGCATACTGCATAGACTACATTAAATCAGAACCATAGCATGAACGTGTGCAAATGGTAAACCACAGTATTTACTCTTTTGTCTCCTGTTAATCCCTAAAATTATCCTGCTATTGGGAAGTGTGTGCTATTGGGAAGTGTGGTAGCACTCTCTGTATGGTTTGCCCCCTATTTTAAAATGGCAGACAAAACACAAAAAAGCAAAACACAAAAAACAAACCAAAAAAAACAAGGTTTGTATTTCTCTAAAACAAATCACTAAAACTCGCTTTGGAAGTCTTAGTATCATTTCCACCCCAAAAACACTTCAAGCACACCTTGAATCCTTCCGAAGGTTGTAAACTGGCAGCCCAAAAACATTAAAAGCTATGAAATTCGTCTTCAAGATCCTGTGTTTTCTCCACACATAATGAACAATATGTTCATTTGTCATAATTTTAAGGGGGGGCTCTATGGAAGACTGGCTAAAAACGTTGTTGACTTTTGACTGCCCATAACTTTTTTTATAATTGATAATTTTATGCTCAAATTGTTGCTTGTTCTACGTGTATGTGCTTTCCAATGATATATAAAATATCTCTAGAGGCATGTTTTGTCAGAAAATGCATGCAGAAACATCCAAGGCAGGACCCTCCTCCGTTTGGCAGTCCCCCACAACTCATTAAAAAAATCAAAAGCTGTAAACGGCTGTGATTGGAGTGAAACCATATTGCAATAACTAAAGTGGGTGCTGAATGGCACCGTGCCGTATTTGATTACGCGCTAAAAGTGTATTTTTAGCGTGTAATCAAATACAGCACGTTGCCATTCAACAACCACTTTAGTTATTGCAATATGGTTTCACTCCAATCACAGCTGTTAGCTTTGACAAGCTACAAACCTATTTACAGCTTTTGATTTTTTTTAATGAGTTGTGGGGGGCTGCCAAACGGGGAGGGTCCTGCCAAACGGGGAGGGTCCTGCCTTGGATGTTTCTGCATGCATCTTCTGAAACATGCCTCTAGAGATATTTTATATATCATTGGAAAGCACATAGAACAAGCAACAATTTGAGCATAAAATTATCTACACAAAACAATTAACACAAAACAATTATTTTAAAAAGTTATGGGCAGTCAAAAGTCAACAACGTTTTTAGTCAGTCTTCCATAGAGCCCCCCCCCCCCCCCCCTTAAATCAAAGGATTCCAAACTGTCCAGTGCATTGCAACAACTAATCCAATTATCGATTCAGCACTAATCTTTTCTCTCTTCAGCAAAATACTCTAAAATGGTCAGGTCATTGACACACTTGTGCACATTCAATATTGAGTCTAGCAGTAAGCAGCTGCACATTTTCGTACCATAAAATAATTTTCCTCGGAAGTTTACTCTTGTGACAGTAAGAGTAACACAAAACTGAGCTGAATCACCAACACGCTTTCGTACCATAAAGAGATCAGTTGATTTCCTCAGAAGTTTGCTCTTGTGACAATAGTAAGAAGCACACACCTCAACAAAATCAGCTAACTATTTATGACGGATGTGCCTGTATAAGGTGTCTACTTTAGTAATAAACATGGTAAATAATAACACCCATGATTGGTTAATTCTGGTGTTACACTGAGTAACTTCTTGTGGGTGGCTGCTTGACTATAAAAATTAAAATAATAAATAGAAGCAAGACAAAAAAATGTTCATTTTAATTTTATTTGGAGGACCCTTTACCTATTGATATAATGATGCTTGATGCTCATTATTATTATTATTATTAATAAATAAAACATTTTTGTGGTCTACATTGGTTTGTTTCTTGTACATATTTAATTTTTGTCTTGTACAGCACTAGAGATCTCTTGAAATTCTTACCTCCCAGTATAATGCACTCCGAGCTCTAGGAAACACACACTTCAAGTTCAAGCTCTGTAGTGTGTTTTGTGTTAAAATAAAATGATAAACTGTAGTTATGACTTTGGAGTTCCATAGATTCTGCATACTTCACTTTATGACCTTGATATGTGGCTCAAAAGATAGCTCTCTCCGTGTGCTCTCTTTTGATACTAAAAATGTTGCATAGGTATTCTCATGCCATAGCTGCATGCAGTCAAAGTTGGGGACAAAACCTGCATGCCTGAACTCTCTGCAGTTCTGGCTCCTGATTGAAGTGGCTAGAGCAGTGGTTCTCAACGACGGCTCTCAAGCATCCTTCCGGCGGCCCTCGACCTTTTAAAAAAAAAATATAATAAAAACTGCTAATATATTAGAAAATCCTCGTGCATTTTCAGATTTTCAGAGATACTGGTACCAAAATTAATTTTTTTTGAAAAATATCAAGCATGAAACTGTCTTCAACTGAAATTGCACTATTTTCGTTCATTCACTGACTCGAGCTTGCGACGACTTTAGCGTAGAGTAGTAGACATTGAGATACACGGTACACACACACTGGCAAGAAACAGTTTTTCAGACAGACCAATCACAGAACAGTAATGAGCATTAATGCTACGACCTTCGATTACCGGCATTGGTAAAGCAAGAAGCCACTCAGTCAGGCATTATTCATTCTTTCATAAGCGCGCATTAATTATCACCCACTGTCATGGCAGAACCACCTTTGAAGAAAGCTCGTACACTTATGTAAGAGAAGCACATTTCAAGCCGATTCGGAAGTAAAATATTTTGTGGTTGAAAAAGACGGCAAGACACACACACTGCCTTCTCTGTCGTGTGATGATAAAGAGTTTGAAGTTGTTTAATGTTGAGAGGCACTACAAAACTCATTCTGCAGAATATGATTGCTACCCAAGGAAAAGGAAGTTTAAATTCTTATAAAGTCAGCGTGCACAAAGCAAACGAACTTCTTCAAATATGTAAGTGATTCTAAAGACATAACAATGGCATCATACAGGATTAGCCACCTTCTGGCTTGCCACATGAAGCCGTATTCAGATGGCAAAATCATGAAACAGGGTATTGTCGTGTTCACTGAAGAATGTTGTTCTTCTAGCATTCAACAAAAAGCTAAGAAAATACAGCTCAGCAATGACACAGTAACTCGACGAGTTGAATGCATATCAGGGTTTCATTTAGAAAATTGTCCAAGGGGGGGCAACTGGAGGAATCTGGATATTAAGGGGTGGCATGATGGTTAAAGATGTGACAAAGTTTCTAATGAATTTTAATAATACTATTTCCAAGGGGAGGCAAAAAGGCTGCCCCCACCCCCACCCCCCACCCTAAATGAAACCCTGCATATCTAGTGACCTACATGACCAATTTCTCAGTAAGTCGAGGGATTTTGTTTGCTACTCTATTGCTCTTGACGGCACAAAAGACATTACCGATACAGAGCAATTAGCTGTGTTCATCAGGGGAGTCATGCCAGATTTCAAGATTTACGAAGAATTTCTCACGTTGTGTTCCATTCATGGCTCAACAAAAGGGACAGATATATTCCGTGAATTTCGTGCAAGCCTTTAACAAGCACATTTGGATTCGTCAAAGCTGTTTTCGGTTGTCCCAGATGGAGATCCTTCTATGCTTGGACATAAAAAAGGTCTTCAAGGACTCATTGCCAGATGTCGAGCAGAGGACAACCTACTCCTGTGATATGGCACCACTGCATTATACAGCAGGAAAATCTCATTGCTAAGTTGCTGAAAATGGCCAATGCCGCAATATCAATCGTAAATTGGATTCGTGCAAAAGCCCTGAATCATCGGAATTTCAAGCAGTTTCTGGCAGATATTGATGCTGACTGTGGAGACGTGCTCATGTACACTGCTGTTCGATGGTTAAAGCCATGCCACATGCCTCAATAGGTTCTGCAAACATTCTCCCAGAAATCAAAGCTTTTGCTGAAGGGAAGATAATCGTCCCTCAGCTTAGCAACAAAGAATAGATTGCTGATTTGGCTTTCATGGTTGATATCACCGCACACCTTTCGACTTTGAACAGTGCCCTACAAGGTAGGGACAAGCTCTGCTGTACAGCACAGTGTCTGCCTTCATTGCAAAGCTTTGCCTTTGGATGATGCAAATTGCATGTGGCAATATGACCCATTTCCCTTCACTTTCTGAGCACAAGGACAACGGATCATACGATAAGTACAACAGGATCATTAGTGATTTGATTGACGAATTTGAATGCCGTTTTGATGACATCATTCCTTGCCCTTGATGATAATATTTTCAGCACCTATGGAGATAGATGCGGCCACCGCTCCAGACGAATTTCAAATGGAGCTGCTAGACTTGCAGTCAGATGTGGAGCTGACATCCGCATTCAAGGCTAGTCAGCTACTTGACTTCTGGAGTCGAATCCCAGAGGGGAAATATCCTAACTCGATTGCTAATGCACAGAAAAACGCCTCTGTATTTGCTTCAACATATGTGTGCGAAGCACTTTTCAGCAAACTTGTGGGTATCAAAACAAAATATCACAACCGATTGACTGACCGTCATGTCAACCAGCTTTTGCGTACTGCATCTTCCACCATGAGCCCTTATTTTTGACAGACTAGTTGAAAGTCGAAAACAAAATCAAGTGTCACATTAAATTCTATTGCTCCTATTTTTTGTTACAGTCTTCAGTCTTCCCTCTATAACTTCCCGCTATAACATTTTTTTTTTAATTGACTTGTTTTACTTTTTTTTGGTGCAGCCCTCTAAAAAAATCGAGGCTTTGGATCTGGCCCGGATATTAAAAAAGGTTGAGAACTACTGGGCTAGAGGAAGCTCTACTCAATACAATTAGGCACTAAGCATGTGGTCAAGTGCCTGGGTTGAAAATTAATTAGATTTTCAACCCACGCATAATTACACAAGGAGACACTACCTCACACCATTATCGGTATACTAACATATAGGAGCAGGTTGTAGTAACAAATGTACCCGGACCAAGCCTGGAATCAATCAAAACAATAATGTTGTTGTTGTTATTGTTGTTGTTGTTGTTACCTTGTACTTCTTTTAGATAGTCAAAGCAGTTTTCAAATAGAAATCCCACATGTTAACACTACTACCAAGTGCAGATACAGTTTGAAGATACAGTTTGAAAGGGGAAAAATCTTCTTACCTCCAGCTCTGAGCTCTCTGCCAACTTCTGAGCTGCCATGTAAAAGCCAGACCTGAGTAGGTGATCCACCAACATGCGATCAACACGTCTCTTCTGCCAGATCTTCTTCTCCCCTTCCGTCTGCTCTCCTAGAAGTTAATAGCAGCAATAATTCGAATCAAGGCTTCCAGTTGGCCTTACTGGAAATCCTGTCATTGTCAACATCATTCCTCAAGACAGTAGAATCATACAAGAACATGTTTATAAAGCACATACCCTGCGCTGTGTAAAGATTCACTCTCCACTCTAGTCGGTGTTAAGAACTTGATAACCTCTCTTGGCAAACAAGACACTGACTGACATTGACTGTAGCTAAGTGGTTTCTACACACTTTTAAACTATTGTGATGCAGTGACCTTCCATAAATACTTCAAAGGCACCCCCCACCTTTTTTCTTCACAGCGACATTAGCCAGTAAAGGAATTATAAAAGTATAAATGTGGACAAACATAATCACTTCATCTCACTCATCTGTTTATTGCTGTAAGCTTTCTTGCTCTCACTTAGCATGTCCCATTTTGTCTCGGCCTGTGTCCAGCTGGCCACCCAAGGATTTCCTGCTCTCTCCTTGTTCATTCTACGCATTTCCTCTTTTCTTCTCAGACTTTCACTTCTCACCTTGTCATCACTGTATCATGGCCTGCTCTCTGTTATTTCTAGAGAATGCTATCTATCTCTCATCCTCTGCTCCCACTGTTCTGGTGTCCATTCTCAGTCCGTTTCTCACATTCCTCTTGGTAGTTCAGAGGTTTTGTGCTGGCTCCTCAATAGCACATTGGTGCGTGCGTAATGATTCTATATGCTTCACTGTAGGAGAATGATGATGATCACCCCACCATTGCTCAGTGCATGCACACTCCCGAGGACCAACGACGTACATTGTATTAAGCAAGTTACAGGCTTCACAGGTATGACAGATAATTGAGTTGCACAGAGCCAGTTCATTTTACCAAAAAAACTTAACAGTAGCACGTGCTAGGAAAAAGAACTGTTAATAAAAAGAAGAAAAAGTTATAGAAATAGAAACGTGGGCAGTCTTTGGGGGGCGGGGGCAACTTACACTCGGCTAACTAATACTCCAGGGGGAGAATCATTTGTTATTGTTTTTGGTACTTTTATTAAAAAAAAAAATTATAATTTTTTTTTTTAAATACTTCAATTTGGATTTGAAGTTTGTGCTTCCTACCTCCACTCCATCTCCACTCCATCTCCACTCCATAATAGGTCTGCTTTTTTTCTCTCCTGTATTGTATTTTTCTAAACTGCCAGTTTTCATTAGAAAGGCCCTCTTCACTCTAAACTAAAACACCTCCTGGCACTGTATATAGTGGGACGTATACTTGTCCACTTGCTGCATACCTCTAGCCCTCAAATTTGACTATATATTATAATAACCTTCTCAATAATCAACTACAAATTGTATTCTCTCGACGTTTCGACTAGCCTTCATTATTCCAGATGAAGGCTAGAGCATCTAGTCGAAACATCGAGAGAATACAATTTGAAGTTGATTATTGAGAAGGTTATTATAATGTTATTATGAGTTCATTGAGAGTATTTGATATACTCACTGTATATATATATATACTTGATATACTCGCTTTAGTGTTTTCCTATAGGCATGGCGTTAGATAATTCCACTAATATATACTTGATATACTCACTGTAGTGTTTTGCTATAGGCACGGCGTTAGATATTCTCCCATATTCTAATACTTGATATACTCAGTGTAGTATTTTGCTATAGGCATGGCGTTAGATATTCTCCCATATTCCACTAATACTTGATATACTCACTGTGCTATAGGCACGGCGTTAGATATTCTCCCATATTCCACTAATACTTGATATACTCACTGTAGTATTTTGCTATAGGCATGGCGTTAGATATTCTCCCATATTCCACTAATATATACTTGATATACTCACTGTAGTATTTTGCTATAGGCACGGCGTTAGATATTCTCCCATATTCCACTAATACTTGATATACTCACTGTAGTATTTTGCTATAGGCATGGCGTTAGATATTCTCCCATATTCCACTAATACTTGATATACTCACTGTAGTATTTTGCTATAGGCATGGCGTTAGATATTCTCCCATATTCCACTAATATATACTTGATATACTCACTGTAGTATTTTGCTATAGGCATGGCATTAGATATTCTCCCATATTCCACTAATACTTGATATACTCACTGTAGTATTTTCCTATAGACATGGCATTAGATATTCTCCCATATTCCACTAATACTTGATATACTCACTGTAGTATTTTGCTATAGGCATGGCGTTAGATATTCTCCCATATTCCACTAATATATACTTGATATACTCACTGTAGTATTTTGCTATAGGCACGGCGTTAGATATTCTCACATTCCACTAGTGGTTATTCTTTCGCTCTTCTGTGCAAGCACGTAGTCATTAACTGCCATTTTCCAATAATGATGGTAACGTTTTCCAAGGCAGCAGAAGCAGTCCTTTGGAATGATGAAGCAGTTAAGCAATCTATTGACAGCAATAAAGCTATAAATACTGTCAAAGAGACATAAATGTGCGATAGTGTCAATCCGGATCGACTGACCAACCGACAAACCAACCAACCAACCGTTATATTAAAGCTATTATGAGTATATTATGAGTATATCAAGTACGGAATAAACTATCATACTCATCGTGGAATGTGGCGAGTCATGGCTCGTGAAATTACGGGAACTTATTTGTGGAATACATCATATTCCACTCTGACTCATGTAACACATGCATCCTCCTACTCCCACTCACTTTACCACCATGCAGTTAATGAGCGGGAAAAGATGGGCAAAAACAGAAACCAAACGTCAGAAAAGATCATGCACAGGAAATAATGTACTCCAAGTGTGTATGAATGCTATATATGCTATAAATTTGATATGGCATACAAGCTAATTAAAGAAACAGCCACTGGTATGTGACAAAACATCATGGATCCCAGCACGTAAAGTATGTCTCACCAGATACATAAGACCTAAGATGGTCTAGCCTCATCTTGCACAGCTGGGTGCACTCCAGCTCCTCTTCCAAGGACTCCTCAGCCTTCCTCTTCATAGATGTCAGCCTCAGCTCCATGCTGCTTAATAACCCTCTCACTGACCCCAAGGTGCTACCTGCTTGCCTGGCAGAACACTGGGACAACTCGGAACTGATGCTATTCACTTGAGAGACCTCTCTATCCAGCACTTTCTGTACAGCACGAAACTTCTTGTTGAGCAGTTCATAGGGAACCTCAGTGGCAAACAAAAAAACGAATGAGATATAGCTAGCTATTTTTATGTTTATAGGATAGGTAAAAAACACAACCACTGAACAAAAACATCAAGTATAGTACTAACCTTTAATGTAGAATGTTCCAGTATTGTAAGCTCGTCTTTGGGTGAAGACACGGCCATTCTGCTTTGTTCGTTTTCACTTTCGTTAAATTAGAACATCTATGAACTTTGAACTCATAGCTCCTTGACACAAAACGTATTTTTATCCTCGAGCGGCAAAATTCTTCTGTGGATCAAGCGACCTCTCTTTATTTTTGCGCCGATGGCTGAGCAGCATCAGACTCCGAGGGGATCCTACACCACTTACAAACCAGAACAGAAAGCCATGATAGGGAGATACGCAGCGGAACACGGCAATTCCAAGGCAGTTCAAAAGTACACCACGGAGTTGGGTGTGAGCGTGAAGGAGTCTACAGTAAGGCAATTCAAGAAGGCCTACTACCTGCAACTGAATGAGGGAAAGGACCCAGATGAGATCAAGAGTATCCCAAACAAGAAGAGAGGTCGACCTTCCAAGACTGGTGGATTTCAGGTGTTAAAGAGTGAAGAACTGTCTACCTCAGATTTCCCTGACGAAGTGGATATTACATCTTGCATTGCTGTAAGTCCTTCCTCTTTTATTTTTTATTGCAATTTAAATATCACATTCTGGTCATTTTGCACCAATAATACCCTCCTCAACAACAAGTTAATGTAACGGTTATATTATGTTTGTTGTAAATAGGATTTGATAAATGGCACAACAACAGGATCGGATAAGCCAGTTGTCCTGATCCTCTCTTGCACAGATGGTCAGATGGAGTGCCAGGAACTTGCTTCTATGGCCACTGTAAAATCCTACGCAAATCTAACGGACATTACTCAGATTCCTGACGATACTTGCTCCCTTACTGTGGGTATCATGGTGGGTCCCAGGATATTTGTTGATGCTGCTCTGATGAATCGCTGTCCTAAGCTGAGAATAGTGATCCGCCATGGCATTGGCTATGACAACGTCGATGTTGAGTATGCAGGATCTCTGGGGGTCATAGTTTGTAATGTACCCGACTATGGGGTAGAAGAAGTGGCGGATACTGCAATGGCTCACATTCTGTCGCTGTTTAGGCAGACCACTTTCATGCATCATGCTGTGCTTGAAGGCAAGAAGATGGTGGGCTATGATGATTACTGCACTAGTGTCAGGAGTGCTCGCAGAATACGCGGGAAAACACTGGGCTTGATTGGTCTGGGTAAGACTGGAATTGCTGTGGCGCTGAGGGCGAGAGCATTTGGCTTCAATGTGATATTTTACGATCCATACACTTCTCATGGGCTAGACAAAGCTATCGGAGGACTGGAGAGGTACTACACCGTTGGAGATCTCATCTCCAAGTGTGATTGTGTGTCCCTCCACTGCATGCTGACCAAGGAGACCAAACACATGATCAATTCCAACACCTTTAAGCTCTTCAAGAGGGGAGCTTTCCTGGTCAACGTCTCTAGAGGTGCTTTGGTTGAAGAAGAAGCTCTAGCAAAGGCCCTTAAAGATGGCAGACTGGGAGGAGCAGCGTTGGATGTACATGAAAATGAACCATTTTCCTATGGTGAAGGACACTTGAGCAATATGCCCAATTTGATCTGCACCCCCCACATAGCCTGGTTCAGCAAAGAGAGCTTCACTGAGCTGAGGATGAGTGCCATTCACACTATGAAGCTTGCGCTAAGCAGCATGCATGGAGTTAACATACAGAATTGCGTCAACAGTGACTATCTGAACAAAAATGCATGCCAGAATAGATGGAACCCTCGATCATCAACGCCAGAGTGTCAAATTTCAGAACCTGAAGGAAGTTCAATTCCAGAACCTGAAGTATGTCCCATGCCAGAACCAGAAATATGTGATATTCCAGAACAAGTTGAGTGTCCAGTTTCTAATCCTGAAGAAACAGAAGTTCCCACAGAAACAGAAATGTCCACAGAATAGTCTATACTATGACTAACCTTTTTTCCACTTCATAATTTATATTTTTTCACATTCTTGAATTCGTTATAAATGCCATTCCTAATGTATGTGTTATACACATTATAGTCATGTAATCTTGCAACACTTATTAAAATAACCACCATGTAATATTTTCCTACATATAATAAATGAAAGTTGTATATATGTAATATTTTCCTATATACACATTTGAAGTCTTCATAACTGAAGGAGAGTTTGCTGGGCTAGCATATAATTAGATCTTATGAAGGGGTGATATATACTAGGCAGTCTGGGTATGCTGCTAAATGACCTTTTCTGATGGTAATATAATATAAAGTTACTCAACCTCAGAGTCACTGACATGTTCATCGTTGCTATCGATCTGAGCCTCCGTCTCTTCCGTTGCTCTCTTGTTGTAATTGCGAATCTCCATCAGGATGGCTGACAATACGGCAGAGACAAACATAGAGATTCCTATGAAATATACGAGTTGTATAGTGTAAATATATATTCATATAAGGGTAGTCTTAAAATTGTATATAACAGCAATAACTGTTTTGGAAGTTCATGCATGTGACAGCATTATTAAACAGACCACAAGTCTGGCAAGTTCTTGCCAGTCCAATCTTTACAATGGTCTGGGAATTTATTGTGGAATATTTTAATTTTAGGTGCTAGGTGCTTATGGTAGCTTATGGTACAGTCTGCAATGTAATACCGGAAAATAAATGAACCAATATTTGTTAGATATTTCCCCTCCTCGATTATGGCACATTATGACAAAAGTTTGCTGGACTACTCTGAAAAAGCTGACCCCTTGAATTGCATACATGCAATAGTACTTGAATTTTTTCCCCTTCAACAAACCAGTTCCATGAGATGTATTTTCAATGATAAAAATATGATTATTTGACTATCTCCACTCACCCAATAATAAAACAACAGTAATAACAAAACACCACAACAAAACAACAATAAAATAATGTTGTATTCCATTGAATATTCCCAAGTCACTAACAATACCTTTACAACTCACCTGAACTCGCAAGGTACACTGGAATCGATACTTCAAAGAGTTTTTCTATTCGATATTCAGAGCAGTTTTTTCTGGAATCGCTCTGCACTCTGTGTATTCCATGTTTGGAGATCTTGTATATCTTATCAATGCTATCCCAACGCTCCAAATAATTTTTTCCAGAAACATTTGGAGACCTGGCGTAGTCTTCACTGCATCCACCTTTTGGCTTGAGAAAAAACAGAAGGGGAACTTTGATTCTGTTCAACATTCTGTAGTCACCAGTCTGCCTGAGGAACACTTCACTATTTTCACCTCCTAAAACATTCCTGAAGTACAAAAGGTTTTCGGGGTTTAGTTTTAGTCGTTGCTCGAGCTCAGCTACGACCCAGTCACTGTAATTATAAGCATCCACTATAGGGAAATACTTATTGTCATCCAACCCGACATCAATGTAATATTTCTGTGTAGTGTAGAGGGCAACAAGCTCTTTGCGCACCTTCATCCTGTCACTTACTTCTTTCAAGAGAAATCCGATCCCCTGATTTTTCCTGCTCTCTTTCACATCAATTGAGCGCAGGGGCCAATGGAAAGGGGTCGAAATGCAGGCTGCATTCTTATAGATCAAGGGACGAGTCAGAGCAGCAAAGCAAGCAAGAAGTCCACCTCCATCTATCCCAATGATATTAATTCTATCTTTCGGGTAATCAATGAGCATGCGACTCAGGGTCCGTATAGAGAGTGCAGGAAGAATGATGTTTTCTATCGTGTCCAGTACAGCACCTGCAGTGCTGGAGCATCTGCGGGGTCTGTTGTTGCACTGTTTTGCTCTCCGACTAAACTCTGCAGCATCACATAATTCAGCTCGTCTTGTGTCATAGCAAGTCATACAGTCTATGCAGGTTTTCCTAAAACACTCCCACACATTATTACCAATATAGATCGAAGGGTCTGTCTCTATCACTGAGAAGGGGTTGTATGTGCAATACGGAGGTTGACCACTGTTATTCAATGCTATGATAAATGCTTCTTCTATGTTAGCTTCATGAGTGTACATCGACTCCAAAAGTGGAACTAGCTGGTCCCTCATGTTGCTCCCAAAGACTATCACAACAGGGTATCTCTTATGCACGTTTTGCTTGTAACTGGGTGGGTAGAAAAGGGTGATAGAAATGTGTTGGTTTTCTTTTCTATAATGCAAAGGGTTCTCGAAGCTTAACTCTCTAACATATACTTTTCTGTTGTCGAAAAATGGAAAGACATAGACTGGAGGAGGGAAAAAGTCAGGATGCCCAGAAATAGAATCACTTATAGGTAAGTCGATGTAAAAATTAGGCCCCAACATACCATCTCTTCCAAGTTCATCCCTGTAGATGCGAAATTCAAGTGCCTTCTGGTTGAGAGAACACCACAGCTCATTAGAACAAAGTAGAGAGTTGGAATCATACGTGTATCTAATGTTGACGTCCCAGTATCCCTCTTTTACAAATCTCATTTTAGTTGATCTTTCCCAAGAGAGACCTGGACCAGCACCTTTTATCCACAAATTCGATTTTGGAATTTTAGTACCAAGCTGAGCTATAGCTGCCACAAGAAGGAAGGAAAATTGCCTTGTGTTGGGAACATGACAAGCTGGTTTCTTCAACTTTTCTGTGATGCAGACACCATCTTTTTGCCAGCTGGAATTGCTTGCAGTGCATCTTGATCCTTCCTTCTTCTGAAAGCATCTTCCCACTATGGCAGGGTGACTAGCAGGCAGAAATAAAGCCCCTGACAGAAGGACCAACACCAGTGTACAGGGTAGACACTTCAAAAATACCATGATTGATATTTTATGATACAAAGCAGCTGCCTATATAGGTTGACCACTCCCAGTCCACCAGCTGCTTTAAAGAATATTTTCCTTTCAGTTTACAGTATTGTGTATATACATTCATACATGATGGTGTACATGCATAAATATGTGTCCACCATATACAGCAATAAACAACCAATGAGAATTTTTTAATGGCCAGTTTCACACTGTAAGAATCATATTATTATGGGAAGAAAGAGGGGGGAAATACAATGTGTACACTTTTTAATTTCCACATTCACTGTTGTTCGAGTTTCCATCCATACACTTAGTTGAACACTGTTTGCAGTCAATTAGATTCACTAGAAGATGCGAGATCTTCCAAAACTTTTTCCCCCAAAGCTTTCTGCTTTGACCTTCCCAGTGTAGGTGTTCCCCCATAAATGTAGAGAGTTACCACAGTCAAAAGCACCGCCACTGACGCGCTCAAAACTATAAACCAAGAATTGATAATTAGAGAAAGAAATGACATAAATGGGATTATAGAAACATCATGTCATCTGGATTTGGTAGAAGCAAGCGTTAGCAGAGCATTCATTTATTTATTTATTATTTATTTTAACTAAGGTGTCCACTTTATTCAAAATTTCTGGTGCACATTTATTCATGTCACAAATGTTTGCAAGAGTCAGAGTGGCTGGTAAGCCACTGTTTCAGATTGAAGTCAGACTCAGGTAATGGTTAGGGAGGAGATTTAGCAGAATGATGCAGTGCCAATAATGTCATTATTGCAATGTAAAATAGGCAGCTAGGTACTATTGTTTGCGACATGAATAATTAGCTTACTTGTCCCTTTGCTAAGGAGTACTTAAGATGTGTACATAATTGAAAAGAGTGACTGCCAGCTACAAGGTTTAGTTATTACCAATGGTCAATAGAAGAACATCAAGTGGTACACCTGTACCCATGTCATACTTCCTCTGATCCAACTGTAGTTCCACAAGACACTCATCAGGGATATCTAGACCAACAGGTTTGCTCGGAGGCTTCACAGAAGCATGTTGCAACAATGGAAACAATTCATTGGGAGCACCCTCTGCTCCCAAGAAGAAGAGTAGAGGGATTTTAATTCTATTGAAGATTTCTATTCCTCCATCTGGATGCAGATAATAATTATTGCCAGCCATGGGAAGCTTCTTGAACTTGAGTACATTCTGAATAGGAACGTCAAACATTTCGTGAAGCTTGTCCACAAATGCATCGATATATAAGTCGATATCTATGATGGGAAAGTGTTCATTATCCAGTTCGCCATAGTCTATGTAATACTTTTGTGTTGCATGGAAGGCAAACAGTTCTGGATAAAACATGAAATTGTGACTGATGTTCTTCATAGACCTTCCAATCCCTGTTTTTTGTGCTGGAGTATGGGAAGTTAGAGACTTCAATGGCCAGTGAAATGGGGCAGAGAGACAGGCAGCATTTTTGTAAATATGAGGACGTGTTATGGCAGCATGGCAAGCCAGAAGACCTGTTCCATCAAATCCTATTATAGTAAGTCTATCCTTTGGAAAGTCCACGAGTATCCGGCTTTGACTCTTCTCTACAACTCGAGGAATGACATGTTCCTCAATGAAATCAAGCCAAGCTTCTCCCAAAGCCTTTTGACTGCACTTAGTGGGATAAAGACACAATTGAGCACTGTTAATAAAATTATTTTTGTCACATTTATGCTCTTCTTCTGGATCCCAGCAGTGGTGACAGGTCCTGCAGTCCTCCATCTTGCATCTCCAGATTAAGTTTGTGCCTTCACCTTCACTTTCTTCTAAGTAAGGATTGAATTCACAATAGGGGGCTGTGCTATTGTGGTGCAATGCAATTACCACAGCTTCTTGAATGTTTGCTTCATGAATGTACATAAGCTCAAGAAGAGGAGTTATTTGCAAGATCAATGTAGACCCAAACATGATCACAACAGGGTACTTCCTCCGTGCATTATAATTAAAGCTCGGGGGGAAAAGGAGAGTTACCTTGACAGTGCCAAGTGACATAGTCGACAATGTTAAATCTTCCAAAATAATCGATGTACCACCAAACCAGGGATAAACATCCATTGTTGGGGTTATGAAAAGAGGACTTCCAGCCATGGAGTTGGATACAGGTAGGTTAATGTACAAATTTGGACCCAGCATGGACTCCCTTCCTTCTTCATCTTGATACACACGGAATTCAAGTGCTCTCTGGTTGAACAAACAATGCTTTGAATTGCTACAGACAAGGCCTTGAGAGTCATAGGTGTAGAATATATCAGTTACCCAAATTCCAACACCACCACTGGACTTCTTAAGCTTCACAGGCGTGCTCCAACTCAATCCAGGACCACTGCCTCTGATCCAGAGCTCGACAATTCGTTTTGATTTTACAAACCTTAGCTGTTTAATGCTTATGCGTAGAGTAAACCTGAAATTTCTTGAATCTGGAACATAACAACGTTTCGCATTCCGACTAAGGATGCATGTTCCATCATGCTGCCAGTATTCACTCGGGGCAAAGCAGTGTCCACCTTGTTTATCTTCGTTTTGGCACCTTCCTACATCTCTTCCACTTGTCAGCATTAACAACGACATAGTGGCAGCAAAGAGAATGACATAATGAACAATAATGTAAGACATTCTGACATAGCAGCAGCTGCACCGCGTCTACTTATCCAGATTACCCGCGCATTTCTATTACCTGACCGTCCGCGCAGCTGGCTATTTTACGGATTTGAAAGCCAGGATGGCTTCCCTCCATCCACCAACCACCATGGAACCATAGAACCAGTCAAGCACACATAGGAAACATGTTTTTTAAAATATTTATTTGTTTATTTGGGGGGGGGGGGGGGGGGGGGGTGTTACCAAACCCCATGTTTTCACCCTGGTGTGTCTATCTTATTTTTAATTTTTAATCACAGTCCATTAGAAGTAAAATCATAATGAGACTAGAGTTCAGCTGGGTCAATGTAGATCAGCCAGCTACAAGCAATTAAAACTGGGGGGGGAGGGGGCGGGGGTGTAGACGCAGTGGCAAAGAAAGAAGGGTCGGTGGATACAAATGAAACGTTGGCGAAGATAGCGAAGATATGGTGTAGACTGATCAGATCTATCAGGCAATAGGATTCCATAGTCTAGGAATCCAATTAAAATAGGTAGTGATGGGATGTCTTATTTAGCAAGGCACATTCTGGAGGTTTTTTTTTGTTATTTTAAAGCCAGCATTGCTGCTGAAAGAAATGAGATCCAGAATGTTGAAATAATCTGCTTGTGCTTTCATATTTCTCACACAAAACATGATGCCCTTGATCTCAAACTCGTACATGAGCAGAAGTAGGCTGAACTGAATTAGACGAGACCTGTTAGCACTGCTATAGTCAATAAGGATGAATTTCGTAACCCTCCTCTGAACTATGTTTAGTAATTGAATGAGCTTCGGCTTCCACACCCTAAAGCAGTAGAGGAGCTGTGTGGTCAGATACAGTGCCTTTTCTCAGAAGCTGAGTGTACTATCTTGAATGTTCTATTTAAGAGGCCAATGGTCTTGTGTCAGGTCCCAGCAGCCCTGACTGGCTGAAGACAGCCCTGAGAAACTGGGAACATCAAATAATAAGAAGCCCTAATGGTACAATGACTTGTTCATCACTTCACAATAGACTCATAAACACATATCTTTTATACATTCATCACCTTTCTTGTAAGGCCGGGATTGCAAGGGTATTTAAACCTCTCTGCAATCCCAACTCAGGAGTTCTCTTCTGCTACTGCATTTCAGTCTGCTTGTGTTTAGTTTGACTTGATTAAAGTTAACTTAAGGCCTAAGAACCTTACTGTTTAGCTTGTGCTAGGATTGAGAGGGAACTCTGGTGGCAGCATTACCGGAGAACAATACCCGCTGGAGAGTATAGTGGGTATACTGTTCTCATTGTTGTGCCTCGGTGGTTGGGGTCTTGTATGCTCTTGAAGCCATAAGATTGTGTTGAAATTCTACGTGAGGTCGGAGGAGACCATTAACTCTGAATCCCTGTGGTCTGATTTGACTGGAATTTGTGACTTATTGATATGGTATGCCAGTGGCTTACCATTGCAGACTCATTTGTACACATTATTACCTTTAAGCCAGCTTCCAGTCATAGTCACTCATACATGCTAAGTCTTCTTCAAGGACACTGCCAACTAATTTCTTGATCTGCTTTAGGCACTCAACATCATCATGAATAAGTAGTGACTGTACATAGACGAGAAGAAGGAAGATATGCTATGTCATTGATGTAGACCAGGAACAAAAAGTAGACCTAGAATACTACCTTGGGGAATGCCCGACAACTGGTAACAACTAAGAGCAAATATTACGCAGACATACATATTACTGCCTCCTTGTCAAGTGTGCCTGTAACTACAGCCACAAGTCTGCCAATACACTAATGTTCCTATGCTTCAATAACAGCTTGTTATGCAGCACACTATTAAAGACCTTAGGTAGACTACATCTGACTGACCGTTTGATTGTAAATCTATATAAATGTTGTAGAATAATAGCAACTGCTGCAGAGTTGAACGCCTTTGTAAAAAGCCATACTGTGAGGACGTGGCAGGCCCAGGGAACCCTATCATCTTGTCATATATAATACATTTAAGCACTTTTGCTGTTGAACTCTAAAGAGATGCAGGTCTGTAATTGGTGACAGACGGTCACCAGACTTGTATACTAGGGAAATGCAGTGGATTTACTATTTGGACGGAAGAACATGTCCAGATAAACTTACTCCAAAAATATGTAATGGTTTACTTAGAGCTAATACACTGTTTAAGAACCTTTGGCCCAATACCATCCATGCCCATGTTAGGATCAAGTGTGGAGCGCATCTTAAATATCTCTGACTCCATTACATTCCTGAGAGAGTGTAATGGCAGGCTCCAGTACGTTTTCTAGTTGAGGTAAACTGAAGTCACAACGAGTGAATATGGAGTGAAAGAGTCTGTTCAGCAAGGATGCTTTGTCCTCATCAGATGTAGCACACAATGAACATTGCTGGAGGAATGTTAGCACTCTTCCTGAAGAGGAATGGAGTAGTCAATTGAACTAGTCTCATAGTCAACTTTGGCCAATTTTGAGATGCCTGCTGAAATGAGACCTCTTCACAATGTGACTGACAGTTTTGTGGGGTTAGGATTTTGAAGACATCTCTTACGAATGGTCTTCAGATATTTACATTTGTGCCTTAAGTTGGGAGTACACCATACAGGCATTTGTCTTCTTTATTTGCTTTTGCATGGCAATTTTGATGACAATTTTGATTACAGCCCAGATCATCTCCATGTCCTCTAGCTCACTGCATGCTTAAGTCCTCATCTAGCAGATAGTTTCCCAGTTTGCTTTTAGGTAGTCAAATACTACTCCTGACGCCCACCAACTAGCTTTAGAACTAGTGACCTTGAGCTGAAAAAGAACCATATTATGATCTGTCTGTTGGAATAGGGGAGTCCCATGACTGGCACACCTTGGGGTAACACACTCGGTCTATCATTGGTCTGCAGAAGATCCAGGGTGTTGCTCTTAACATGGGTGGGGGTTATAGACAAATTGTGAAGGAAATACAAACTTACACAACAGGTTGAACCAGAAATCAAAGACCAATTAAAGATATTAAAGTCTCCAACCAAGACTAGGCTTGTAGAAAGAATGAGCAGTGAACTAAGATAACTCAGCAATGACCTTAGATAAGATGTTTATAGTGACCACCTTCAGATCCTTAGGAGAAGGAATCGAAGTGCTTAGATTAAAGTCATTGACAGCAACCAAACTCCCACCTCTTGAATTTCTATAGATTGAGTAAGCCATTGGTAGGACTTCATTATAGCCAGAAAAACAAATTTCAATATTGAGATGTTCTAACAAGAGACAAAATGGTTGTAGTTTGTTAGATAGCCTGCAGGCATTGCCATCCACGTGGGTTGGATATCAACTCGAAGCGATCTTACCCAAAGAGGTAGATGAAGGGGGATTGCTCATTGAAAACAACTGAAGGGAGAGGCATGAGAATGGAAGAGCAAGAGTTGTTTGAAGCTACCTGGTTTGAAGTCATGACTTGACTTGAGTAATCATTGCCGGATCCTCTAAGACTACATTTTCTTGGTCAGCTTTGCTTTGAGACTGAGCATAAGGCACAGTCAGAATCTTTTCTGAGAATTTGGGGAACTAACTCTAATGCATTATTAGTGGCCATAGCATGGACTTGGCCTTTGATAGGAAGGGATGATTTCCAAATCCTAATATCTTTCCTGCTAGTCCCAGTGTAATCAGTAACCACCTTCCCTTGAGAAGTAATTTCTCGATGCTTCTCTCCTGCCACATGAGATCGGGCTTGCTAGAAATTGAACCACGAAGAGTTATTTTTTCTCTTGTCAATACATGCACTCTCATTACATCAACCGGTCTTGCCATCTCTTCTAGTATTGGATGTGGTGTGTTTCGACTTGTACTTCCCAAGACATTGCACTCAATAGCTGAGTTTCCTTGGGGATGGACTCATCCAGCTCAGCTACCCTTGCATCACTCATGGTGCATTTGTACTTGGAAGTGCATGAATCACATTCATTGACTCAAAAGGTACAAGGTTAAATTGGCAATCGTAAGACTTTGAGGTCAGCTGCTGCTGCAGTGATATATACTCCTGAAAGGGACCGGTAATTTGAGCCTAGGTATACTATTTGCTATCATCTACAACCATGCTGCATGATGGACTGCTGCTTTTCAATAAGATTTGAGATGGATTCCTGCTTTCTTCAATTAGCTACTATGACAGTAGATCTTGAACAATCCTTTTATTATTATTTTTTTAACTCATTAGCTGAAGCTAATCATGAGATTAACTTATGCATAATATGGTGAAAAATTATGTGACGGATGAGAGAAGCGAGAGGACCTGATCGAGGGTGAGAGTGAGTTCCAAAGTGTGATGGCAGATGGATGGGGAGCAGAGGAGGTCAGATGGGCATGGAAAAGGCAGAGGAGAGAGTGGGTGGTTGGAGAGGGGGAGAAGATTTGTTGAAACATGTGTAAAAGAAGTGCTGCTATATACTGGGAGGAAGTGCAGATCTGACCTTGGTATGTTAGAATGGGGATGCATATTATTATTTGTTACCCATTCTTTTGATAGTTCTCCAAAATGAACTAGAGTTAGGTGAAGATGAGAGTCATTGGAAGAATCGATGGTATGCTGACCATAGGGTATTTAAGAGATCTGGCAGAATAGTATAGTGTATTTCTAACTTCAATTCATTTGAGGAAAGAATGTGAGATTCAAGGAGGGATAAATGACTGCCTGCTGTCTGTGCAACCTAAAGTTACACTTGCTTTCACAGAATTTGTATCCTCAATCCTACTATCAGAAACATTACTATATTCTTTTACTAGCTAATTATGGGATCAGAGACCCTTTACCTAATGAACAAGGACCCTTTACCCACATGCCAATACCTACATGTACGCGCATGCCCACAATAATATAGATCATTATTTCGTGCATTGTTTTCTGGTGATACTACTTTTACATCTTGTTGAATCGGGGAACAAATAGATCGTGGATCTTATCTATGCACGAAATAATCGTCTATCTAGATCATTTGTAGTCTAGTTGTATAGTACCTGGCGACCTGAGTCTAGTATCTGTCAAGCCAAGCGATTCTCCAATTAGCGCCCACCTCCGCGAGGCATGGGTGAAAGACAGTGCCCTGTCGATGGTTGTGGGTACCAGATACCCGAGGGAGCGATGGTCAACCCTGTACTGGCTGCTGCTCATCTGCAAGGTCACCTCATCAACCACGAAGGCCGGAATAAAGACCGATCAAAGGTCGAGGCTGTTAGGAGACCCACGATATCGGCGGCAGGGACCAGCCAGGACTGGCTATACTTCGTGTCACGATGGGGGGACTACCTCAAGGCCACGAGAGTGGAAGGAGATGACAGAGCAATCCAGCTCTTAGAATGTTGTGACCAGGACCTGAGGAAGGGCCTACAAAGAAACAATGGGGGCGTGGTCCTATCGGGGCTACCGATCGGTGACATCATGAAGGCCATCAAGGTACTTGCCGTCAGGATTGAAAACCCCACTGTGGCCAGGGACAGGCTTCACAACATGTCACAGGACCGAGAGGAAGGCGTGCGTGCATTCGGAGCACGGTTGAGGGGACAGGCAGCAACTTGCCAATACAGCAAGCCATGCACTTGCCGCCTGATCGTCGACTACACCGAAGAAAACGTCGCGGACGCCCTCATTACAGGGCTAGCAGACCCCGAGATCAAGCAGGGCCTCCTCGGGGAGCCAAACCAACCCCTGAGCATGGAGAGAGCCATGCTATTCGTCGAGTCGAAGGAGGCAGCAAAGGCATCGGTGACACAACTGGACCCGAACAGCTCAGTAAATGCCCTCAAAAGCAAATACAAGAAGCTGCCACGACAAGGGAGACCCCAGCCCGATCCGGAAGAAGGCGACGAGAAGTGCTATTTTTGCGGCAGGACCGGACATGGCAAGTACCCTCCGCCCCCAACAAGGAGCGCCGAATGCAAAGCATTCGGGCATAGGTGTGGAAAATGCGGAAAACTCAATCACTCTGAGAGGGTATGTAAGTCTAAGTCAACACCTACTCAGGTAACTGAGAATGCAATTTTTAACAATTTTAACAATGTATGCGACATCTCCACCCATGAGGCAATAGGAGATAAAACCCTGGACCACCACGTTTTTGACAGCACTGCTGGCAGATGGGTGAAGAGACAATCCCTTCCCCAGCCCACGAGGCAACTGATGGCCAAACTACACCCGAGCGATTACGCCATGCTGAGGATCCATCAGCGACCACGGCGCACTCAATGCTCCATTGAAGGCATGCTGGACACCGGATGCCAAAGCTGCCTGGCAGGGACACACATCCTTCACAAGCTCAGGATATCGAGGTCCAACCTCATCCCTGTATCACAGAAGATGCAGGCAGCCAACAAGAGTGGCATCAAGCTTCTGGGGGCGATACTGCTGGAATTCTCCCTCCCGGACTCCTCTGCAACCACCAAACAGATGGTATACGTAACCCCCAATGTCACGCGCCTGTTCCTGAGCAGGGAAGCCTGCTCAGACCTCGGCATCATACCACCCCGGTTTCCATCCACGTCAGTGGGAGCACTATCTAACATAGCTCTACCCAAGCGGCCTGAGCCACCAAGTCCTACGCAGCCACGCGAATGCAGATGTCCGACGAGGTCACTTCCACCATCAGGTACGATCCCGCTACCTATCCCTGCCACCGATGCAAACAGGGGAGCCCTGGAAATGCACCTACGGACTATCTTCAAGGCATCAACATTCAATATGTGCACCCACCAAACACTCCCCATGATGGCAGGCCCACCCCTACGGCTCAACATTGACCCGGAGGCCACGCCTGTCACAGCACACAAGGCTGCTTCAGTACCCGTGCACTGGGAGGCTACAGTCAAGGAACACCTGGACCGTGATGTACGCCTCGGAGTGATTGAAAAGGTACCCATTGGAACACCAGACACCTGGTGTCACCGCATGTTGATTGTCGGGAAGTCCAATGGGGAACCGAGACGCGTCATTGATTTTCAACCCCTCAACGCCCACGCCACAAGGGAGACTCACCACACGAAGTCACCCTACCACCAGGCCCGCGGCGTTCCCAAGGGAATGAAGAAGTCGGTGTTCGACGCGTGGAACGGTTACCACTCCGTTCCACTTCACCCGGAGGACACGCACTTCACAACATTCATCACACCCTGGGGGCGCTACCGCTACCTAACCGCCCCTCAAGGGTACAAGGCGTCCGGGGACGGTTACACTGCCAGGTTCGACAGTATCATAGAGGACATACAGAACAAGACGAAGTGCGTGGATGACACGCTCATCTGGTCCTCAGACATCGAACAGGCATTCCATGACGCAGCTGCCTGGCTGACCAGATGCGGCGCAAACGGGATAACACTAAACCCATCCAAGTTCGTATTCGCACAGGACACTGTCGAATTCGCCGGCTTCGAGATCGGCTTAACCACGGTCAAGCCCGCACGGAAATTCACCAAGGCCATTGCTGAGTTCCCCACCCCAGCCTCCACCACGGATGTCAGATCCTGGTTCGGCCTGGTAAACCAGGTGGCCTATGCGTTCTCTCGCGCTGCCACAATGGCCCCCTTCAGGGATCTGCTCAAGCCAGCCACGAAGTTCAACTGGACATCCGATCACCAAGAAGCGTTCGAGGAGTCTAAACAAACTATCGTGGAACAAATCAACCACGGCGTCGAGATATTCGAAAGGGACAGACCAACATGCATTGCAACAGACTGGAGCAAGACAGGGATAGGCTATTGGATGTTCCAAAAGCACTGCACATGTCCACAGAGGGAGCTATTCTGCTGCAAAGACGGCTGGAGAATCACCCTCGTTGGTTCAAGGTTCACGCATGACGCGGAATCCCGATACGCGGCCATCGAGGGCGAAGCCCTTGCTGTGGCCGAAGCTCTGGACAAATGCAGACATTTTGTCCTCGGCTGCACCGACCTCTACGTTGCCGTCGACCACAAACCCCTAGTAAAGATATTCGGGGATAGAGCTCTGGCCGACATAACAAACTCGCGACTCAGAAATCTCAAGGAGAAAACCCTCCAATTCGCATTCACAATGCTTTACATCCCTGGTGTGCGAAACCGCACATCTGACGCCCTATCGCGGTATCCAACTGGTTCACACAAACCCCACGGGATGTCCCTACCAGACCCTGTTTCGGCACCACCCCCAAGAATTCCCCTCACACTGATGGCCGGCCTCTCGGTCGATCAGTCTGGGGACGCGGACGAGGAGAAGCTAATCAGCACCCTGTGCTCGACACTCCATTCAACTCTGCCCATCACCTGGCAACGCCTCAAAGAGGAGACTACCTCTGATGACGCCATGCAGCTCCTGCTTACGGCCATCGAGGAAGGATTCCCAGACAAGCAGGCCGACGTGCCCAAGGAAATTCGCATGTTCCATGTCCACAGGTCGCACCTGTACTCTGCCGATGGCGTCGCTGTATACAAAGACCGTGTGATTATACCCTCCTCCCTGAGAAGCAACTGTCTACACGCCCTACACTCTGCCCATCAAGGGACGACCCTCATGATGGCAAAAGCCGATGCCTCCATCTTCTGGCCGGGCATCGCAGCGGACATCTCTGCCCACAGGACAACTTGCACCATGTGCAACACGATGTCGCCCTCCCAAGCATCTCTACCACCGACGCAGCCTGCCCTGCCAACACGGCCATTTCAGAGCATCTGCGCCGATTATTTTCACCACAAGGGACACACCTATGTGGTGATTGTTGACCGTTTTTCGGGCTGGCCCATCGTGGAACGCTCCACCAACGGCGCCACCGGCCTCACCTCTAACCTACGGTCAATATTTGTCACATTCGGGATACCCGACGATATCACCACGGACGGGGGTCCTGAATTTACTGCTTCAGTAACACGTCAATTCCTCTCCGACTGGGGCGTTCACCATCGACTCTGCTCAGTGGCGTTCCCCCACAGCAACGCTCGCGCGGAGATCGGGGTCAAGACTGTCAAGCGTGTCCTAGCCGGCAACACGCGAGACGACGGCAACCTCGACACCGACCGCTTCCAGAGAGCCATGCTGACCTACCGCAACACCCCGGACCCAGTCACAAAGATCTCACCGGCCATAGCTGTATTCGCCAGGCCCATCAAGGACCTGCTACCCGTCATCCCTGGCAAACTCAAAGTCCATGCCTACTGGGATCGCCTACTCGACGAGCGGGAAGCCACAATGGCCAGACGAGGTGCCAACGAACAGGACAAGTGGGCAGAGCACTCTCATCCACTCACGCCCCTCAGAGTCGGCGACCAAGTACGGGTCCAGAACCAAACTGGCCCATTCCCTCGTCGATGGGACAAACTTGGAGTCGTGATCGAGGTGAAACAATTTCATCAGTACTGGATACGAATGTCTGGATCTGGACGTGCTACTCTAAGGAACAGGAAATTCCTCCGAAGATGCGCCGTGCCCACGCATTCAGACACCCCCATGGAGCGGCTGCCCTCACCTCCGCCCCACCCTCCAACCCAACTAGTGGACACTCCCGTTATCCACCACTTACCGTACTCAGCCGACCAGGGCCTTCCCTCAGTCGTGCCCGATCCTATACCGACCCTACCGGCACCTCCCGAACCGCCACTTCGGCCCACACAGGACACGTTCGAGACGCCTCTGCCACCCGAACCTCCCTCTACACCAGCCCGCCACACCACTCCGGCACCTTCACGCCCACAGACGAAAGTACGCCGATCCAAAAGGCATTGCGTGACCAACAATCGGCCGAATTACAAGGACTAATCCGCCTGGGGGAGATAGCTAATTATGGGATCAGAGACCCTTTACCTAATGAACAAGGACCCTTTACCCACATGCCAATACCTACATGTACGCGCATGCCCACAATAATATAGATCATTATTTCGTGCATTGTTTTCTGGTGATACTACTTTTACATCTTGTTGAATCGGGGAACAAATAGATCGTGGATCTTATCTATTTACCATGTCACAAACTAGACAAATAGCAGGGAGAGGTGTGGTTGAACCTTCTGTGACATCATCATTTGCTAGTGAGCCAATACAATCAGTATCAGGAGGTGGTATATACCAGGATGACATTCTTGACTTTCTTTTTGACTATATACATTATTTTGCTATTCCTCTGGGCTGTGGCTATATAGTACCAGTCACTTTGTTCATGAAGAATCAGGACTTCTTGGTAATTTTATGAACATTCGATGCATACAGTTAGTATACAGGACAAGACAAGCAATGCTAATAATAATAATATAATAATGATAATAATAAAATAATGAAACAAATAAACAAAATTAAAAATTGAAATAATAATAATACAATAAAATACTAATATTATAATAATAATAATAATAATAATAATAATAATAATAATAATAATAATAATAATAATAATAATAATAATAATAATAATAATAATAATAATAATAATAATAATAATAATAATAATAATAATAATAATAATAATAATAATAATAATAATAATAATAATAATAATAATAATAATAATAATAATAATAATAAAATAATATAATAATAAAATAATAATTTTTTTTTTTAATAATAAAAAAATAATAAAATTAATAATAATAATAATAATAATAATAATAATAATAATAATAATAATAATAATAATAATAATAATAATAATAATAATAATAATAATAATAATAATAATAATAATAATAATAATAATAATAATAATAATAATAATAATAATAATAATAATAATAATAAATAAATAAATAATATGTATAAAACCTTAAGACTCGTTCTTTATAAGCCTCACACCGATTTGGAATTCTCTATATACCAATATCATTAGTCTCAACTCATGTGTTTTCAAATCTCGTCATTTCTCACACAATATATATTTTTTAAGTTATTATTGTATTATTGTGTTGTTATTATTATTGTTGTTGTTGTCCTTGTTATTATTACTAACCTGCAGTTTATTTAGAGAAGGATTCCGAAACCCATCGGCAAGTTGCCAAAGTATGAGCTTCTGTTTTTTCCCCTTTTTTTCCTAAAGAGGATTTGGTTATGGGAGTGATGGAGAAAAGGGTGAGGATGGATGGTGAAGGAGTTTGGTGAAATGACATTATAGCAGACTTAGTTTCTGAGTTTTCCTTCTAGCAGATAGAGTTTTCCAGTTTAAGGAGGCAAGCAGAGATGGTTAGTCTAAACACCACTTGGTATTGGTTCTGCCTAAAAATTTCTGACTAGCAATGTCAGTCGACTGCTGTGGATCTCAGACTGCACTGCAATAGTCCAACTTTGGTAGGATGACTGTGCGATAAATTTGGTTCCTGACCTGAGGTAGGGATGGAAGTTGTTTGGTATGAGGCAATGGGCATAGTTACTCGGTTCATCAACATCAACATGCTCGCTATATATTACTTTGCTCGTCACTCAATGCCTAGCATTCAATACTAGTTACAGTGAATACATATATAATTATATAGGGAAATGTTTTGTCAATATATATTGTCAAAAAAAGATCAGTGTAGACAACAGACCCTTTACCCATATTCAGCTCTCTCTCTCTCTTTTTTATTTTTTTATATTTTTTATTTATTATTTTTTTTTTTTATGAGCAAAATAGTGTTGTCTACATAAGTAAATTATTGGGGGGGGGGGGTCGACTAGTCAAATATATTTTTTGCTATTAAAATATTTTTTGTCTTGTTTCCATTTGTTGGTTTTTCAAGCATAACACCACCATATTATGCATGCTTATGTACATATACATAATTATTTAGTTACCAGTTTTGTCGAAGTTAACTTATGAAGAAACCAATCGATCACTTCTTGGTGAGAAAAAGTGCAGCTGTTAGTTGGTTACTAAGCTCAGTTCTGCTATAGTGCTTGCCATCATGTTTGCCCATAATTAAAAACATTTATATTGAATAATCTATGCACTGTACAATACTTTAAGTTGCATATTATGAATGTCCTGATTTTTTTTATGTAACAAAATAAATAGTCTGGATTTTTAACTGTAAACTATATACAAACTGACCGATGAGATGGCTGCTTTTACACACTGTTACCAAGCAACCGCGCGTTAATTGATTACGTAACTGCAATTGAGGCCGGCCAGTACAGAAAGGCAATCCAGGCCCTAACCTCTGAGGGTCTTGCCCCAGCTTCTTCCGAGATCCTGGAGGAGATGGTGGCTAAACACCCACAATCTCCCCCTCCTCCCACCCCTCCCTCACCTGCCCCACCTCCACCCAATATCAGTGAAATTGACGTCGTGAAGGCCATACGATCTTTCTTTCCCAGGTGACTCGGCCCCAGGCCCTTCTAACTTCAGAGCTAACCACTTTAAGGAAGCAGTTTTCTGCCCTTCTCCCGACTGCGGCAACAAGGCCCTTCAGGCAATCACTGGAACTGTGAGACACCTGTGTGGGGGCAGGGCACCCCCAGAGATTACAACCAACCTCTGTGGTGCCACCTTGCTTGCCTGCCGGAAGAAGGGAGGTGGCCACCGTCCAATTGCGGTTGGTGAAGTACTCCGTCGCCTCACATCAAAGTGTCTGTCCCAGGCGGTTCAATCAGAGGCCCTCCGTGTCCTTACACCCTTACAGGTCGGGGTTGGGGTGAAAGTGGGATGTGAAGCTATTGTACACTCGGTCACTCGTACCTTAGAAGATCCTAATCTCCCTCCCAACTCCCGGTGGTCCCTAATGTTGGATTTTTCTAACGCCTTCAATAGTGTCAGCCGGGAGTACATGTTTGAAGAGGTGAGAGCACACATCCCTGCGCTGGCAGCCTGGGCGGAGTCTTGCTATGGCACCCAACCACTCCTCCACTTTGGGAATAACACCATCCTTAGCAAGTGTGGAGTACAGCAAGGAGATCCACTTGGTCCCCTGTTCTTTTCCCTAACTCTTCATCCCATTGTGGAGAAAATTAAGAGAGAGGTACCAAATTTGGGTATCAATGTGTGGTATTTGGATGACGGGATCTTATGTGGCTCTCCTGACGACCTGCTGAAGGCTTTGAGGATCGTTGAAGAAGAAGGTCCCACCAGGGGTCTGCTCCTAAACAGGGCAAAATCCCTCCTCTTCATCCCTGGAGATGCAGACGCTTCCGTCAACCCACTTCCTCCTGAAATTCCCATCTCAAGATCTGGCTTCTGCCTCCTTGGTGCTCCCATCGGCCCTATGGAGTATTGCGAATCCACAGTTAAGAAGCGAGTCGAGAAGATCAGGGTCTCCGTGTCCAAACTACGCGACCTCGAGGACTCGCAAATGGAGACTACCCTCCTCCGCTCCTGTCTCTCCCTACCCAAATTCAATTTCGCCCTCAGATCCTGCCCTCCTTCCCACATTCACCAAGCAATTTTAGCTTTTGATGAACTTATGAGAGAGACCCTGTCGGATCTGGTTGGAGGACCCCTGACACACTGGGCATGGCAAAAAGCATCTCTCCCAAGCTTCTTTGATCAGCCTAAGATCAGCATCTCTCCATGCCCCTGCTGCCTACATTGGCTCCCTGGATCAGTCACGAGACTTGATTGCCCGGATCATGGGCCGTCCAACTCCTACCTCCAAACACCTCGCAGATACTGTCACCAATTTGGCTAGGGCTGCGGTGATGCCTGAGTGGGCCACTGTGGATGACATCGAGGTTCCTCTCCGCCAACGCCCACTGTCCTGCAAGATAGACCAGGCCTCCTACAATACCCTCCTGGAGTCTGCTCCTGACACCCGCTTCCGAGCCCTTGCTCTATCTTCAGCAATCCCCCACGCAGGTGACTGGCTGGACGTAGTCCCATCGCGAGCCCTAGGCTTGCACCTCCACAACTTGGAATTCAGACTGTGTTTGAGTTATTGGCTGGGTCTCAGGATGGCGGACACTGAATACAAGTGCCCTTTCTGTGCCCAGGACAAAGTGGCTGACCCCCTTGGTGACCACCAAGTAGGCTGTGGAGGAAACGGTGAGCGGATCCACAGACATGATGCCCTCAGAGATACCATCTTCTCCGCAGCACAGTCAGCTGCTCTGGCCCCAAGGAAAGAAGTCCCATCCCTGATTCCAGGAACAAGGAGCCGCCCAGCAGACATCTTCCTCCCAAACTGGTGCGACGGTCGACCAGCAGCATTAGATGTCTCGGTCATCTCTACACTACAACCACGCACAGTAACGGGAGCAGCTGAACACCAAGGACATGCGCTGAAAGTAGGTGAGGAGAGGAAGATGACTGCCCACCACGAGGCATGCCAGTCTGTCGGGGTTGTCTTCGTCCCACTCATTATGGAGACACTAGGAGGCTGGAGTGAGGGGGCTGCCCACACCATTGCGAGAATTGGTCGTCTCCTTGGGCAGCGCTCAGGATCACCACCCGCAGAGACAACCCGCCACTTGTTCCAACGCCTCTCCATTACACTATGGAGAGGAAATTCCACTCTGTGGACAAGTCGGCTCCCCATATGCTCTGCTTGGGTGGACGGAACTATATAACTCTTTCCCCCCCCCCCCCCCCCCCCCCCCAAAAAAAAATGTACTTGAAATTGTGCTTTTGTATCTATGATTTAATGTTGCTATTGCTGAGCCTGTTAAGGCCATCACATATATAATACAGCACAGTGTGAAACTATTTAGTAACTAACCTAATAACAATCTATATTTTAAAACGAAGACAACAGTACTTAATTAATACAATTATCCACAATATTAAGTTAACTATTAAAAAAAAAAAAAAAAATTTAAAAAAATTTAAAAAATAAGGTCACGTACCACGCAAAGATCGCCCCCCCCAAAAAAGTGCGGTGTGTTGGACTTCTTCTTGAATCTTGGATATTGTAAGATGGCTGAGCGAAAGAGAAGATGAAGCAAGCAAGAGACCTTCAGAGAGAGAGCTAACAATTTGAACCGTTTCAAAAGACAAAGCTTGGAAGCGGTCGCCGATCAAGAAAGTGAAGCGATCGTTACCCCAGATCCAGGCCCCTTTGTGCCAGCTACTCCAGACACAGAGACAGAAGAAGCGAGCGCTCCAGGTTCTGACATAGAGAGTGAGAGTGAACGTCCACATGGGATAGTTTTGATAGCGAGGAGGAGGAGATTTCCGAGTTCAATGATGAAGCTGCTCAGAGAAGTTTTGATGATTTCATGATGAGCTTGCCAAGTTTGACAAGGAAAACGCTGTCTGTTGTTCAACTTCTGATGAGCTATTTTCAAGGAAGGCAAGGGCTCGGTGTGGTGGCCAGCGCTACTGAAGCAGCATTCATCACTGGCTTCAATGAGAAGACAATCAGGGAGTACCAAACTGACTACTTCTCCAACAAGGGAAAGTTCTCAGGGTCTGTTAAGGGCAAGTATGAGAGGTTTAACCTGTTTAACGATGAAAACATCAGTCTAGAAGCTTCCATGTGGGTGAGGCAGAATGCAAACAAGAAGGGTGATCAGAACATGACTGCTGCCTCTTTCTGTCAGTTCATTAATGATGAGCTTCTGCCATCTGCAACACTGCTCCCAAACTTATCTCGGTCAGTTACGCTTCACACTGCACACTGCAACCAGATGGCTTAACTGGCTTGGTTTTAGGTCAATAAGCCACAAAAAGGGTACGTGTCTTTAAATATAATGGTGTTGTAAAATATATATAACATATATTGTTATAATATACACAATAGGAGTGTATGTGGATGGACACGAGCGTGATAATGTCGTGAAGTATCGTGTGGAGTACTTGAAGGAAATCAATGACTTACGATCATCCCATCTTCCTCCACCAACGTGCAGTGACGAAAGAGCTTTTACACCACAGGAAGATGCAGAAGCAGAAGGGATGAAAAAATTGGTCATGATCTTCCACGATGATTAATACAAATGAAAGCCAGACGTAGATGTGGGAACATCAGATCATCCATTCATCCAGCCCAAGACAAAGGGAGCAGGAATTATGGTCAGCGACTTCATCACACATGATGGTTACCTTGCATTTTCTGCAGATGAGTTAGCAACACATATTCCAAAAACAGCACGAGTATTCCTTGAACATGGAGGCGAGAAGGAGGGTTACTGGACGGCTGAGAAGTTCATGGCTAATGTGAGTGATGCAGCTACAATAGCCAGTCACAAATATCCCCAGATAACACACACTATAGTGTGGCTCTTCGATCACAGCAGCTGCTATCATGCCTTTGCAGTTGATGCCTTGAACTCACGAAAGATGAATGTTCGTCCAGGAGGAGCCCAACCACACATGAGGGATACAACTTGGGCAGGGAAACCCCAGAAGATGGTAGATGGGAAGGGCATTCCAAAGGGGATGCGTAAAGGTTTGGAGGAAAGGGGAATCTGTGCAGACCGAATGAGTGCAGATGACAAAAGAAGAAAAGAAACAAGGGTGGCTCGAGCTGGCCTTGAACTCTGCGCAAACCGACTTTCCGGGCCGTGCCACAGCCTGATGACATGACCAACCACAGTGATTTCAGGGAGGAGAAGACAACTGTGGAAACATATCTGCTGAGCCTAGGCCACAAGGTCATGTTTATCCCAAAGTTCCCTAGTGAGCTAACCCCCATTGAACGAGTATGGGGTCAAGCAAAAGTTTTCACTCGTAAGTACACCAATACACTGCTACGCCTGAGAAAAATCTTCAACCCTGCCCTGGATTCAGTTTCAACTGACACCGTCCAAAAGTACTTTCGCAAGATCCAGGAGTACGAGAGAGCCTACATGGAAAGGAAACAGGCAGGAACAGAGGTGGAACAGGCAATAAAAGTGTACAAATCCCACAGGAGAATTTTTTATGAATAAACTAACACTGAATTTAATTAATAATTTTATAGCTCCATATCTCTGTATCCATATATCAATGATTTTCTCATGTTGGGGTAGTACTATAAACAGTAGAACTTTGAGAGTCTCCCCCTATAGTCTCAACTTAGTCACTTTGTGTTATGGCTGTATCAGACCATAATTATAAGCTGAATGGAATTTTTCCTTTGAAAATGCCACAATGAATGTGTTAAATACAAAGTAATGAGTGTCTGTGGCAACTTTGGGGGAAACACCTTAAGCCATTCTAGAGTGTAATGTGTGAGGAAACTATCTGATGCATGCATTATAAGTATCAGTTTTATGTGTTGACACAAGATTAAAGTTCTGAGGATGATCACTTCATGCAGTGCTGTAGCAGCTACCTGCGGCCATGGCCGCATAAATAGGTTTTTCCCGCATGTTTGACCTTTAACCTCTCATTTACTGACTCGACACTAATTTTTCAGTCTGTGACACTCTTGACACCACATATGAAATTTCAAAATGACTACAGTATTCCCCAAGGCGAGATGCTCTTTTTTTGAGAAAGTAAAGGCATCTGACTCGATTTGGAACACTTTGTCCCACACGATGGACCGTAAGAAGTAGTTCTCTGGGATGAGGCCAGGGAAATAGTCAAGGACTCTGAAACTAGGGCTCGAATCATTGGGGTACAGTCTAATGAAAACATTTGATTATTTGTTGGGAATGGTTCTTGGAGAACGTCTACTGAAGCACTGATAACCTTAGGAAAACTCCGCGGAACCCTTCTTCTTTAACTGCTTCAGAGGGTCAACAGATTGCTTAGCTGACCATTGAAACAAATTCGAGCAGTTGAGGCCTTTGATTTGTTTTTGGCAACATTTATTATTACTACAAGAGGAACTTGAAGTAAATGAACCCTGTTTACCACGAAAACGAAAGGCTCCTACACACGAGGAAGGGTTAGCTGGCTTGGCATCCCACTAACCCCAAGGAGTTTTATCGTCATCTGTATTTTGAATGTTTCGATGTGTGTAAGCTACACTAAAGAAAGGTTTAATCACAACCAGGTTATACCATTTCAAAGAATGTCGAAGATCTATTGCTAAAAGCAGCAAATAATGATGACTATATTCCAGAACTGGAATTTGTTTTCGGCCTTTTATCATGATGATTTTGAACGGTCCTCACTTAAACTTCAGCTTGAACTCCTAGCAGTAATCAACGGAAGCCTACCCTCAAGAATGTGAGGGATCACTTCAAATCATTGTCACCAGCTCAAAGAGGTTGCATGTCAGAAGTTTTCACCTTGTTGAAATTGTTCCTGCAACTAATGCTGTGAGTGAGCGAGTGCTTCCAGAGTGAGATGAGTTAAAACGTACCTTCGCTCCACAATGACATAGATGTGACTCAACAATTTGTTGGTCCTTCACATGCATAAAGACAAAACAGACTATCTTAAATTAGAATCTTGTTTAAATGAATTTATATCCGTGAACGATCATAGATCCTCTGTATTTAGGAAAAAAATTAAAGTTTTAATTCTGCATTACAAATACAATGTCAAATTGATGTGGTCAGTGTAGTCATTAAGGTGGGTCTGGTCATGGTCAGGTGCACTATGGCCGCACACAGTCCTGTCATGGAACGAAAACTGCATCTGCTCAGTTCAACTAGATATTGCATGTGCATAAGCAGGCTTATGGAAATTGTATTCCTTCACCAACACTCTGGTTTTGGCTGTGCTGAATTATATTTCCCCCCATCCCCCTTTTCCCCCTTCCTTCCATTTATTGGACAGTTTGGGGTCTCCTGTCAAAGGAATGACATATTCTATGAAGTTAAGTAGGAAATGTTCACAGATAGATGGTATTAAAAAAAATATAATGATTTAATAGTCAAAATCGATCACACCCCAGTGCTGTAGAAAAATGTTCATTGTACTGCTTGATTATGGCGGAGTGTGGGGGGGGGGGGGGGGGGGGGGGGGTGTAAATCAATCCTTTCCTTTGCCAACAATTCACACTATGCCATGCAAAATGCACCCACACACTTCCACTGTCACCTGGTGATGCACACCCTGCACCTCCTTCCAAGCAACAATGCCACCTTCTCAAACTCTCCCAACATATTCCAGCTCTCTCAGATCCACCCATTAATTTTCACCAGTCTACCCTCCTCCTCCATCTTTGTTAGCCTCCTACCTAGAGGATTTTTTCCCTGCTCCCTCCATTCTGCCAATTTCCTCCATCCTAAGTTCCCCAGCACTGCCACTCCTGCTACTATGTTGATAGCTCCTGGTAGACTTCTTCTTACTCCCAACCGAGCTGACTCAAATTTCCTACAAGCAGTCTGTCCTCCTGTCAACCACACCTCTCAGCCACATGTTCCAGGCTTGACCTAGCCCACACCATCCTGCCTCTATCCACCTTCATTTTCCCATTAACTTTACTCATCCACACTCACTGCCTTTCCAGTAATATTATATTAACCTTCATTTCCTCAAAGTGTCCATTCCCTCTCAGTTTCCCACCAAACCACACACTCAGCTTTTTATATTCATCCCAGAGGTTTCTCACTTTAACATCGTGACCTCCCATTCTTGCTGTCTATATAGAAACGCATTTCCTGTTATGCATTTCTTCCTCTGCTTCATGTGACCACCATCCCTTCGAGTCCATTATATTCTACTTCCCTAAACCATTTTAAATTAAGAGTCATGGCAATGCATTGGACTGTTTGGTGTATTTTGGTGTGTAGTAAAATAATGAAGAGCAGACAAACTCTATGCAAGTTATATGTTGGAAGGAAAGATGGATACATCGATAATATAGATAGACAAGACAAAAATTCACTGTTTTGACGAGTTTTTAGCTCCACACTTACTACCTTCACGAATTCAAGTGTTTTTGAAGTTAAAATAGGTGATGTCACCATTTATGATCATAAGAAATTTATGATCCTAAGAAGCTACCAAAGAGAGTTTTAGCTGAGATATAGGCTTTGCTTTTTTTGCCTCCATTTTATCAAACCATCCACACTCAGTTTTCCCACTCGCTTCACTCACCAACAAACAAAAAAACACGAACATCCATGAATCAAGAACAATTATATGTGATCTGTTTAAAAAAAGAAAGGAAACAAGAAGACTGTATTTACCGACCAGTTAAATACCCTTTACCTTATCAATATTTATACTGCTTTTGTAATATTGGCGTATATTTTAAATGGTAAGGTCATCTAACTGGCTGTGTTCTGCTGTAGTCTTGTTTTCTTTCTTTTCTAAGGTCAATGCAGTGCAGTCATTAGCTTTAAAATAAACTCTCAATGAACTCTCAGTTGACATAATAACATTAAAATCACCTTCTCAATAATCAACTTCTGAATCCTGATGAAGGCTAGAGCATCTAGTCGAAACGTCGAGTGAATACAATTAGTTGAGAAGGTGATTTTAAAGCTTTAAAATAGTTCTTGTTTTTAGACCCTATGTACATGTATGTGTGTTTGTCATCCTGTTTAAGGTGGTATGCACTGTGTAGAGTTTCTAAATTCATTTTTTATGTCCGATTTTGTGTGTATGGGGAGTAAGTGGAATAGGTCCACATTAGGATACTGGACTCTTCCTCTCCTCTGCCAGAGCAGCCACTGCAACCGCCTCATTGGTGGCACTGGAAAGATATATAAGATGGGCAAAAGATTGGTGCAGATGATATCCCAGACCAGGAACTCCTGTGCAACCCTTTCCTTTTGGGGCAATTGAAAATTTCTCCAATATACTACACACTCACCCACTCCCTCCAACAGAGCCGAGTGCAATGTTATCTGTATACTTCATGAACTTACAATATTTTATAATTAATGATTATTATCATTATTATTATTACTACCGTTATTATAACAACTCTAAAAGCACAAGAAATGAAATATAACACCTAAAAATCAACCCCCCCCCTTCCCCCCCCCCCCCCCCCCCCCCCTCCCCCCCTGAAGAGTTCTTGTCCCATGACCCACAACAGAGGCAGAGTTCCCTCCTGAAATGTGCCAACTGCTGCTTGGGTGAGTGACTTCACTTCCCCACAAATATGTTGAATATTTTGACCTACTCCTCCAGGAAACTGTGGGTTCCACGAATAAACACTGCCAATATGTCCACTCAGTAGTGTGAAGAAGAAGGACAGACTCATGTTATCTTCCTCTCCTCTGCCAGAGCCATGGAAATATGAATGGGGAAAAAGTATTGGCTCATGTGATATACCAGACAAAAAGCTTGCCCCTCTCCCGTGGCACAAAAGTAATTCTGTACACCTTTTGCCATCGGAGTTGTAAACACCAGAAGGGCCCCGATTTTTGCGACAAATTGAGCATATTGATTGATGTGTGACAGAAGCGACAACCCTTGCTCCAACAGTACATTCCAACCCATTAGCCTTGGCAATCTATTTCACCCCACAGTGTTATAAAGTATGGGATGTCCAAAGAGAAGAACCAACTCTAGGTCAAGTGCCAAACAGATAGTGTCAAACAGATAGTGTCATTATCCATGAAGGAGCTGAAAGCCATGCACCTGAATCATGAGATGACATGGCAAGAATGCTGGCATGAGCTCTTAGTTTCCAGTAACTTCTCTGCAGCCGCTGCTACCATGAGGTAATCAGAGGGTGTTGGTCTTTTACTTCAGGGAAACAAGTTGTGAGGGCCCAAGGTTGTATCCTCATGCTCTACTAGGTCCAATCGTGGGACATCCTCCAACTTCCCCCTGAGAGCGGGTAGAAAAGGCACAGCTCAGACTTCAGTTGAGTGTATATCTGGTGGGTGTGGTTAGACAGAAGAGCAGAAGATCCAAGGGACTATATACCCTGCTGCACACTCTTTTCAGACTGATGAGAGTTATCATCTCAAAAGAGCTTAAAGAAATATATATGCTGAGTGGGCGAATGAGGTCAGGTCTGGGCCAAGCCTCGGCACTGCTTCCAACATCAAAATGAGCTCTTGAAGCCAAGCTTTAGAACTCCTTTGGAGACCAAATGTAGATTGTAGTTCATGACTGCTGCTGAACCATCCTTGACACCAAAGCCCAGCTGAACAAGAGCAACGGGAGAGCCCATCTTCTCCATAAACCCAGTAACTTCCAGTCTACAAAGTGTGCAACCACAGCGATTGGACAAACATCTTGACTCTATTTGTCTAGAGCAATCAAATTCACAAAAGAAAAATAGACAAAAAATCACGGACTGGGATGAGAGACAGACGACCACGATCAGAAGCTGGTCAAGTCATGTCCTTCAAATGTTGTGGCCTCAAACCAGTTACTCCTCCTGTAGAACCTGTAAGGAAAGATTTGATGGCATGAGAGAGATCTTCTGAAACAGATATAGGGACTGACTGAGCGAAAAATTGTGACAAGTCTAGATGGAGTCATAGATGCTTTGGTTTAAGAGCTGCATAGGTTGCATCATCTCATTTTCCAATGTGTTATCTGCTCCCCTAAAGTCATCATACTCCTCTGGTCCTCAGAGTTCCCAGGTTAAAATGGTTGCAAATCTCCTGCATGACAATGTGAATCAGGTGAAGCAGAGTGGTGCTGACATAGATTGCCGTGGCAGATATCCTGGACCTAGGCACCAAGCTCCAACAGACTATGGCAGATTACTCTAATAGCAATGAGGGAAATAATCCTGAGACAGGTGGACACAGCTAGAACTAGAACTAAAGCTAGCTGCTCATCCGGTAAGGGTTTTTAATTTTTTTATTGGCAAGCAAAACAATCCCTAACCAAGGAGTTGATGCAAAATAGCATGTGGCATATGCATCTATGTATGATGTATTCATTGTATGTTCACCCGTAAAAAATGCTAGTAACAAATGCAAGGCATTGAGTGGGTTGCAACCTGTGAATCCAAAGGATGGCATTCATTTTTCACAGAGTGGATAGAAGCCTTGTGGTTTTCTCATAGTGATGATCCTGTGTGTTGATCCAGTATCCGATCGATTTTGACATTATGTCTCTAACCATTATGTCTCTAACCATCCAAAGTTTCAACCACAATTGAACCTTCATTCCAGGTTGTGTGCAGCCAACTTGCTTTCTTCCCCGATCTATAGAGCATGACCTTGAGTGTTTGCAGAGTTTGGGCCTGCAAAATGAGATAACTGTGTTATCCAGTGCAGAGGATTGGCCTTTTCAATTGTTTGAGCTAGGAATTAGAGACAATACCTCGTTTCATGGGACACAGAGCAGCTGATGTGTAGTGATGAAAAGGACATCTCGGATGGCATCGTGTCAGTTAATCCTCCCAACAACACATGCATGATCAACAAAAGAGTCGGCCATCCTGGAGGTTACAGATGGGGTAATAGCTTCTCTTCTTAGTCATTCTCAGACCCAGCCAGTAGCGCCGACTCAGTCAGAACTCCTGGATGCATGGTCTGAGATCAGAGGAAAGTACAGTATGGAGCCAGTCCAACATGCAGAAGAGCTGTAGACCAGGCTAGAGCATGGGAACAGATATTTGGAATGGATTTCAGTAGAGTGTTGTAAGAGGCCTTGTCCATCTTGTGTGATCGACAGATCAGATGTCTGTGACCTCAATGGTAATCCACTCTGGGAAATTTTGCGACCACTGCAAGATATGAGACTGCTTTAGGCAAATGATAAGAAGGTGTTGGGATTGAAGCATCACAGGATTCTTCCCACAAGAAGATGGGATCCAGAGAACTGGGACATGTAGAGAAACACACCATAAGTTCAACCACTCATAGAGCTAGGTAGCAAAAGTTTGTACCAAGACCAATCTGGAGTGGGACCCCCAACCAGGTCTTCAAGAGTTTTCTCCTTTAGGTTGTCGAAAACTGAGGCGGCTTGTTTAACAAAGGTTGGGGCATATGTGCAAGCAAAAAAATTAATTGGGGTAAGGCAAGGCAAGAACAGATCAGGGTTGTTTTATTTGTGCATCTTCCATATCCTTGAGCCTGGCCAAGGCAGACACTCACAGAAACTCATGAGGCCAACAGGGAAGCTAAGGAGGCAGAAGCCATTCCTGGAGATGGGAATTTCTAGAGGAGAGTGAATTGATGGTGAGGTCACTCTCCGTGGGAATAAAAAGTAAGGACTTGTCCTTTTGGGGGCCTCAGGCTTGGGTACGATCATCCTTTCCCAAAATACTCCAAACTGACACAGGTACGGCCAACCAAAGTTCTGTCATCATGTACCAAGCATTGATCAAGAAGGCTGGTATTTCCCTGTCTATTATGGGATGGAGGGTGAGAGCAAAACCAAAGGATCCCAGGGTAGCACCCTGTTAGACATCACACCAACTTCAGATGGTATGATTGCCAAAGCAGAGAAGAGGTTAGATCTGTACTCCATCAATGATGACAGTAGACAGTAAAGGTATCTTATATCTAATCTCAAACATCTTCTCTTGGTTAATGCTGTTGAAAAATCTAAGAGAAGGGTCCTCTTTGCATGTGCCAAGATACATTGGTCTTCAAAGGTATGGTTAACAGAGTGGTGATGGGGGGGTGATGCATTTGATGGACAATGGGCTCTACAGCCTTTGAGAGACATTTCGATGTTAGGCAAAGTAGAACCTCACCACCACTGCAGGAGGTGAACCTCATCACCACTGCAGGAGGTGGCCTCCTCCCTTCTTCAGTCCTGCCAGAAGAAGTGCAGCACTGCAGAATGTTTGATGTGGATACAGTGTAATAATTTGCCACTAATAATAGTCTAAAATGTAAATTATTGACAAGAGCAACAGTACTTTAATAATAATAGCTAAGACTGTCTAGCTGCTTAAAGAAGAGGGAGGGGAACAAAGATTATTCATCACCTCACCATACATCAATATACAACACTTCTTTTCTCCTCTGCCCCCACTTCCCTACCCTATATATATGTGCACCTCATTGTAATTTACTGTTAGAATTCAACGAGAGGTACTATGTTATGTAATGTTGCATGCATTTTTTCTCACCTTTTGTCTTAGCTGAGGAATTAGATCCTAATATGTATATATAATATAGAGGGGAAAGTTTTGATGAAGATATTATAATAATGATGTTAGTGACTGTGACAACCCTGACAAAACTTGAATTCTAAGTCCAATGCTTATAAACATGCATACTATAAAGACTTTGGGAAAATAGGGGGAAAACTAATATAGTGAGTACTTGTGCACTCCCTGATAAGGAGCTTACAATGCACAAAAGACCTCACAATCATAAATGTTTGTCTGCTCCAGTATATCCTGAATAAACATATTGATATAAGAATTTGTCACTTCAAAAGAGTAATGTGACCATTAGTTACAGTATTATAATGTTTTAAAATTTTGGCAAGCATGACTCAATGCATGACTCAGTGCATGACTCAGTGCATGGCTCAGTGCATGGCTCAGTGCATGACTCAGTGCATGACTCAGTGCATGACTCAGTGCATGACTCAGTGCATGACTCAGTGCATGACTCAGTGCATGACTCAGTGCATGACTCAGTGCATGGCTCAATGCATGAGTCAGTGCATGACTCAGTGCATGGCTCAGTGCATGACTCAGTGCATGACTCAGTGCATGACTCAGTGCATGACTCAGTGCATGACTCAGTGCATGACTCAGTGCATGTCTCAGTGCATGACTCAGTGCATGTCTCAGTGCATGACTCAGTGCATGACTCAGTGCATGACTCAGTGCATGACTCAGTGCATGACTCAGTGCATGTCTCAGTGCATGACTCAGTGCATGACTCAGTGCATGACTCAGTGCATGACTCAGTGCATGACTCAGTGCATGACTCAGTGCATGACTCAGTGCATGACTCAGTGCATGACTCAGTGCATGACTCAGTGCATGACTCAGTGCATGACTCAGTGCATGACTCAGTGCATGACTCAGTGCATGACTCAGTGCATGACTCAGTGCATGACTCAGTGCATGACTCAGTGCATGACTCAGTGCATGACTCAGTGCATGACTCAGTGCATGACTCAGTGCATGACTCAGTGCATGACTCAGTGCATGACTCAGTGCATGACTCAGTGCATGACTCAGTGCATGACTCGGTGCATGACTCAGTGCATGACTCAGTGCATGACTCAGTGCATGACTCGGTGCATGACTCAGTGCATGACTCAGTGCATGACTCAGTGCATGACTCAGTGCATGACTCAGTGCATGACTCAGTGCATGACTCAGTGCATGACTCAGTGCATGACTCAGTGCATGACTCAGTGCATGACTCAGTGCATGACTCAGTGCATGACTCAGTGCATGACTCAGTGCATGACTCGGTGCATGACTCAGTGCATGACTCAGTGCATGACTCAGTGCATGACTCAGTGCATGACTCAGTGCATGACTCAGTGCATGACTCAGTGCATGACTCAGTGCATGACTCAGTGCATGACTCGGTGCATGACTCAGTGCATGACTCAGTGCATGGCTCAGTGCATGGCTCAGTGCATGACTCGGTGCATGACTCGGTGCATGACTCGGTGCATGACTCAGTGCATGACTCAGTGCATGACTCAGTGCATGACTCAGTGCATGACTCAGTGCATGACTCAGTGCATGACTCAGTGCATGACTCAGTGCATGGCTCAGTGCATGACTCAGTGCATGACTCAGTGCATGACTCAGTGCATGACTCAGTGCATGACTCAGTGCATGACTCAGTGCATGACTCAGTGCATGACTCAGTGCATGACTCAGTGCATGACTCAGTGCATGACTCAGTGCATGACTCAGTGCATGACTCAGTGCATGACTCAGTGCATGACTCAGTGCATGACTCAGTGCATGACTCAGTGCATGACTCAGTGCATGACTCAGTGCATGACTCAGTGCATGACTCAGTGCATGGCTCAGTGCATGACTCAGTGCACGACTCAGTGCACGACTCAGTGCATGGCTCAGTGCATGGCTCAGTGCATGACTCAGTGCATGACTCAGTGCATGACTCAGTGCATGACTCAGTGCATGACTCAGTGCATGACTCAGTGCATGGCTCAGTGCATGACTCAGTGCATGACTCAGTGCATGACTCAGTGCATGACTCAGTGCATGACTCAGTGCATGACTCAGTGCATGACTCAGTGCATGACTCAGTGCATGACTCAGTGCATGACTCAGTGCATGACTCAGTGCATGACTCAGTGCATGACTCAGTGCATGACTCAGTGCATGACTCAGTGCATGACTCAGTGCATGACTCAGTGCATGACTCAGTGCATGACTCAGTGCATGACTCAGTGCATGACTCAGTGCATGACTCGGTGCATGACTCAGTGCATGGCTCAGTGCATGACTCAGTGCATGACTCAGTGCATGACTCAGTGCATGACTCAGTGCATGGCTCAGTGCATGACTCAGTGCATGACTCAGTGCATGACTCAGTGCATGACTCAGTGCATGACTCAGTGCATGACTCAGTGCATGACTCAGTGCATGACTCAGTGCATGACTCAGTGCATGACTCAGTGCATGACTCAGTGCACGACTCAGTGCACGACTCAGTGCATGACTCAGTGCATGACTCAGTGCATGACTCAGTGCATGACTCAGTGCATGACTCAGTGCATGACTCAGTGCATGAGTCAATGCATGACTCAATGTATGGTGATATTTCATATGAATTACCTTAGGGCATAGCATCTTCCACGAAGAAAAACAAAACTTGGCTTGACTCTCTGTAGCAATCGCTATTCCATAAGCAATTATATATAGAGTTTGCATCTTTAAGAAGAAGTTTGTCATCGTACTGATGACTTGACATGATTACTCAAAAACTAAAGTTCTCTTTTATAAAAGACAATCACTAATTCAATCTTGTCAGTGTTAGAAAATGCCTACCATACTTACCAGATGTTACTCAATTTCAAGAATTAGTTCCTCCACACCAAAGTGCACTACAGCCAATGACCTGTGAGATTGCTGGTAAATTGAAGTTTTCTGAATGGAAAACAGTCAACCTGCATTAGAATCAGTGATATTATATTTTATACCTTATCCAATATGTGGTGCCATAATAACTCTGCAGAGCCCTACATAAAATAAACAGGTGATGGAATATGCAGATTTGTGCTCCTTATTCCATGATCAAGTACACATAATCTGTGCAGAAATAAATCATTCAAATACTAACATGAAATTAAGGGATCACATTTAATATGCTAATTAAGTTCACACTAATACTAAAGTTTGCACGGTTCTCATTCTTATGTTTAGAAGTAAGCACACCCAGAATGGCTGCACTTACGAACCTGAGCGATGTAACTGAATGCATGCATCGTGATAATAGAATGAATTAAGGTTAAAGACATTTTGATGTGATAACAGTATTATCAATGTGTCTTTATGATGAACTACCCACTACAGATTTCATTCATCTCTTAACCATTCCCTGCCTGTCAGTATGTTCAGGTCTTCTTTATATGCTTGATATAATTTTATGGTAGTCACTTGCTTGACATATGATGCACTAGCCTATGAATGATTATAAATATTGTTATATAAATCTGCAACTTCTTTGAAAATAAGGATGCAAGACAACCAGAGGTTACTGTATTTAACCATCCAATTACTTCTAGGACTGATGAGCATCTCCAGTAATTTTTTATGAAGCAGTTTTGGTCCTTAGAACATTATAGATACTTTCAAAAGTAATTTTTGACTAGCCCCATATGAAATTATGACGCAAGTAGCCAAACTATCTGTGTATATACTCTTTATGTAATATTTACACACACCATCACTGTCTGCATTGATCTTCTTGCACTCCAGCACTGAGTTTAGTGACCTGCTTGACATCCTGATAGATGTTCTCATCTCACAGATGTCCTATATCTTTATCACATATTATAATATCATAAGCAATTTGCTAAGCATGGAATTTGCACAAACTCTTTGCCGATGTTTAATCAAACCTGGAAAGAAACGGCATCATTGAAATATTTATTCTTTTTTGTTAATGAAATTATCGACACATAAATAGTCATTTAAGTTCATATAATTTTAGGGTAGGAAACTATAAGCCAGACATACCTGTGTTTCTTTTTCTCTTCACTGGATTATAATTCTTTGTACTCATGTCTGTAGGTAAAGATAAAAACACCTATCAATACTACACTCGTGGACAACTAGGAGGTTAAATTCATTAGTGGAACAGATAGACCAGCTTCGTGATGTACCTTGACACTGAACGTAATCTTTGTAGCTTAGCATAAAGGAAATTTACATGACATTAGATATACGTGCTCATTATTATAGTGGCTTATACCTCTTCACTAGTGACTGAAAATATCTTCATAACATCCAGAGTATAGGACAGCAGCAGAGTAATTATTGCTGATGGGGTAACCATGGTGCCGTGGAAGAATGGCAAGCAACTGGTATGGGATGCAACCTGTCCAGATACGTTTTCCCAGTCGTATCGGGGTGCAGCAGTGAGTGATCCTGGAGCTGTGGCTGCTATGGCCGAGGAGAAAAAAGTGACCAAGTATACCAGCCTAGATCCTTGCCACTTTTTTGTGCCTGTGGCCATCGAGTCATTGGGGGTCATCGGGAACAGGTCGATGGCTTTCTTGAAGGAGCTCAGCCTCAGGATAAGACAAAGAACTGGGGAGGTGAATGCCTGCTTACCTCCTTCAGCGTCTCTCAGTGGCAATCCAGCTCCAGCGGGGGAATGCCTTGTCTGTTTTGGGGTCAGTCGGGAGTTGAACTCGTTAGCTTTTTAGTATGTATTTATTAATTATTTTGGTATTTTTATAATTGATTATTATATAACTATATAGCATGTGTTAATTAGGTGCTAATGAACTTGGTATGTTATGTTTGCTCTTTATAATAAATGTAATAATAACAAAACAAAAAAATTAAATAAATAAAAAAATTAAAAAAAGTAAAACTAGAGAAATTAAATATTTCTGTACAGCTTTTATCCTTTTGGCACTGCTACTAATGACTGCACTGCTTGCTGTTCTATGGCACTACTTGCTGATACTGTGGCACTACTTGCTGGTAATGTGACACCACTTGCTGGTACTGTGGCACTACTTCCCGGTGCTGTGGCACTACTTGCTTGTACTGTGGCACTACTTGCTGGTACTGTGGCACTACTTGCTGGTACTGTGGCACTACTTGCTGGTACTGTGGCACTACTTGCCAGTGCTGTGGCACTACTTGCTGGTACTGTAACTACTTGTTGGTACTGTGCCACTACTTGATGGTACTGTGGCACAGTGGGGCAGAAAATTGCACTAAATGTGTTCCTGCATTTTCAGTATATTGCATATGTATGACTGACATTCTATATTGATTTACTGAGCTTTCCACATGATCCTGCACATAGTCCTGGTATATCATGGGTAGTGATTGAACCTCCATTACATATATATTGGCCAAATGAAGCAGGATGTATACGATTATGGTATCTTATGGGCATGAATTTAGACATCGTTCACAAAAATCATAAGGGTAATGAACCTTATGCCTTCATGTATATACCCAAAACTCATTATGTAATAAATACTAGGTAGAGGTGTATAACGGAATGACATATTTTAAGGGCTAAAAAAATTACATTGGGCTATTATTTTCACTAAGTTATCTGTGTAATCTAATATATACAACAGAAGTACAATGACTGTTTCCATTTTCAGTTGCATCATCACCCAATACTTCTCTAAAGGTATGAAATATCAATGAAGATACAGGAATAACTCCCCCACAAAGTAAGAAACCAGCTCCATTTTCTTTCCTTCTTTTAACATAACTAACAGCATTTCAGAAAGCATATCATCTGATTTTGGAGATCTGCCACAGAATTCTGCTTCAGTAATATTATATATTAATTATATAGATTTGTCAATAGCAGCATAAAATTTTAATCGCATATATAAACCATCTACTCTATGTTCATAGATATGTGTGTATATTATATATTATGCAAGCTATAAATATAACAACAACAAATAATAACAAAAATAATAACAATACAACAACAACAATAATAATAACAATAATAGTAACAATAACAATAATAAAAAATAATAACAACAATAAAACCCAATAAAACAACAATAACAAGAATGATAATAAGAATAACAATAATAACAACAAAAATAACAACAATAATAAGATTAATTATAACAACAATAATAAAGTAATAGCAACAATAATAATAACAACAACAATAATAGTAAAGAGAAACAAAACTATTCTGGAGAATAACAAGTTGCCTCTCTTGATAGCTACTGTCAATTGCTGGCACAACTAGGCCACATCACATTTCAAGAAATCTCTGCTCCACCATCATTATGATTACTGCAATGTTGTCCATGACAACATTTGGGAACTTCAATGGAAATCTGATAACTAAAATTAAGTGAATGACTCCACATATCTGCGATTGTAAGGATTATTATCGATTTCTTTCATTCCAAGAACATTATAAATGTTTTGTTCATGTGTATATAACAAGATCACACTCAGAGAAAACATCACCCTCCTGCTCAGCACAAGATTGACTTGATAGAAACACATGCTAGTGTTAAGAGATTTGTTAACCTGTCTTACAAAAATGTAAACTTTAGTCATGGCAAGTGTTTAAGTGGAAGACTCCATACACCGAGAAAGTTGAGATCTAGGCTGACAATTGTACAGGTAGGAAATCACTGAGGAATGTGAGCAAAGAGAAACAACTGGGGATTCAATAATCATTAAAATCACAGAACATCATAAATATGAGCTGACATTTGCTTAAAAGTTCTCTCCTCTGGAGTGCCTCCGGGAACACTAGCCTAAAGTAGGATTATAGCTATGTCCTCCAGGGGGTAATTCAGATTTGGGGACAAAGTTTACCCCGAGACAGTTTATCCTTAGTAGGGTTGTGTGTGTGTGTGTGGGGGGGGGATGGGGGAGGGAACATAATTTTTTGGAGGACAGAATACTCTCCTACACCGTATATACATCGTTGCCATGTGATAATGTGACCAAATCTAATTATCTTACATGTCTGACTGGCTTTACTGCAGAAGAATACCAGGAAGGCCAATAAAGTGGGACAAGGATAAGTAAAAATGGAACAGTGGGACATAGCACCAAAATTCGGGACTGTCCCACTTCCCTCTCAGCTTAAATCGGGAGTTGACACATATGCTGGTAGCCTGCTTAGCGAAAGTTCTACCTCCTAAGGTTTGCTCGGGGTACTTGGGTAACCTCCATGCGGGTAATACCTGGTCAAGTTTTCCATCCAACTCCTCAGTGAGGGCTTGCTGCCAATGAATACTTTACCCGCCTTAACCTTCAGAGTCGCATTACAACATAGCATATAGCTAACATTTGTTTTTCAAGAGGATTGCTTGCAATTGTTTTGTGGAACAATTTTTGAGTTTTTTTCTTCTATTACCTTACCTGACCTGATATTTTTGAAGCCACCTGCAAGTTTGTCCTGCTTGACTATAAACTAGTAGGTGCTAAAAACTTGTGGTTACCACTTTATAGCTGATTCCCCACACTTCATGGACTTGATATATATATATAGCTCAAAAGATAGGTCTGCCACCACATATACAGCACAGCATGACACGAAGTCTATATCAGTACTTAGCAATACCAGTTAAATTATAATAGCCAGCTGTTCAAGGAGGGGCAAGGGAGGGGATCAAAGATCATTCATCAGTTCTCCATCAGTTCCTTTCTCCTCTGCCAACTCTACCCAATACATAATACACTCACCCAGCTACTCCATCACTGCATCACTTACTCTCTACACACCTTTCTCCAACAGCAGTATATACCACCTTTCTATCCTTCCCCACTCTTATATTCATCTAGCCACTGTCCAGCCACTACAATTCTGTGTACCTCATCCACAAATACCAGCCGATCCCTCTCGAATTCCCCACACATCACCAGGAAATGCCCCACATCTTTCTGTTCCACTTCACACGATACATCTCTCATCACTAATTATTCTGTATCTCTTCTGATCCTCTAACAAAGAGTCCTCAGTATAAATGGCAACCTCACACCTTCCTGACCCTGCATGGACCGCAGATACCTCTCTACCCCTGCACCATTCTTTGCCAATTTATACAACTTCAGCGAACTCTTACTGTGTACTTCCTCCTCCCAATCCTTATCATTTCTCACCTTCATCTTTTCCTTCCACTTACGTACTGATCCAACCTCGTTTAGCCTATTAAAGATATCATATTCTTCCCACCATCCGATTCCTCCATCCTCTCTTAGTTTATTTACAACTATTTTCACGAATCTGTTCGCTTCCAACACCTCCAATCTCATACCAAACAAAACCATCGTTCCTTCCCTCCTCTCCTCCATCTTCCTCCACCCCATATCTTCCTGTATTTCCACTAGTGTTACTGTATTACTTGCCCCCTACCCACTCTCATCTCTTCATTATTATATTGAGGGCACAATTTTCATGTCTAGGAAAACCTCAACATTTTAGCTCTCCTTTCCCCCCCCCCAAGTACTATATATTGGGCATGCTCAGGAACTTTACTACACAATATTTAAACTTTGGGTGTCGAGCAAAGCCATGTAGCAATGTCAAAGTTTATTGCTCCGTGTGATGTATGTATGCCCGAAGAAAAAGGTTTTCCATGGCCTTGTGCTCGCCCCAGTTCCTCAGTTTCTACAGCACGCTTTGCTCTGTCTCGCTCATTTCTTGCTACCATGTTCACCTTTTTTTTTAACTTGGTTTCCATTGTTACACTGAACAGTCTCTTAGCAATGCAACTAAGTCATGGCAACTAAGATGTCACAGTTCACACATGTATATGGAGGCCATTTATTGCTCCATGTGATGAACATACATATGCACACATGAGGCAATTAGGCTTTTCAGCTTCAGGCCAACGGGTGTGGCATAGTCCATTAGTCTAGCACAAACCGGTTGCCTGCATTTGTCCTGGGGAGTGGGCCAATCATATCCATGCCTACCCTCTGGAATGGAACATCAATCACTGGAAGAGGACGCAGTGGTGCCGGTTGTTGTGACTGTCGGCCTTGATCAAAACTGTCTTGCTTTTCTCAATGAATATGCTTGTCCATTGTGTGTGTCACTCTACTGAGCATGCGCAGTGTCACTCTACTGAGCATGCGCAGTGTACAATACATAGAACTATATTAACCTGCGAAATGCCGCCAGTCTGAGATAATTACTGTAACAGAGAGACAGAGGCAAAGAAGGGCTGATTTAGATAAAAATGTAACAGTGAATGTCAGAATATCCAACAGGGGAAGGGAACAGCATTACCGTAAGAGGAGCGAGAAAAGAAATGCCCGGAGGGACCAGAATGGAGAAAGGTGGAGACTAGTGAGAGCAGCATTAGCAGACAAGGAAAGAAACATCCAGAGAGAGCAGAACAGAGAAAGGTGGAGACTAGTGAGAGCAAAGAAACATCCAGAGAGAGCAGAACAGAGAAAGGTGAAGACTAGTGAGAGCAGCATTAGCAAGAAATGTCCAGAGAGAGCAGAACAGAGAAATGTGGAGACTAGTGAGAGCAGCATTAGCAGACAAGGAAAGAAATGTCCAGAGAGAGCAGAACAGAGAAATGTGGAGACTAGTGAGAGCAGCATTAGCAGACAAGGAAAGAAATGTCCAGAGAGAGCAGAACAGAGAAATGTGGAGACTAGTGAGAGCAGCATTAGCAGACAAGGAAAGAAATGTCCAGAGAGAGCAGAACAGAGAAATGTGGAGACTAGTGAGAGCAGCATTAGCAGACAAGGAAAGAAATGTCCAGAGAGAGCAGAACAGAGAAAGGTGGAGACTAGTGAGAGCAGCATTAGCAGACAAGGAAAGAAACGTCCAGAGAGCAGAAAGGTAGAGACTTAGCAAGATCAGCATTACTACATGTGGAAATGGAAATAAATATCTGGACAGAGCTGAACAGAGAAAGGCAGAGACTAGTGAGAAGTGCAAGTGAATGTCCTAATGCAAATTTCTACCTTGGCCAATGTCCATACTGTGCCAGCATTGTGATGCTTTATAATATGGAATCCTGAACTGCTGCCACAATGGCAAGATTAGTCGACCACCACCTTCTCAAACACTGCAAGGCCAATTTGTGGAAACCATGAACAAAGTCAACAATTTTTAATAAAACCAGGAAATACAGCCATGCCTTCTTCACATCTAACAGAGGTACATTTCTACTCTCAGTTGACATAACATCACAATAACCTTCAATCATCAACTTGAAATTGTATTCTCTCAACATTTCGACTAGGTGCTTCAGCCTTCATCGTAATACATATGCATGTCGAATTATTATTGGCTTCTAGCATTAATTGCAGTGCAGCCATGGAGTTATTATTAAATCACCTGTCCTCATTACCAGTTTACCATCTCTTGGATGACTTTTGTGAGAAATAGAAAACCTTACTAATAGTGCTAAGAGAAGATGCCATAAGTAGAAAGCTTTACTAATAGTGCTAAGAAAAGATGCCATAAGTAGAAGCTTTACATAGTGCTAAGAGAAGATGCCATAAGTAGAAAGCTTTACTAATAGTGCTAAGAGAAGATGCATGAAGTAGAAAGCTTTACTAATAGTGCTAAGAGAAGATGCCATAAGTAGAAAGCTTTACTAATAGTGCTAAGAGAAGATGCCATGAAGTAGAAAGCTTTACTAATAGTGCTAAGAGAAGATGCCATGAAGTAGAAAGCTTTACTAATAGTGCTAAGAGAAGATGCCATGAAGTAGAAAGCTTTACTAATAGTGCTAAGAGAAGATGCCACAAGTAGAAAGCTTTACTAATAGTGGTAAGAGAAGATGCCATGAAGTAGAAAGCTTTACTAATAGTGTTAAAAGAAGATGCCATGAAGTAGCTACTTGAGCTTCTATCAGCTGCTAGACTGAAATGAATCTGAAGCCAGTGATATTGAGGAGGGATTTGATTACCAGGATGGGTCCATTATATGTTGCTGAAGAGCAAGCTGAATTTGCTGACCAGTTTGGTAGTCCAATAGGACCAACTGAAACGTGAAGAACATCGTCAACCGTGGCTACTGTATACCAGATCTAGTTAATAACCGGTTATATATCTCGTTGGTGGAGCTCTACATGGCAACATTAACTCCACTCATGGCAGGTGTGGTCTTTATTAGCCGTGTTTGTGAAGGTGGTTAATAACTAGCGGCAGCAGATTTGAAGACGGAGGCGCACAGGCTACTAGCTAGTGAGAACAGGCTTAAGGGCTCTGGAATTTCATTCTGGCATAGCTACCCAATTCATCAACATTCTCTAGCTAGCAACATTCTCTAGCTAGGAGGGAATAGACCATTTTTGACTTGATGCTAAATGCAGAAACCATTATCAATCTTGGTAAGGACACGCTGCCTCTCTCTATGAACAGAGAGAAACGACTTACAATAGTTAGCAGTAAGGATAACTGATGGTATAGTCTATGGAGGAGAGATATGCTAATGATGGGTGGGAGCATACTGAACCCTCTCAACAGTGTCAAGTGTGTTGATGGGGAGCATACTAAACAGTGTCAAGAGTGTTAACTATTATTTTAACGCGTTCTTGTCAGCCTCTGCAGTCTTCCCTTTAGTATTCTGAAAACACTTCCTGATGATCTCACCCTTAGTGACACTGTAGTGTGAACCTTATTAGTGTACCTTAGTGTAGTGCCTTAGTGTAGCGTTTAGAAATTGCTTCCCAAGTATACTCGTAACAAAATTCTTCTCGCACCACATATGCTCAGAATTTGCCATCCTATTATGTTGCAAAGCATCAGGTTGCACGTTATGAATCCGTGAGGAATATTGTATTTCTTTGCTCTCAATGAAGTCCCAGCTTCTCGATGATCAACTTGAAATTAGACATTGAGAAACTCATTTTTAATTTTTTGACTTGCTTCCCCATGTCACAAACCATACACACAACATCATAATAAAAAATCTGTCATGCAACTGTTGGCAATATCAAGCAAACTCTTGACTTCAATAATGTACAGATCAGTACTGCTTTAGGCCTTCAGCTTCGCTAGAGCTATAACTAAACATCAAATTTTGTCCAATTGCTTTTTTTTTTACCCTTTCCCCCTCCCCCCCCCCCCCCAACCCTGCCGCCCCTCACACTTGTTTTGAAATTCTTCATTACCGGTGTACAATACCGCAGGTGCCTGATCGTTCCGCTTCTGACGAGACCCGTACAGTTTATGTACTGAGGCAGAACTGCACTGACTGAGTGTGCTATGAGTCAAGACGCTAGGCTGAACCTTTTTAGGAGAGGTTCTGCAAGAAAGAGTGGCAAGGCAAGCTGTAGTTTGTTGACCGTTACAACGCCGATAGAGAAACGGGTTTGGAATGACATGATGTTTTATAAAATTCTAGGTAATAATATGTGGGATCACAATAGAAGAGACGCTGCAGGTTGCTAGCAGCAAGTTGGGGGAGGAGGTGGTTGAGCTGAGAAGCCTAGCTGGAGCCTCCATTGATGACATAAGTCTGCTGAGGTATGTAGCCACTGGCCAGGCCTGGAGGAATCGAGGATAAAAAAAAGCTACTGATAGAGCCAACAATTAGGAGCTTAAATGTTGATAGAGCCAAAGGCATATCAGCCCTTCCATTTTTCATGGCTTGGCCTCCGTTTCAGATGTCTAGCAGTTGTTCTAAACCATGCATGTCTTGTTCTTTGTCATTGCTTGCAGAGACTGGGATGCTGTTGTGGCCATCACAAAAGGTAAAGTTTGTTCAATTTATTCCAGGAAGCCTCTCTAAACAGACATGCGTGTTTGGAAATGTAGAGTCCGACTCAGCGTTGCTGGATTCTCCATGCCAAGCTCTAGTGGATGGAGACCTGCACTCTGACCTCCAATCAGACTCCATATTTGGTATGTCTTCGTCTAATACTGACTTGAGAGAGAAGTACAGTGGACCCCCCACATCCAGCGAGGGATCCAGCCCACGTCTGCCAACACCTTCCCCTGCAATTATAGCTAAGAACCCCGAGGCAAGAGATTTTGTCCTGAAGGTAACGGGCTCCATTCCTATCCCTGACGCTACCTCCAGACATGATTGGGTCCGTCTGAACATGGGAGGCAGAATATTTGCAACTACTCGGTAAAGGGTCACTTTAAACTAAGTGTATGTATGATGTATACCAGGCATGCTTCTTAGATGGAGCTTGCTGCCATGTTTGACTTCTGCATGACCAGCATGACCACTATACCCTAATGTTTAGTTTTGTCCAACTTTATTTTAGATTTGTTTTAAATTTGTTTTTTTACACGGGTGGGCAGTAGCATGAAAAAGCCGGGCAGGGGGCAGATTTGTCTGCATGCACATCGTGGTTGTGCATAGCTAGACACTTTACCAATTGCTACCATTGTGGTGATCAGTGAAAGATGCTAAAAGATAGAAAAGATAGAACAGAAATGTTGCACTGAACTACTCTCGCAAGCCAGTCGTATTTCACACAGACGTGGATGACGATAGTCTGGCGGAGTACGTCTGGCCTGTGAGATTAGTGAAGGTGAGCTCTATGTCTCTCTCACTCTCCTTTGGTGATAGAGTGATATCACTAAGCACGAGTGAGAGGATTTTACTAGAGTTACCTGAGAGCTGCTAATGGGGGTGGGGTGGGGGGGGAGCGTCAACAAAGTCTTTCTAACATAAACTTTAAAAAACAACAAAGCTAAACAATCTGTGTTGTTTTCTTTTTAAGCAGATATAAGAGCAAGGAAGTATGTGTGAGTGTGTTGGGCTCATGTGAGCGTATCTAAGCTGCCCTTGACATATTAAGTGTTATGTGGTGTTGAGCTGGTTCAGTTGGCATTGCTATGTGTTGCGTGGATGACAGCATGCTGGTGGAATGGGACTAGGATGTGACTAGTATGTGATGTTACTGCTTGCTCCAGCAATTATATTTATCTTTTTGTTGCAGTGCTACTATGTCATCAGACCCAAACTCGATGTTGGCTCGAATGTTTGAGTCAGGTAAGCTATAGATGTGTTGCATTATTGCTTCTTGGTTGGTGTAGTGGCTAGAGGGACTAGTTGTGCTTGGTTGGTGTAGTGGTGGAGTGATAGTTGTGCTTGGTTGGTGTAGTAGTGGAGTGATAGTTGTGCTTGGTTGGTGTAGTGGTGGAGTGATGTGCTTGGTTGGTGTGGTAGTGGAGTGATAGTTGTGCTTGGTTGGTGTAGTGGTGGAGTGATGTGCTTGGTTGGTGTAGTGGTGGAGTGATAGTTGTGCTTGGTTGGTGTAGTGGTGGAGTGATGTGCTTGGTTGGTGTAGTGGTGGAGTGATGTGCTTGGTTGGTGTGGTAGTGGAGTGATAGTTGTGCTTGGTTGGTGTAGTGGTGGAGTGATGTGCTTGGTTGGTGTGGTAGTGGAGTGATAGTTGTGCTTGGTTGGTGTAGTGGTGGAGTGATGTGCTTGGTTGGTGTAGTGGTGGAGTGATAGTTGTGCTTGGTTGGTGTAGTGGTGTAGTGATGTGCGTAGTAGTGGAGTGATAGTTGTGCTTGGTTGGTGTGGTAGTGGAGTGATAGTTGTGCTTGGTTGGTGTAGTGGTGGAGTGATAGTTGTGCTTAGTTGGTGTAGTGGTGGAGTGATGTGCTTGGTTGGTGTAGTAGTGGAGTGATAGTTGTGCTTAGTTGGTGTAGTGGTGGAGTGATGTGCTTGGTTGGTGTGGTAGTGGAGTGATAGTTGTGCTTGGTTGGTGTAGTGGTGTAGTGATGTGCGTAGTAGTGGAGTGATAGTTGTGCTTGGTTGGTGTAGTGGTGGAGTGATAGTTGTGCTTGGTTGGTGTAGTAGTGGAGTGATAGTTGTGCTTGGTTGGTGTAGTAGTGGAGTGATAGTTGTGCTTGGTTGGTGTAGTAGTGGAGTGATAGTTGTGCTTGGTTGGTGTAGTGGTGGAGTGATGTGCTTGGTTGGTGTGGTAGTGGAGTGATAGTTGTGCTTGGTTGGTGTAGTGGTGGAGTGATGTGCTTGGTTGGTGTGGTAGTGGAGTGTGGTAGTGGAGTGATAGTTGTGCTTGGTTGGTGTAGTGGTGGAGTGATGTGCTTGGTTGGTGTAGTGGAGGAGTGATAGTTGTGCTTGGTTGGTGTAGTGGTGGAGTGATGTGCTTGGTTGGTGTGGTAGTGGAGTAATAGTTGTGCTTGGTTGGTGTAGTGGTGGAGTGATAGTTGTGCTTGGTTGGTGTAGTGGTGGAGTGATAGTTGTGCTTGGTTGGTGTGGTAGTGGAGTGATAGTTGTGCTTGGTTGGTGTAGTGGTGGAGTGATAGTTGTGCTTGGTTGGTGTAGTGGTGGAGTGATGTGCTTGGTTGGTGTGGTAGTGGAGTAATAGTTGTGCTTGGTTGGTGTAGTAGTGGAGTGATAGTTGTGCTTGGTTGGTGTGGTAGTGGAGTGATAGTTGTGCTTGGTTGGTGTAGTGGTGGAGTGATGTGCTTGGTTGGTGTGGTAGTGGAGTGCTAGTTGGTGGAGTGATAGTTGTGTTTGGTAGGTGTAGTGGAGGAGTGATACATAGTTGTGCTTGGTAGTGGTGTGAAAACATAGTGTGATGTACCACAGGCATAACAAGTTGTATGATGACAGGTTCGAGATCTATCATCATGACATTTTATTGAGTGTAGAGTCAGGGAACATAACACTAGGCCAGGTCTAGCTATGTAGGCTTAGACAGAGGAGAGATGTGCTTTGGCTTAGCCACGATTTGAGGTGGCTCTGTTGGATGATGGGTATAGCCAGACTTATAAGTGCAGTGTGTACTCAAGCTTCTAATGAAGGACATTTTGTTTTCATACCATGTGGTCAGTCTCGCTGTGCTCTGGGACATTGGCAGAATAATGCAGTGGTTGTTCTGTCAGTTGTATGGAGCACATGGTCCAGTTCAGTGTCTGAAGGTATGAGTTGGTCAGTTGCTTCAGTCTATAAAAGTGGCTGTATTCTGAGTGAACTGGTTATATGCTGAAGGGATGAGGGGTCACAGATGGACTGAGGGATTCGTGCAGTGAATATTCTTGGAGTGTGACTAACCGCTTTGCTTGGAGTACTATGTCGCGCATAGTAGAAGCCACATCCTGCTCTTCTGCCTACGTCCTTAACCGTGAAAAACGTGTTTATTAACTCGACGCCGATCTTCTCAAATGTGCATGCCCAGAATTCTCCAGCTTGTAAACAGTTTTCTTGTGTCCATTAAAATTTTTTTAGCACAACCCATGCCAATCTCTTTCACTTGAGCTACCCTATGACAATGTGGGGTCTGATCTACATGTTTCAGAATACACTGTTGTTACAATTGTACGTTGGTCTCCAAACAGGATGGTGCAGTGCTACTGATTCTACAGGGGCTTTCCTCATTGACAGAAGTCCAGAATACTTTGAACCGCTCCTGAATTTCCTCAGACATAATAAACTCATACTTAATGACGGAGTCAACCCTCAAGGTTCGTAGATGGCCAGTCAAAGCCACTGGAGTGTTTCTGTTGTTGTTGTTGTTGTTGTTGTTTGTGTCTGCTTAATTGAAGATTAGCTGACAATTTGTAGTTGTTCGTGATGCAGCAAAATACTGTAACTTCCCTATAGTGAGTGCAGGATTGGTTTGAGGGCTGTTCATATTGCTGAAAACTGAGGGGTGGGGAGTTCAAATCATTGAAAGCTGAGGGTTTGTTTCAGAATCTAAGTTGGGGGTTTGTCCAAATTGCTGAAAGTTGGGGCATTGTTCAAGTTCTTGTAAGTTATCTTATCTTGTAAGTTAGCAATTTTTTAATTTTATTATGTGGGTTTGGTTTCAATGGTTGAAAGTTGGAGATGGTTGAAAGTTGGGGATTTGTAAAATTGTTGGAGATGGTTGAAAGTTGGGGATTTGCTAAGTTGAGGGGTTAAAATTGTTGGAGGTGGTTGAAAGTTGGGGGTTTGTTCAAGTTGAGGGGTTATTAACCCTCTCAATGCCAAAGCAGTACTCAAGTAAATCCCCTCTGCTGCCCCCTGTTTTCAATGTTAGTTGAATGGGTTTCCAATAGAGCTCTCAGTGCCTAGAGAAAGCTCTAGTACAAACTGCAGCTGTAGCTATAACTGATGGACTGGTCTAGGCTTTCTCCAAAGAAGGAGTCCACAGGTGGAAAACTAAATTTGGATGTATGTGGAGGCTATTGATATACAAACCATAACTGTAGCTGCACTGGCCCAAAGCCAAATTGTAAATATGTGGGGGGTTGTTCAAATTGGAAGTTGGGGTCATTTAAAATTGTTGAATGTTAGGGGGTGTTGTTCCAATTGTCCACCTTTGTTGACCTAGTACAAATGACCTTTGGACTCGGTCTCTGATTAGTGGAAGTTATTATGAATCAAACCATCTTGTGCTGGTTGATGACGCAGGTGTTCTAGAAGAGGCCAAGTTTTTTGGTCTGTCGAAGGCCATTGGTCCTTTGGAAGCCCTTGTGCAGACGAAGGAAATGGCGTTGGAAGGACGTTTCACCCGCAAAGAGTTCCTCAGAATGCTCTCCATCACTTCATCCTCGTCCTCTCTCCGTTGCCAGGTCGGAGTTCACATTGCGTTGGATCAATGTTTCATGTTGTTGTCATTGCTGTTTGTTGCCATTGTTGTTGGTCGTTGTTGTTTGTCGGTGTTTGTTGTTGGTCGTTGTTGTTTGTCGGTGTTGGTCGTTGCTGTTTGTCATTTTGTTTGTTGTTGCTGTTTGTTGTTGCTGTTATAGTTTTAAGCTGCAGTATGCTAAGGCGTTTGTGTGAGTGAAATGTGTGTCTGTGGAGTGCGTTGAATGCCGAGTTCTTTGCCCATATATATATTATGAGAGGTGGCCTGTGTAGCTATGTATGTTGTGTTGTGCTCTTTGGCTACCAGCACGTGAGCACGCACACACACACACCACACACCATTGACACTTAGTGACCTCAGCTGCAGATTTGAAGGGTGTTTGTTATGAGGGATTCAATGGTGTGAAGTAATGCTCTACTTACTGGACACATTGGCACAGTTCCACCTCTCTCTTTCAGTGGGCACAGTTCCACCTCTCTCTTTCAGTGGGCACAGTTCCAACCTCTCTCTTTCAGTGGGCACAGTTCCACCTCTCTCTTTCAGTGGGCACAGTTCCACCTTTCTCTTTCAGTGGGCACAGTTCCACCTCTCTTTCAGTGGGCACAGTTCCACCTCTCTCTTTCAGTAGGCACAGTTCCACCTCTCTCTTTCAGTGGGCACAGCTCCACCTCTCTTTCTCTGTGGGCACAGTTCCACCTCTCTCTTTCAGTGGGCACAGTTCCACCTCTCTTTATCAGTGGGCACAGTTCCACCTCTCTCTTTCAGTGGGCACAGTTCCACCTCTCTCTTTCAGTGGACACAGTTTCCACCTCTCTCTTTCGGTGGGCACAGCAGTGGACACAGTTCCACCTCTCTTTGTGGACAGAGTTGAACCTCTCTCTCTGTTGACACAGTTACACCATTGTCTCTGTGGGCACAGTTCCACCTCTCTATTGTGGACACAGTTGAACCTCTCTCTCTCTCTCTGTTGACACAGTTACACCATTGTCTTCTATGTGGGCACAGTTCCACCTCTCTCTCTCTCTCTGTTGACACAGTTACACCATTGCTCTATGTGGGCACAGTTCAACCTCTCTGGGCATAATTCTCTCTCTGGGCATAATTCTCTCTCTGGGCATAATTCTCTCTGGGCTCTCTGGGCATAATTCTCTCTCTGTGGACAGGTTCCACCTCTCTCTCTCTCTTTCTGATGGGCACAGTTTGTGTGTGGGCACAGTTCCACTGATGTCTCTGTGGACATCTCTCTCTCTCTTTCTGATGGGCACAGTTTGTGTGTGGTCTCACAGTTCCACTGATGTCTCTGTGGGCATCTCTCTGTTTCTCTATATGTGTTCTGTTCTATCTCTTGTGTGTATAACTACACAGGGTATGGACTTGGAGGGGACATGTGTTCTGTTCTATCTCTGTGTGTATAACTACACAGGGTATGGACTTGGAGGGGACATGTGCTCTGTTCTATCTCTTGTGTGTATAACTACACAGGGTATGGACTTGGAGGGGGTGGATTTGTCCAACCTTGACCTGCGTAACATCAACTTTAAGTGTGCCAATCTGTGCGGCTGCAACCTCTCCAACTCGGATCTCAGCTACTGCGTCTTTGAAAGGGCGGACCTCAGCAAGGCAACTCTCGATGTAAGTATGTGGGTGTGTAAGTGTAGGATGTGTGAGTTTAGGATGTGTGTTGTGTGATTTATGGTGTGTGAGTGTAGGATGTGTGAGTTTAGGATGTGTGGTGTGTGAATGTAGGATGTGTGTTGTGTGAGTTTATGGTGTGTGAGTGTAGGATGTGTGAGTGTGTGGTGTGAGTGTAGAATGTGTGGTGTATGAGTGTAGAATGTGTGGTGTGAGTGTGAATGTAGGATGTGTGGTGTGTAAACATGCAGTGCATGAGGTTACAGTCATACAGCAGACATTTTCCGAACACCTTTATGTATTTGTCTGAACAAAGATCAATTTCCTCTGTCAAAATGTCTGAGCAACACTAATGAACGCTCTAAACGTGCGCACAACCACAAATGTGTCGAAGCATCAGAAGCCCCACCCTCTGACACAGACAGTAATGAGGAGGAGGAAGAGAAGAAGCTTGAAGACTGGGGGGGGGTGATGGCTGGCTGCAGGAGGACTGCTATTACATGTACTTGCATTGTTCATTAGAGAGTTTTATTGTGTTAGCACTTGTTACTTGATGGCTAGTGACATGTGAGTGTAGGATGTGTGGTGTATAGTGTGAGTGTAGGATGTGTGGTGTATAGTGTGTGAGTGTAGGATGTGTGGTGTACAGTGTGTGAGTGTAGGATGTGTGGTGTATAGTGTGTGAGTGTAGGATGTGTGGTGTATAGTGTGTGAGTGTAGGAGGTGTGGTGTACAGTGTGTGAGTGTAGGATGTGTGGTGTATAGTGTGTGAGTGTAGGATGTGTGGTGTATAGTGTGTGAGTGTAGGATGTGTGGTGTATAGTGCGTGAGTGTAGGATGTGTGGTGTATAGTGTGTGAGTGTAGGATGTGTGGTGTATAGTGTGTGAGTGTAGGATGTGTGGTGTATAGTGTGTGAGTGTAGGATGTGTGGTGTATAGTGTGAGTGTAGGATGTGTGGTGTATAGTGTGTGAGTGTAGGATGTGTGGTGTATAGTGTGTGAGTGTAGGATGTGTGGTGTACAGTGTGTGAGTGTAGGATGTGTGGTGTACAGTGTGAGTGTAGGATGTGTGGTGTATAGTGTGTGAGTGTAGGATGTGTGGTGTATAGTGTGTGAGTGTAGGATGTGTGGTGTATAGTGTGAATGTAGGATGTGTGGTGTATAGTGTGAGTGTAGGATGTGTGGTGTCTAGTGTGTGGGTGTAAGATGTGTGGTGTATAGTGTGTGAGTGTAGGATGTGTGGTGTATAGTGCGTGAGTGTAGGATGTGTGGTTATAGTGCGTGAGTGTAGGATGTGTGGTGTATAGTGTGTGAGTGTAGGATGTGTGGTGTATAGTGTGAGTGTAGGATGTGTGGTGTATAGTGTGTGAGTGTAGGATGTGTGGTGTATAGTGTGTGAGTGTAGGATGTGTGGTGTACAGTGTGTGAGTGTAGGATGTGTGGTGTACAGTGTGAGTGTAGGATGTGTGGTGTATAGTGTGTGAGTGTAGGATGTGTGGTGTATAGTGTGTGAGTGTAGGATGTGTGGTGTGAGTGTAGGATGTGTGGTGTACAGTGTGTGAGTGTAAGATGTGAGGTGTATAGTGTGTGAGTGTAGGATGTGTGGTGTATAGTGTGTGAGTGTAGGATGTGTGGTGTATAGTGCGCGAGTGTAGGATGTGTGGTGTATAGTGTGTGAGTGTAGGATGTGTGGTGTATAGTGTGTGAGTGTAGGATGTGTGGTGTATAGTGTGTGAGTGTAGGATGTGTGGTGTATAGTGTGTGAGTGTAGGATGTGTGGTGTATAGTGTGAGTGTAGGATGTGTGGTGTATAGTGTGTGAGTGTAGGATGTGTGGTGTATAGTGTGTGAGTGTAGGATGTGTGGTGTATAGTGCGTGAGTGTAGGATGTGTGGTGTATAGTGTGTGAGTGTAGGATGTGTGGTGTGAGTGTAGGATGTGTGGTGTATAGTGTGTGAGTGTAGGATGTGTGGTGTGAGTGTAGGATGTGTGGTGTATAGTGCGTGAGTGTAGGATGTGTGGTGTATAGTGTGTGAGTGTAGGATGTGTGGTGTACAGTGTGTGAGTGTAGGATGTGTGGTGTATAGTGCGTGAGTGTAGGATGTGTGGTGTATAGTGTGTGAGTGTAGGATGTGTGGTGTACAGTGTGTGAGTGTAGGATGTGTGGTGTATAGTGCGTGAGTGTAGGATGTGTGGTGTACAGTGTGTGAGTGTAGGATGTGTGGTGTACAGTGTGTGAGTGTAGGATGTGTGGTGTATAGTGTGTGAGTGTAGGATGTGTGGTGTATAGTGTGTGAGTGTAGGATGTGTGGTGTACAGTGTGTGAGTGTAGGATGTGTGGTGTATAGTGTGTGAGTGTAGGATGTGTGGTGTATAGTGTGTGAGTGTAGGATGTGTGGTGTATAGTGTGTGAGTGTAGGATGTGTGGTGTGAGTGTAGGATGTGTGGTGTATAGTGCGTGAGTGTAGGATGTGTGGTGTATAGTGTGTGAGTGTAGGATGTGTGGTGTATAGTGTGTGAGTGTAGGATGTGTGGTGTACAGTGTGTGAGTGTAGGATGTGTGGTGTATAGTGTGTGAGTGTAGGATGTGTGGTGTATAGTGTGTGAGTGTAGGATGTGTGGTGTATAGTGTGTGAGTGTAGGATGTGTGGTGTATAGTGTGTGAGTGTAGGATGTGTGGTGTATAGTGTGTGAGTGTAGGATGTGTGGTGTGAGTGTAGGTGTGTGGTTGTAGTGTGTGGGTGTAAGATGTGATGATTGACGTATGATCCTTACTTCCATCCACGCCCATGAGGCCACCCTCCCCTCCCCAAATAATTATTAATAATAATAATAATAATAATAACAACTTTGGTACACCCAAACACATGAGCAACACACACTCCAAAGTCATTTAAAAGTGTTAATTGTTATTATTATTATTATCATTATAGAGTGTGGAAGCACTCCCTGCCCCTATTTCAAAATGGCAGACACCAACCCCCCCCGCTCATATCTTGGCTAAAATTCACATTGACAGCTTCTTATCGCTGCCTAAATGTTTTCTGGTGCTATTACATACATACATGTAGCTACATGCCTTGAATCCTTCGCTAAGGTAGTAAACTGGACGACTAAATGCCATTGGCCATCTTCAAGAGCATTTATGCGTCTTTTGCATAAATTGATCCGTTCATGATAATTTTAGTAGTGGAGGACTCCAAATGTTTCAAAGCCTTTCAGAGACTTGTCCGTATCTCGACTGTGGTAAAGAAATAAGAAGCAGTGGTAGCGTGGTTGATGGTATAATTAAGCAGTTTTAAAATCAGTTAAATTGTTCATTTATTGCTACACTACACATATCACCACATCGTTGTCTTGTTGCTGTTTCAGATGTTTTGTTAGAGGATCAGCTGATCCTACTTTGGACTTGAGAGTTGCCCAGAAGAAAGAACTCCACAAACCTAACAGGAGAACTGAGCACGGGCCATTCATTCTGTTATAGTACAGGTTGCTGTTGTTAGGTTTGGTGGGACTAATAAGTCCTTGAAGGAGGGGCTGTAGCTGACCCTACATGGGTTCAGTCAATAACCTCAACAAGACATTGTGTGGCGATATGTGTAGCATACAACAGCAACAAATAAACAATTTAAAAGTCTTGGAGACCCAGAAGCTCATACTTGGTGTGGTCCTCCACCATGCTACTTTAGTCTACAGAAACAACAACAACAACAAAACACGGACCAAGGAGTGCAACACGCGTGCGAGTCTTTGGGCGGCAAACCCGAAGGGCGCAGTGAAAGCGGAGGCAGGCGTTCTGGCCTGCTGCATGGCGAGAGCCTTCCCTCGGTGGGGGCGCATCGTCGGCCGATCCCGTGCCACTCTGTGGCGGGATTTGAGTGACAATGACTTACAACAAATGTTTAATTAGCAACTATAAAAAGGAAACAAGATTGTACCCATAAAAGTAGACCTCAACCAGTTAGATGACCCTTTACCATTAAAATAGTTATTTACACCCATATTGTTCTGCTTTAAAATCATCGATGGGAAAAGTGTCATCTACAAAACAGGTTGAGGTCCACATGGATAGTGTCTCGTTTCCTTGCATACTGCATATAAATAATCTATCTCTTCTTCTTTTGTTTATTATTAATATTTAATATAAAATGCCTCCCAGTTTTATTTGAGGCATACCTACACACACACACACACACACACCTTTGCAGGGTGCCATGGTGGAATGTGTGCGAATGCCGCGCGCCAAGCTGGAAGGTGCTAGTCTGTTGGGCTGCACTATGAACTCCAGGATGGGGACACATACCAACATGGAAGGTACATACACGAACACTAATGGCAGACACACTGTTTTCTTCCGTTATCTTTGTGGGGTTTTGTTGTTGTTATTTTGCTGTTGTTGTTGTTGTGTTTGCTGCTGTGGTTGTCATGTTTCTTTGCCGGGGAGATGAACCTATTTGTCGTGTGTGTCAGGGGCTAATTTGAAAGGTGCTGTGCTGGATAACAGTCAGATGAATGGCATCAATCTTCGTCTGGCGAGCTTGAAGGGGGCGTCGCTGCGATCCTGCAACCTTCGCTATGCCATCATGGCAGGGACTGACCTGGAAGTGAGTGTGTGTGTGTGTGTGCATGCATGTGAAGTGTGCATGTGTGTAGTGCATATACACGTGATGTGTGTGTGCATGTGTGTAGTGCGTACATGTGATGTGTGCATGTATGTGATGTGTGTGTGTGTGCATGTGTAGTGCATACATGTGATGTGTGTGTGTGTGTGAATGTGTGTAGTGCCTACATGTGATGTGTGCATGTGTGTAGTGCGTACATGTGATGTGTGCATGCATGTGACTGTGAACTGTCTTCTGGAGTTTAATGTGTTGATTAACTTGTACTGGGCAAGTGTAGCAATTTGGACATACATTGCCTAGGACGGAACAAAGTGCAAGCGAGTTAAAAGAGTTGTAACATGTGTTGAGTGCATATGCCCCATGCTGGAACAAGACCACACCCTCACACTGGTTACCATGTGTTGAGTGCATATGCCCCATGCTGGAACAAGACCCCACCCTCACACTGGTTATCATGTGTTGAGTGCATATGCCCCACATGCTGGAACAAGACCCCACCCTCACACTGGTTACCATGTGTTGAGCCCATGCTGGAACAAGACCACACCCTCACACTGGTTATCATGTGTTGAGTGCATATGCCCCACATGCTGGAACAAGACCCCACCCACACACTGGTTATCATGTGTTGAGCCCATGCTGGAACAAGACCACACCCCCACACTGGTTATCATGTGTTGAGCCCATGCTGGAACAAGACCACACCCTCACACTGGTTATCGACTGAATATTCATAAATTTTGGTTAGAATTGGGCCAGTGTTTCACTTTTCAGTAAACCAACAGTGGGCTACGGACTAGATGAGACTCCGATACATCTGTGAAGAACGAAACTGCTCCTGACACGGTGAAATCTGTACTCGTCACGTGACAGCTGTAGCTATAGTTGCTATGTGACAGCTAGACTTGTCACATGACAGGAAGTAGTTTAGACGCTCCAGTGAAGCACTGCTGTGTGGCGTGGTTCTCTCCCGTGTACTAAAACAGTTGGTCAACGACTTAATTGATTTGTGAGAGCCTGCAATCTAAAACTTGTAATACAAAAATACGCTGCAGTTTGGAATAAGTACCTTTCTCACGAGGTAATCAATCATATGTTGGTGCATTTCTAAGAAATAGGGCAAATGGATTCAGAGTGGCCCCAGGTAAGCATAGGTGCCTTTGCGGTCTAAATGTGGTGGAACAATATGTATAGCCTTTTTTTTTTTTTTTTTTTGGTTGGTCAAAGTACGATCATTATTGCACCAACAATGGCTAGAACTATCCTTCAGTTACAAATATGTGGCAGTGATGAGTCCAGGCACTAGTTCTTGACAAAATAAGCCTTTGCAGTGAGCCAGGTCGATGCACTTGCCCTTCGTGAACGGAGTGTTGTTATGCTGGCTTCGAGCATGTGCATGAGGTGCGATTTCTTCCGCTGCCATGCTTTCTTATGCTTTTCAAGTAGCCTTGATTAGCGGAGGTGACTTGTATAGGACGACACAGCTAGTGCTCTTAATACACAGATGGGTCCAGCGAGCCTCGAAATGGTGAGAGGCTCCGGTGGTCACGTACAGTGTACTTGAGCAAAGTTAGTAGTGCTTCACCTCGCACATGCCTTAGCAACACATTTGGAATGCAATTACTTCAATAATTAAATTTTGAGTGCTTGCTGGAGTTTGTTTCATTTCTTAGCTCAGACAACGCACTCAAACAGTTGCAAACTTTCAGGACGTGTTCTTTAGGCATCATAGGTGCCAATATTAAAAATAAAAATAGATCTCATTTAAGGGGGGATACAATTTGTAAAATATCCTGTGGTTATGACTTTGGAGCTCCATAGATTCTGCATACTTCGCTTTCTGAACTTGATATGTAGCTCAAAAGATAGCTCTCTCTGTGTGCTCTCTTTTGATACTAAAAATGTTGCATAGGTATACCCATGCCATAGTTGCATGCAGTCAAAGTTGGGGACCTCAAAACCTCATGCCCGAACTCTCTGCAGTTCTGGCTCTGATTGGAAAGTACTAGACAAAAATTCATATCAGTGGCTAGAGGAAGCCCTACTCTACAATAGTGTTTTCATTAAGCTCTGGACCGCTACGTGGTCAATCCAGCACTTGAACACGTTGCGCATGACCGCATACTCACATTTTAGTGCAATAAGCACTCTTATTGTAGAGTAGGGCTTCTCTAGACACTGGTAGTAATTTCAACTTGTGTAGCACTTTCTAATCAAGAGCCAGAACTGCTGAGGGTATACAGTATATACATGCACACACATTCATAATAATATATAAAGTGAATGATATCCAAGTTTGGTAAATTTTCTCTCGTGGTGGTCCATCTGATAAGTGCACATGTCAGGGTGTGGTTTAGACCACTTATAAAGTAAAAGACAGGACCTTGCAATGTCGTGTTGGACCAATCAGCGTGCATGTTATTGCAATCTTCTAGTGTGCTCGTAGCTTGCAAGTAGTTTCTGGTGCCAGGCATTGCAGTGCGTTACACAGGATTAGAAGGTTCATCACGTGTGACATTTCTCTTGTTTGTTGCTAAGGTGGTAAGGCTAGACCAAATATGGTTCCCCTCCTTTCTCTCCCATTTCATTCTCTCTCATTTCAACGTGGTAGAGATGGCAACAAAACAACACACAAAAACACGATAATTTATTTTTGATCAAACATAAAATGTCATTAACATCCATGACCTCCTTTTTTTAAATAAATATTGTTTATTTATTTATTTATTATTTATTTAATTATCCTGTCCTTCAACATGCCTGTCCAGTGATGCTGCATGCCTCTTATAAGGCTCCATGTTCTTGCCCACCTACTAATACTGGCTAGGGATAGGAATCTGTGTAGGGCTATGGCTAAGATGGGGCTAGATGGCTCGTGTGTAGGGCTAGGGCTGGGGATGTGTGTAGGGCTATGGCTAAGGATGTGTGTACTGCTAGGGCTAGGGATGTGTGTACTGCTAGGGCTAGGGATGTGTGTAGGACTAGGGCTAGGGATGTGTGTAGGGCTAGGGCTAGGGATGTGTGTACTGCTAGGGCTGGGGATGTGTGTACTGCTAGGGCTAGGGATGTGTGTAGGGCTAGGGCTGGGGATGTGTGTAGTGCTAGGGCTAGGGATGTGTGTAGGGCTAGGGATGTGTGTAGTGCTAGGGCTAGGGATGTGTGTACTGGGGGTGTGTGTACTGCTAGGGCTAGGGATGTGTGTACTGCTAGGGCTAGGGATGCGTGCACTGCTAGGGCTAGGGATGTGTGTACTGCTAGGGCTAGGGATGTGTGCAATGCTAGGGCTAGGGATGTGTGTAGTGCTAGGGCTAGGGATGTGTGTACTGCTAGGGCTAGGGATGTGTGTACTGCTAGGGCTAGGGATGTGTGCAATGCTAGGGCTAGGGATGTGTGTACTGCTAGGGCTAGGGATGTGTGTAGTGCTAGGGCTAGGGATGTGTGTAGTGCTAGGGCTAGGGATGTGTGTACTGCTAGGGCTAGGGATGTGTGCACTGCTAGGGCTAGGGATGTGTGTACTGCTAGGGCTAGGGATGTGTGCACTGCTAGGGCTAGGGATGTGTGTACTGCTAGGGCTAGGGATGTGTGTACTGCTAGGGCTAGGGATGTGTGTAGTGCTAGGGCTAGGGATGTGTGTACTGCTAGGGCTAGGGATGTGTGTACTGCTAGGGCTAGGGATGTGTGCAATGCTAGGGCTAGGGATGTGTACACTGCTAGGGCTAGGGATGTGTGTACTGCTAGGGCTAGGGATGTGTGCAATGCTAGGGCTAGGGATGTGTTTACTGCTAGGGCTAGGGATGTGTGTAGGACTAGGGCTAGGGATGTGTGTACTGCTAGGGCTAGGGATGTATGTATGCTAGGAGATGGTCTTGTTCAGGCTATTATTAGTCCTCTATACTAAGCACGCTGTCGAAGGAGGTGGTCCTGTTCAGGCTATTATTAGTCCTCTATTTATTACTAAGCACGCTGTCGAAGGAGATGGTTCTGTTCAGGCTATTATTGGTCCTCTATACTAAGCATGCTGTCGAAGGAGATGGACCTGTTCAGGCTATTATTAGTCCTCTATTACTAAGCACGCTGTCGAAGGAGATGTTCCTGTTCAGGCTATTATTGGTGCTCTATTACTAAGCACGCTGTCGAAGGAGATGGTCCTGTTCAGGCTATTATTGGTTCTCTATTACTAAGCATGCTGCCGAAGGAGATGGTCCTGTTCAGGCTATTATTGGTCCTCTATTCCTAAGCACACTGTCGAAGGAGATGGTCCTGTTCAGGCTATTATTGGTCCTCTAATACTAAGCACGCTGTCGAAGGAGATGGTCCTGTTCAGGCTATTATTAGTCCTCTATACTAAGCATGTTCTCGAAGGAGATGGTCCTGTTCAGGCTATTATTAGTCCTCTATGGAGATGGTCCTGTTCAGGCTATTATTAGTCCTCTATTACTAAGCATGCTGTCGAAGGAGAAGGTCCTGTTCAGGCTATTATTGGTCCTCTATTACTAAGCACGCTGTCGAAGGAGATGGTCCTGTTCAGGCTATTATTGGTTCTCTATTACTAAGCATGCTGTCGAAGGAGATGGTCCTGTTCAGGCTATTATTGGTCCTCTAATACTAAGCATGCTGTCGAAGGAGATGGTCCTGTTCAGGCTATTATTGGTCCTCTAATACTAAGCACGCTGTCGAAGGAGATGGTCCTGTTCAGGCTATTATTGGTCCTCTAATACTAAGCATGCTGTCCGAAGGAGATGGTCCTGTTCAGGCTATTATTGGTCCTCTATTCCTAAGCACACTGTCGAAGGAGATGGTCCTGTTCAGGCTATTATTAGTCCTCTATACTAAGCACGCTGTCGAAGGAGGTGGTCCTGTTCAGGCTATTATTAGTCCTACATATTACTAAGCACGCTGTCGAAGGAGATGGTCTTGTTCAGGCAATTATTAGTCCTCTATTACTAAGCACGCTGTCGAAGGAGATGGTCCTGTTCAGGCTATTATTAGTCCTCTATTACTAAGCACGCTGTCGAAGGAGATGGTCCTGTTCAGGCTATTATTAGTCCTATTACTAAGCACGCTGTCGAAGGAGATGGTCCTGTCCAGGCTATTATTAGTCCTCTATACTAAGCACACTGTCGAAGGAGATGGTCCTATTATTAGTCCTCTATTACTAAGCACACTGTCGAAGGAGATGGTCCTGTTCAGGCTATTATTAGTCCTATTACTAAGCACGCTGTCGAAGGAGATGGTCCTGTTCAGGCTATTATTAGTCCTATTACTAAGCACGCTGTCGAAGGAGATGGTCCTGTTCAGGCTATTATTGGTCCTCTATACTAAGCACGCTGTCGAAGAAGGTGGTCCAGCGTATTTGCTTGCCTTGTGTCATAACCGCGGATTGCACAAGAAGGAATGGCTGAGACACTGTAGAACGAGTCAAAAGAGCTCTGATAGTTCTCAAACAGAACAGGTTGATGGATGTGGAAGATGGAGAGGTTTACTTCCTCAAAGACTGTGTAATAATGGCAGCTAGGAATAGCAAGCTTCAGACATTCTAGCAATCACAGTTCTAAGCTACTTGCCAGCTATTGGGAAGACAGTGGCAAGGCAAAGATGGGGTTAGGGGGGGGGGACCCATTTGCCTCTTGAGATTCGAACTGGTCCTCCGAGAATGACTAGCATCTTATGCGTACAATGAACAATGACCCAGCAAAATTATTATTGTTATTATTATTTTTTTAATCTAACCACACAGTCTCCCCAGGCTCAGGCATAATAGGAAGCACCTTCATAGGCCTTATAAGCACTGGTAAATTGGATCTGGAACCACATTCTCTATTCAATGAAAAACACGCTGTATAGTAGCTTAAGTGAGTTGTGGGTATATATCCTTTTTTTAGCTTACGCTGCAGTGAAGTTGGGCGTGGCTAGTGTTACTGTCTCTTGTCAGTCCTGCTGTGTTGTGATTTGGTGTTTCATATACTCAGGGACGTGTCTCTTGTCGGTTCTTATTGAGGGGCATGTCTCTTGTCGGGCCCTTATTGACATGCTGTGTTGTGATACTTGGTGTTTCAGATACTCAGGAGCGTGTCTCTTATCGGGCCCTTATTGACATGCTGTGTTGTGATACTTGATGTTTCAGACACTCAGGGGCATGTCTCTTATCGGGCCCTTATTGACATGCTGTGTTGTGATACTTGATGTTTCAGAACTGTGATCTGTTGGGCAGTGACTTGCAACATGCGAATCTCAGAGGAGCCAATATTGCGGGAACTAACTTACAAGATGTTGTCGTGTAAGCCACAACAACAACAACAGCAGCAACAACAACAACAACAACGACTAAGAATCACACTCTTTAATAAAACTTCTGGGAAATAAATATCTTTTCTGTTCGTGTGGCCTGACTTCGTCCGATCTCTCTCATCTTTGGATTATCAGCGCTCAAGGAATATGGGAAAAGGGTAAATGCTTTTCTTTATCTCATTTGTTTTAGTTTCAGTTTGTGCAATGTCTGGTGTGTGTATACATTGTTGGCAAGTCTTGTGTTGTACTTGTCTCTTGGCTGGCTAGTCTAGATAAGCAAGCATGGTGTGGTGTGTTTCCTTGAATGGTTACCAAAATTCTTCCCATTTGCAGTCCTGTATTTGCACCACACATGTCTAGAGTTATGGTCTATGGTGGTTAGCAAGACCTGTGTGCACTCTCTCAGTGGCAACGGATATAGCAGTGGAGATGGTGTGCCAGTCACTGCCCTCTAAAGCAGGAGAGGTGGTGGGTGGAAGCAGCACTAGAAGTTGCACGGCTACTTCTGAGCTAGACATCGCGGCGACCCATTATGTGACCTCAACGATGACGACGGAGAAGAACTGGAAATCCAACAAACTACAAGTGGATGGGCCTAACTTAGTTTGTAACTTTGTTCAGGCACCAGCCACTATTGCCACTTCATGCTAAATCAATGACAAGGAGGAGGCGTGGCCGGCAGCTGGCAAAGTGTGCACATCCAGTCCAAGCCAGATTGAATGTGCATGCCCTCTAGCTGTGTTTGGCGGCGTTCGGTCTGTTTGGACACCTTTTGTTGACTTCTTGGTAACCATTCGAGGGAGTACAGTATGTAGACACATATGCACCATATTTGCCGAAGAATAGGTTGCACCAGAGCATTAAGTCACACACTATATAAAGCACCCGTAACCAGCAGAGGAGCTGGAGTGAGCTCTGACCCCAACCCTTGGCGTCAACTTGATCTTCTTTCTGCTGTTTCACACGAGCTTTTCGCTTACTCTGCACTCCCTTTCAGTCCTCCCGTTGCAAGTTTCTCGTAGAAATCTCTAACAACTTTTGAGCGTAAAAGCTCCGCTCTGCAGATCCCCGCTCTACCTGTGACTTGGACCCAGCGGTTCATTTTGGCCACTGCGACATAAAAGTATTCCGGCAACATCGACGTATTAATTAGTTATATTAAGTTGCACTCCTGAAGTGAAGAAGGGGAAGAGCTTAGAAGCTGCTGCTACTGCGACTTATTCTCCGGCAGATTTATTATTTTGTAACACAAAAAGGTCGTGTCCAGTTTACAGGTCGCCTGACAATACTGTAGCAGTCACTGCCCAACCCTCTTTATTATTGCAAGTTTAAAAAGATGCAACAACAAAAACCATCCAGAAAAGGCTGTGTCCTGATTTGGCACGTACTGCTTAGATAACATTAATAATTGGTGGGTGTGGCTGTCGGGACCTCGCTTTGTTAAGATGCTACTATCTGCACTCACCTTTAGTAGTGTAACTGTCGGGGACGAGGGTCATTCCCACCGGACTTATGTTTGCAACTGGACCAGTCAAGACCAAGTAGGGTTCCGTTTCAACATTCCAGAAAATGTTTTGTGAATGAGCTTTAGAAAGGCAAGAAGGAATGAGAGAGCCGTCATGATTAGGGCCAGCTCGCAGCATAGGTAATATAGCTAAGCACTTGTACATTTGTCACACCTCTATCTAATATCATTACTGAGATTTATTTATTTTGAGTGGTAAAGTGAATGTGCTCAACATTTTATTAGTTGGGGTGGAGCAGTCAAATTTATTTCTTATATAAAGCACATACTTATATAAAGCACATAGCATTTTTCTTAGTTGTATTACTGTGTGTGTTTGTAACAAGCGTTTGCCGGGCATAAGTTGCAATACAAATTTGCTTCAGTTTAGGAGATAGACGATCCAAGTCCAATAGTGGCTCTCACGCAATGGAATTTTCTGGAGCTACACTCCCAAGCTGTGTCTGCGGCTATAACCAGCAAAAAGCATGAGCTTTATGGCGCCTGCTGCTTATTTTCTTCACAAGAAAATTGAAAGTGTAAAAGAGTTGTTCTGCTGTTCAAGTTTCTTCGAGTCCAGCGATCTCTAGCTTGGCCAGCCTGTGTCTTTCTTTTCCTAGTCATAATTATAGATATGCAATCAATGCAGGAAAGCCAACAGTATAATTATACAGCATATATTATTACAATGCTAAGCAGATTTGGGGCCGAGACTTGACCCAGGTGCAACTTATACGACCCAGGTGCAACCATTATTATATCCCAACAAATACGGCATTCAGGCACACATTTATTTACACCCAACAACCAATTTTCACTCCTCTGTAGAACTGTAATCTCACAGGATGCATTTTGGAACACGCCAATCTTCGAGGATCTAATCTAGCTGGGGCCATTTTAGAGGACATCACAGCTCCATTGCACATGTCTCAGACCGTCAACGTCACCACCATTAGTGTACAGGGGGCACAAGCCCAGCTTCCCGGTGGTGGAATGCCCCCCGCAGGAAGAGGAGTGGACCAAGAAAACCCTCTACTGCCCGTCATACCCCCTCCAGTCGACGGTGGGGTTATACGAGGGGGTACGGAACCAGAATGACGTGAACCTTGTGTTGCCACCACCACCACCATAAGACGTTGACTATACCTTATCTCCTCCACACACATGCAACAGAATCTATTGTCTTGCATATGTAGTTAAGCTCTGCACTGTGTATATCATCATTTTGGCAATGTGAATTATTTATGTAGTCCTATTCACTATAAGATTTGCACCCAGGCTCTCAGTGACACACAACAGTACACGCCTCTCTCTATATATACCAAAGTAGTGTACGTTTCCAAGGGCACATCCACAATAAAAAATGTTATTTTGACCCAGGGTTGGGTTTACCTTACAGCACTTTACAGCACTAAACAAAACTGCCAAAACAACAACACTGCCAATCCTGTTCAAGACAGAATACCATTTCATTTTCTGTGCTTCTAGCTTTAGGAAGTGTAGAAGACATGAGAGATCTCTTGCATGGGAAGAACAACATGTTAGTAAGCCTGCCCACATTATATATAATACATAAACATCCTATTCTAAACATCCTATTCTGTGAGTGTTGGTTTGATGGCCTGGTAGTATTGCTCACTGACGTAACTTTGCATTTCTTCTCTGGTTACCCACATGTAGTCTTCTAGTTCTTTGCTGTCCAGCTCCACATCACTGTTACCATGGCAGAAGGCTTTCATGAAGAACACCTAATGAAGAATAAATTACACATCATGTGGTTACTCATGATGGCAATGACCCTTTACCTAGTACTGTATATGTAATGCAGTCAATGACCCTTTACCTTGTATATGTAATGATAGTCAGTGACCCTTTACCATGTATATTTAATGACAATGACCCATCACATAGGCCCCTTTACCTTGTCACATGGCAATGACCCATTGGCTTAGGTCTATTAATCATTAGTCACAAGTACAGAAATTACTTTAGAGCCCATTTGATGTGAAGCGTGTCCTGCTTGAGGTGGATGTCTGTACGAGAGCACAGCATGAGGTGTAGGACTATAGAACTTCACATCCAAACCTGAACCACACTCTTCCATGAACTCCCTCTTAGCAGCCTGTGCAAGTGTTGTGTGTGTGCGTGTGTTCAAGAGTGAGTTCAAGAACTATTCAAAGTTAGGTCCAACTAGAGTAACTCCAGACATGCAGGATAGCTATAGGAGGAGAGTGAAGGCAGATGTGAAATAAAACAGACAGAAGAGAGGAAGAAATGAAGGCAACCTCATAAGCTATACACAGCTCTAAGAGAGAAGGGAGGCTACCAGGGATGAGGAGAGAGGAGACAGAAATAAAAACAAGAAGAAAGCGGAAGATGAAGTGTGCTGAGAACAAGAGTAAGAAAGACAGTGACGAAGTAAGTAAGGAAGGAGACCTTAAAATAATTCACCTCCAGAAGACTCTCGCCAGGTTCTACCCCTCCTTGGGGCATCTGCCATGCATGCTCTGTCCTCGGCTTCTTCACCAGCAAGTACAGAACTCTATCTAATTTTCGGTTCAGGGAGCGCATTTCGCACAGTCCGTCGGCTTCAGTCTGTCGAAGAGCAAGCTTGAAGTCCAGCAGCTCTAGCTCTCTAGCTTCTTGGACGTCATCAAATTCATCAGCCTCATCACCTGCCTGCATGGTGTTAAATTTTAGAAGCACACTGCAGAGTCACTCAATGACTAACTTGGCTAAAGTAATGCAGCCAACACTATATTTTACTCAACATACTCGAGTTCGAGACTGTTCATCCTCTAGCGTTTTCTTAATTCTGTCCTTCTTTGCTCGATTGTGTTCCAGCACCTCCAGCTCAAAGTCAGAGAGCTTGCTTTTCTCTTTCATTACCTGGTCCAGCAATTCCTCATGCTGGAGCATTAATGGAGTCTTTTCTTGGGTTAAAGAGGGCATACGCTGGACAGAAATAGCAACTACTATCCTCCACCGCTGTCTAACCATCTCAGCATTCTCTATTGAATCTTCGGCGATGATAGGCTCTAATTTAATATGTGGTGGGTACATGTACTAATAGTTGGAAAAAATCATAAAACACAGGCTACCTGGTAAGGTTGTCAGCGAACTTGGATAAGATGTTAGCGGGTGGGAATGCAGGAAGTTTGCTGCCAGTAGTGAAACTAGAGTTTGACATTTAATACACTACAAGTATTAGCTTCATAGCCATCACATAGCCATCACAGTATAATCTGCTATTTCCTTATCGCCTACCTCTGGTTTCGTAATATAAACATCTTCTGCAAAATAACCGTGCCACCAAAGTTACTACTGACATTTTCACGCAACGTGTTTTCCGTAAAACACATTAGCATACGGAGTGCACGTTATTTTGTAAACTTTAAAAAATGACGTTCAGAAAGCTTGGTCAGTCCAGGCTCTTGGACAGCCTGTCAAAATCGTATGACAAGAAAGGGAGAGACACAACTGGTAGAGGCAGACAAGATAAGCTTGTTGTTTTTGATGATAATGACCCAGTAAGCATGCATAAACTTTCATCCTCAATTTTGAACCCATTCGCTCTTACCTTTTATTTTCCTAGTACAAGTTTGTGGACTCGCAGAGTTTTGAAGTAGTAGGAGACAAGTGTGGTGACCTGGTCAAGTCTAAGATACACACTTTCCCTGTCCAGAAACCGCCAAAGTCATTTCGTATTGCTGCAAGTGCCAGTAAGCTAGCCATTAATAACAACGCAGACACCACTCCAGTATCCCCGACTGATAGAAACAAGTCTTCAGTTTCCTCGCAATCTGGAAAGATGAGGAAATGTGAGTAAAGTTAATTCAATGGGGCATGGCAGTAGTTATACCTATAGCATATTCTACCTACTCGACCATAGTTACCCAAAACCCTCAGATCCCATTATCCAGTTACCAGACTACCTTATGTGAAGAATTGTGCAGACAAAAGTCCTAATTTTTGGTCTTTATTATATACCATCTTTGTTGCTGAAAGAACCCCCCAAAACAGCAACAAATGATCAATCAAAAACAACAAAAAATGAGCAACAAGAACTGCAAAAACCTTTGGAAGTTTTTATTGCACTAGAACATCCATTGCACTAGAACATCCATTGGCAGCTTAGGACCAGTGGGTATCTTCAACTTAGAGAAATTAGTTTGGCACACTGAAATTGAAACTTTGCTTCCCCACATATGGCTAGGTGTAATTAAACTCTTTACCACTACACAGCTGTACATTGATTTGTAGGACTAATTGATTTATGGCAAACTAAGTGAAAATCTAGCTTCCATTAATTTAATAGAGATTATTTTACTTTCACTATAAAGAATGTTTTATGGTTGAGAGAAACTCGATAATCAGCCGTAGCCCTAGCCCTAGCCATTGCCTCTTTAAGGGGGTAGTACACCATTTTTCTGAAAATTTTCTTTAAAAATTTCCCCCCTTTTATATCCTGCTCTGCTTGGGCTGTGTTCAAAACTTGGAAGACTGTTCTGGTTCAGAAAAAAAAGTTATGGAGGATTTCATGCATGCATTTTGTACACACCTGTACTGCATGGAGTGTGTAAATGTATGTCTGTGTTATAGTACATTACGGGACGTCCTGAGGTCAAGGGACAAGGGAGCAGGAGGAGTTGCATCACTCTTTCTTTTGGACATGCACTAAAAAGAGTTGAAGATGACATCTTAGCATGATTTTTTAATTAATATAGCAAGGGTGGTGTTCTGATGTTCTAATAACATAGTCCATGAGGCCAACTTCAGGGGGGGACAGTTGCTTTTTTAATTTCCCCCCCCCCAAAAAAACTTATGGTTACCACTTTAGAGCTCCGTAGATTCTGCAAACTTCATGGTATAGACTTGATATATAGCTCAAAAGATAGGTCTCTCTGTGTGCTCTCTTTTGATACTAAAATATGTTTCAAAGGTCTATAGGCAAGTTACTAGACCTAAAGTGGAGGGACCTCAAAACCTGAATGCCTGCAACCTCCACATAAATAACTCCAGATTGCTAAGTGCTAAAAATTTAAAATTAGCACACGTGGCTACCCTACTCTATGTAATGAGTGTTTTCATCAGGTATTAAAATTTAAGTACGTGGTCAAGCGCGCGGGTGGAAAATGAGTTTTATGGATTTTTAAGGAAATTCATTTTCCACCTGCGCGCTTGACCGCGTACTAAAATTTTAACGCCTAATGAAAACACTCATTACATCGAGTAGGGCTTCCGGCTTCCTCTAGCCGGCTTCCTCTAGCCACCCGTGCTAATTTTAAATTTTTAGCACTTAGCAATCTGGAGTTATTTATGTGGAGGTTGCAGGCATTCAGGTTTTTAGGGTCCCTCCACTTGTAGCTCCCTTAACTTGGCTATAGTTATACTTGTGAAAAATATTTTAGTATCAACAGAGAGCCCATAGAGAGACCTATCTTTGAGCTATATATCAAGTCCATATCATGAAGTTTACGGAATCTATGGAGTTATAAAGTGGTAATCACACACACAAAAAACATGTGGGTCATTCCCCCCCAAAAAATGCAACTGTCTCCCCTTCAAAGCTGTATTATGAGTATTATGAAAAAGGTGTGTTTTTGGACTTTCAAAAAATCTCTCTCTGTGAATATTTATCTAGAACAATTCCATAATATACCATTTTATAGCTCTTTCTATGCTCTAAAGTTTGACCTCTTTCTTTTTTTGTGTATTGGTCTTGAGTTATGCATTGATGTTCGACACAGATTTCATGCTTTTTCATTACGAATTTTCATTGACCTCCCAAATCACTTCCAAGTACATTGTGGCAAAACTGTCTCTATCATACTTTACGTATGTGGCTATGTTACACAAACTGTGAATGGGAAGTGGTCACTGACAATCTGTGATTTTTAAGATTTTTGTCGAGTGACAAGGGTAAGGTTCTAAGGGCGTCTATCTGTGGCAAATGTACAAACATGAAAATTCATTAGTAGCCTTCATGTAATATGTCATTTTAAAGCTATTGAACCAGTCTTTCTTTTGATCTAAAAAGTATCTGTAAAGGATGAAAAACAAAAAAGTTATGAATGATACAAATTTGGAACAGAGATCTTCAGAAAAAATGGTTTACTACCCCCTTAATGAACAATAAATATTAATCTAACAGGTTGTGGTGCTAGTGGACAATCCCAGGGGTATCTATGGGGGTCTAAAGTTTCAAAGTTGTTGTCCAATCCAAGCCCATACCCTTATACAGTAATATATTTGTTGGGGGGGGGGGGGGGGGTGGGGGAACTTTGGACTTTCTATAGTTCTATCTCTAGATTAATTTTAGTTCACAATTAAGCAGCTGCTAAGGCCAGTTGCAGCCTGGTCCACACAAACTGCATATAATAAAATTTCAAACTTTTTAATACTGCAAATCCGGAATACTCTTGTGTTTAAAAATATATTTCATGTCAATGTATTTTCAAAGAACTCGTGGTCTGTGAATTAATTAGTTTTTACTGACATGACTGACCGTAAGACTATATGCAATTGACTTCTGAAGAGAAGCTATGGACGAGATTGCTAGGCCAGAAGCTATTATGTTTAATGAGCTACATCAACTCTCAGTTGTTATAGTCGAGAGTCACTCAGATACGACTTTCTGGATAATCAACTGACTCGAAGTTTTGGATAGAGCGTCTAGCCTTATCAGAATGCTAGCATTGCTAGGACTAGCTTTAGTCTTAGCAGCTCTGATGAAGGCTCGAGCGTCTAGCCAAAATGTCAAGTGTGTTAAGTTGATAATATCTAGAAAGTCATTGTAAGTGGAAGTGACTGTTTAGGAGTTGTTCAAGAGCGCCATTAACTAAGAGATCCCATGCAGTAGCTAGCGGTGAAGAAAGAAAACATTGGACACATGCCTAGAAAAATGTCATAACTGTTGGTGTTCACTTCTCCGAACTTCAAATATCTCAGTGGAGAGATTTCTAGCACTTTAGAAGCTACATAGCTCCCTTCTCTATCTCCGCCTGTGTGTGTGCACGTGCCATGCATAGCTCATGCATAATTTTATAATTACAGGTTTTAATTTGCTTTTGTTTTTAAATTTTCGTAGGTTAATAGGACTACGAAAATGTATCAACCACAACATATTTGGTATATAAGCAGCTAGTGTAGGAAATTACAGATAAAATCTGCGTTTGGACAATTTCTCCAAGTATAATCAATTCTGTTCTGCCATTCTCAGACTTTGATCTGCCATCAAATTAAAAAATTACAACTTATCTAACATTGAACAATGCAAGCAACAGATTGAGTCAGTCATCCAGTGTCCAGTCATCAAGCAACAGCTTCTCTTCCTCATTACTGTCTGTGTCAGAGGTTGGGGCATCTGATGCTTTGATACGTTTCTTGTACTGCTTCCGTTGACCATGACTACGCTTTCTATATGTAGCACTCCACCAAAGATTGATAGCACATCAGGGGGGGAAATCTTGCAGTGGACGTTTGTCCGCATTCAGAAGCAGCAGTCATTTAGGATGTTCTTACAAGTGAGGTTCTCTTGCTGCTCTTGAGGAGGTTCAACTGGGAAAAGGTTTGCTCAAGTGCCATTACACTGGAAGATAGAAAAGATGGCTGGCAAAACTCAAAGTATTTGACCCCTCAGAATAATTTGGCGCGTGGAATAACCTCCACCAAACAGACTGGTACTCCATGGTAGATAAGATGAACTGAGCAACATATGAGATAATTGCCTCAAACTCACAGATCTCGAACACATCAACTGCAGCATGGAAGTGCTCAGCCAGCCTGTCCATAGCAATTTAGAGGATTCTCACCTTTTGTGGATTCTGAGGACTCTTCAGCTTCAATGAACATGTGACTGTCTGCCTCCTTATCCTCATCCAGAATAGCCTGCCATCGTTGGGTACCTGGCATGAAGATGATGTCACGAAAGAGCCTCAGATATGTCTAGGCCAGCCGTGTATGTGTGTGAGCAGTCACACATGCACAATTCTCACAATAGTGGTTTTCATCTTTGCATATGTGAACTTCTTCTTCAGCACCTGTCCTTGATAGACTTGTTCTTCATCTGTCAGTGATCTTCTTTGATGTAGCAGCATAGGTTGGCCACTGGTCTAGAGGTTTGTATAGAACTTGTTGGTCTCCTTCACTGTTCTCAGTAGGTTACTGAGAGCCCCAGGAATATCCAACTCATTGGCTTGCATACACTTGGAGAAGATGGCACGTGGTGTAAGAAGGTCAGTGATCAATGCACAGCCAAGAAGATACTTGGCATCTGTCCATTTCCCCAAGTTCCCTTTGAATTTTTTACAATCAGCTGGTTTCGAAGAATCCTCTAAAAGGTTGTTGAGGTGAGCTGTGTAGGTGCCATACTTAGACAGAACCGTTTTATGGCACTAAGTTAAGTGCCACGCTTTAATGACTTGTTCAAGCATGTTCACCAAACACCACATCCAGACAATATATTCTAATTCCCTCTCTATCAATCCTTTCAGACCATCACCAGCTACATTCGCTGCTGCTTCCATCAGTGGTAATTCCCATTAGCTTACTACATGCCTCTTTAGTCATTGACTGGATGCTAAGACACTGCAGTCTGAACCAATTGGGAAATAGGTTACCTAGCAGATGCTTAATGGCAATGGCGTAGTGATTGAAACAGCCCTTCCGGAGTGACACTTTTGGGCTTGTGTACACGCAAGAAGCTTGTCTTCTCATCAGCACCGTTCTGGTCACACCAGAGAACCAGCAGAAGAATGTTGTCAACATTGCTCTGATCAGTAGACCTATCCATTAGTAGGGAGAAAAATTTCACTTCAGAGATGGCAGAGATCAAATCCTGCCTTCTCGATTCAGCAATGTAGTGAACAAACTCCTTAGCAGTATTTCGGTGGAGGTAGGAGCTGCCAAGGTCTACTCCATGTCTTGACTCAAGGTCACAGATCCTGGGGTACTTCCAAAAGGCTAGCTGCTCAGTTGCCATGAAATCGGGGGATATCGAACTTTACCCTCGGCTTTCTCCATTCATCTTCGGGCAGAGAAGTAAGTGACTGCGTCATTGGAGCATATGTAGCAATGCTCGTGCTTTCTGCTTTGGCCTGCTCTCTCTTGAGGAGGTTGATGGCGAGCATGTGCTGGTTGGACTTGGCATGGTCGGCAGCTGGTCGGACTTGGCATGGTCGGCAGCGTTGATAGTTAATATAGAAGCTCCATGTATCCATTGTCGCTGAAGTTTGTCCTTCCTGTGATCCTGTCTCTAAACTTTGTGCACACTCGACACTTTAGCTTCATCGCAACTTTCACACCTGCCTCAACTCCCGTCTCGCAGTCAAGCCAGGTCAGCGTCTGACACTCGCGGTCACACTGGGTCCCCACTTCTTGTACGTTTCATGCCTCACCTTCCTTTGCTGGTCCTTTGATGAGCAACTTCTCTTCATGTTGGCAAAACCAGTCTGTCAAAGACTCAACTTGAAGGTAATAAAATATTATGCAGAAGAAAACTGCGAAGGACCTCCTTATATGCAAAACTCAGACTAGCAGGAAAAAACCTTGAGCAAAGCCTAAAACCACAACATCCGTGCATTGGGAAAATATAACTCTAAAATTGTTCGTGAGAATAAATTTCATTGTGCCATTTTTTCCGTTGTTTGAGTTGCCCACCGGAAGAAAAAAAGGAAAAATATACGCACGAAAAATTTACCAACACCGAACTTTCCTCGAGAGTGCGAGGCTGAAAAGATGACATGTTTGAAAGAACCTACTGTAGTTGTGGCCATCATGTCTACTACCACATCTGGTGGCAGCCATTGGAGAATGGCTACCGTGCAAGTGAGAACAATATTAATGGCAGACGGCGTAATAATCGGGCATCTGCCAAGAAAAGTTTCCAGAGTGTTTGCTCGTTTGGTTATGGGAGGTACATGTACTGCAATAGGAGCTCGGCAGTATTCTGGGGGTGTTGCCCAGGGAGGACTCCAAATTCCATGCTCTCTACTTTTTTCCGCTGAAAAGAAAGAGATGACTAAACTAAGAAAATTGAAACCCATGACAACTACATGTGATTATTATTGCATGCTGTGCAGAAGACATCATCTATACTTGTATTGCTATAAGTTGTAGTCTGCTGTGTAATATTATCATATCATAGGTCATCTTGAATCTGTTCTTCATCCTGAAGATCGTTTCCTTGTCCTCGGAAGAATCAGTAGACATCATCCAGTTTACGATCCTCTATTCCATCCAGAAATTCAAGCACGATGAAAATCATTGGCGTTGAACTGGGGATTGTTACTAATTGCTCAGCCATCTCGACTAGCCACTTCGCTCCCTTGGCTCCCAACTCCTTCAAAGCAGGTAACCCAAGATCAATAGGCTTCAGCTCGACCTTTTCAATATTCTGCTCATGAAGTTGCTGGAACACCTTCTCTGAGTATCACTCCTCAAACTTTTGCTTCAAAAATGCCTTGGCAGGCTTGTTGACAGAAATGTCAAGGGTTGCAACACATCTGTTGTTAGGTGGGAGTAAACTTAGGTGGGAGTAAACACTCATGAATATTGTTAGCTTCCAGTAAGCTGGTAACGGATGGTGTAATCTGCCCCTTAAAATTGTCCATAATCACCAAAGCTGAAGCATCTTCTCAACATAGGGCACAATAATGTGTTCAATATATTGGAGCATGGTTTCCTCGGTTGACCAGTGCTTTGGTGAGTGTGTGATGTGCCGGCCTGAAGGAACTGAAGGCACTGCTTTGTATTAATAACTTGTACTCGGAGAAAATTGCCAGCAATACTAGCACAAAAAAGAGCCGTGGTTTGTCGTCCAGACCCACTAATTTGACTCACTTCACACCTCTCTGATCCAATGTGCAGGATGACGAGGGTACAATATGGATCCCAGTTTGTTCCCAGTTCAATATAAGGTCCAGTGGCATCTCAACCACTCGCTCTAAAAATGACTTCTTTAATTTAGTAAAGTTGGCCAGTGAATGTTTTCTCTTTGTTTTGTTGTTGTGGCCTTTTGCTGGACAACATTCATCCTGTTCAGCAATGAATATGCCCAGTGTCTATTTAGCAAAACAGGACCCCCACACTCTGCCAACCTGCTCCTGTTACAGGAGAGTAACACACCTCGAGCAGCTGGTCTAGCAGAAATAACTCCACCACCTTCTCTCACCTTCCTGACATAGAGCTGCACATATTTGTCTAGCTCTGCACCAAGCAAAACTAGCCTCCCACATTTCTGCTCAGGAAGAACAGTCACTTCATCATCTGACCTTTTTCGCTTCAATTCTCTGTAATAGGCATCCCTGGTAGACCTCTCAAGCGAGTATCCAGCTTCCTCGAATATAAGCGTGCTGCTGAAGAAGCACTGTTTAATGCGGCATATTTGCCTATTCCTCACGCTCTCTTGGACTGCGCCCAGATGGAAGACAAGTGCTCTAACTCCACACAATCAAGACAAAATAGCTACACAGCAGAATACAGTATGTTTCACTGACATGTTGTACGTCGAACACTTCTTGACCTTTTGTTGTAGTTCTTCAACTAGTAGCCTGTGAGGGAAGCGATGCTGATAGCAGGAGGCCTTAGGGATTAGGTAGTTCATTGATAGACTCTGGATGCTCTGACATGCGCTACGCACAAGCATGTGCTCTTACCGTATTTGTTGAAACGCTATTATTCGTTCTATTAAATATTTTGTGAGATATATTTTTGTGGTTGACTCAACCCACGAAAATTATTTAACAACGGGGAAAAAAATCCTGAACCATGGTAGTTTGTTAAAAGTAAGATAGGCCTAAAACCATGGCTCGAGTTGCCCCCCCCACCCAAAAATATGCATGAAGCTAATTTGCACAAATGACCACAAGAACACAGTCGGCATACAACAAGTAGCAGGCTAGCAAAACAACACCACGTGTTCTAATTCATTAGTGTTGCTCGGACATTTTGATTGAGCAAATTGATTTTTGTTCAGACAAATACACAAGACAAATACATAAGGTGTTCGGAAAATGTCTGCTGTCTGACTGTAACCTCATGCACTGCATGTTTTACACACCACACACCACACCACACATACTACACTCACACACCACACATTCTATACTCAACCACACATTCTACACTCACACACCACACATTCTACACTCACACCACACATTCTACATACCACACATTCTACACCCACATACCACACATTCTACACTCACACACCACACATTCTACACTCACACACCACACATTCTACACTCACACCACACATTCTACACCACACATTCTGCACTCTCACACCACATTCTACACTCACACCACACATTCTACACTCACACCACACATTCTACACTCACACACCACACATTCTACACTCACACACCACACATTCTACACTCATACCACACATTCTACACTCACACACCACACATTCTACACTCACACACCACACATTCACCACACATTCTACCACACATTCTACACTCACACACCACACATTCTACACTCACACACCACACATTCTACACTCACACACCACACATTCTACACTCACACACCACACATTCTACACTCATACCACACATTCTACACTCATACCACACATTCTACACTCACACCACACATTCTACACCACACATTATACGGCTCACACACCACATTCTACACTCACACCACACATTCTACACTCACACACCACACATTCTACACCACACATTCTACACTCACACAACACATTCTACACTCACACCACACACACACACATCCTATACTCACATGCCACACATCCAAACTTTCTGCACAGCAAGACTGCATAATACAAGGTAGACCTTGGCTGTAGTCACAAGGAGCAGGTTGTCCCTGGGTTATGGGTAGTAGCTAATGGTGGACAACCTAGTGTAACTCTGGAAATTGCAGCTTACAGCTCTAGTAATCTTCTCTTGCAACCCTGCATATTATACTGTGTGGTAAGTAATTGTCAACACTCATTATGTGGCTGCAAATAGGTGTACAATAGATTTCTCCTTAATTAATTTGGCTGTTCTAGGATGCTGCTGGGGTGGCTGCACTGTGTTTTATTTTTTTCGTAGGGAATTCAAAGGTGGCGTCTAGCTGGGAGGCTTGGCCGTCAGTGCATTGACTTAAAAGTGCAGTGGTTTTGTGGTGATAGCACTAGTTGCTTGTTGTTGGTGTTGCTTGTTGTTGATGTTTCTTGTTGTTGGTGTTGCTTGTTGTTTATGTTTCTTGTGTTGGTGTTGCTTGTTGTTTCAGCTCCTGCTGCACTGACAGAGAAAGAACGCCTGCAGATACAGGAGAATAACGACTTGAAGGTGAGCCTAGTGGATGCTGGGGAGCTGGTGGAGCATGTGAGGGGAGGGTGGGGGGTTTGGGGGGGGGGGGGGGGGGGGGGTTAGAGCCTATACGTATATACAGGTGATCGTATATACAGGTGATGGAGGTCGCCTACAAGTTGAAGTCGACTCTTGTTCTTTTTTTGACTGTTTCCTGTATTTAAAAAATTTCCTCTATAACACGCCAAAAATGTTATGGAACCCCTTTGTGGGTAAAGTGTGTGAAATTAACTTACTTTTATTTTTTATTTTTTTGCCATTAAGCACCTGCCAGGTAACCCATTTCCCAATATTGAACTTCATGGCTCTTGGGCTGATTGTATAAAACATGAATGTCTATCTCAAATTTAATCAGGTTCAAATATTCCTGATGAAAGCTAGAGCATCTGGTCGAAACGTCGAGAGATTAAATTTCAAAGTTGATTATTGAGAAGGTCATTGAGAAGGTCACTGTAAGATTCAAAGTATTAAAGTTTGTATGGAATGGAAGATTTTTTTGTTGCCATTAGCAACTGTAATGCATTTTTCCCGCTCTTCAAGCTGAAGTAAGTACTTCAGGTTCAACATTTGCAGCGGTGATCACACTGCATCTTATTACCATCATAACATTATAGGGTCATTCCATGTCAATTCAACCAGTTTTTAGAAAAGTCCCCGGGTGACCCTCTCAGAATTCAACCATTTTTGGCATGTATGTGCTACAACATATATTATGAAGCTATGCAAAATTTGGGGGCAAAATATTGAATATTTTGGATGATATGACCCTTAAATCATGTCTGGGCGGTGCAAATTTCGCGGGCTTTTTTTCGCGTATTGATTTTTTGGTCATATTCAAGAGCCTGTAACTTTTGATCCGGAAGAGGTTAAGCTCTGAAATTTTCAGGATTTGTTCATCTCACACTCTGCTATAAGGAGATGTCAACATAAGATGATTTATGTATACTTTTTTGTGGTACTGATCAAATCAAAAAGGATGATTTCACCAATAATAATGCTTGCGAACCAATGTTTGGCCACCAACCAGGCAAAAACTAACTGCTAGAATCCCTTGTAACTTTGTATACAGCATCTCTAGCACCCTGTTCACTAGTGTGTATAATATGAAGTCTCTGATTCCTACAACTTCTGAGATATAGGCATCCCTATTTGAAAAAAATCAAATTATAATACAGTTTCAACCACAATTTTCGTTATGTGGGATAGGTCATACTATAAAATGTATTATCTCACAAGAAAGAGTACAATTTACTCTTTCATTAGATATCAAACATATCTTGCTTCCGTAAAGCCTTCAGTAACTAATTGATAATTGAAAAAGAGACATTTTTATCATTTGTGACATTTTACAGTACTACATGCATATATATACGTATAATTATTGACATTTAAAATTACTTACATTTGTGTGACATGTCCAGTTTTAGCACTATTTCTAATTCGCCTCTTTCCCTATCTTAGTGTTGTGTTTCAAAAGCATCAAACTTCATAGAAAACCAGATGAGCGGTGGTGCAGTGTGTGTTTATTTTGATCGCAGCACCAAAAACATACAACGTGAGCTGACCAACTAACCTTACTGAATAAATACAAGAAAACTAAGATAGGGAAAGAAGGGAATTGATGCTATTGAGTTTTTCCTGGTGTTTGCCCTGGGATTTTCCATGGGGATCTCCACATTTCTCCATGCTGAATAAATACAAGAAAACTATGATAGGGAAAGAAGGGAATTGATACTATTGAGTTTTCCCTGGTGTTTTCCCTGGGATTTTCCATGGAGATCTCCACATTTCTCCATGCTGCTTATATAAGCCTAAAAATCCCACTTGATACATAAAAATCCCAGGTTTCAGTTGAAGATGCTTGTTAGGTGAAATGCTACCATTTTCTAATTGATTCAGTGATATACACTAGTATTCAAGTTGGACTCGCAAAACAATGCGGATTTAAAGTGTGACACCATGGCTACAAATTTGGAATCTTGTTCAATTGGTGCACATAGAAAAGATCCATGTCATAAGAGGACATATTGCAGGACAGTTGGCTTTGTAAATGTTTCTGATTTGACACTGGAAGATAAAAGTCTTCTGTTTGTAAGATGTGGATTGGAAAAAACTTCTGTCTCTGAAGTTACGACTGTATGTCTTCACCATAAGCAGTTATTCCTTGACAAATTCGAGTTTCTACAAAAAACGTGTTGTGATCCATTTTGTGTCCATAAAACAACTGCTAAAGGAAGTCTTCGTAGCCTGGATAAAACTAAAGCTAAAAGTTTGAGTAAACTCGCACACAAAAAAATAAAACCAGGCCAGAAGCTGTGCCCACGATGTATAGCAATGATGGGAAGTGCAGTGCCATCACAAGAAGATTCATCAAGCAGTGATGAGACATTTTTGCCTGATGAACTGGCAAATCTTAACACAAGTATAACATCACTTGGATGCTCACCTATGAAAGTAGACGATGTTAGCCAAAGAGATATTTCAGGTTATGGTAAAAGAAAACTGTTGCAAGCTCATGAAGCTCTCAAACAAACAATTGCGAAAAAAATCCATGTCAGTCCCAAAACTCTTAGCAAAGAGGATATCACAAAATGTGAAAAATGCTCTGATCTTGAAAAAATGATCACGGATATGAAAGAACAGTGTGCCGTTGCAACAAGACAAAAACAACTTCAGATTCTCACAATGGCTCCATCAAGTTGGTCTGTAAAGCAGACAGCTGAAGAGTTCAATGTTTCCCAGTATATGGTTAAAAAATCCCGAGCCTTGAAAAAATTACACTGTGTGTTTGCCGAACCTGGTGCAAAGAGAGGAAAGGAAATATCTGATGAGATCAAGAAAAAGGTAGTGGACTTTTATGAAGATGATGAGTATACTCGTCTGCCCAGGTAAAAAGGAATTTGTGTCGGTGAAAGTGAATGGACAACGTGTTCACAAACAGAAAAGACTGTTACTTGCTAATCTTCATGAGCTGTATGCACTGTTCAAAGAAAAGACAGGTGGTGCTTACAATATAGGAGTTTCTAAGTTTTGTGAATTCCGACCTCCTTGGTGTATTACAGTAGGTGCAAAAGGCGCTCATTCAGTCTGTGTGTGTGAAATTCACCAAAATGTGAAGCTACTTTTAGCAGCTATTGCAGAACTGAAGCTGGATTACGCAACATTGCTGTCGATTATTGTATGTGACATTAAATCAAAAGACTGCATGATACATCGTTGTGACCAGTGTCCAGGTATCAATACCTTACAGACTCATGTGCATAATTTGATCTCTGAACAGTTAGACATGGATGATGATGATCTTATCACATTCAGCCAGTGGGATCACACCGACCGCACTACAATAGTCAGAAGGCAAGAGTCTGTTAGTGATTTTATCACAATTCTCTGCGATCAGTTTGACAAGCTTACCACACATCACTATATTTCAAAAGCACAGGCAGCCTATCTCACCAGTTGCAAAGAAAATCTTCGACGGAACACTGTGTTGGTAATTCTAGACTTTGCAGAGAATTATTCTTTCCTTATCCAAGACTCTATTCAAGGATTTTATTGGGAGAATAGACAGGCAACTCTCCACCCTTTTGGAGTATATTTCATTGACAGTGATGGAAATCTGTGCAGCATGTTTCTGTGTGTGATAAGTGACTGTATGCAACATGATACAGTGACTGTTTATGCATTCCTGCATGCTGTTCTGCAGCATATCAAAGATGTGTTACCAGATGTGAAGCATGTGAAATACTTCAGTGATGGAGCTGCCAGCCAGTACAAAAATTATAAGAATTTCTCCAACCTCTGTATGCATGCTGATGATTTTGGATTATCTGCTGAGTGGCACTTTTTTGCCACAAGCCATGGCAAGAGTATCTGTGATGGAATAGGTGGAACGGTAAAACGCTTGGCCACCAGAATGAGTCTCCAGCAAACATCTGCAGGATATATTCTGACTCCATCAGAGCTATTTCAGTGGGCTACTGCACACATTCATGGCATTAAAATGTTCTACCTTTCTGTTAGTGATGTGGATATATATCGCCCCAGACAACTCGAGCGATTTGCTGATGCACACACAATTCCAGGTACAAGAAGTCATCATTGTTTCATTCCTGTGGACAATAACAACTTGAAGATTAGTAGAATTTCAGGAGATAATACAGGAACAAATGTGACAGTCAATCAAACAGAAGCTATTCCAGTATTCCAAGATCTACATCCTGGACAATACATTGCTGCCATCTATGATCGGGATTGGTACATAGGAAATATCGCAGAAGTATCAGAAGATGCTGCAGATATTTTGGTAGACTTTATGCAACCCAAAGGACCAGCAAATTCCTTCACTTGGCCATATAAGACCAATGTTGGGTCCCAGAACATCATGTCCTGGCATTAATTGAAGGCTTGACGAGTTCAACTGGACGGCAGTACAACCTTGATGCACCCTCATTGAAGAAAGTTTCTGACGGTTTTAGGCAGTTTTGTAAGAGACACAACTTGTAATTATATTTTTGCACCCATTGATATGCAATGTTAGTTCTAACACAAGGTCATGTTACACATCATCTGTAGGTAAAGTAAATGTTAATATTATGTCACGAATGATAAAAATGTCTCTTTTTCAATTATCAATTAGTTACTGAAGGCTTTACGGAAGCAAGATGTGTTTAATATCAAATGAAAGAGTAAATTTTTCTCTTTCTTGTGAGATATAACATTTTATAGTATGACCTATCCCACATAACGAAAATTGTGGTTGAAACTGTATTATAATTTCATTTTTTGCAAATAGGGATGCCTATATCTCAGAAGTTGTAGGAATCAGAGACTTCATATTATACACACTAGTGCTCAGGGTGCTAGAGATGCTATATACAAAGTTACAAGGGATTCTAGCAGTTAGTTTTTGCCTGGTTGGTGGCTAAACATTGGTTCGCAAGCATTATTATAGGTGAAATCATCCTTTTTGATTTGATCAGTACCACAAAAAAGTATACATAAATCATCTTATGTTGACATCTCCTTATAGCAGACTGTGAGATGAACAAATCCTGAAAATTTCAGAGCTTAACCTCTTCCGGATCAAAAGTTACAGGCTCTTGAATATGACCAAAAAATCAATACGCGAAAAAAAGTTCGCGAAATTTGCACCGCCCAGACATGATTTAAGGGTCATATCATCCAAAATATTCAATATTTTGCCCCAAAATTTTGCATAGCTTCGTAATATACGTTGTAGCACATACATGCCAAAAATGGTTGAATTCTGAGAGGGTCACCCGGGGACCCCTGGTTGAATTGACATGGAATGACCCTATAGTGAGCATAGTTATAGCTGTATCACACTTGCAGCGGGGTATGCCCTCAATGCCACGTACTTAAGGTTCAACGTTTGCAGCGGTGATCACACTGCATCTTATTACCATCATAACATTATAGTGAGCATAGTTATAGCTGTATCACGCATGCAGCGGGCTAAGCCCTCAATGCCACGTATCATCTGTCTACTCTGGTTTGAAAGGGAAGTGCAAGCATTGCTCCAACAAGGCAAGTGAATGAGGAGTGACACTATCCACGCAATGCCTAGGCAGCAGGTACACCAGGAATGCCGTAGATAATACTGCAACCTACAGCAAATAGCCAGAGCTATTAAACGACATGGTACATCTGCAGACACTGGAAGGCTTGTGCTTTGTCAACAGAACAGCAATTTAACTACAGACTGGTTGTTTCTTCTGCTGCAAGCCAGTGATGTTTGGAAGAGAGAGAAAGAGTTCTGATGTTTTTCCAGGCAAGACAATTTGAGTGAGGGACACAATTCTGAGTGTGTCATGAAGGAGGTGATCCCCGGGCATGAAGGAGGTGATCCCCGGGCATGAAGGAGGTGATCCCCTGGCATGAAGGAGGTGATCCCCGGGCATGAAGGAGGTGATTCCCGGGCATGAAGGAGGTGATCCCCTGGCCTGAAGGAGATGATCTCCGGGCCTGAAGGAGGTGATCCCCGGGCATGAAGGAGGTGATCCCCGGGCATGAAGCAGGTGATCCCCGGGCATGAAGGAGGTGATCCCCGGGCATGAAGGAGGTGATCTCCGGGCATGAAGGAGGTGATCCCCAGGCATGAAGGAGGAGATCCCTGGTATGAAGGAGGTGATCCCCAGGCATGAAGGAGGTGATCCCCAGGCATGAAGGAGGAGATCCCTGGCATGAAGGAGGTGATCCCCAGGCATGAAGGAGGTGATCCCCAGGCATGAAGGAGGTGATCCCCGGGCATGAAGGAGGTGATCCCCTGGCATGAAGGAGGTGATCCCCGGGCATGAAGGAGGTGATCCCCGGGCATGAAGGAGGTGATCCCCGGGCATGAAGGAGGTGATCCCCGGGCATGAAGGAGATGATCCCCGGGCCTGAAGGAGATGATCCCCGGGCATGAAGGAGATGATCCCCGGGCATGAAGGAGGTGATCCCCTGGCCTGAAGGAGATGATCTCCGGGCCTGAAGGAGGTGATCCCCGGGCATGAAGGAGGTGATCCCCGGGCATGAAGGAGGTGATCCCCGGGCATGAAGGAGGTGATCCCCTGGCCTGAAGGAGATGATCCCCGGGCCTGAAGGAGGTGATCCCCTGGCATGAAGGAGATGATCCCCGGGCATGAAGGAGGTGATCCCCGGGCATGAAGGAGGTGATCCCCGGGCCTGAAGGAGATGATCTCCGGGCATGAAGGAGGTGATCCCCTGGCATGAAGGAGATGATCCCCGGGCATGAAGGAGATGATCTCCGGGCATGAAGGAGGTGATCCCCTGGCATGAAGGAGGTGATCCCCAGGCATGAAGGTGAGGCATGAAGGAGATGATCCCCGGGCAGATGCAGCACGAGCAAGACTTGTGCATGTTCATGATCTGCACGCTGCAGATGCAGCGTACCACAGAGTGGGCACACAAGATGTATGTGTGTTGTGTGCACGCAAGATGTATGTGTGTGGTGGGCACACAAGATGTATGTGTGTGGTGAGCACGCAAGATGTATGTGTGTGGTGAGCACGCAAGATGTATGTGTGTGGTGAGCACGCAAGATGTATGTGTGTTGTGTGCACGCAAGATGTATGTGTGTGGTGAGCATGCAAGAGGATGTGTGTGGTGAGCACGCAAGATGTATGTGTGTGGTGGGCACACAAGATGTATGTGTGTGGTGGGCACACAAGATGTGTGTGTGTGTAGGTCTAGACAGGCTCGTGACTGGAAAGACACCGACATGGTTATATATTTGGGATAGGAACCCCTTCACTTCTGATAGCATTCTGGAACATTTCCCCTGTGGAGTACATGTGCACAACACTGTCAAGGTCGATAAGGAAAAGTATGTTGGAAATGCAATTCTGGTTAGCATGGAAGGGAAGACTACTGCAGAGTGCATTTTCAAGAGGAGCGACAGGTTGTCACTCCAGACATGAAGTCTGCCGTCAAAGTTGATGGCAGTGCAGTACAGTGACCGCAACTACTTGCCCATGCCTCACGATAGCTGCAAAGGCAACTGACAAACTGGAGGATGTCTTCCGAGTACGAGTTGTGCAGTTATCCACAGCCCTCATTGATTCATCACCACTGCTTCGGGAGCCACAGAAGCCTGTGTACTGGCCAATGCCATCTGGGCCCTTCTGAGACCTCTCATTCCTGAGATGTCGGGTGGGTGGTAGACTCACTCTGCGCATTCCATGGACACGAGGGGCAATGTGCAAAGATGTACACAGAGTGCGTCTCAAAGAAGTTGGGTGAGCTGTTGTTGTCTTTGATGGCTACAATCACAGTTTGACAAAGGACACAACACATCAAAGATGAGCAAGAGTGCAAGCTGGAGAGTAACTGTGACCTTGACCAGCAATATGCAGCTCAATGAAAAAGGCTTAGTTTCTGCCAATAAGACTGATAAGCAGCAATTCATCAAGATGCTCGATGGCCAGCTCTAGAGGTGAACAAGTGTAAGGTGCTCCATGCTGCGGGAGATGCCGACTTGCTCATTGTGCAGAAAGCAGTGGGGTCTGCCACAATGGTGGACACTGTGGTGGTTGGTGATGGTCTGCTCATCTTGTTGTGCTAACACACACACTTGGACTCACACAGCATGTTTTTCCAACCAGAGCCAAAGAAAAGCACCAAGAACCCCATGAGTGTGGAACATCACCCCGAGTGTGGAACATCAAGAATCCCCCCCCCCCCCTTGAGTGTGTGGAACATCAATGCTGTCCAGGAACAGCTAGGCCCAGAGATATGCACTCACATCTTCTTTCTGCATGCAATCCTCAGATGTGACACAACCTCCCACCTCTATGCATTGGGAAAGGAACTTCCCTCAAGATATTCAATCAAATTAATCCGTATCCTGTAGAATGTAATTACATCTATTTTCAGCAAATTTACCAATAAACTAACTTAAACACTAGACTAAAATAAGCTAGAGGAAACAACCAGGTACACAGATAAGCACTAGACTAAGATAAGCTAGAGGAAACAACCAGGTTCACAGATAAGCACTAGACTAAGATAAGCTAGAGGAAACAACCAGGTTCACAGATGAGCACTAGACTAAGATAAGCTAGAGGAAACAACCAGGTTCACAGATAAGCACTAGACTAAGATAAGCTAGAGGAAACAACCAGGTTCACAGATAAACACTAGTCTAAGATAAGCTAGAGGAAACAACCAGGTTCACAGATAAACACTAGTCTAAGATAAGCTAGAGGAAACAACCAGGTTCACAGATAAACACTAGACTAAGATAAGCTAGAGGAAACAACCAGGTTCACAGATAAACACTAGTCTAAGATAAGCTAGAGGAAACAACCAGGTTCACAGATAAGCACTCGACTAAGATAAGCTAGAGGAAACAACCAGGTTCACAGATAAGCACTAGACTAAGATAAGCTAGAGGAAACAACCAGGTTCACAGATAAGCACTAGACTAAGATAAGCTAGAGGAAACAACCAGGTTCACAGATAAGCACTAGTCTAAGATAAGCTAGAGGAAACAACCAGGTTCACAGATAAACACTAGTCTAAGATAAGCTAGAGGAAACAACCAGGTTCACAGATAAACACTAGTCTAAGATAAGCTAGAGGAAACAACCAGGTTCACAGATAAGCACTAGACTAAGATAAGCTAGAGGAAACAACCAGGTTCACAGATAAACACTAGTCTAAGATAAGCTAGAGGAAACAACCAGGTTCACAGATAAGCACTAGTCTAAGATAAGCTAGAGGAAACAACCAGGTTCACAGATAAGCACTAGACTAAGATAAGCTAGAGGAAACAACCAGGTTCACAGATAAGCACTAGACTAAGATAAGCTAGAGGAAACAACCAGGTTCACAGATAAGCACTAGTCTAAGATAAGCTAGAGGAAACAACCAGGTTCACAGATAAGCACTAGACTAAGATAAGCTAGAGGAAACAACCAGGTTCACAGATAAACACTAGACTAAGATAAGCTAGAGGAAACAACCAGGTTCACAGATAAACACTCGACTAAGATAAGCTAGAGGAAACAACCAGGTTCACAGATAAGCACTCGACTAAGATAAGCTAGAGGAAACAACCAGGTTCACAGATAAACACTAGTCTAAGATAAGCTAGAGGAAACAACCAGGTTCACAGATAAACACTAGTCTAAGATAAGCTAGAGGAAACAACCAGGTTCACAGATAAACACTAGTCTAAGATAAGCTAGAGGAAACAACCAGGTTCACAGATAAACACTAGACTAAGATAAGCTAGAGGAAACAACCAGGTTCACAGATAAGCACTCGACTAAGATAAGCTAGAGGAAACAACCAGGTTCACAGATAAACACTCGACTAAGATAAGCTAGAGGAAACAACCAGGTTCACAGATAAACACTCGACTAAGATAAGCTAGAGGAAACAACCAGGTTCACAGATAAGCACTAGACTAAGATAAGCTAGAGGAAACAACCAGGTACACAGATAAACACTAGACTAAGATAAGCTAGAGGAAACAACCAGGTTCACAGATAAACACTCGACTAAGATAAGCTAGAGGAAACAACCAGGTTCACAGATAAGCACTAGACTAAGATAAGCTAGTAGGAAACAACCAGGTTCACAGATAAACACTAGACTAAGATAAGCTAGAGGAAACAACCAGGTTCACATATAAACACTCGACTAAGATAAGCTAGAGGAAACAACCAGGTTCACAGATAAGCACTCGACTAAGATAAGCTAGAGGAAACAACCAGGTTCACAGATAAGCACTAGACTAAGATAAGCTAGAGGAAACAACCAGGTTCACAGATAAACACTAGACTAAGGTAAGCTAGAGGAAACAACCAGGTTCACAGATAAGCACTAGACTAAGATAAGTTAGAGGAAACAACCAGGTTCACAGATAAGCACTAGACTAAGATAAGCTAGAGGAAACAACCAGGTTCACAGATAAACACTAGACTAAGATAAGCTAGAGGAAACAACCAGGTTCACAGATAAACACTAGACTAAGATAAGCTAGAGGAAACAACCAGGTTCACAGATAAACACTCGACTAAGATAAGCTAGAGGAAACAACCAGGTTCACAGATAAGCACTAGACTAAGATAAGCTAGAGGAAACAACCAGGTTCACAGATAAACACTAGACTAAGATAAGCTAGAGGAAACAACCAGGTTCACAGATAAACACTCGACTAAGATAAGCTAGAGGAAACAACCAGGTTCACAGATAAGCACTAGACTAAGATAAGCTAGAGGAAACAACCAGGTTCACAGATAAACACTAGACTAAGATAAGCTAGAGGAAACAACCAGGTTCACAGATAAACACTCGACTAAGATAAGCTAGAGGAAACAACCAGGTTCACAGATAAGTACTAGACTAAGATAAGCTAGAGGAAACAACCAGGTTCACAGATAAACACTAGACTAAGATAAGCTAGAGGAAACAACCAGGTTCACAGATAAGCACTAGACTAAGATAAGCTAGAGGAAACAACCAGGTTCACAGATAAACACTAGTCTAAGATAAGCTAGAGGAGACAACCAGGTTCACAGATAAACACTAGACTAAGATAAGCTAGAGGAAACAACCAGGTTCACAGATAAACACTCGACTAAGATAAGCTAGAGGAAACAACCAGGTTCACAGATAAGCACTCGACTAAGATAAGCTAGAGGAAACAACCAGGTTCACAGATAAACACTAGACTAAGATAAGCTAGAGGAAACAACCAGGTTCACAGATAAACACTAGACTAAGATAAGCTAGAGGAAACAACCAGGTTCACAGATAAACACTAGTCTAAGATAAGCTAGAGGAAACAACCAGGTTCACAGATAAGCACTAGACTAAGATAAGCTAGAGGAAACAACCAGGTTCACAGATAAACACTCGACTAAGATAAGCTAGAGGAAACAACCAGGTTCACAGATAAGCACTAGTCTAAGATAAGCTAGAGGAAACAACCAGGTTCACAGATAAGCACTAGACTAAGGTAAGCTAGAGGAAACAACCAGGTTCACAGATAAACACTAGGCTAGAGGTTCACAGATAGTAGGCACTTGCTGCATGTGCCCTGCCTATTCCTAGGTCACTGAAAGGAGAATAGTAGGCACTTGCTACATGTTCCCTGCCTATTCCTAGGTCACTGAAAGGAGAATAGTAGGCACTTGCTACATGTGGCCCTGCCTATTCCTAGGTCACTGAAAGGAGAATAGTAGGCACTTGCTACATGTGCCCTGCCTATTCCTAGGTCACTGAAAGGAGAATAGTAGGCACTTGCTGCATGTGCCCTGCCTATTCCTACATAGGTCACTGAAAGGAGAATAGTAGGCACTTGCTACATGTGCCCTGCCTATTCCTAGGTCACTGAAAGGAGAATAGTAGGCACTTGCTACATGTGCCCTGCCTATTCCTAGGTCACTGAAAGGAGAATAGTAGGCACTTGCTACATGTGCCCTGCCTATTCCTAGGTCACTGAAAGGAGAATAGTAAGCACTTGCTACATGTGCCCTGCCTATTTCTAGGTCACTGAATCGAGAATAGTAGGCACTTGCTGCATGTGCCCTGCCTATTCCTAGGTCACTGAAAGGAGAATAGTAGGCACTTGCTGCATGTAGGGCACTTTCTATGTCTTATGGTATATACATGTATATGATCTAAGCATATTTTGTTGTTTGCATATATGCATACGTGTGTGTGTGTGTGTGTGTGTGGTGTGTGTGTTTGTGTGTTAGCGTGCCATGGAAGCAAGCCTCAGCGTCAAGGGGAGAGAGGAGAGACAGAGGAAGAGAAACCTCAGAGACAGCCACGTCAGAGATCAGAGGACCATGGAGAAACTGCAGAGGGATTTGGAGAAGACCATCAATTTGGTCGATGCAGCCAAGGATTTAAATAAGAACTGTCTCAAGGTTTGTATTATATGTTGTTGTTGTTGTTGTTGTTTTTACACTTCTCGGCTTTGACTGTTGCCTGTCAACATTCCGTCCGGTGATTTTGTATGTAGTTGACTACTGAGGAGAGGGAGTCTGACTTTGAATCGGAACATGTGGTACCAACTGCTCTTACAAGCCGACCATCGCCATCTGTGCCATTCCCACCAAAACCTGCGATCTGCCGTGGCGATGCATCCAGTCCTATCATCATCTCCGAGGGCGGATCGGATGAGGTCACTCCCTCTAAGGAACAACCTATCCTGGACGTTCCTTCAAACAGTACCCCTCTTCCAACTTTTCCACTGTTGTTGGCTAGCACCACACCTCGAGTGAATTCCCCCCAGCTCAAGTCTGTTTTTGTAAAAAGACTCGACCTGAATAAAGGTTCTGCCAAGAGGTCGAAGTGGTTTGCAGCGGTGGATACCGTTCAAGGGGAGGTCACTACACCACCACCGCGTAAAGCTAACCGAAGTAGCGATGGCGACACGACTCCGACACTGGGTGGCTGTCCTTCTGACAGGCGACAGCCAACCACTTCAGATTGCCGTACAAGTTCGGCAAGTCACAGGAAGGAACCGATGGACGGGTGCCATGTTCATATCACGCCTATATGGAGGTCTAAGAAAGGTGGCGACAACGGAAGACACTCCGCTTCTTCAGTGGCTCGAGAAAGAACTCCTCCAATCAGTGGAGTTGTTCGTGGTGGATTGGAGATGCCCAACACTCCTCCGTTGGGTGATGTCCGCTGTGTCTCTGAGGTAGTGGAGAGTGAGAGTTTATTGCCAAAAAACATTAAACGCAATCTATTTCAGTCTCGTGACAAGGCACAGAAGAGAGATCTTCCACCTAGGAAGGTGAGCAATACACCGCCCAGTAAAAGGCCAAGTGGACTTGATAAACGAGAGCCTAGTGTCATCTCTGTGCTTTCAGAGTCTGACTGTCAGTCTCCATCTCATGTGGATGGTCACAAAGCAAAGAGTGTGAACGATAGCTCTGTCCGAGCTCATAAGGTTGGCTTTCTGAGCCTGAAGAAGGTTGGTAACATCCCGGCCTTCACTTCTCTGACTCAGCACAGCGATCTCACAGAGAGCACTGGTAGCTTGTCTCCCAGAGGAGCACAAAGGTCTAGTCACGGAAATGATATTTCTCTCAGAAAGAGAACAATGGATGCAGAGACAGTAGCACCTGATGCGACAGAAATGGCGACAGAAATGTCACCACTCGGTCGCACGAAGCGCCCTCGCTTAGTAAGACAGAATATCAGTGATGGCTCCAGTGATGGGGAAAGAATCAGGCTGGATGGAGGGCCAAAGTCAAAGATGTCACCATCATCAACAGGGCATGTGAAAGGTGATTCAACACGGAACACCAGGCAGTTGAGAGCACGTCCTTCTGCACTGCTCTCTCCCATGGAGAGCACCAAGCATTTGAGAACACATCCTTCTACATTGCTCAATGCTCATGGAGACACATCTCCTGAAGACTACTCTAAAACCATTCTGGGCAGTCTAGATGGTTATCTGTCTCAGCTGGCTGTGGCACAGAGTAAGGTCGTTTATCGAGTGAGGTGGGGGAAGCCGATCATGTCCAGTTCGAAGCCATCCCACGATTACCTCATGTCTGTGAAGCGTTCAGACTGTTCACCTGACAACCACTCAAAGTACACACTGAAGATCGATCACAATTACAGATCAGTCACTCCGGACGGTCCAAGAATGCAGGCGAGTCAAACTGTACGTGATGCAGGTGAGGATTGCATCCTTGACGAATGTCTGGGAGTTGTTCAGACGCCAGATGTAATTGCTGCTGATCGGGAAAGGGATGAGGTCGTTGATGGCAGCCTCGCGCCAGCAGAGGCTAGCCCAGGTCATCTGGGTGATGATGATTGTGCGGATGATTGTGCGGAAGATGGTGACGGTTTCATTCCTCTCTACAGTTACAGTGAGGAGGGAGAGGAGAGTCTGCTTCGTGACTCGGCTCACGAATGTGGAGAAACTGACCTGCATGCAACTCAGAATGGGGCTTGTGAGGAGGAGAATGCGGAGAGACTGGGCTCAAGGAACTCGGGGAGAGGAACGCAAGAGAATGGCCGTGCTTCGATTTTGGTGGAGCAGGAACATCTATCTGGTGCTGAAGAATTGCCTGAATTGCCTGAGGGAGCACATGAAGTGATTCAGATTGGTACACAGGACACGGTGGCAGGTAGTTCTCCCGGAACCTTCAAGACCAGTCCCGCTGATATTTTAGAGCTAGCAGGGGGCAGTACTGCCGTTGGTGGTTCTCGACTTTTGTCTTCTTTGAGGAGACGGACTGGTAAGCTCCGTAGCAAGGATGTCCTGCGAGCACACAAGCCACAAGACTCAGAGGAGAGCGATGGGATGACCAGTGAAATCGCAAGTCGTTGGCTTCGCTCTGATTCAGATGTGGAATTGAGAGACAGTCCATCCCTCAGGGAAGAGGATAGCCTTTGGCTAAATTCTAGGAAACAGCCCAAAATGTCAACGTCTTCTTCCAAGCGACTGAGCATCAGCAAACAGTCAGCCTCCACAAGTAAGAAAAGTGCAGTCATGAAGACGGGAGGTGCAGAGACTCCTCGAAATAGAAAGAGAGGCTCTGCTGCTGCTAGGCTCTTTTCTAGAGGAACGGACGCCAAGGAGAATCCTTTGTCAAAGTCTGGAGTCAGCTCTCTGGCAGTGGTGGAAGACGATTCTCATGCACTTCAGAAGGCAGACAGAGCACAGCTGAGGAGACCATTTAGAAGCTTAATCGATAGTTCTGACAGTGAGGAAAGGAGCGGTGCGTTGTGTCCATTAAAACATGGTCCTCGCGAGGTGGCAGCTGGAAGAGCCAAGGACGAATGGTATGATGATGATTTGCTACGTAGCTGTTCATGATCTGATTGGGTGCAGTTGTTTAGCATATTATGCAGCATGCATGTGTGTAGGGCTGTACATGTAGAGGTGTGCATGCATGTGTGTAGGGCTGTACATGTAGAGGTGTGCATGCAGGGTTGTGCATGCATGTGTGTAGGGCTGTACATGTAGGGTTGTGCATGCATGTGTGTAGGGCTGTACATGTAGAGGTGTGCATGCATGTGTGTAGGGCTGTACATGTAGGGGTGTGCATGCATGTGTGTAGGGCTGTACATGTAGAGGTGTGCATGCATGTGTAGGGCTGTACATGTAGAGGTGTGCATGCATGTGTGTAGGGCTGTACATGTAGGGGTATGCATGCATGTGTAGGGCTGTACATGTAGGGGTGTGCATGCATGTGTGTAGGGCTGTACATGTAGTGGTGTGCATGCATGTGTAGGGCTGTACATGTAGGGGTATGCATGCATGTGTGTAGGGCTGTACATGTAGTGGTGTGCATGCATGTGTAGGGCTGTACATGTAGGGGTGTGCATGCATGTGTGTAGGGCTGTACATGTAGGGGTGTGCATGCATGTGTGTAGGGCTGTACATGTAGGGGTATGCATGCATGTGTGTAGGGCTGTACATGTAGGGGTGTGCATGCATGTGTGTAGGGCTGTACATGTAGGGGTATGCATGCATGTGTGTAGGGCTGTACATGTAGGGGTGTGCATGCATGTGTAGGGCTGTACATGTAGGGGTGTGCATGCATGTGTGTAGGGCTGTACATGTAGGGGTATGCATGCATGTGTGTAGTACATGTAGAGGTGTGCAGGAGCCCATGCAGAGGTTTACACATCTGTATGCAAGGGAACCCTTATGGGGGTTTGTACATTTGTGTATGAGGGAACCTATGTGTGTGGGGGGGGTGGGGTTATACATTTTTGTGTGCATGGACCCATGTGGGGGTTTTACACATTTTTTCTATGGGGGGGGGGGGGGAGGGCATGCTGGGGTTTATACATTTTTGGATGTGTGTGTGTGTGTGTGTGCATGTTGGGCTGTGTTTGTAGTGCAGGGAAGTCGTTCTGTACATAAGATTCGTATGTAGAGCTGATTTTTTTTTTGCTTCTGTGTCCCTCAAAAGACGGAAATAGGATTTACCTAACATTCTTAACCACACCCATCTTTAGAAGAAGGACCTCACGAGTTGTGCTCTCCTCCTTGAGCAAGGGTCACAGAGGTTATGTCTTCTGCCGCACCTTTTTTCCTTTCCCCGACCACAATCTCGACAACTTAAACTTGTTTAGTATGTGTTGCTCTTGATGTTGGTGTTGTTGGAGGTAGTGTTAATGTTGCTGTTGTTTGTAATGGTGGTGGTGTTGTTGATGTTACTGTTGTTGGTGTTGTCGTTGTTGTTGTTGTTGTTGTTGCTGGTGGTGGTAGTAGCATTGTTCTTGGTGTTGTTTTAAATTGAATTTCTATCACAGCACACGTTCTCTATTAATCTTGTGATCCGTTCCATTGCTAGCTGCAGCCCAATAGACCTCACAGAGGAACCCGACAGAAGATACGACAGCAAACAGGAGGTTCCACGTCCTTCAGAGGGTGGCCGCGTCTGTCCGATGTGTGGTCAAACTTTCGATGAAGCAGACATCCAGCTGCACGCTGATGCATGCCTTGATGCCAAGCACAACAAAGAGAAGTGTCTGTTGCAGTGCACCATCTGCAAAGGGATGTTCCCGTCCTCTCTCATTGCTATCCACACGGAGCAGTGTGGTCGGGACAGCAGCGATGACAATCTTCCATGGAGGAAGAGAGCACCTCAACAACTCACTCTAAGAGATCTTCGACATGGAGATAGCAATGGGAACCTGCCAGCGAAGAGGAAATCAACAGAGAGAATGAAAGTCACATTTGGTCGTTCTGGGGCTGGAACTACGAAGAAGAAGGAGCCTCAGTTGTTATCCTCGAGACATCTCAGGCACACAACATCGCAAGATATTGAGACCGACAGTGAAAATGGTAAGCAAAAGTTTCATTGAACTTAATACATATCAGGAGTTTTGTTGAGAGCAAGCAAAGGAGCTCAGTGTTTTACTTACCGTTGAAGATCAGTATTGTGGCAGCGTAGTATAGTATTCTGCTTGCAATTGCAAGGGCATTTCTAGCACAGGCCATGTACAAATGTGCATGCATTTCATATACAAAGTAGATTTATCAGCTTTTGTATCCTGAGCAGCTGTGTAGCCAGCAAGCACTGTGTACTTCCATGTTACCCTCCTTGATGACTGTGTACTTCCATGTTACCCTGCTTGATGACTGTGTACTTCCATGTTACCCTGCTTGATGACTGTGTACTTCCATGTTACCCTGCTTGATGACTGTGTACTTCCATGTTACCCTGCTTGATGACTGTGTACTTCCATGTTACCCTGCTTGATGACTGTGTACTTCCATGTTACCCTGCTTGATGCTGTGTATTCCATGTTACCCTGCTTGATGCTGTGTACTTCCATGTTACCCTGCTTGATGATGCGTACTTCCATGTTACCCTGCTTGATGACTGTGTACTTCCATGTTACCCTGCTTGATGACTGTGTACTTCCATGTTACCCTACTTGATGACTGTGTACTTCCATGTTACCCAGCTTGATGACTGTGTACTTCCATGTTACCCTGCTTGATGACTGTGTACTTCCATGTTACCCTGCTTGATGCTGTGTACTTCCATGTTACCCTGCTTGATGACTACTTCCATGTTACCCTGCTTGATGACTGTGTACTTCCATGTTACCCTGCTTGATGCTGTGTACTTCCATGTTACCCTACTTGATGACTGTGTACTTCCATGTTACCCTGCTTGATGACTACTTCCATGTTACCCTGCTTGGTGTATGTGTGGCAAATAAGCTCTACTTTCGGATCTTACGTACAGAATGACTTACATGTACCTGCATTACAAACACGCCCTAACATTCACACATATGCACGCACGCAAATGTCAGGCAGTGCAGTTTTCCCTCCTGTAGGTATTGGATGCTCTCTCCTCATCCCTTGCACTCAATGAAATTTATACTCTGTGAAGTTCTCGGATAGATTCTCAGTTTCTCTGTTGGTCAACTCTCCACTGCCTTTGTCTTTCCCAGTCAACTTTTCTTGCATCTCACTTGCTGCATCCCTTCTCCTTCCCTGTGTCTCCACTGCAGGTCTCCTGCTTTCTGTTACGTCCCGTGTAGTTGTTGTTTAGCGCTGTGCGGCTCGCGGAGTAGCCATTCTGTATTTCAGGATTCCGTATTGGGGCACATGCGTATAATCGTAACGCAAATGGTTTTCCAGGATTCCCCGTTGTTATGATGAAGGAGTATTAAAGAAATTGATCTGCGCATGCATATACATAAGTGTGACACACGGATGGACAAGGCATATTTTTATATAGATAATACTCTTTTATTTAAAATTAATATAATTCACATATAACATTAGGCAATGAATGTGTTCCAATGAAGTATGACTGCTGTTGTGTTGTCATAGTGCATGACATGAGGCTACCTCCACCTCTGTGTGGCCATAGTGCATGACATGAGGCTACCTCCACCTCTGTGTGGCCATAGTGCATGACATGAGGCTACCCCCACCTCTGTGTGGCCATGACATGAGGCTACCTCCACCTCTGTGTGGAGGACATGAGGCTGCCTCCACCTCTGTGTGGCCATAGTGCAGGACATGAGGCTACCTCCACCTCTGTGTGGCCATAGTGCATGACATGAGGCTACCTCCACCTCTGTGTGGCCATGACATGAGGCTACCTCCACCTCTGTGTGGAGGACATGAGGCTGCCTCCACCTCTGTGTGGCCATAGTGCATGACATGAGGCTACCTCCACCTCTGTGTGGCCATAGTGCATGACATGAGGCTACCCCCACCTCTGTGTGGCCATAGTGCAGGACATGAGGCTACCTCCACCTCTGTGTGGCCATAGTGCAGGACATGAGGCTACCTCCACCTCTGTGTGGCCATAGTGCATGACATGAGGCTACCTCCACCTCTGTGTGGCCATGACATGAGGCTACCTCCACCTCTGTGTGGCCATAGTGCATGACATGAGGCTACCTCCACCTCTGTGTGGCCATGACATGAGGCTACCTCCACCTCTGTGTGGCCATGACATGAGGCTACCCCCACCTCTGTGTGGCCATAGTGCATGACATGAGGCTACCTCCACCTCTGTGTGGCCATGACATGAGGCTACCCCCACCTCTGTGTGGCCATAGTGCATGACATGAGGCTACCTCCACCTCTGTGTGGCCATAGTGCATGACATGAGGCTACCCCCACCTCTGTGTGGCCATAGTGCAGGACATGAGGCTACCTCCACCTCTGTGTGGCCATAGTGCATGACATGAGGCTACCCCCACCTCTGTGTGGCCATGACATGAGGCTACCCCCACCTCTGTGTGGCCATAGTGCAGGACATGAGGCTACCTCCACCTCTGTGTGGCCATAGTGCAGGACATGAGGCTACCTCCACCTCTGTGTGGCCATGACATGAGGCTACCCCCACCTCTGTGTGGCCATGACATGAGGCTACCTCCACCTCTGTGTGGAGGACATGAGGCTGCCTCCACCTCTGTGTGGCCATGACATGAGGCTACCTCCACCTCTGTGTGGCCATGACATGAGGCTACCTCCACCTCTGTGTGGCCATAGTGCAGGACATGAGGCTACCTCCACCTCTGTGTGGCCATAGTGCAGGACATGAGGCTACCTCCACCTCTGTGTGGCCATAGTGCAGGACATGAGGCTACCTCCACCTCTGTGTGGCCATGACATGAGGCTACCCCCACCTCTGTGTGGCCATAGTGCATGACATGAGGCTACCCCCACCTCTGTGTGGCCATAGTGCATGACATGAGGCTACCTCCACCTCTGTGTGGCCATAGTGCAGGACATGAGGCTACCTCCACCTCTGTGTGGCCATGACATGAGGTTACCCCCACCTCTGTGTGGCCATAGTGCAGGACATGAGGCTACCTCCACCTCTGTGTGGCCATGACATGAGGCTACCCCCACCTCTGTGTGGCCATAGTGCATGACATGAGGCTACCTCCACCTCTGTGTGGCCATAGTGCATGACATGAGGCTACCTCCACCCACCTCTGTGTGGCCATGACATGAGGCTACCTCCACCTCTGTGTGGCCATAGTGCAGGACATGAGGCTACCTCCACCTCTGTGTGGCCATGACATGAGGCTACCCCCACCTCTGTGTGGCCATAGTGCATGACATGAGGCTACCTCCACCTCTGTGTGGCCATAGTGCAGGACATGAAGCTACCTCCACCTCTGTGTGGCCATAGTGCATGACATGAGGCTACCTCCACCTCTGTGTGGCCATAGTGCATGACATGAGGCTACCCCCACCTCTGTGTGGCCATAGTGCATGACATGAGGCTACCTCCACCTCTGTGTTATTCCAGGTGATGTCATTGACGTCTCGGATCAGTGCCACCTGCAAGGACGTCTCTCCTCCACTTCTTCGCCACCTCTCAGAGTTACTGATGCCGTCCAGCCTCAAGCTATTCCATGCGAGGATGGAGGATACATTATCGACCCCAGCTCCATCAGCACCTCCCCCATCCGATCCTTCACTCGGCTCCAAGACTTGGATCCGGACCAGAGGGCACATTATCAGAACCAGTTCCAGGCAAAGGCCAGGCGGCCCAGAGGAGGGAAGTCGGCCATGCCCCTGAGCAAGGGAAAGTGCCCAAATAAGTTTGATGAGCTTCTTGTCACTACTACAGGTGACATACATGTACATGGATGATGCATACACACACACATACATACATGTTGGTTAGCACATTACTGCATTTCTGGTTGAGAGGATGAGCGAGCCTAAGGAAAGGAGGGAGGAGGCGGGGGAGGGGGGGGGGGAAGAGAGAGATGAGGGAAGCTATGATCACAACTGCCGTCATGGATCTCCTCGCCCAAGCCTCAACTGCTGCTTCTGAAAGCTTTCTTGCTTTAAGAAAGCTGCACAGGCTCCTTATAAATACTTGCCAATAACGACTCTGAATTCATTTGCTCTTAAGAAAGGAAGCTTTCCTGGACTGATTTCTTTGCTATGAGCTTTGTTCTAGTACGTCTGGTACCAACACACAGCGCTGCTGCCTAGTTGTTGTTGTTGTTGTTGCATGTGTGTTTTTGTTTTGTGTTTTGCATCTCTCGATGAAGCCCATTCTTATGCCAAACTGCTAATGATTAAGTTTATAATAGACTGCAAACTAAATGTGTACATAGTTATATATACTCAGCACTTCATGGGCACTTAAGCCTTCACTTGAAAACCAGTTGGGTGGGCGCTTGCTACGTGAAACTAACTGGCACTCGTAATTTTAAGTGCACATTCACATGCTGTTTGTGTGTACATGTTACCATTTGCAATAGGAGATAGCTCTGCTGTGGCTGCTGGTGTCTCTGCTGTGGCTGCTGGTGTCTCTGCTGTGGCTGCTGGTGTCTCTGCTGTGGCTGCTGGTGTCTCTGCTGTGGCTGCTGGTGTCTCTGCTGTGGCTGCTGGTGTCTCTGCTGTGGCTGCTGGTGTCTCTGCTGTGGCTGCTGGTGCCTCTGCTGTGGCTGCTGGTGCCTCTGCTGTGGCTGCTGGTGTCTCTGCTGTGGCTGCTGGTGCCTCTGCTGTGGCTGCTGGTGTCTCTGCTGTGGCTGCTGGTGCCTCTGCTGTGGCTGCTGGTGTCTCTGCTGTGGCTGCTGGTGTCTCTGCTGTGGCTGCTGGTGGCTGCTGGTGTCTCTGCTGTGGCTGCTGGTGTCTCTGCTGTGGCTGCTGGTGTCTCTGCTGTGGCTGCTGGCACCTCTGCTGTGGCTGCTGGTGTCTCTGCTGTGGCTGCTGGTGTCTCTGCTGTGGCTGCTGGTGTCTCTGCTGTGGCTGCTGGTGTCTCTGCTGTGGCTGCTGGTGTCTCTGCTGTGGCTGCTGGTGTCTGTCTCTGCTGTGGCTGCTGGTGCCTCTGCTGTGGCTGCTGGTGTTTCTGCTGTGGCTGCTGGTGTCTCTGCTGTGGCTGCTGGTGTCTCTGCTGTGGCTGTTATTGTTCTTGAGCTTCAGGTTCACTAAAACCTCCAAGTTGTTGGCTTTAAATTCATCCATGTCTACAAATGCTTCTGCCTCGGCTTTGCATTTGATTTTGATAGAACCTACATACATACTTGGCATGTGCTACATGCATCCAGCATAATCCTGCATCGCTGAATCATCAAAACCAGGGCAGTGGCACTTAATATGTTGAGGTGCACGCATGTACTTGGCAGTAGTAGTAGTAGTAGTAAGAATAACAAGTGAAGGTAATATAATAACTAACAAGCACACACAACATTATTACAATACATGATCTGTCTGGTCCACTTATCGCAGAACAGAGAATAGAAGTATTCCCTGTCATCTGGCCACAAGAGAGAGCTTTTACCTCCCCACTCGTTGTGTCAAATCCCTGTGGCTTAGCTCTGAGGGAAGCCATTGACCTGGTCATTCCTGATCCTTCTATAGCCACAAGAGAGGCTCGATGGCTGGACACATGCAGAAGCTAACCTGACGAGCTAGATTTAAAAATAATAACAGTGGACACGACAGAATGTTGGGCACATTCAGACCCAGAGCATCCTAGCTCACTTGTAGTAGTGAAACAGGCAAAGATCTTTCACATATATACAATCATCATCATCTCATCATCATCACCACCACCATCACCATCATCATCATAGTGAAACAGAAACAGGACAACTAAAAACCCACTAATCCTACCACTCTGAGTATTGTGGTCAATTAATTTTTTAATTTGTTTTCATTATTGATATTAACTGCAAAGGGATGACAGTCTAAGATTCTCATCATCATTGTCAGGAAGGAAGGAAGTGGGGGGGGGGGGAAGCTGCGCTGCTTCATTGATTGGCCTAATAGTGTGTCCTTGGCCCTTTGCTTTGTGTCTTGTGGTAAGTGTTAGTTTTGTCCTGGACTCGGTCATAGATAGACTCCACTTGTATGCTGATTATTTTTTGTTTTTTGCTTTGGCTGAGTAAGTACAACGGTGAAAGGTTATGTTAACACTATATAGGAATGATGTGGCTAATTAACATGCTTAAAGGGACATCGTTTGGAAGCAAAGAACTCTAAAGTTATTGCCGAATCTTCAGTTAGTCACAAGAAAAAATTAACACGCTTGGAAGGGGGGAAAACATTCCGAGTCGAGTTCGACTCTTCTAATGTGAATGATACTAGCCTATCACAAGCTAAGCTTCAAGCAGAGTAGAGGAATGTGCACCATTGGCCTTTTATTCTTCAACCTTGTGATTTAGTAATTATGAGGGAAACAATGATTTGAAGCAGGCCGTCTATTTTGAACAGATCCATAAGCTAGCTCTGGGAGAATCCATGAATTATTAGCTGCAGCTCATGCCTACTACACTTTGTGTATGCTTATTATAATTTTTTTGTTGTTGTTTATTATGGACTTTGATGTTCTAATTATTCATTCTCTTAAAATATTTCACTAGATATATTTTCATGGTAATCTCAACCCATGGTAACTGCAAAATAATCCCAAACTATCATACTGCATGCCAAAGACTCTGGATCCTTGTTGTTGTTGCTGCTGTTGTTGTTGTGTTGTATTTAAATGTTAAAAAGGTCATCTAACTGGTTGTGGTCTACATGGGTACAGTCATGTTGCACATTTATTTATTTATTTGGTTTGGTTTGGTTTGTTTGTTCTTGTAATGATTAGTATGATTTTAAATGGTAAAGGGTTGTAACTGGTTACAGGGGAATGAAAAAATACAGTTTGTTTTTGTGGCTGTTTTTCTTTCTTTCCAGAGAGGGGTGTGGTTTGTATCTGGTTTGTATCACATGGTGGATAGCGGTATATAACGCACTCACACGAATCTTAGCATCTCATTATTCCTGATGAAGGCTAGAGCAGCATCTAGTTGAAACGTCACGAGAGTAAATTTCAAGTTTATTATTGTAATTTTTGTCCTTGTGGTCCTTGTGTTAATTATTTCTTTCTAGGTTGTGCTCCAACTGGACTAGAGAGGAAGGAGTCGAGAGGTGGGTGGGGACGCGATGGTAGAGGAGGGAGAGGTTCAGGACACAGAAAAGTTAAACGCTACAACTGGAAGCATAAGAACAGGCATGGATGGAAGAAGCAATTCTAACTGGTATGTTCATGACACTGTGCTTCACTCACAGATGATGTCTCGATGCTTGTGGATGTAAAACGGCAACATGGAGTACTTCTTTGCAGGCATTTGCATTATTACTTTGTATTTTTTATCAATGACATGACATGAAATAAAATAATAATTCTCGATCTACATTGTATTATTATCTGCATATAATTGAATATTATATAATGTGAGGAGAGAGAGCAACTGATATTTTGATTCTTTGCAAGTATCATATTGCTAAGTTTAGAACTTGGCTCTAGCTTTGAAAGGACACATTTCATGATCATCGCATTTTATAGGAAAGTGCCCACCTCTCTTAAATTAAGGCAGCAATAAGATATTCCATCTCTGGTAGGATCAGCTTCCAGTGCTAACGGGTGCATCTCAAGGCAGCAATAAGATATTACACCTCTGGTAGGATCAGCTTCCAGTGCTAACGGGTGCATCTCGAGGCAGCTGGTAGGATCAGCTTCCAGTGCTAACAGGTGCATCTCAAGTGTAAGTATTCTTGGGCCGAACCGATACTATTCCTATACTGTATGCCTTCATAAATACCTCCCACTGCTCAACACTGATGTTGGCAGATGTATATCTACCCCCAACATGACCTAGATGCTTAATATGAATTACATTTATGAGCAAAGATTAATACGTTTAGCTCAAGAAGAATTGCACTGCCCCGACTAGCATATAAGATCAACAACCAGGACATATATACCAACTCGAGGAGTTCCATTGTGATCTTGGAATTTTGTTTGGACCTGGAATTAGCACTACATAATCAGATAACTTGCAGTCTTCTATATTTAGATACTTGCAGAACTTTTGAGTCTTCTATATTTAGATACTTGCAGAACTCGTCTTCTATATTTAGATACTTGCAGAACTTTTGAGTCTACTATATTTAGATACTTGCAGAACTTTGAGTCTTCTATATTTAGATACTTGCAGAACTCTGTCTCATTTAGATACTTGCAGAACTCTAAGTCTTATTTAGATACTTGCAGAACTCTTGGGTTTTCTATATTTAGATACTTGCAGAACTCCTGTCTTCTATCATTAGTCTATTCTCAAAATAAACTGGACCTCACTAGTTTTGTGTCCATGGGTATCACTTGTTCCGAGCAACAACTATTGCATCTTTCAAAGTAACAAGATCTTCCTGAAACTAAAAGAATCAAGAAACTGTGTCTACCAGCCAGTTCTATGGAATGCACTCCCTTCTATATACAGTCCCATTGACCCGACCAGAGACATGTAGTTGTATATTCAGTAAAGCCCAAGTGAACAATTAACCCTTTGTCATGCAATAGCCAATATAGTGGCTTGACCCCCTATCATGCAGGAACATTATAGTTTAAACTTTGCCCTCATGCACTTGTCTATCAATACGATATACTATCTTATGAACTTTCTTATGTAAAAATGCAAATTATCTTGATGCATACTCATATTATATATATGTTTGAAATTACAACATTTTAATAAATGAATTTTATTGATATTTGTAAACTGTCCGACAATTTCATTATGCAAAGAGATAGAGTATCACTTGGTATGATAAAGACGAAAGCATGGAACTACGCATAAGGGCACAGGCTCACTAGTATTACAATCTTTGCAGCAAAATCTTGTGCGACGTCTCTCTTTGCTTCTACTACAGATTCGACACTGGAGTTGTTTCGACAACTTGCCAGGATAGTGTTGTTCAGTAAACATCAGAGAGGGGGATCCATCCATTGTGGTGCGTCCTCTTTTAGTGAGTTATGTGAAGATAGCAATTCTCTGGCGAGTTCCAAACGAAAACTTTTTTGATCCAATTGAGGTTGATGGGGAGTTGCAGATTGAATTATGTATGCATTCACAATGCACACATCTAAAATGAAATAAAACAGTCTAGGCCACCATTTCTTTGACCTTCTGCTACAAGAATACACTTTCCTTTTAGCATCGGCCAGATCAACTCCACCCATACCAGAATTATAGCCCTTTACTGCAAGGGGGCACTCAACTGTAGCTTGAGTGCCATCTTTGTTCCTTCGTAAAACTACAGTTTTCTTTGTAGGTTCAAATGTAGTGTCGATGAAGTACACCAGCTTCTTATCTTGCCATGCAATACAATGGACTGTTGAATTTTCGACAAGTTCACTATTGGAGACGCCTCTGGCTAGCTTGACCTTTTTCAGACACTCAGGAAACTTCTTGCGATTACACCTAGCAGTACCACAGGAATAAGTGCTGTAGTGCTCTAAAAGGTCACGTGCAAGATCAACACTTGTAAAGAAATTATCATAAAATACAAAATGACCCAAACCTTGGAATGGTTCCACCAGTTTCTTGACTACAGCTGCACCTAACCCATCACCATCACGCACACCCCCACTAGAAGCACCAGTGTATATATCAAAATTGCACATGTATCCAGTAGCAGCATCACATAAGCACCACACCTTATACCCACGCTTGGTGGGCTTCATAGGCATGTATTGTTTGAGAGAACTCCTCCCTTTGAAGCCAACCATAGCTTCATCAACACTCACTTCACGGGAGGGCTTGTACACACGCATAAAATTTTCTCGTGCTATAGTGAGAAGTGGTCGAATTTTATGTAGCCTGTCATATTCTGGATCACTTCTTGGCTTCACTGTCAAATTATCATTCAAGTGTAAGCAGCTCAATATGAGTTTGAAACGATTTATTGGCATTCCATCCACAATGCCAGGAACTTTCAAAAGAACATCGGAACACCAATAATCTTCCATCTGAGGAAGTTGATGTAACCCCATTGCTATGATTATACCCAAAAATAATTTAATTTCACTCACACATGTATCAACCCAAGGATATCGATCACTTGGTGGATTTTGAGCTGCATAGAGGTTAGTTGTTAGTTTGATCCACTATCAGCTTGAAAATGTTATCAAAAACTATCATAAAGAAATCGAGTGGAGTGGCATCAGAATGAAGGAGCACAGAAGGTCCCGTTTGAGCAGTAAACGGTGAAGGATTGAAAGGGATATCTCTACTTCGAGCAGGAATAGCTGTAGAAGGAGGTGCAGTTGTAGAAGGGCTTGTAGCTGTAGGTTGGGGGGAAGGGGTACGATTCACATCAGAATTTAGTGAAGATGGTGGTGATTGATTCATGCTTGGAGGCGAAAGAGGTGGAGGTGAAGGAGGCAAAGCTGAAGTACCAGGTTTATCAGAGACTGTACTACGTTGAACATTATCAAGGGGGTTGATTTGAGAAGTAAAGTCTTCCAAATCACTCAGGTCATCTTCATCAGAGTTGTCCCAGTCAATGTCCTTATCAAACATAGCAAGGACTTGTTCACAAGAGTAAACAGCCATTCTAGATGGGGAAAGGGAGAGGGAAATGACTTTGTGAAGTCATAAAAAGTATAGCTACGCATTTAGCTGTATTATTTATACTCAAAATCTCGAAGAACTTACCTCGAAACAGAACTTTTTCAAATGGATGTCTCACACTTGTGAGCGCTGTATCTCAGCCCAGGAACAAGCTACAAAGACTGTCTTACGCTTAGACTGTCCTCTTGAGTTGCACTTTCACGTGATACTATAATCATTCAAATATTGCTGAGTCATGACTAGTTACTGAGCATGTGCAGTGAGAGCCAAATTAGTGGCTTTTGCACTTGAAAAGGTCAAAGTAATTGCGTGAGCTGCATGATAAAAGGTTAAGATGGGTGCGTTGCCAGTTTAATGACCGCAGTATGACGCATGCGGGTAGGTAAAGGTTGACGGACTAGTCAGAGTCTTCTCATCGACTTTATTCTTGAACTTTGAACTGGTGGATCACAAAATTGTTTAAAATACAGATAAGGAACACTACTTCGTACAGCATATCATCTGCAAGGCGGTAGTGACACTTGTGGCAGCTATATACCATAATTATGTTTAAACTAACAATCACCCATTATTCTCCAGCGAGCATGTCCAAAGCTAGAATAAGCAAATCCGAGAAATAAGCCTACCAGCAAGTGCTAGGGATCTTGAAGCTAAAGGGCTGACCTCCAATCTATTCACTACAGAGATCGGCTCACTGGGTCACTGATTTCACTATTGGGAACTGCTCTTCTCTTCTCATCAGCATTGCTACCAAACTCATTCGCTGAGGCTTGCAAGGTCATCAGTGCCTCAGAGCACAAATGAAGAGTATGGTCACTATCTTGTTCATTACTTTGCCTTTCCCACTCTCTCTTTCCATTTTATGTGCACTTGTCCTTGCCGAGGTTGTACTGGCCCTAGGGGCTTTATGCTGCCTTGTGTTCTAGGATCCTTTCCTTGTCCATCAGTTTATAATAATTTAATCTTCAAAATGCTGAACCCCTTGGGACCATCGCACTCTTCTTACCTCATTTATTGTCATTATTAAAATTAAAAAATTGTGCTGCACTGGACTTGAGCTGTAATAAACTCTATGAACGTACACATATGATAAATATTAAGTAATGTTCTATGTTCTTATAATTGAGTTGTACTGCTTGATTATGGTGGATGGGGGGCCATAAATTCCCTTCCTCCTCTGCCAACACTTCATTATGCAATGCAAAATGCACCCACACACTTCCACTATCACCTAACTCACACCCTCCACTTCCTTCCAAGCAACAATGCCACTTTCACCTCAGTGCCCACCTTTTCAAACTCCTCCAACCATATTCCAGCTCCCTGAGTTTCATTCTTTCCGTTCCCTTCCAAATTCATAACAGCCTATTAGGGACTATCCCACATGTTCCACTTCCTCCCTGTCATACAACACATCTATCACTACACAGCCTACATCGCTTCTTGTCCCTCAATAGACCTGCTGACCCTGTCTTCAACCTAAACATCGACTTCACTCCCTCATATTCCTGCAATGACCTTGTATACCTTTCTGCTCCATCACCTTTTGCCCATCTGTACCACTTCAAGCTTCTCCTACTCTCGACTTCCTCCTCCCAATCACACACATTTCTATTCTTCATCTTCACCTTCCATTGCCCCACTGACCCTAACTCATCATTCAGATCATATTTCTTCCCACCATCCTATCCCTCCATCTATTCTTAGCTTGTGTGCCACAATTTTTACCAATCTATACTCCTCCATCTTTGCAAGCCTCCTACCACCATAGAGGATTATTTCTCCTTCCTCCTCCTCTCTGCCAACTTCCTCCATCCCAAGTCCCCCAGCACTGCCACTCCTGCCACTCTGTTGTAGCTCCTAACAGGTTTCTTCCTACTCTCAGCTGAGCTGACTCTAATTTCCTAGAAACAGTCTGTCCTCCTGTCAGCCACACTTCAGCCGCATGTTTCAGGCTTGGCCTAGCCAACAGCTCCCACACATCCCTACCTCTATCCACTTCCATTTTTGCGTTCACTTTACCCATCCACACTCACTGCCTTTCCAATCCATTCTTCTGCTTTAACTTTCATTTCCTCTAAGTGTATATTCCCTCTCAGTTTCTCATCAAACCATACCCCCCAGGTATCTGAACGCTTCCACTTCTTCCATCTCCTCTCTGTCAATATTCCACTTCACACTTCTCCCTTTCCCAATGACCATTACCTTACTCTTCTTCTCATTAAACTTCAATTTCCATCTTATATAGTTCTGCACCATATACAACATATCTTGCAATTTCACTCCTGTGTCCGCCAAAAGCACAATATCATCTGCATAGAGCAATGCACCACACCATGTATCATCCACCTTCAATTCAAGCTCTAGTTCATCCACCATTCCCGACACATACATGTTGAATAATGTTGGCGACAAAGGACACCCTGCCAAAGTCCCCTCTCTATCCCAAACCACCTTGACTGACCTCCATCTGATACTATCCTAGCTTCCACCCCATTGTAGAGGCCTTCACATATTCATACAAATTTCTCCTCCACTCTTGCTTGTCTCATTGTATACCACAAACCATCCCTCCATACACTATCGTAAGCCTTACTGATGTCTAGGTAAGACAATCCCTACTCCCATTTCTGAATCTTACATACATATACCCCTTAGGACAAACCACTGGTCTGCACATCTCCTCTTCCTTCTGAACTCCCTGTGCACCCGTGAAAACTTTTCCTCACAAAACTTCCCTAACCTCTCTGCCATCTAGTCAAGACCTTTGCTACACAACTCCCCAATGATATCCCTCTAAAATTTCTTATCACTTCTGCATATAGAGTGGTGCAACAAACTCCTCATCATCCACCGGAGAGCACTCCCTTCTCAGTACCATGTCCAGCAAATCCACTAATATATATATTTCTACCCCCCTTCCATACATCGTCTCATTGAGTACTCCATCTGGTCCTGGAGCTTTTCCCATCTTTAAACTCTTCAAGACATCTACCACTTCTCCCTATCTTACTTGTTCACACATACCCATCTCATTGCCACCCTGACTTCTTCACCTGAACAAGGTATTGTAGACACTCCTCTCTCTTTGCTAAGCTCCTCCCAGTGTCCTGTGCAGACTTTTCTCGATTCAGTGTACCTGAAATTGGTAAAGGTCATCAGCACAACATGCTTGTGCCGCAAAATACAATGCTCCAAACCAGTTCACTAGGACAGGTATTTAAGATGTGCAAGACAGTTGGAGAAGTTGAAGAACAGAGATGGCACTTTGAACTGACACGGTATCCCCAAGTTGAGAGGGATGGATATTCAGTTGAGCTTTGAGAAAAGCCACCACTAAGTACATACAAACAATAATACTAGAAAGGAGGGGGGAAAACAAGGGGGAAAAGTATGAATAAACACAAAATAATGATTACAAAGAGTATTGTGAATTATAAGGAGTTTGTTTGGGGATGACGATGGGGGGAGGTGCCAAAAACATAGGATCCTAGGTGCCAAATAATTATCTTTCTACGCTTGGCGATCTTTCCAAAGCAGTGTAAATGTGCTTAATCATTTCAGCTATATATTAGGCTCAATATTATATCGTGTGATAGGTACCTAGACAAGCATAGCATAATAGGGGAAAAATTGCTAAATAGCATAATAGCCTCAGGCCTATCAAGTCCTCACTGACGACCTTGGAAATTGGGTCCCATGGTCACACACCGCAGACTCTGGCATGGTTTATATATAGAGCATAATAGCCTCAGGCCTATCAAGTCCTCACTGACGACCTCGGAAATTGGGTCTCATGGTCACACACCGCAGACTCTGGCATGGTTTATATATAGGAGACTGTTGCCTGACATCTCACAAATCCAGTGTTGTTGTTTTATGATGACAGAAGTTGCGATATTTTGCTTCCAAACAATATTCAGAGCAAGGGAAGAATTCGAGTGGCCTGACAACTGTGTTGATGGTCCCAACTAATACATCACCAGTAATTATTTAAACTCACTTTTTTTTGTGCCCTTGGCAAAGCTTTATTTATCTATTTTAATTTTTATTACTAATTGAAAAAGATCATACTCAATAGCCAAGACGCTAATATGAAGAGTAAAAATAAGTCAACAAATACATGAGGAATAATTATGATTATAGATTGAGTAGTTAAAAGTTAAGTGGTGATAAGGCGTGTTGAATATAGTGCTTAAATTGTCCAAGTGAAAAAATGTAATTGGGGAGAGAGTTCCAGAGTCTAGTAATAGTAGGGAAAAATGAAAGGTAAGTAGACCGAGTTCTGTATGGGATTAGCAGACAATTACTGGGGTGGAAGGATCGGAGGTTGTAGTAGGGAGCTGGTTGGCATGGTGGGAGGCTTGAAGGAAAATCTATGTTATTGTGAATGAGTTTGTAAGTTTAGCATTACGGCAGCGAGAGGATGGAGATGGACTTAGTGAGAAGAAAAGTGTAGTCCGAGGACCATTGTTTAGTACATAATTTGCATGCAAAGAATTGTATTCTCTCAAGATAAGAAAGATGGGATGATTGAGGGTCCCAGAGAAAAGAACAGTACTCAAGATGGGGACAGATAAGAGAAGTGTAGAGGTGCCTGAAGAAGAGTAGAAGTGCCTGAATAGCAGTAGAAATGACAGTAAAGAAAGCCAAGTAATTTATGGGTCTTTGGAAGAGATGTAAAAAATGTGCTTGTTCCAGGATAGAGATGAAGAAAAGAGGATTCCCAGGTACTTGAACTCGGTCACTGGAGAACCTGAGATACACAGAAGTGGCAGAGACTTAGTAAGAAGAGATTGTTTATAAGAAAATAAGCATGTATTTTTTACTTCATTAGATTAAGTGTAAGAGATTGGGAAGCAAGCCAGGCAGAGATATAGTTTAGGTCATTCTGAAAGAGAGAAAAATCAGAATGAGAATTGATGGGGTGAAAAAGAAGGATATCGTCGGCGTATAGAATAAGCTTAGATGAGACAGACAAAGGTATGTTACACACTCCATTGATATAAATTATAAAGAGGAGAGGACATGTTATAGATCCCTGAAGGGCACCAGAAGATACAGGGACAGGTGAGGAGGTGGTACCTGTGACAATCACTTGTTGCGAACGTACTGAAAGATAGGAGTGAAGCCAGTTTATGAGGTAAGGAGGGAAGTGCAGGAAGGAAAGAACGGTTTGTGAGGAACAGAACCAAAGGCCATTTTGAGATCTAGAAAACAAGTACCAACCAATTTATTAGTTTGAAGAAGAGAGTGAAAGGACTGATTGGCCAAGAGAAGGGCTGAAGAAGTGGACCAATGGGGAAGAAAAACAAATTGAGAAGAAGAGATACTATTATGTTCGATACAGAATTTGTAAAGGAGAGAGTGAACAGGCTTTTCAAGCAGCTTACTAACTATAGAGAGTAAGGAAATGGGCCGGTAGTTAGAGGGATTGTCAAGATTAAATGAACATTTAGGGATGGGAACAACGAAGAAATTTTTCCAATCAACTGGAAGACGTCCTTGAGACAAGGATAAGTTAAAGATATATGTAAGGGGAGCAACTATGGATAGGCATGTAGATTTAAGCATTCTAGAGGAGATCAAATCAGGGCCAGAGGCTGTGGAAGAAGGTAAACAAGAAATCAGGCCAATAACATTAGATTCAGTACAGAGAGAGTCTGGAGGACAGGATGGTTGGGAAGTCTGGAAAGGAAGAGGATAAGATACAATTGGAGGATAGCATGAATTGAAGCATTCAGATAAATAACTTATTAGTCTTATCACGGCTAGAGGAGAACGTGTTAACGTTGGATACAAGAGTAGGTACAGAAAATGGTCTTTTTCTTGTGGAATGGACAAAAAAATTTTTTTTTGAAGGAGAGGACAAGAGAGACTGGAAGAAGATGCATATATTTCTTTTAATAGTAGATGAACTGATGTTTCTAAGCGAGCAATAGCAGGTGAATCTAGTTTTTTAGCATGTAAGAAAAGATTGTGACATTTTTTAATTTGCTGTCGAAGGCAATTATCAATCCAAGGGTGGCAAGAAGAGGGTGAGATTAATTTAGAGGGGACACACAAGCCGATGACTTCTGAAAATCTATTTTTAAATGTTTTCCTGGATGAATCTAGGTCTGAAGAAAGGAGTTGATCCCAGGGAAAGGAGGAAAGTAGGTAGGCAGCTCTGTCAAAGTCAGCGAGATGATACAACCAGATTTTACACTTAGTACACTTTCTAATAGGGAGGGGAGAAGGAAGGGTGATTTCGGTTAGGATACTATTATGATCAGAGGAGGATATGGGTGGCAGAACCGAAGAAGAAGCTTGAACATGGGACGGAACAAAGACAAGGTCTATGATAGAGGATGCACCAGAATGAGAGGTGTGTGTGGGAGAGGACACAAGTTGCTTGAGGGAGAATAAATCAGAGAGTGCAGAAAGTTGAAGAGATAGAGACAGAGATGAGTAGGACACATCAACATTGACGTAAAGTCTCCAGTAAGGATCAAGCCAGAGAGTACATTGTGAGAAAGAGTGCTTAGAGTGTCTGAAAGGAGGGATACATCATTTAAAGAAGAAGGTCTATAAAAAGCTCCAAATGTAAAAGTAAATTCCTGTACTTTGACTTAGAGAAGAAGGTGTTCAAGGCTATTATGGAGGTTCAAAGGAACAGCAAGTAAAGAAGAGTGTACATAAATAGCAACACCACCACCATGGCGATTTCTATCTGGGCGATAAAGTTGAAAATTAGGTAAAGAAATCTCATTATTAAGAATGTCTGGTGAGAGCCAAGTCTCATTTACACAAACAAGGTCAGGAAGATAAGTATTGCAGAATAGAGACAGCTCATCTAATTTATATAAGAGACTGCAGCCATTGAAAGAAAACAACTTAAGAGATCAGCTGGTGAAGCGAGAGGTGGAATTAGACGGAAGAGGAGAGGTTTTAAGATAGATATTTTGGACTTTGAAATTAAGGTTTAGTTCCTTTGTGGTTTCTTTAGATGGAGTTGATAGCTGGGTGGGGGGGGGGGGAAAGGCAGGAGATGTGGTGAAAGAAGAGATAAAAGTAGACCCAGAAAAGGGAGGACAGGATGAAGATGTGAGGCGAGTTGTTGAGGACTGATGGGGAGGGGGATGATTGGGGTAGAGGGGAAGAGAGAGGGGGAAGGTATTTTGTGATAGGCCTGGAGGCAAACGGTTTTGTTGGTTTTGTTGGGTAACTATATTGTTGATGCCAGGAGGGTGCCAATCTCTTATATGAGGGCAAACCCAGGGGATAAATGGGAGTAGGCAGTAGAGGAGGGTTGAGTGGAGAGTGGGAGTGATCTCTTAGATGAGGGAAGAGCCCTTGAGGTGGAAAGGGATAAATGGGAGTAGGTAGTAAGGGAGGTTTGTAAGGAGTACGACGAGCAAGGTGAGCTATGTTTGGAGGCTTTGGAGGAAGGCGAGATGATAAAAATTTATTTGATGAAGAATGAATATATTGGAAGTGGAACAGTTGAAAGAGTTAGACTTAGTGACAAGGGGACCATGTGTAGGAAGAGAGGAAACTGGAGAGGACTCTGGAGAAACAGAATTTTATGGATTACATCAACACTTACAGTTGAGGAAGTCGAGTTAGGAGAATGGGGTGGGGGGGGAGAGAATTGGGTGGAGAATTAGAAGCTGAGATGGCTGATGAAAAGGAGGAAATCCACTCTTGCATGGTATTCAATTCAGCCTGAACAGGCTAGGGTTGGGAGCTGGTCGATAGTGCGGCCCAGGTCAAACTCCTCTGTTTCTGGCCTCCCTTCTGGGCTGGCATCTCCATTCTCCAGCCCTAGGCCTGTCCCTGCTGGTCAGGTTAGTCCGATCTCCAGCCCTGGGCATGTTCCTGATGTACGCACGGCTGCTGCTTTGGGTTGATGGGATTGGGGCAGAGAGAGAAAAACAAAGAGAAACAAGTTCAGTGCTTTCAGCAAATTAGACTTACAACAGATATTTCAACACTCTGGGTATGCTTTCATCAATCAGTGTAGTAATGGTGCATACAGGTGTGATGGTGGGGTTTATTATTATGATGATGTGATTAGGGTGGCTACTGGTTTGCGTTTGGGTGTTCCTCTCTGTCCCAAGTGAATCAGTTTGGCACTCATGGTCTCAACTGTCGGAGGAGTCGAGGTCGTTTCTCGAGGCATGCAGCTGTAAATGACATTATTCATAGATCACTAGCTTCCATAAATATTCCCTCTCACCTGGAGCCTTCAGGCATTTCTCGCTCGGATGGCAAGCGTCCTGATGGAGCTTCCATTGTCCCCTGGAAGAATGGCCGTATCCTTGTGTGGGATGCTACATGTGTGGACAACTTTGCTCCATCCTATGCCAACTTATTACATGAAGGTCCTGGGGCAGTGGCAAACAGAGCCGAGTCCCTGAAAAAGGAAAAATACGGAAACATTGTTGCTACACACTTCTTTGTCCCAATTGGGATAGAGACCACTGGAGTGTTTGGAGGGGAGGCATCTTTGTTCCTTCGGGAGTTAGGTGGCCGCCTCAAAGCAAAGTGCAACGAACCACGTTCCCATCATTTTCTCCTCCAGAGAATTTCCATTGCGATCCAGCGTGGGAACACTGCAGCGGTGTTAGGCACTAGTCGGTATACTAGTGATGACTATTCTTACTTAAATTAGCTAGCTAGTTCTTTATTGGTAGATATATATAGGACGATATCTATATATATGTATAATATATATATATTATTATTATTATTATTATTATTATTATTATTATTATTATTGCTTTACAGAACATCGAACAGTGTATTATATGATCATGATTGAGATATCGATGTAAATATAGTTCTGAGGCATTGAGCTACACAGCCCTGAAATTACAAACTAAAGAGTGAATTAGACAAGAGTAAGGGATGTTGAGAAGTTGGAAGGGGTAGGATTATTAGAACATTTAAAACATGGACAGATAAAGTGAAAGGTACAAGGGTTGTTAGGGTCAAGATGAGAAAGAAAATGCAACCAAAAGAATTTCTTCAGATTGGTGGAAATTGTATGCACAGATTGCTTTTAGTTAAATTAGGTGAGTTTGGTTTGGTTTAATTATAACCAAATGATGTCTTAAAAGTTAATTATGTGTGGGTGGCCCATGTCCGAATCTGGTGCCCAAATGACGTTTTTGTCCATGACGACCTTTTCCCTGTATTACGGTCGTGGGGCGTGGCTTTTGGTCGGCTTTTCTTTGTTTTTCTTGGGTGCAGCACTCCTTTTTTGTTCCATGTACCCTGTTCAGAGGCATCCCTTTTCGGGAGTTCTCGTTGGGTACGGTGACCCTCTGGCGAGAACCGCTCGGGTGCTCCCGTCTGTGGCATCTGCCAGCATCGGGTCTAGGGCAGACGCAGACAGTGGGTGAGGAAGTGTGTGCGTGTGTGGTGTTAGCACGAGTCTGGGCTGAGGGGTGGGATACGTCTCCCACTGTTCATAATAAATGTTGTACGAGAACAGGAGGCTATAATTCTAGTATTACTGTTGAGAAGAGGAAAAAGAGGAATAGGAGACAGAGGAGAGTGTGTGCATGCACAATATTCCAACAGCGCTTGGAACAAGGAGAATATCACAATTTACTTCAGGAGATGCGACTATCTGACCCAAGCAGCCACTTCACGTACCTCAGGATGACGAAAGAAAGGTTTGATAGTCTCCTGAAAGAGGTACAGTTATTTGAAACCATCTGTAATGGTTAGTCCAATACTTGACATACTGCCAGTATTGAAGTGTTGGAATATCTCCAGCTGAGAGGTTGGTGCTGACCCTTCGATATCTTGCCACAGGAAATTCCCAGGTTAAATTTAAAGTTAAAATTTACAAATTACCATGCAATACTCAAACTTCTAAGTGTCTCTGTCCTTCAATTTCCGAATGGGAAACCGAATGGGAAAATCAACAGTCAATGGCATCTTGAAGGAAACGTGTGAGACTCTCTGGAATGTTCTGATGCCTCAATACTGAATACCTGAAAGCACCTTCCTCAGCAGCTGAGTGGAAAGGAGTCAGTCAGCAATTTGAAATTTGGAATTTTCCACATTGCATTGATTTTTAATAATCTTCATTGCTGAATTTACATAGGTGCTGTTGATGGAAAGCATATAGTGGTTCAAGCCCCATCAATGCTGGATCAATGTTCAATTATAAGGGCACTCGCTCCATTGTGCTGCTTGCAGCGTGTGATGCACATTACAGGTGAATATCATACAGCATACACTAGCGGAATGCTATATAGCACGATATAATTTTATAACTGCAGGTTCATTCTAGTTGATATTGGGGGGGTTGGGAGGCGTAGTGATGGGGGTGTGCTCTCAAATTCTTGCTTTGGACAAGCACTTGAAACAAACTCGCTGTCAATCCCTGAACCATGTCCACTTACAGGTATCTAGTTTTAATTCAGTGCATAGAGGGGGCATTGGAGTTTTCTTGATTGTTTAGACACTTCTCAGCCGTCTCTACCATACCTAATTGTTGGAGATGAAGCCTTCCCATTGAAGGAAAATCTATTGCGGCCGTATCCTGGCCGAAACCTGCCAGGTATATATATATATGATCACCATTGTGCATGCTTAACATCGGTATTCTCTCAATTCCTTAGAGGATCGAGCTATTTTTAACTATCGGCTAAGCAGGGCAAGAAGAGTAATAGAAAATGCGTTTGGAATTCTTGCTGCACGATGGCGCCTTTTTAGACATTCGATAATTGCCCAGCCCAATACAGTGATAGCATTCTCGAAAGCTACTATTGTGCTACACAATTACCTTCGAACTTTGGAGTCGTCTGTATATTGCCCAGCCAGATTCATAGATGGCGAAGATGGAAGTGGTAATTGCATTGATGGTGCATGGAGAGGTGATACAGATGCAAATACTGGAATGGAGCCAGCCACCAGAATTGGCAGTAACAGGTTTATTTACAGTGGTGGTTGCCCACTTGATTATTTATCTAATATATATGATTTATATGTACGGACATTCTCAATCTGCAGCTGATGTCAGAGATGATTTCAAAAAGTACTTTTGTTCACCTGCTGGAGAAGTGTGTTGGCAATATAGCCATGTGGGCGAACTTGACTTGTTATTAGTAATCAGCATAATTTCATTTACTGATATAGCAATATTGTAATTAAGTATTGCAATTAAAAGGTGTAAAAGGAATCATTTGGGCGAGTGGGAGAAGAAGGACCCGTATTTACATTGTTTAGGGGATAGTGAGGAGTGGAGTAGGGATTATTGGGATATTGGGAGTTAAGTAAAATGTTGTCTATTTCGACTCGTGCTATGGCCTTAGCTCGTCCTCCTAATAATCGCAGACAGGCAGCAACATGTTCTCCAAATGCACCCTCTCCATCTTGCTGCTGCTGCTGCTGTCCTTGCAGGGCATCCAGCCTGGCGATGATCTCCCTGTCCATGTCATCGACTTCTACTTGTCTTTTTCGTTTCTTGCGTGGGTGGTCAATTCACACCTGTATGCATTGATACAGTCTGATTGATCAACCTGCTATGGGATCAGTTGCTACTGGGGTGGGTGGGGTGGTTGGGGATGAGTATGGGGAACCTGTGGGGGGGGGGGGGGGGGGGAGTGACGTGGTGGTGCCGGCCCCAGCCTTTGCGCCACATGGTCTCCCACGGTCTTGCAATTGGTGAAAGTCGGTGTGACTTTCCCTACCAGCCAAGTCACATACCTGTGGCGAGTTGACTAGCCTTCTGATGTGTTTCTGATCCAGGTGTGGGCGCTACTTTGAGACCAGGGGGACGGTATCAGAGGCACACCCATTTTCGTGGGCGTCCTCCGACCCCTCCTCCGACCCCTCCTCCCTGAGATATCTCTCTCTCTCTGGTCGTACTGGACTGACCCAAAGGTTTCCCCAATGAGCTCGCCTGGGTACACCCTCATTCTGAACTGAGTTGCTAGAAACTTCAGCGTTGACCTGAAGCTTTCTCCGTCAGAGGAGGCCCTGAGTGTCCTCACGGCCTCCCCCTTCAGGACCCCCCCCCAAAGGTGTATTGTGGGTGGCAGCTGCAGTAGTGGAACCTATTGGTAGGCTTGAAATACATAGTATGCTATTCTCAGCAAACCCGATTCCTTTTTGGACCACAATATCAAGGAAGTTAACACTCCGAGGGGAGGCCTTGTGGGTCAACTTGATTGTCCGGTGACACTGGTTTAACGCCTCCATGGCCTGGTGCAAGGCATGCTCCCAGACCATGAAGACGTCGTCCAGGTGGCGCCACCAGACCAAGGGCTGTCTGTCTGGGGGCCTAGAATCCCAGAAGGATGTCTCCACCTTTGCCATGAAGAGGGTGGCAAAGGCTGGGGCGAACGTTGTCCCCATTGCCATTCCCTGCCTCTGCCTAAATGTTTTTCCGTCAAAGGTAAAGACATTATGCTCTAGGTCCATCCTCATGGTGGCTACTAAACATTTCCTCGGCACCAGGACCCAAGGGGCCTGTGGTGCCGCCTCAGATAGAAGTCTGTTGCTAGAGGGCTATTCCTTCTGCCTGGGGGATGTTTGTATACAAGCTTTTAACATCTATGGTGACCAGGAGGGTGTGCTCGGGGACAGGCACTCCCTCCAGTCTCTTCAGGAAGTGGGCAGAGTCTCCGAGGTGGCTGGCCACCAGAGAGACTGCCGGCTTGAGGATGTGGTCAGCCAGCTCGACAGTCCCTCGGTGGGGCCGGAGCAACCAGAGCATATGGGTCAGACCTGCATAGGTATTTTGTGCGCCTTCTTGAGAAAATACATTCTCTGAGTGTGAACTTTGTTCTTCATGTCATGGTCAGACCCTCTCTGGCGCTCCGGCTTATCCAGCCATTCTCATGCATTCTCCGCATGTGGTGGTTGATCGACTTCACCAGTGCGGGGGTGCAATCACGTTGGAGGGGCTGGTACACCTCTCTGTTGGAGAGGTGGGTGCTCCAGCCCGTTCCTCATACGTCCATGTCCTCCGACAACAATGCACGAGCTCTTGTAAGCCTGTTTTTTCTCGGGGTGGCCATAGCCCAGTATTCCTCTTTTGTGAGGTTGGGGCGGTGTTGTTCTGGGCTTATCGGAGTCTGCTCTAGTTGATCTGGTAGGGCACTTAGGTATGCTTCCAACTGCATAGCTGCAGGGGGCTGGTACGTGCTGGAAGGGGGCAAAAGGGTCTCTCTCTCTGGGTCGTGCGGGTTGTAAAATTCTAGCCTAACCCATCTTCTGATATTGAGATCCCACAGGTTTTGTGAGGGTGGATCGGGTGCTGGGATCAGGGCGTAGTTGAGGCCCTTCCCCAACACCACGAGCTGTGTGCAGTGTGTGTGAGGACAGGTTCAGCACGTACCCATTCAGGTCTGCGAGGGCCTGTTTCCTCTTCGACCTGAAGAAGTCCGCGGGGGAAGTTGCTCCAGCACTTGTATCAGGAGGTTGGCAAGGGTCCCCGCAGTGTTGGGGGTTCCCTGCTGCCGAAAATCCCTCCTTGTGGTGGTGGTGTTGGCTGCTTGGGTGCTGGTGTAAGGAGGTGGTATTGGGTGTGATCGCGTGGATGTGGACGCCATCCTCCTCTCTGTCGTCCCCTGGTTGGGTGAAGATTAAAGAGCAAGGAGGGATTAGCTGCAAGTTATTTTGGACGGACTTGAAGGGAAAGAAGAAGCAATGTCAAATTCGGAGAGTGAGAGAGGAAAATGGGGTTGTAGTGGAGAAGAGGAAGGATATACTGGAGGTTTTGGCCAAGCATTGGGAAGGATTAGGGAGTGTGTCCAGGTCAGGGAAGGATGTTCCAATTGACAACCTGGAGTCTAAAGCTAAAGAAATTAATTAACTGGATGGTGCAACGGGTTGGATTCCAGGAGATGTACAATATTGTGAAGGGGTTGAAAAGGGGCAAGGCTTCTGGTCCTGATGGCATAATTAACGAGATGTTGAACTTATGGTGGGAATAGGATGGTGGAAGTGTTATGTTCTCTAGTTAATTTGGTGATGGAGTCGAAGTTTTCGCCAGATGATTGGAGACAAGAGTTATATTGTGGCACTCTTTAAAGCTGGAGATAAGGAGGTGGCTAGTAATTACAGAGGGATAGCTCTGGGGAGTTGTGTGGCAAAAGTGATGGCAAGAGTGTTGGCAGGTAGGCTCAGTAGGTTTGCAGAGAAGTATATACTAACAGAGGGTCAGGGTGGATTTAGGCCAGGGAGAGGATGTGCTGACCAGTTCCTAGTGTTGAGGTGTGTGTGTGACATAATGAGGTCACAGGGGCGACAGACATTTCTGGATGTGTAAGCAAGGTACATGATACTGTGTGGAGAGAAGGATTGTGGAGATGAGAGGGTATACGGAGTTCAGGAAGAATTTGTCAATGTGTAAAAATGCTTGTATGAAGAAATTCAGTCAAGTGTGTTGTTAGGTGTAGAGGGTCCAGGTGGTTTGAAGTGGAGGCAGGACTGAGACAGGGTTGTCCTTTGTCACCAGTTCTCTATAGTGTGTATGTCATGGGATTGTTGAATGATTTGGAGGGGAAAAGGTTAGGGATTGAAGTGGAGGGAACATGGTGTGGTGGGTTGATGTATGCAGATGATATTGTACTGTTAGCGAGAGATCAGGTGGAGTTACAAATGATATTGGATGTGGTGGGGGAGTATGCAATGAAATGGAGATTTAGGTTTAATAGCGAGAAGAGCAAGTCAATGACAGTTGGCGGAAAGTGCAGTGGAGGAGAGTGGAAGATTAATGAGGAGAGAATGGAGAATGTGGAAACCTTCAAATGTCTTGGTGTGTGGTTTGACAATGAAGGGGATGAGAGGAAATGTTCATTTGGAGAAGACGAAGGAAAAGGCAGAGAAATGGAGGGCAAGAATTTGGTTATATGAGCAGGGTGAACGGAGAAATGGAGACGGACAGAGTAATATGGGAGTTGCTAGCTAGGCATGTCTAGAACATGTATCTGAATGGTGGACAGGAGGGAAGACAGCCTGCAAGAATTTGGAAAGAATTCAAGAGAGCGTTGGGAGGAAACTGGTTGGAGTGAGTAATACAGTTGCAGGGGTGGCAGTAAGAGGGGACCTGGGCTGGAGGAGGCTGGAGCAGAGAAGGGAAGAAAAGAAAGTGTTATTTGGATGGAGGTTGCAGAGAATGAGTGAAGATAGGCTAGTGAAAAAAGTTGTGGCACTGTTAAGAGATTGTCCAGGTTGGTGGGTAGAGTTTTGTGAGCTGAAAAGGAAGTTTGGGGGGGAAGGAGCATTGGAGCGAGTAGGCCCAGGTGCAACATGGAGGAATTGTACAAGGGAGGTTCATAAGGAAGAGTGGTGGGAAGAGGGAAATCAAGTCTCAAGTGGTATAAGTTAGCTAAAGAAGAGTTTGGACAAGAAAGATATGTAAGAGGATTCAGTAACACAGGGGAAGTGAGGCTGAGATTTAGGTTAAGGACAGCATCAGCAGGACTCTAGGTGAGGTGTGGTATGTGCCAAGATGGTAGATGTGAGCTATGTGATGAAGGTGTTGTGCATTTCTTGTACTGTGGGGCGTTTGCTGGTGTCGAGAAAGATTATTGGATATGGTTGAGGGCATTGAAAGGTCTGAAGAGTGAGTGGGTGGTAGAATGGAGAAATGAAGATGAAGAAGGGAGAGTAGGCATAAAAGTAGCAGGGGTGAAGGAAGAGGTGTTGGATAGGGTAGACAGAATTGTAATGGGAAATGTGCTCAAATGGTGGGAGAAGAGGAAATACTTAATGTTTGGCACTGGGGTCCTATGTCTTTGGCACCCCCCCCCCCCCCCCCCCCCCCCTCCCCATCGTCATCCCCAAACAAAAATTCATTTTTTTGCTGTAATAATTATTAAAATAGTTCATTCATGTTGTTGTTTTCTAGTATATAGTAATTGTCATTTATTGTTTGTATGTACTTGATGGCCTATCTCAAGGCTCAACAGAACAATTAACTTAATTAAATTAGGACATTTTTATTATGTTTTTTCAAATATTGCTGTCATTTCACTTCAAATTAAAGTTGTTTCTCTTCCTCCTCATTGTCTCGTTGTCTAGGTGTGTTTCCTTTTTGTTGTTTTGTTTTGTCGAGTAGTTTCCTACAAGAAGCTGCTCAGGAATCTTCTTCAGCTGCATTGTCTGCTACAAAGAAGTGAACAGTCGCCAGCTATAAGAGAGAATCTTGTTCTTATAAGAAAAAAGACAACCATAGAACAATATAATAGCCTGGTTTAACAAATTGGGTATTGCGTCTCATTATTCCTGATGAAGACTAATGTCGAAGTGAATAAAATTTGAAGTTGATTATTGAGGTGATTTTAATGTTATGTCAACTGAGAGTTCATTAAGATTGTATAATGTTCTGCTCTTGTACTATTAAATAGCAACAAGATCTGGTATGTGCTGATTTCTGAGGTGTACAACAAAAAGAATCGAGTTAGAAAGTGTTTGGAAGTGCAGGAGCCATTAGACCTTGTAATATCTTCAAGTTGAACTTAAGTTAGAAACATGAAAGCATTGACCTGTCCCAAAAGAAAAGAAAGGACAATTATATCCATGTACAGTTACACAGCCCCCTTTAACATTTAAACGGTAGGGGTCGAATAACTTGTTGTAGTTCACACACCACACATAATAAGAAGGTATTGGCCCAACCCTGTGCAGTTGGCAGGCATCTCTTGACTTCCAAGTTGGGAGTGGTAAACTGCCTAGTAACTTGTGGCATGGAACTTCTCTGCAGACAAAGCAGTACTAGAGGCATTTGGAATTAACGGGGGAGGGGCGGCGGCTGCTGCTGAGTCGACGGGGTCGTGTGGCTGAAACTAACAACAACAAAAGCATCGTCACGAAGGCATTTCCTTCCGGTTTACGCTTAGCACTAGGGGTGGGGTCTCTGGTTTGAGCGTTTCCATTTCACTGTTGAGATCTTGGTGCTTGTGCATGGGTGTGAAATCTGCATGCCGTAGGTTAGTACGTGGAGTCTTGCTCCCCCTCAGAAACTGGTGTCTTCCCTGTGCATCGTTGACAAGAACGCCGGGTGGGCACCATTTCGAATGGACAGGCGCGATATTCGAGCCCTTCTTGGAGAAGTGTGAGAGAGGCGTATATTTCGTAGGAATAGTAAGTAAACATTAATCAACAATAAAATGTCTGGTGTGAGTTATTCAGTCCTTCTCAAAGTGTTGTGAAAGAGATTTTTCTAACAAACTTGGGGTTGGTTGCAGAATACTCGACATTATTTGCCCAGTAGCTGGCCTAGACATTACCTTTTCACCATCTCAGAACTAGAGATAACAGGCAGTTTTATTTACACTTACACTAGCCTAATTTTTTGTGGGTGTGTATGAAAATGTTGCAATGTGTGTAGTTGTCAACTACTGGGCCTTTTATGGGCAGGAAGAGCTTGCTAGAGTTGTTTTTTTTAAAGAGGGGGGGAAAGAAGCAGAGTTATCTAGTACATGTACTGTGATTAGGGCTCAATCAAAATCAATATTCGGCTGGCAGACTGAGTGAATGAATATAATTATAAAAGTGAATTCTGCTGCTATCAGATAAAATTCTCGCATTCCGGGATGCCACAGAATATTTCACCCATCCCGTCGTGAATAAAGTGAGGCTGGGCTTTCTATAAGACAAGCAGTTCTCATCTCAAGTGTGCAATTGGTAAACGGTTCATATTAATCACAACTAAACAGTTGTGGCATAGTTCAGGAGGTCAAGTGTTGCTGTGGACTCATAAGTAAGCAGTTGTGGCATAGTTCAGGAGGTCAAGTGTTGCTGTGGACTCCTCATACAAGTAAGAAGTTTGGCATAGTTCAGGCGGTCAAGTGTTGCTGTGGACTCACAAGTAAACAGTTGTGGCATAGTTCAGGAGGTCAAGTGATATCCCAAGGTCAAAGTTATTGCCCACCTGGTTCCAGCGCTAGTGCAAGACCTAGACACAGCAAAGGGAGGGCATGCCTCCTCCCGAAGAGACCAACAAGCAATTCAGATGATCATACAGTAAAAGCTGATTGTTAATTATAGCTTGCACTAAGCAACTACTTTCTCTGTGAAGCACATGCTGTACTGTTGGTTTTATCCTCTATAATTGTTAAGAATTGGTCGTGACGTCTCTCCTGCTCAAAACTCCGTGCTTCTTCCATTTCTGGTGTACATAAATTTGTAAGTGGAATATTCTCATCTGACACTTCCCAAGCTTGCTCTCGGCAAGTACAACCCTTTACCATCCCTTCTAGCCAGCTCATTACATTCACTGGACCATCCTTATTCCACGAGAAATTTGACGACGTCTGCTGTGGGCATTGCTTGTTAAGCTCCTGCTTGGTGTTAGCTGCCATTTTCTTGTTGACTGACGCTAGGAGAACCCAACTTAACAACCATCTTTTATGGTAGTGTTATTATTAGCATTACCTATGGACCAAGATAATTAGTTTGGGCACAGAAATCCGGCATGGGACAGTATTACATGGATACGAACTCTTAACTTTGGCCATCATTATAATGAGCTTCTCAATAATCAATTTCAAATTGTATTCTCTCAACACTTCGACTAGATGCTCTAGCCTTCATTCAATCCCGAGATTGTCCATAGAAGCGAAAATTTTTTTTGAATCCAAGTCAGCATACACGCAAGCATACACATGCACATGCAGATACATACAGTGTATATACACACATGCATACACATGCACATGCAGATACACATATACACACATGCATACACATGCACATGCAGATACATGTATACATATACACGTATGTAGATACATATATACACAGATGCATACATATACACATGCAGATAAACATATACACACATGTATACATATACACACATGCATACATATACACATGCAGATACACATATGCACACATGTACACATGCAGATACACACATGCATACATATACACATGCAGATACACATATACACACATGTACACATGCAGATACACACATGCATACATATGCACATGCAGATACACATATACACACAAGCATATATATACACGTGCAGATATACATGCATACACATGCACATGCAGATACACATATACACACATGCATACATATACACATGTAGATACACATATGCACACATGTACACATGCAGATACACACATGCATACATATACACATGCAGATACACATATGCACACATGTACACATGCAGATACACACATGCATACATATACACATGTAGATGCACACATGTACACATGCAGATACACACATGCATACATATACACATGCAGATACACATGCATACATATACACATGCAGATACACATATACACACATGCATACATATACACATGCATACATATACACTTGCAGACACATGCATACACTACACATGCAGATACACACATGCATACATATAAACATGCAGATACATATATTCACACATGCATGCATATACACATGCATACACATGCACATGCATACATATACACATGCATACATATGCACATGCATACATATGCACATGCAGATACACATACTACACACATGCATACATATACACATGCAGATACATAATATACACACATGTATACATATACACATGCAGATACATAATATACACACATGCATACATATACACATGCAGATACACACATGCATGCAGGTTCTCCAGCATAGAATACTATTGCCCAATATGATCAATGGTGTCCTATATTCTTCACTTGCCCCCAACCCATGCAGCTGTGTTTCGTTATGGTGCTAGCCGGTATAACCATGGTGACAACGACCATGTACGTGTATGTGGTCCCCTTTCTTCACAGCACGCAGCACCCTCTCTTGTTCGCCTTCTACTTCATCTACGGCCATTATCTCTTGGTCATGATATGCTTCAACTATTTCTCTGGTGTCTACACTGACCCTGGCTCTGTGCCTAAGGTTTGTGACGTGGTAGCTCTAGTTACGTGATGGTGTGTAGAGGTTGTTATTCTTGACTCTTTGTTCAGCCTCTCTCTTTTGATCCTTCTGCCAACAACTTGAAAAATGGATGGAAAGTTTGCCATAAATGTAAGTGAATGTTTCAATGCTGCTGACGGTGGTGATGTAATGATGGTGATGTAATGATGGTGATGTAATGATGGCGATGTAATGATGATGGTGGTGGATGATAATGTGATGGTAATGTCATGTTGTGTGGGTGATGTGTTGTGTGGGTGATGCAATGATAATGTGGTGTGGGTGATGTAATGATAAGTTGCTGGTGGTCATGTGATGACAATGTGGTGTTGTTGATGTGATGATAATGTGCTGGTGGCCATGACAACAATGAAGAACTATTATGCTAGGTATTTTCTTGTGAAGATTTTATTTATTCGTTTATTATTATTATTTTAATTTATTTGTTCCCCCACCCCCACCCCCACCCCCACCCTTCCTCCCTTTCTCCTCCCCCTCCCTCCCCTTTTCCCCTCCCCCTCTTTCCCCTCCCCCTCCCTCCCCTTTCCCCCCGCCCCCCCTCCTTCCCCCCTTATAAAAGGAAGGAGAGGATTAGTTTGGTTGAGCCTGACTTGTGCAAACTAAATTATAACAGTTAAATAAATATAAGTATCATTACAAGAAGCTTTAGATTAGGAGACTACTCTGCGTGCGTATGCTGCAGGAACTCTTATTCTCCTCAGTCAAGTCCACATGTGGAGGCTTCTTACATGTAGGTGTCTTTAAGGAAGTCGTTGAAGAGTGAGAGTGGAGTTAACGAGTCTACCTTGCAGGAGGAGTGAGGGAGATCACCAACGGATGCCGCATGTTGTTCTGCAGGAAACTAAGGAAGACCACTGACGGATGCCGCAGGTGTTGTTCTGCAGGAAACTAAAGAGCTACATGTATTACAAAAATGAAGGAAGTGCAAGTGGTGGGAGTGGCATCACTACCATCAGGAAACTAAGTCCGTGATTGGCAAATAAGTCCAGATCCACAAGGGGGGGGGAAAGAGCTGCCTCGACATCACTGGGCTTCAAGGTATCTGAGAGGGAAGTCCTGAAAGAAGACGAGGAGATAGACAGCATTCAGGCAGTGCCTAGAAAATGTGGGAGACCCCTTCTTGTGTCAGAGGAGTCCGATAAACTTTTAAAAAAAAGTTTATCCAGAACCCGTGACTCTGTAGATCACCTGTAGGCTCATCCATTATTCCAGCTGCTGCCAAAAGCATAGTTGCGTACCAGGCCTGCACATTGCTGAAGGGATGTGGGGACCCAGTAGAACTCAAGATGTCTTGGGTCTTTGATTTTCTGTGTGTGTGTGTGTCACCATGCTCTAGACATTGAAGGAGTCTGATGTTGAGTAGATATCCTAACAGATGTACATATATGTTGTGTGGTCACTGGTCTTACTCGAGTTCTTCTCTGTTGCATTAGGTGAAGCTCCCAAGCCTCCTCGAGCTCATCACTGCCGGATATGCAACAAGTGAGTGAGTAACTGCTAGAATCCCTCAACCTCGAGTGTCCATGTGTGTGGGTGGGTGACACACATTTCAAAACGGCGGACCCAAAAATGCAAACAACAACAACAACATCCCTCCCCCCTCCCCCTCCCCCCCCAACAAAATTAGAAGCTGCAGCCAAATGGTTTGAACTATTGTTATTAACTTTAAAAAAGCACTTCCAGCATGCCTTTAATCCTTCGCCAAGGTAGTCAGCAAGCCGACCTAAAGACCTTCGCCAAGGTGACTAAAGACTTGAATCCTTCGCCAAGGTGACTAGAGACTTGAACCCTTCGCCAAGGTGACCTAAAGACTTGAATCCTTCGCCAAGGTGACTAAAGACTTGAATCCTTCACCAAGGTGACTAAAGACTTGAATCCTTTGCCAAGGTGACTAAAGACTTGAACCCTTTGCCAAGGTGACCTAAAGACTTGAATCCTTCACCAAGGTGACTAAAGACTTGAATCCTTCACCAAGGTGACTAAAGACTTGAATCCTTTGCCAAGGTGACTAAAGACTTGAATCCTTCGCCAAGGTGACTAAAGACTTGAATCCTTCGCCAAGGTGACTAAAGACTTGAATCCTTCGCCAAGGTGACTAAAGACTTGAATCCTTCGCCAAGGTGACTAAAGACTTGAATCCTTCACCAAGGTGACTAAAGACTTGAACCCTTCGCCAAGGTGACTAAAGACTTGAATCCTTTGCCAAGGTGACTAAAGACTTGAATCCTTCGACAAGGTGACTAAAGACTTGAATCCTTCGCCAAGGTGACTAAAGACTTGAATCCTTCGCCAAGGTGACTAAAGACTTGAATCCTTCGCCAAGGTGACTAAAGACTTGAATCCTTCGACAAGGTGACTAAAGACTTGAATCCTTCGCCAAGGTGACTAAAGACTTGAATCCTTCGCCAAGGTGACTAAAGACTTGAATCCTTCGCCAAGGTGACTAAAGACTTGAATCCTTCGCCAAGGTGACTAAAGACTTGAATCCTTCGCCAAGGTGACTAAAGACTTGAATCCTTTGCCAAGGTGACTAAAGACTTGAACCCTTTGCCAAGGTGACTAAAGACTTGAACCCTTCGCCAAGGTGACTAAAGACTTGAATCCTTCACCAAGGTGACTAAAGACTTGAACCCTTCGCCAAGGTGACTAAAGACTTGAATCCTTCGCCAAGGTGACTAAAGACTTGAATCCTTTGCCAAGGTGACTAAAGACTTGAATCCTTTGTCAAGGTAGTGAGTAAGCAGACCTAAAGAAGAAAAGAAAAGCTGTTAAAGCTGTGGACTTTGTCTTCAAGGATCTCGTATTCCTCCATGTAACTACTACCTTCTCTCTCTCCCAGCCTCTTGAATTCCACAAGTCCATTCATGATAACTTGCATACCAGATGATTCATGATAACTTGCATACCAGATGATTCATGATAACTTGCATACCAGATGATTCATCTTACTAATTTTGTTTCTCAGTTACGAAGGAGAGGAAAATAAAGAATGGAATGGGTAAGGATCGTCATCCATGTGATTATCACGTGCCGTGTAATATAGCTAGCTCACATGCTATATGCAGTTGCTTTCTAGCCGACTATATAGTGTGCAGTCTGTTGGCGTGCTAGATTTTAACCTACTTCTAGAGTTGTCATGTGAAGCTGTTTCCACGTCCTTGAAGGTGGCTGCAGCTGAGCCTCTGCGAGGAGGCTGACTCTAATTACAAAACAAAGGTTGTTTTTGTTCTTAACTGCATTGGATAGAGCACAACCAGTTGGATGACCCTTTACCATTTAAAATCATTTTATCTAAAAGCAGTACAGAGTAGTCGCGGACATGCATTGGAACATTTGGAGTCTTTTGATACTACTCAAGTGTTTGTGAATGGACCTGTTGTACAAGACTGAGATGGAACAAACAGGGACTTTTTTTACACTTTCAAGAAGGGCTCTGCTTACTTACTACCAGCAAAGGATTCAAGGCACGCTGGAGTTCCTTTTTGGAGCTAATATCTGCTAAAACCACATTTAGGCAGCTGGGAAACTGCTGGTGTGAGTTTTAGCTGAGATAAGAGCTTCAGGTTCGTTGGTTTTGCTGTCCGCCATTTAAAAAAGTGGGCCAGAGCTGTAGGAGTGTTAGTGCACCCCCCCCCCCACCCCACCATTGTGGCTCTCAGCAGCGTCACAACTAACCAGCTGGTCCACCATTGTGGCTCTCGGCAGTAGCTAACCAGCAGCTCAGCTGCTGTGGCTCTCAGCAGTGCTGAGAAAGTTGTATTTAAAAACAAAATTTTGTATATTGTCGTAAGCAAATAACTACCCTTTACCAATTATAAGTACATCAATATTGTACTGCCTGAATGCTGGTGTACAAGAGTAAAGAGTGATCGCAATGTTTGTGGTCTACAGCGGTACATTCTTCTTGTGATTGCTGAGTCCACATCAAAAGAGCAGTTTAATGAGACGTTTCACTGCCCAAAGACTGTGAAATATATTGCCCACTCCCACAATCATGGAAACATGTTGATGACTTTCAGTTAAAGTTTTTTTTGCTTCTTCTTTGCCAATGTTTGAACAGTCTTCAGAAGCATCTCACCAGCTACAGGAGGAGAGTGACACTGATAGGTACATTTGTCTCTTTGTGAGTGTGTGTGTGCTTGACCATGGCTGAATTGACACTGTGTGGATTCGCTGCACTAGGTGGTTTGGGATGGATCTGAACAGATCCAGGTAAAATGCAGCATGCATCTCTATGAGCTGTTTTACAAGGAGACAACACCTCCACGCTTGCTGTTTGAATCGACAGCGATGGCAAGCTACAACTTGGCTTGGCGAACAGGTATTCAGCCTACATATGTAGCTCAGTATCCTCAAGAATTCCAGCTGGCTTTGGCTGCTAGCTCTTGCTGCTTTCCTGAAACTGCCGGCTCCCGAGGCTACACGTGCGTGGTAAGTGTGGACAGGCATCTATGCAGCTTTAGTTATTGTGGCTGAGCCTTCGAGTTCAATGAAAACATCATGAATAATAGTATAATATTGTTCTATTCTTGCAAGCAGAGGATCCAACAACGACTAAGGAGTTGTACGCAGAGGAGAACAGCGTTCTCTTAGTTATTATTTGTGTTGGCAAATGGTTGGTCTGCCATTTGCAGTGGAGAGGATCTAAGGAGTAGGAGAACAGCGTTCTATTAGTTATTATTTGTGTTGGCAAATGGTTGGTCTGCCATTTGCAGTGGGACAATACCTCTGACACTCTTCTAGGACACAAGTCTCTCCTCCCAGAAAAATCGGTCATTCAGTGACAGGTGGACATCTTATTCAACGAGGAAGGCAACGACACAAGTTGAAACCATGGCTTGCCAAAGAGTAATTGTTAACTGTGACTGAATGCATCGTGGCTGCATGACAAGAATGGTGTTCTCTCAACGAACTCTCATAGTAGACATCAACTTCACTCAATGTTTTGGCTAGATGCTCTAGATTGCCAAAATGTCGAGTGAGTAAATTTAAAGGTCCAGACTATTTTTGGGGTAGTTTAAAGAACTTAAAAAAATTTATTTTTTAATTTCATCCTTCACTCATCAACTGACTGTGTTTCAAGTTTCAGCTCATTGTCACAATTCTTGAGTTATGATATTTTTTATGCTCCTGTTTCGTTGTATACCGGTTGAGAAATGGACGAGAAGAAGCATGAATAACCATGAATAACATGGCTTCCTACAGAAGTGCATTGACGACATATTATAAATGTTTCTAACTCGGTCAATATTCTTCCTTAGTAAATAATTTTTATATCATCTGAAAGCTCTTTATGTTCTCTATCGCACGAATGACCAGTTTTTCCAACTCATCCCTTTATTCATGAGGTAGAGTCCAGTCTGTGCGCTCACTTCAGATGCTAATACTGAAAATGGGCTAAGGAGAAATAAATAGTTTTTTAAGCAACTGATCACTGTACCTGTGGTTACTCTGCTAACACCATAAATGTTGATGACCCACCCTTGTAAGGTTGGGGTGTAAAGTGATTCAAGTTTTTAAAATTTATTTTATGATCTCGTGCTATTAGTAATTAGACCACATTTGAGACTAACATTATTGAAAATGGATGAAGCATTAAAAATTAATAAAGTTATGGCATTAAAGCACAGAAGTGTTTGCGTCCTCCTTAATTGATTTATCTGTGGTTAATACACTTCATTTTGGCAGCGTGCACAAACTTGACCCAGATCAAGTTCCATGCAAGGTTGTGGTGCTCGTAGCAGTGTTTAATACAGAGGAGGTGTAGGTGGTGAGGGGGGGGGGGGGGGGGGGGGCTGGGGGGATCCCACCCAGAATTTTTTGGGGGGAAAGTATGATGTCATGTAAGACGTAACAGAAACTTAATTGGAATAGCACACTAAGTAAGTAGAAATTAAAAGTTAACACTAGTCTAGTCTACAGCTATTAGAATAACCTTCTCAATAATCAACTTGGCATTGTATTCTCTCGATGTTTTGACTAGATGCTCTAGCCTTCATCAAGAATAATGAGACCAATAGGTATATTGCTGTTCCTTTAAAATGTCCGGAATCTCATTAAAATCAACATCTGTATTCCAGTCCTTCTGTTGCAATTCGCATCAGCCTGGCAAGGTTGCAGTCGTTCATTCTGCTCCTCAGCCTCGTCTTCACAAGCTTCATCCGGCTAGAGGAGCTCTCGGCTGAGGCTGCTCCAACTGTGGAAGAACAAGCAAAGTATTCATCAGTGTGAACATCTCAGGAAATATGTCCGCATATCCGTCATAAGATTCCCCCTCCATTTTGATCTCCTGGAAGGTCGATGGCTTAGAGAGCAGCTTCTTCTCCATCAATGCTTTTATTTGTTTAGCAAATGTCCTCTTGAAAACTCTCCACTCAACACAATATTTCCTCACTACCTGAGAGGTGGTGAGATGCTTTGCCACTGCTGGAGCTTCCTTCCTGTAAAATGAAGCAAAACCTTCAATTCGTTGTTGCCAAACTCAGGAAGAGCTGCTTTGATTGATACTGGGTTAAAAATGGATGATGACACTAGGAGATTCACAGCTGAATCTGAGAAACGGTTTTTCCTCAATATACAGGATGGCCACAGCATCTCAGCACACACTCATTGTTGGAGACTAATGCATCAATTTACAGGATGGCCACAGCATCTCAGCACATGCTCATTGTTGGAGACTAATGCATCAATATACAGGATGGCCACAGCATCTCAGCACATGCTCATTGTTGTAGCACTGTCGCTTGGAATTGAACTCCTCCTCATTGCGATGTCATGTTAAGTTGCAAGCATGGCAATGTTTGTTTTGACTAGTGGTCACCCTCATAGTGGTCACCCTCATAGTGACCCTCATAGTGGTCACCCTCATAGTGGTCACCCTCATAGTGACCACCCTCATAGTGGTCACCCTCATAGTGGCCACCCTCATAGTGGTCACCATCATAGTGGTCACCCTCATAGTGGTCACCCTCACAGTGGCCACCCTCATAGTGGTCACCCTCATAGTGGTCACCCTCACAGTAGTCACCCTCATAGTGGTCACCCTCATAGTGGTCACCCTCATAGTGGTCATCCTCATAGTGGTCATCCTCATAGTGGCCACCCTCATAGTGGCCACCCACCCTCATAGTGGCCACCCTCACAGTGGCCACCCTCACAGTGGCCACCCTCATAGTGGTCACCCTCATAGTGGCCACCCTCATAGTGGCCACCCTCATAGTGGCCACCCTCATAGTGGCCACCCTCATAGTGGCCACCCTCATAGTGGCCACCCTCATAGTGGTCACCCTCATAGTGGTCACCCTCATAGTGGTCACCCTCATAGTGGCCACCCTCATAGTGGCCACCCTCATAGTGGTCAACCTCATAGTGGCCACCCTCATAGTGGCCACCCTCATAGTGGTCACCCTCATAGTGGTCACCCTCATAGTGGTCACCCTCATAGTGGTCACCCTCATAGTGGTCACCCTCATAGTGGCCACCCTCATAGTGGTCACCTCATAGTGGCCACCCTCATAGTGGCCACCCTCATAGTGGCCACCCTCACAGTGGCCACCCTCACAGTGGCCACCCTCACAGTGGCCACCCTCACAGTGGCCACCCTCACAGTGGCCACCCTCACAGTGGCCACCCTCACAGTGGCCACCCTCACAGTGGCCACCCTCACAGTGGCCACCCTCACAGTGGCCACCCTCACAGTGGCCACCCTCACAGTGGCCACCCTCACAGTGGCCACCCTCACAGTGGCCACCCTCACAGTGGCCACCCTCACAGTGGCCACCCTCACAGTGGCCACCCTCACAGTGGCCACCCTCACAGTGGCCACCCTCACAGTGGCCACCCTCACAGTGGCCACCCTCACAGTGGCCACCCTCACAGTGGCCACCCTCACAGTGGCCACCTTCATAGTGGTCACCCTCATAGTGGCCACCCTCATAGTGGTCACCCTCATAGTGGCCACCCTCATAGTGGTCACCCTCATAGTGGCCACCTCACTACAGGAGCTCAAGGCGAGTGCTAATCAAGGCAGACAGCTCCTCTTGAATGGCTTGCACACATCACTCATGGACAACCATCATGTGTCACTTGGCTTCACACTTAAGCTCTGGCATGCACAACACAAACAGGACATTCTTCAAAGCTTCTGCCTCATTGAGGGAAATAGGATAACTTCCATAGGTTGGTCATGTACCAAACATCCCTCTGGTTGTTCCCACAGCACCGGCAGTTTGAATGGAAGCAAGCTTTAGTCTGTGGCAGGAGCAGTGGCTGTGGAGGGCAGGAGCCGCACATACCTTCATGCTGGTTTGCACTCGGGCCCTGTCACTGGGATATGTTGCTCCATCGTACCCTTACCTACTAACTTTCTGTAGTCAGGATTCTTCTCGCTGATAAATGACATGAGGGTATCGGTGATTGCTTCTGCATCAGCGGATTTGACATGCAGAACTGTCGAGAAGTGTTCCTCGGGGCATCCATTGACAATCCAGTGACAGCAGATTGACTGCTCTTCTTGTGTGCAGATATCCTGGCACTCATCTGCCAATATGGAGAGACTTGTCAGCAACTTCCTCTCCAGCCATGTGTCCAAGGCTTCAACCTCTCCAGCCATGTGTCCAAGGCTTCAACCTCTCCAGCCATGTGTCCAAGGCTTCAACCTCTCCAGCCATGTGTCCAAGGCTTCAACCTCTCCAGCCATGTGTCCAAGGCCCAAGGCTTCAACCTCTCCAGCCATGTGTCCAAGGCCCAAGGCTTCAACCTCTCCAGCCATGTGTCCAAGGCTTCAACCTCTCCAGCCATGTGTCCAAGGCTTCAACCTCTCCAGCCATGTGTCCAAGGCTTCAACCTCTCCAGCCATGTGTCCAAGGCTTCAACCTCTCCAGCCATGTGTCCAAGGCTTCAACCTCTCCAGCCATGTGTCCAAGGCTTCAACCTCTCCAGCCATGTGTCCAAGGCTTCAACCTCTCCGGCCATGTGTCCAAGGCCTCCAACCTCTCCAGCCATGTGTCCAAGGCTTCAACCTCTCCAGCCATGCGTCCAAGGCTTCAACCTCTCCAGCCATGTGTCCAAGGCCCAAGGCTTCAACCTCTCCAGCCATGTGTCCAAGGCTTCAACCTCTCCAGCCATGTGTCCAAGGCTTCAACCTCTCCAGCCATGTGTCCAAGGCCAACCTCTCCAGCCATGTGTCCAAGGCTTCAACCTCTCCAGCCATGTGTCCAAGGCTTCAACCTCTCCAGCCATGTGTCCAAGGCTTCAACCTCTCCAGCCATGTGTCCAAGGCTTCAACCTCTCCAGCCATGTGTCCAAGGCTTCAACCTCTCCAGCCATGTGTCCAAGGCTTCAACCTCTCCAGCCATGTGTCCAAGGCTTCAACCTCTCCAGCCATGTGTCCAAGGCTTCAACCTCTCCAGCCATGTGTCCAAGGCCCAAGGCTTCAACCTCTCCAGCCATGTGTCCAAGGCTTCAACTAGCATCATCACACTGAACTTGGAGGTGTACTGAGCATGTGATGGATCTTGTTGGATATGCTGCTCTAGGAGATTGTCACCATTTGCAACTTGGAGATCGACTAAATTTGGACAAACTTTGTTGTGTGTGGGATTCTATTCTTGGCAAGAAAGTACGCTAATCTCAACAGCTCAACAGCTTAAGTAGAACATCTCAATTTCTCTGCCTACATTCGGCAATCTGCTGCACTGCAGCACTTGAACTTTGGAACCCAAGCACAGACTGCCCACTCTCCAACAGCAGTGGCTGCAGCATCTCTGTGCCACTGGGAGTCTGCATGCTGCTTCAGAGGTCAGTGGCATAGTTCAAGTCAGTGGTTTTCCAACCTCTTGATCCCGCTGCAGGGTTCCCCCGCTGCAGTCTCACACAACATGCCGTCACCAGGGTCCTCACAAGTGCTGTTTCTTATCCCATTCCTTATTGTAGATGCTGTTTTTTCCCTTTCTTTTGAGGTTGTCGGTGTTCTTCATCAGCAACAGTTGTGTGTAAGACTCCATGATTGGTGAGCATCTCATGAAGCTTCTTGATCCATGTGTGAGTCAGACTCACTACTTGTCTCACTGCTGGTCCTCTTACTTATGTGGGGGGGAACATCTCTGGTATCCATCTCAAGTAGTTAGTAGCATACACTCGCTTACTAGTTGGCACAATGCTTGATGATGTATTATCATGTGCATTGTCAATTCACATGGTTAGTCATGTGAGTGTGGTTAGTCATGTGAGTGTGGTTAGTCATGTGAGCATGGTTAGTCATGTGAGTGTGGTTAGTCATGTGAGCGTGGTTAGTCATGTGAGTTTGGTTAGTCATGTGAGTGTGGTTAGTCATGTGAGTGTGGTTAGTCATGTGAGTGTGGTTAGTCATGTGAGCATGGTTAGTCATGTGAGTGTGGCTAGTCATGTGAGTGTGGTTAGTCATGTGAGTGAGGTTAGTCATGTGAGTGTGGATGTGAGCGTGGTTAGTCATGTGAGTGTGGTTAGTCATGTGAGTGTGGTTAGTCATGTGAGTGTGGCTAGTCATGTGAGCGTGGTTAGTCATGTGAGTGTGGCTAGTCATGTGAGTGTGGTTAGTCATGTGAGTGTGGTTAGTCATGTGAGTGTGGTTAGTCATGTGAGTGTGGCTAGTCATGTGAGTGTGGTTAGTCATGTGAGTGAGGTTAGTCATGTGAGTGTGGATGTGAGCGTGGTTAGTCATGTGAGCATGGTTAGTCATGTGAGTGTGGTTAGTCATGTGAGCGTGGTTAGTCATGTGAGTGTGGTTAGTCATGTGAGTGTGGTTAGTCATGTGAGTGTGGTTAGTCATGTGAGTGTGGTTAGTCATGTGAGCATGGTTAGTCATGTGAGTGTGGCTAGTCATGTGAGTGTGGTTAGTCATGTGAGTGAGGTTAGTCATGTGAGTGTGGATGTGAGCGTGGTTAGTCATGTGAGTGTGGTTAGTCATGTGAGTGTGGTTAGTCATGTGAGTGTGGCTAGTCATGTGAGCGTGGTTAGTCATGTGAGTGTGGTTAGTCATGTAAGTGTGGTTAGGGTTTAGCACCCACTCTTGTCTTTCCCCCTTAACCATCCTGTATTCAACCCTGGATGGTGCATGTCCTGTAGTCAACCCTGGATGGTGCATGTCCTGTAGTCAACCCTGGATGTGTGCATGTCATGTAGTCAACCCTGGATCGTGTGTGTCATGTAGTCAACCCTGGATGGTGCATGTCCTGTAGTCAACCCTGGATGGTGCATGTCCTGTAGTCATCCCTGGATGGTGCATGTCCTTTAGTCAACCCTGGATGTGTGCATGTCCTGTAGTCAACCCTGGATGGTGCATGTCCTGTAGTCATCCCTGGATGGTGCATGTCCTTTAGTCAACCCTGGATGTGTGCATGTCCTGTAGTCAACCCTGGATGGTTGGCTAGCAAGTAAACAAAACTCACTGGCATAGTCTTCTTCGTCACTGCTAGATTCTCCTCCGCCCAAACAGATTATCGAGCGGCACCGCTCTCGCCAGAAAATAGTCCAAAAGTATCTCCCAACCATCGATAGCACAATTTCAGGATCAATGCTACTCTTCCCAAGTTAGGAATAGATTACTTCACCTTACTTTTGTCCTCTGATAGGACGTAGTCGTCGTCTTGAATCCTAGAAAGAGCTTGGTCTAAAGTTAGTCTGACCGTCATTTCCAACTTGATCAAAAAGTGAACGGTCAGCGATTTCAATTTTACTTTCCCTTATTACCGAACCCGTACGGCTCTTATATTCGGCACGTACGTAGAGCAAGAATTGAGCTATTTTTTGATATTCATATCTTAATTTACAACCAAACGATTGATTTTTTAATGATTTCCCCCCGATAATTATGTGGTTTGGACGTATATATACGCTTATGACGGTGAGTGGATTAAAGGACCTAGGCACCCAATAGCTGGCCTCCCCATGAAGCAGGACTTAGGCACCCAGTAGCTGGGCTCCTCATGAAGCAAGACCTATGTGGGCACCCAGTAGCTGAGCTCTACATAAGCAGAGTGTATACACCGTATCTATAAGGCTGCTTATTGCTAGCAATGAATGCTAGGCATTGAGTGGCGAGCAAAGAAAAAGCTAGAGCATGTTGATGGACCAAGTAACTGCATATGTCCATCATCCTCTCCTGTCAGCCCTGAAGCCTAATCTCACCTGCCTGTGCAGTAAATATATATATGTATATATTGGTATGAGGGCCTTGGGGGAGGTGGTTTTGGAAGGCTTGTGGAGCGTTATTAGGGTCAAGGTTTGGTGTTTGTGGCTGACTTGTTCTCCTATATGGTAAGGGATTACATCAGCTATCAATCGTGTGTTACGTCGTTTTCACTAGTGCAGTGCAACCAGACCAGTCTAGATTCAAATCTGTTGCCAGACATTCATTTGATCCTTCTCTCCACCATGACGACCATTTCCAGTTTACGTAAGCCCACATTCTTTTAAGGCCGGTGACCTGTTCATATTTTTAAGGGTGAACATACAGTGCTCAAGTACAAACATATGCCTTGCATGGCAATACTAAGCTTTCCACCCGACTCCCCACTGGGGGGGGGGCTTGCTTTGCCCACCAAGATAATTTGTTGTTGAACCTGGTGACGATGACACTGCTCTCTGTGGGGGAAAAATCATTTCAGTAACTGCGTTGTTTTTCAAATAAGACTAATGGTGGCCCACTAGCAAACTGCTTGCGTTATGTGGCTCTAACTGGGCTAGTTAGTGGAGCCACTGTCAGTTACGAGTTACCGAAGTTGAGCCACTTTCTCCATTCCAGAAGAACATTATTTTGGCTATTAAACCTTCCTTGGGTGGTTCCCAAAGGCCATGCAAACTTTGACCTGTTCCACCTATATTGTTCCTTGGGTGGTTCCTAAAGGCCATGCAAACTTTGACCTGTTCCACCTATTGTTCCTTGGGTGGTTCCTAAAAAGGCCATGTAAACTTTGACCTGTTCCACCTATTGTTCCTTGGGTGGTTCCTAAAGGCCATGCAAACTTTGACCTGTTCCACCTATTGTTCCTTGGGTGGTTCCTAAAGGCCGCGTAAACTTTGACCTGTTCCACCTATTGTTCCTTGGGTGGTTCCTAAAGGCCACGTAAACTTTGACCTGTTCCACCTATTGTTCCTTGGGTGGTTCCTAAAGGTCACACAAACTTTGACCTGGTTCACTTGTTGGTTCCGTCATAGGAAAGCCGGTTAGATGTACATATATTGTAACAGTGCATGATTAACCCCGTCCCTGCATCATATTGTATCAGTGCATGATTAACCCTGTCCCTGCATCATATTGTATCAGTGCATTGATTAACCCTGTCCCTGCATCATCTGCCTCATTGCAGGTGTGTGCTCAAGATGGACCATCATTGTCGTATCCTCAATATGGAACAAATGATTATTAGGAGAGGGTGTGTCCTGACTAGTACCATATCTTGCACGTGCTTGTGAAGTCTAGCATGTTCAATAATATGAGAACTCTAAGAAATTCCATGCCATCTACCACCACCCACAGTCTCTTCAACCACCATGCACCACCACCATGCACTGTCCTCTACCTCCATGCACTGCCCTCTACCTCCATGCACTGTCCTCTACCTCCATGCACTGCCCTCTACCTCCATGCACTGCCCTCTACCTCCATGCACTGCCCTCTACCTCCATGCACTGCCCTCTACCTCCATGCACTGCCCTCTACCTCCATGCACTGTCCTCTACGTGAACACGCAACTCATTTGTGTAACTAACTTGTGTACTCGGTGTGACGGTATTACTGCAATGATGTAACTAATGTTTACATTGTGTATGACAGGGTGTTAGTGGGTGTTACTAGTGTTAGTGGGTGTTACTAGCTAGGTATTAGTGTACATGTACATGTGTCTTCCAGAAAGTGTGTGTGTGTCAAAATACAAGATCCTTGACGAGGCGTCCGTCCAGCGTGGATGTTCAACTGCATCGGCCACAACAACCATCGCTACTTCATGGTCTTCATCATTTACATGTGGCTGGGGACTTGCTACGTCGTTAACTGCGGGTGGACGCGAATATTTGTGCTGCTTGACATCAGATCAGTGAGCGTGTTTGGAGCAATGGCGTGCTGGTGTTGGGGTTGCTTGTTGATGTACTTCTTTATTTGTTTTTAGTCCTTCATGTTCAGCATCATTGAATTCTTTGGATTGGTGAGTGTGATTGTAAGGTCTGTAGATTGTGCCAGGTGGAGGGTGTTGTGATCTGTAGATTGTGCCAGGTGGAGGGTGTTGTGATCTGTAGGTTGTGCCAGGTGGAGGGTGTTGTGATCTGTAGGTTGTGCCAGGTGGAGGGTGTTGTGATCTGTAGATTGGGCCAGGTGGAGGGTGTTGTGATCTGTAGATTTATTTGAGGGAGTATTAATAGAAGTGATATGAACTTTGCTTCCAGCGGGAGTATTAATTTTTTTAGCCTTTTCTTCTTTAAAATTACTATATTTAATGGACAAAGTAATGAAGCCCGGGGTAACAATTAAAATAGTAGGGCATCAGTGGTATTGGTTTTGGTTTTACGAGTATTCTGATTATGGGCCAGAAACTATAGAGTTTGATTCTTATATGATTCCGACCTCAGATTTAAAGGAGGGAGAGCAAAGGTTATTATTGTTGTGATCTGTAGATTGTGCCAGATGGAGGGTGTTGTGATCTATAGATTGTGCCAGGTGGAGGGTGTTGTGATCTGTAGGTTGTGCCAGGTGGAGGGTGTTGTGATCTGTAGGTTGTGCCAGGTGGAGGGTGTTGTGATCTGTAGGTTGTGCCAGGTGGAGGGTGTTGTGATCTGTAGATTGTGCCAGGTGGAGGGTGTTGTGATCTGTAGGTTGTGCCAGGTGGAGGGTGTTGTGATCTGTAGATTGTGCCAGGTGGAGGGTGTTGTGATCTGTAGGTTGTGCCAGGTGGAGGGTGTTGTGTTCTTAATTGAGTCATTATACATACAATGGCCAAAAATTGTTATTTTTGTACATTTTTGAAGTGTTGTGATGTTTGGCATAATCATCCACCAGAAATGTGTCCACCAGAAATGTGTCCACCAGAACTGTGTGTCCACCAGAACTGTGTGTCCACCAGAAATGTGTGTCCACCAGAAATGTGTGTCCACCAGAAATGTGTCCACCAGAAATGTGCGTCCACCAGAAATGTGTGTCCACCAGAAATGTGTGTCCACCAGAAATGTGTGTCCACCAGAAATGTGTCCACCAGAAATGTGCGTCCACCAGAAATGTGTCCACCAGAAATGTGTGTCCACCAGAAATGTGTGTCCCCCAGAAATGTGTCCACCAGAAATGTGTCCACCAGAAATGTGTCCACCAGAAATGTGTCCTCCAGAAATGTGTCCACCAGAAATGTGTCCACCAGAAATGTGTCCACCAGAAATGTGTGTCCACCAGAAATGTGTGTCCACCAGAAATGTGTGTCCACCAGAAATGTGTCCACCAGAAATGTGTCCACCAGAAATGTGTGTCCATCAGAAATGTGTGTCCACCAGAAATGTGTCCACCAGAAATGTGTCCACCAGAAATGTGTCCACCAGAAATGTATGTCCACCAGAAATGTGTCCACCAGAAATGTGTCCACCAGAAATGTGTGTCCACCAGAAATGTGTCCACCAGAAATGTGTCCACCAGAAATGTATGTCCACCAGAAATGTGTCCACCAGAAATGTGTCCACCAGAAATGTGTGTCCACCAGAAATGTGTCCACCAGAAATGTGTCCACCAGAAATGTGTGTCCACCAGAAATGTGTCCACCAGAAATGTGTGTCCACCAGAAATGTGTGTCCACCAGAAATGTGTCCACCAGAAATGTATGTCCACCAGAAATGTGTCCATCAGAAATGTGTCCACCAGAAATGTGTCCACCAGAAATGTGTCCACCAGAAATGTGTCCACCAGAAATGTGTCCACCAGAAATGTGTCCACCAGAAATGTGTCCACCAGAAATGTGTGTCTACCAGAAATTATGTCATCAACAAACCCTCAGTTGACATATTTGAATATAATATTTGAATATAATGACTGAGAAAATAGATTTGCCCGTCGAGGTTTCGGCTAGAATGTACCCTTCATCAGTATGTTATTCCTAGTGAAGGCCAGAGCATCTACATGTACATGTGTAGTTGAAACGTCAAGGTGCAAATTAAAGTTGATTATTGGGAAGGTCATTGTGTTAAGACGTTTCCCCTTCTAGTCTGTTATTATATTTGCAGCGCAACACATTGGACAAGGCCTACCTGTATCCTGACGCGGGACACATGGAGGGCTTGATGCTGTGCCTGCAGTGGTTCATCTGTCTGGGCGTCACCATAGCCCTGGCCATCTTGGGTGGCTGGCACATGTACCTCATCTCTGTCTCTGAGACCACCATCGAGTTCTATACCAACAAGAGAGAAGCTAGGCGGTTGAAGAAAGAGGGCAAGGTAAGTGGCCATGACAGTGTTTAGGTTTGTTGTGAGGGGCGTGTCACTCACTGTGTAAACTGTAGGTCTTCTCCAATCCTTATCACTTTGGTTGTCTGAACAACTGGGTCATCTTCCTCGGCATAGTTAATGGAAAGTGAGTGAATTGGTTGATCATACCTATCTATCCCACGGCTCATGATCAATGCTGACTAATCCTGGCTCCACACATGCGCACGACTTTTCCATTTTCATGTTGTCATAAGAATAACAATAACAATTTTGAAGCTAGACTTATTATGGAGGTATGGGGCAGGCTGGCTCTGACAGTAGGGAAATCTTAACTATGCATGTAGATGCACACACACACACCATAAAAAATGAATTAACAGTTGGTCTACTTTGTATTAATAGGCTTAGAGTCCTACAAATGTGATGCTGGGGTAAACCAATATAGGGAGTGAGATGTGGTGCTCTCTAATACATGCAAACATTCATACATAATACATGCAAACATACATAGTAATACATAATACATACGTACATAATACAGACCATAAATCTGGAATACTTTGTGTTTAAAATAATCCGTAAGAAAATATTTCATGTTCAATATATTTTCGTAGAACTCAGAGGCCATATGGGATGGTGAAAGACAGATTAACTAAGAGATCGCTCTGTAGTAGCTATATAGCAGAGAAAAAAGACATCAATATTAGACATGCACCTAGGAAGTTGTCAAAAGCGTGTTCACTTATCTAACTTCAAACACCTTAGAAGATATATTTCCAGCACTTCTAGAAGCTATCTCTCTTCTCTATCCCTGACTGCGTGTGTGCACTGCCATAGCTTAATGCACTTATAATGACAGGTTTAAAAATTTTCAAATTTCGTAGGTTAGTAGGACTACAAAAATCTATTAGCGAACACTGCTGCACAAGTGATAAAATATCACATTAGCTTTTAGCACTCAAGGTGTGTATTATCCCAATATATGATTAATTTTTAATATTATCATCATCACAGGAAGCTATTTTGGCACATCATGCTGCCATCCAGACATCGTCCCCACCACGATGGAATGAACTGGAGCAAACTCCTCTGCTACAAGGACAAGTTCAGAACCATGCCAGTTTGATGTTTACCCAAGTACAGTATGATAGAGCTCTTTGATTATTCCCCCCACCCCCTTTTTTCATGGCAATGTAATTCATTAATTTTAGTCGAGTTTTTAGTGCAGTGTGAATGACAGAAATAGTAAGTGTGTGTTGCTAAAATAATTCATCAATATATATGTCAGCTGCATTGTGACATTATTACGACCTAGGAGGAAGTGTGTTTGGATCTTGTACGTGCAGTCTACTGTCCCACCAGAGTGGGAGGCTCCAGTGGCAGGAGCTGTGGCAGTGATGAGGTGTGGTTCTTTCTCAACCCATTGCCTTGGCTTCCTTTGCCCTTGCTGATGCTGCTGGTGCTACTGGTGTGTTTGATGAGTGATGACTCTTTCTTGAGTGTGACCACCCTTCTTGGTCTGGATTTCCCATCCAAGTGTGGTGTTGAAGGCGGTGGTTCTCTGGGTAGGATTTCTTGGGGGGGTTTCAGGGAGGAGAAAGGTGGCGGCGGTAGTGGAGGTCTATACTGGAAGTGTTGTGAGATCAGAGAAGGGGCGCTTGGATAGCGGCTCCCTTGAAGTACTTCACATGCACGCTATAAAAGTGGAAATCAAATACAGAGATGCTTGATCAAACCCATCAAATACATACTGTAAAAATCAAAGTATGTTGTGGATTTTTCAAACGCACAACATTTAGTCCCTACACGAAGCTAGTCTGATCATGTGAAAATGAAATTGGACTCGGTTGACTGTCAGTATTTTGTTAACCCTTAGCCCTTAAACAGTGGGGTCAAGTGAGAAGCTAGCCAGCCATTCAACAGCTAGCAGAGTTTATGGAGACCAGAGTTGCTAAACATGGAACTAGTTTACATATGGAGAAGACCTCCCCATGGATGGCCATGCCTGTTTCATAATTCAACGACATTTTTTTTAGCATCCACAGAGTGTAAACCCTCAAAAATGCCAGGTGTTGTAAGGGTTTTAATACAATGACCCTTGCCTCTTGAGAGACTATCCTTTCATTAAAAACAAAACAGAAGTGTAGTGATAGGTCAATTTGTTTCTCTCGGTGCTTTGGTTGTTTTGTGCTGGCTTCTCAAGCCTCTCAGCTGTCTATGTATTCCTATTGATAGATATGTACACAGAAGCCTTGAACACGATGTCACAGCAGTGGGATGAGATGTTGTGACAAAAACAATTGCATCACTATAATACATGTGTCTGTCATAATTGTGAGCAGGCCTTGATGCCAACCAACGTCCGGTGCAGCAGACACTAACTATTGGGAAGGTGCATGTACACAGTAATGGATGGCTAGTAACCCAGAGGGAGAGCAGAGGCTGAAAGCAAGACAACAGCACAGCAGTTTGTTACCTTTTTTCCTTCTTTGTAAAGTGGTGTATCACTAGTAGCTGAAACATGTTAATACCATAGGAACTGCTTCCTGTAGTAAAAGGCCATCGAGTCCTGTGGCTAAATGTGATATTTTGGAAGACTTTTTTCACTGGTGTGGTGGTGTGGTGAAAAATGAAAAAAATGCAGTGAAAAAAAGTGAAATGCGCTCAAATAAGCGCGTGAAAATCACGGTGTAGTTATCAATGTTATTTTTGGTAACAAAAGTATGGGATTTTGATGAATGTAGTAGCTCGCTGACTGTGTTATAGCAATTTATTGTGTTGAACATCTTATGGCATGTGGTTTGTGGTGAAATTTGGTATAAATACCACTCGTAATGTAGCGGGGATGGTGCAATTTTTGTCACCTCCGCTAAACATAGTTTGCGAGTTACTACATTCAGAATTGTGTTCTGATCCAACAAGTGTGAAATAGCCACAGGACTCGACTGCTTTACTACAGGAAATTCAGGTATGGTATTAATAAGGCTACTAACTTTCCCACTGACCCCTGAGCTGAGACATGCCAAATGGCCGAGATACTCTGCATCAGGTATATAGGCATGGGCTAAGTTAGTTAGTTTGTTATTAGTGGGTTTTTTAATTATAGCCTTATTAAAAAATAATAGTCGAGTCAATATTAATATATATTAATAATATATATATTAATAATAATAAAAAATATATTTTTTATAATAATTATATATAAACAATATTTATTAATAATATTAAGCAATAATATTAAGCAATAATAATTTTTTACTATGTGACTGAACATGCACAGAGAGAATAGGAAAGTCTTGGAACAAAGTCAACACATCGAGTCCTACTGTGATAAAGTGGGCATGCCAGGAAAGACCACAAAAACTGAGCAGCAATATAGATGAGGAGACAAAGTGGACAAACCAGGAGAGAACAGAAAAAACTGAGCAGCATTAATATGCAGGCTGAAGACTAAGTGAACAGGTGGGAGAGACCCTAAGGCTACTCTTGTTAGAACCAAGAAAGTGGCACATCATGTCCTATATACAGCCTTCAGTCCAACAAACATTTTAAAAGAATATCAGCAATATAAATTTGAGCCTCTCTTTTGACAGATACATGCCACCTCACCTTGTGTGCTAGGGGATCCAGAATTCCTATGTGAGGGTTCGAGTTGAAGATTTGGTTGTAGTTTTTCTCTCTATTGATCAGCTCCAACTGATAGACTTGTTTCTCTGCCTGTACATATATGACAATAATGGTTCATATTACAGACGTATCAAGGTTTTAAATAAGGAAAATAAAACTATTCTAAGATAATGAGAAACTGTTTTGCCTTTGCACTAGAAATGACTCCCCCCCCCCCCAAAAGGTAACGTCAAATTGTCTTGGGAATGCACAGTAGCAAACATCTTGACTGCCTCACTGGTGACTTACTATGAGGTCTTTTATCTTCATCTTCAGCTGGTTTGTGATTATCTCAAGTTCTACGATCACGTCCAGATCCTCTGGCCTGGACTCTCTGCACTTGTATCGCTGCTCCCAATCATATGCTCTAAATAACACAAGCAAATGCTACTATATACATAATTGACTTGTCAAAATAGGTACCCATGTAGACCACACCTATTAATTATAGATGTACTTATTTGCTAGGTGTGGTTTAAATAGGTACATTCTCGTTGTCTTTCTTACTCTTTCTCGAGCCGTTGTGTCTTGTTGGCAAAAAGGGCCTTTGCTGTGTTGAAATCCGTGAGAAGTCTCTGTGACTGATGTTTGTGCTGCATCCTCCGAGACTCGAGCTCAGCATTGTGAGCTGCCGATAACTCGCTCACCTGCTGCCTGGATTATATTCATAATTATTGTCCCCTCACACACACCAAGGTATATATATAACATTGATTGTGTGTATTTATTTAAATATGATGGGATCCAAGAAAAGGTTTTATCAAATTTGAGCGATATCACCTACAGAATGGAAGCTCATAAATCCTTCTTGAGCAAAAGCCATGAATGCCCAAAACCAAAGGCCAAATATAAAATAAATTCATTCTTTCTATGCAATTCACAGAGGGGGAACCTAGGAGTATATGCAGATTATATCCCATGCTGGTTGAAGTATTATTTGAGACTCACTGTAACAAAACTTTTGACTCTCTACGGACTCTTTGGACTTCCTGCCCTTCAAACTGGAGTTCTTTCTGTAGCTGGTTGACATTCACTGTCAAGGTATTCATCTTGTCCCGGAGTTTGCTGAGCTCTGCTCCTTGTTTCTCCTTGTCACTACTCAAGCCAGCCACAGCAGTCTCATAATCTGCAACCTAAAGATATATATACAGTATTTATTTATATGTATTTTAAAATATAAGCTTATTACAATGTCCTATAGGAATTTGACAAAAAAGGTCTCTGGCAGTCTGGCCATGAATGACGAATATGTGTTAATGAGATAAAATTGTTGAAGACTTGTAGGACTCACTGCCTAATAATTACCTCAGACTGTGTGTGCCAAAGCAGGGTAAAGCAACCGAGCGTGTCTGACTCTAATTCATGATGACACTGGAAGTGCCTTGGAAGTCTTTACAGTATTTCATTGCCATCACAACAGCTGTAAAGTTATTGAGCCAAAATTAACTCGGCCAGCCAAATATGTACCACAACATTTGCCTCTTTTTTTCCCTCTCCCTTTGTTGTTGAATAAATAAATTTTGTCTGTTGAAATGTTATGCGATTTATTTACTTGACGGTAATTGTACTATATACCTTGTGGTCTCATAATAGCAACCTCATGGGGGGGAATTGCATTCACAAATTAATTATTCATGATTGAGGTAATTATTCAACACTAATATTAATATTCCTCATAAGGTGAGAGCATCTATAGAGTAGCCGAAACTTTGAGTGACTGAATGTAAAGTCATTGTATCTGTACTAGTCCACTGAGAGTTCGTTGAGAGTTTATCTGAAGCATTTTGCTGGAATTATATATATATACCATATTCACTCGAATAGAAGTTACAACCTGAAAAGGTAAGGTAATCTTCCAATTGTAGCACACCTAGTTGATTATAGTAATTACCAATACTAACACCAGCTTGCAGTCAGTAAATATCTTGTACTGCACTATAAATCTGTCGAGTTGATAGAGAAATCCTTCTGAGGTTGAGGAATATCTCTGAAGGTGGAAAGGTCTGAAGACAGATAGATTCACTGCTCCAAGAGTGATAGAGTAGCAGCATTAGCTATTCCAGCCATTTCTGAAGCTACTCTCCAGCTGTTGGAAGAGAGTGACAGTGATGGAGAAGATCCACAACAACAGTGATCAGGAACTCGGAAACTGACTGCGGCTATATAGCTCTAGCTAAGTCTATGGTGTTTATAAACAGTGAGGTTGATTATGCAGCCACACACGTGCTGCAGAATAACACTTGCAGTAGTGCAAAAAAAGCCAGTCCTTTGCCTCTGACCTAAGGGTGCCCTTTGATACAGCAGATCAGAGGCAAAAAGCTGTCTTTTTTTTTTGCTCTGCACAAGTGTTCTACACTTGTGTGGCTGCATAGGTCCAACCTACATGGTAATTACGCTGAAATAAATAGAAGTCACGACCTTTTCAAGTGAATATGTTATATACATAATTATACAGTGCTTTGCCATATGGACTTCATATTATATAGGCTCGCTCACAAGACATTTGGCCATGGCCACTTACTGTTTTTGTAAGATTGGCATATACCAAATTCCATGGCAACCTTCAGGTGTATTTGCTAGCTACACAATGTCACAATGTCATACTGGGTAAGTGATACCTCAAAATGGTCATACCTCCTTCTTCATTTTGGTCACCATTATATCCACATCCCTCTGAAAAAATTTGAGCTCTCTATTGTGATCAGTACCAAGTCTCTTTACAGCATCCTCTCTCTCTTCCAGGTACTGTTTCCTCATGTTTGCCATCTCTTTTGTGTGTTCCTGCCTCATCTCCTTCATCAATACTGCATTTTCCTGAGAGATTTTGTCTTTCATGGCTCTGGCTGCGAGCTGGTTGGCTCTCTGTTGCTCCTGCTGCTCTGTTTTGTTCTTCTCCTCTAACTGGTTGATAGTTGTCTCTTTGCTAGCTTTTAACTGCCTCCGCTGTGCTCCCAGCTCATCAGCATGATATTGTTTCAGTTGCTCAGTCAAGGTGAGGTGCTGTACAGTTTGATCTTTCAGTTGACATCTGTAATATATGAAAGAGTATGTTCATTGCTTAGCATTGAAGATGCCGGCACCTTAGGTCATCAATCTGCGTCCCAGCTGCACATTTGGCTTCCTTCAGGGTACTCCAGCTAGATTCTTGCGTTTCTCTGAGAAGATCCTCCAAACTCGATATCTGTTTAAAAGAATATTTTTTAAAGCTTCAAGCTGCAGTTAATTGCTTACCTTATCCAACAATTGTCTTCTAGTAACTTCCCACTTCTCACTGGCCTGTTCCATGGCTTTATCCTTCAGACCAGCTAGTTCAAGTAGGGACACTCTGGAATCTTCATTGTGCCTGAAGGAGAGCTCTTGCCTTAGTGTTTCACATTCTTGCCTGTAACAACAATAGCAAAGTAATAACGCAACATTGTACATTATTAAAATCACCTTCTCAATAATCAACTTCAAATTTTATTCACTTGACATTTCGACTAGATGCTCTAGTCTTCATCAGGAATATCTAGTCAGGAGCATCTAGTCGAAACGTTGAGTGAATAATTGATTATTGAGAAGGTGATTTTAATGTTATTATGTCAACTGAGAGTTCATTGAGATTGTACATTATGTTGTTCGATTAACCCTATGCATCACTTATATTGGCAAACTTGCCAACATTTCGTCAATTTTTATTGCTACACTACACAAGCTCAAGATTTGACAATACTTAATGTATGGCCTGTTCTATGGATTCAGTATTACCTATTCTTGTGGCATCTTTCTCCTACATATTTTCATATGGAAAAAAAGAAGAAATATTCAGGTGTAGAGGAGAGGGGGGATTAAGTGCTACAACGGCAACAACCAAAGACATCATAAGTCATCATACTTTAGTTTATTTTTCCATGTGCCCTCTAGTTCCTGAGTCAGCTTTCTTCTAAGCTCCTTCAGCTGACCTTGGTGCATTCTGGCCGTTTTCTCGGCTCTCTCCTTCATGCTTTCCAAAGCCATCTGACAAAGAAAGAGGTACAATTTTTATAGAGAGGTTATACCATGCACTTACAGATTTTATTACTACTGTCAACACATACCGATACTTTGTGATTTTCCTGCATATTCTGTTCTTGTTCCCTCTGTGCACTTTCCAAGTCCCTATGGACGGCAGCAAGCTTATCTTTCAGCAGATCTAGTGAACTAGAAGCATATCCAAGTCCTTTTTCTCTTATGACAAGCTCTGCTTCTAATCTCTTCAGCTGCTCTCTGGCCAACTCTAACTCCATGACTTGGTTAGACAGGGAGTCCATGAGCTGACCATTCTCCTTCTTCCATCTCCCCTCTAGATCAAGAAGTTCTTTTTCTTTCTCCTCCTGCATCTGCTTCTTTATCTGTTCTGTTTCATCTTTGTGTGCTGTCTTTGCATCCACTAAAGCTGTTCATTTTAATAATGGAGATCAGAGAATACTTGTATTGAATTAAGGTAATACCTTGCTGGTTTTTCTGCTGGAGTTGTTGCAGAGTTTCTAGGTGCTCAGAGATGAATTGCGATTCCCTCTGCCCTAACTGTGCTTGTGCTGCCTCGATCTCTCTGGCAAACTGAAGTTTTATCTGTTGCTTCTCACTGCTCAGTTTTTCTAGCTCCTGGATGTTTACAGTTATTACAGATTCAACAAAAATGAACTTATAGCTTTGTCTACTGCACTGGGACCACCCAGAATTTATACACAAGTTGCTACCTCAATTTTTTACACTTTCAAAATCTAAGAGAGAAAAGGTTGTGCAAACGGGGAGGTGAGAGGGGGAAGAAAATGGAGCTGGGATGGATGTTACATGAACTCTAAGACACCATCTTGAACTTATAGAACTGCTGGCAATTTTCATTATACTCCTACCCTCAACCCTAAGCCCCAGTGGACAAGTGCTTACAACTTGTTTCACTCAGAAGTAACCACTGAGTTGAGCTGCAGTTTTAACCGTATATAACTCGTCTCTTTTGTAGCCAGAATTTCCTGAATGAGTCTCATTGTTTACTGGAGGGGGAACTTCAACCAGTGCTGGCACAGTGGACACAGCATAACTTATATTATGCATGCATTCTTTCAATGGTATTAATTCTCTCTCACCTTTTCAAGTAAATACATTTGTGCTAATTTTTGTTCCTTGGTGCTAAGCTGATGTCTGAATTCGTTCTTCTCATCCTGTAGTGCTTTCTCAGATTTTAAAATCTGGAATTGGAGCTTCTCAATTATCCCTTCATTATTAATATGCAGAGCATTTGATTGACCTAGAGAAGCTGGAAAAGGGGTGAAAGCAATTAGCAGTGTAAAATTATTGTTAGCTAACAGCTAAACCTACCAGCCACTTTGTCCATCTCTCTGCTCTGTTGTTGATACAGGTCATGTGAGACATCTAATTCATTCTGCATATGCCTGAGCTTTGCTCTCAGTCCTTCACATTCATCACGTGCTGCCTCAAGTTGAGTTTGAAATTTAACACAGCCAGCCTCACTCTGCTCAAAGTAAGTGAGCAGGTCAGACACCTTCTGCTCTGAAAGTGCTAGCTTGTCTTTAGTTTCCCGAAGGTCATTTGTGAGAGATGATATCTGGTCCTTGAGAAGCTCTTCTTGCTTGACTAACTGTTGCTGGTGTTCTTCTTCTATCTCCCTGACTCTTTCTTCCATCGATATTTTGTGAAATGAACTCATTTTGACCTTCTGGTCTTGAAGTTTTGTTTCTAGGTTTGACCTCAGAGCTCCCAGTTCCCCTTGCAGTTTAACTTCCAAGGAAGATATTTCATTTCCAGACTGCTTATGGAGTTTTTCTCGTAACTTGTTCATTTCCTTCTCGTGAATGAGGTTGGTTTCTTCCAAGTGCTGTTCCAATTTCACGTTCCACTCTGCGTGCAAGTGGCTAACTTGTCCCAGCTGTTCCTCTTGATCACTTCTCAGCAACAGTAACTGCTTCTTCACAGCTGTAACCTTTTCTGAATACTGGGATTTTACCATTACAAGTTGCTCCTCCAAAGTCTTTCTATAGGAGACCTGTGAATACAGCAACCTAGTAATGATTATTCCTTAGCTATAGCTAGTTCTTACCTGTTCATTTTGTAGTTCATCTATTTTTTGTTGGGCCACTGAAAGTTGGTTGTTCAGGTTGATCAGCTTATTTTCATTGGCTTCATTCTTGACTGTAAGTTGTTTTTTATACTCGCTCAACTTCCTGGTGCAGTCAGATAGCACCCTATTAAGCTCAGACTCATGGGCCCCTCGCAGTCTGGATACAAACGACTCATGCTCATCATTCTTGGTGTTCAAGACATATATGACCTGCATATCAATAAATGAAGAAATTTTACATAGATCTATCGCTGGTAGTTGTCAAGCGTCGAAAGTCGCCCATCTCAGTCACCTTAGTAAGCTGTGCGATCTTCTTCAACACTTTTCGGTGGTATTCACGAGGAATAACGTCAGTCTCCAACTTCACTGATCCATGTAGATGTACAGTGCTCCCTGTGTCATGATATCTCCTTGACATATCAAAAAGACACTGCTTACAGCTCTCTGTGTACCAACGAGTATGTTGCTTAGTAACAAGAATCCTAATTCATCACACGTGAAGCACATGACCACGTAAATAAACTCGTGTGGGTGTGGCAGTTGGGATAAAAACACGCACACAACCCGTTATGGTAGTACTACACAGCTGAAATACGTTCTACAGCTTATAGTTTCCTGCAAATATGCCTAGACGACTTTAACTATTATATTGTCCAGTTGCCTTAATATCGCAAGTGAGTGAATAATGTGTATAATTCCAAGCTATGTACAGTTTTAGAGTGGACGTGTCCTTTTCTAGGCAAGGGACTTCATTTTTTGTAGCTAAATCCAATTTGATCAGTAAAATTTGACCTCGAGTCCTGTTGTGTGTCTTGACTATAGCTTATCATTCCTAACTCTCTGATACAACCCCCAGCCACCCCTGCATCATCCTCCTCACCATGGTCAACCTGTCTAGACTACGGAACAGATCTTGGAACTACCAGAACTACCAGCTACATGAAAGGCCCTCCCGTGAGCGTCACTTAGCCGCTGCACTGGCCAGCATGCTCTCTATCATGTTCTTGGTGCTAGCATTAGCCATGAAAGATTGGGCCACAGCCAACAACATCTCATGCAAACTAATCTTTGGCCTCACTTCAGTCCATGTTGAGCATAAAAACTCTGTTAACAACAACTTGGAGAACAAAAACAAAGATTATGGCAGTAAGTTGACTGTATTTTAATGTCAGCTATATAATGAGTTTGCTCCTCCATTTTGGTCACCTAACTACTACCAAGCTCCTATTTGTAGTGATGATGTGTGTCATGCACTATCGAGTCGCATAGTAACAGAAATAAGATTTTTGGGCCTGGGATGATGAAGAGAAGAAGGAGAAGGGAAGGGGAGTATAGAGGCTAGTCAATCCATAACAGTGGTTGTGAGATGAGGAAGATGTGCCGAAGAGAACAGAGTGCCCGAATGTGTGCTTCCCATGGTTGCATACCGCAAGCAAATAAGCAATAATCTGTAGATTCAGCTTCAATGAAGGCTGACTCTTCTCCACAGTTAGTCAACCACATTTTTGTCCAACAACAATTATATTACTTCGTAGCTCTAACATTTCTAAACCTGAACTTTATTTGGCACTCACACGACATGTTACGAGAAATAGAGGAAAATTGGATTTTGATTTTTTTCCTTGGCAATGCCCCCCAATTCCCTTCCTTCCCCCACCCCCTTCTGCATGTGAATGGTTGAACAGATAGTTATCATTATCTCTACTCACTCTCCGAAGTATTTATCATCCACAATCATGTCACACAGTGACAGAATTCTACAAAGAGGACCAGCAGATTTTGATCTCGTGCATCATCAGTGTCACAATCCTCATCATCCTATCTTCTCTCATTGCAACTGTTGTCAGTCTGGGCTACCCAAGGGAAAAGCTGGAGTTTCTTAGACACTTCTCAGTCTTCAATATAGTATCTTGTAAGTGAAATGAATGAAGGAGAGTGGTGGTGTAATCTCATGTTATTAGTTGTTGGGATTGTACTCAATGTAAGGACTGCACTCATCATTCATGATTATTTCAATTCCATAGTCATGTGATGGTGACCACACCCCAGTGTATGTAGCTGAGGCTTTACACGAGAGGTGTTTCATTGTAAGTAATGTCATAATAAGGCAGCACGGATGCCGTACTTATCCCTAGTCCTTGCCCAAGAATATCCCCAGCCTTGCCCCATATCCCTAGCCCTAGACCGAATGCCCTAGCCCTAGAATAACCCTAGTCCTAGCCTTAGCCCCAAAATATATTTATCTCTATATAGCCCTAGACCGAATATAGTCCTAGCCTAGAATAACCCTAGCCTTAGCCCCAGGATACCTTTATCCCTAGCCCTAGGCCGAATATCCTAGTCCTAGCATAACCCTAGTCTTAGCCCCAGGATACCTCTAGCCCTAGCCTTAGTCCCAGGATATCTTTATCCCTAGCCCTAGACTGAATACCCTAGACTTGCCCTAGCATAACCCTAGTCTTAGACCCAGGATACCTCTAGTCCTAGCCTTAGTCCCAGGATACCTTTATCCCTAGCCCTAGATTATCCCTAGCCCTAGACTGAATACCCTAGACTTGCCCTAGAATAACCCTAGTCTTAGCCCCAGGATACCTCTAGCCCTAGCGTTAGTCCTACCTTTATCCCTAGCCCTACACCTAGAATACCCTACCCTAGCCATAGAATACCCCTCTTAACCTAGGCCCTAATGCTGCTATCCCTAGAATGCCCGTAATCTTACCTCTGTCCCTTAGCCTTGTCCCTTTACCTAGCCCAGATTATCCCATATGTCAACCAAGGGAGATAATTTTAAATATCCCTGGAATCCTAGGAGGCCCTATAAGTTTTGTTGGATGTGTATAGAGGATCAAGAGGGGGAAATTATTCCTATGAGCCATGATTTAGCACGCAGTGGCTATCATCCTGTTTTGAAGACCTGTTATGTATGTATGTATGTGTAGCCGTGTGGATGCCAAGTTCTTTGGTCTTTTTCTCCAACAGTGTTGTGTATGGTTCTTGTGAGTGGGCTCTGGCTAGCAGTGGTCCAGAGTTTGCCTAACGGCACCGTCAACCTCAGCAATTGTAACTTTGAAACTGGCAGCATCCGTTTTGGTTACTGTTACTATATCCTGTTGGTGGGCGCCCTACTCTCCCTGGTGGCCACTTCCTTCAATCTGCTCTTTGCCAGAACAGCGGTGGACAGGAGGAGACGGAGGAGACTGAGGCTGAGGTGAATTTGTTTGTGTCATTGCCTTGTAGAAACCAGAGAGGATGTTGTCCAACTGTTATTATTATTGTAAGGTTTCCCATAAAGCAAACATGGTGTAGATTAGAATGCTTCCTCAACCTAGTGAGATGTTCGACAGGCATGTAACTTACAACCGACAATGCATGCACAACGCATTCTTATTGACTTGGTCTATGCATGCATGTTTTATTACTGTTGTTATTGTTGTTTCTTGTTATTGTTGTTGCTTAATACTTTCAGACAGCAACATAGTAGATGGTTTACTGAGCCAAGACTACTGTGTAACCATAGAGAATTAACTGGACTGAACTTGCTCCCACCTGCCTGTACAACATATACAGGTGGTGAAGCAGAGACACATTTGGGTGGATTGGAACAATCAGGACAAACATGTCACCTCCCTCCTGCATACTCTCTGTAGTTTTTAATTTTTTTAAATCGTAATAATCATTTCTGTGTTGACGATTCGTGCCAATTTTGAGATGTCTTTTCTGTTGCGAGTTTGTATTGGCTCTAGAGTAGCTGTTCTTCCTTCTGCTACGGCAGCTTCGCGTTGTTACGTGCACAGTAGAGCGACAGATGAATTTAAGAAGTACAGGAGGGAAATGACCGCATTGAGGTTGAACTTTACGAATGAATACAAGCACCATATTAAAATGACTACTGAGGATTTCGGTAGTCAAGCTGCGCAAGAAGCTCGCACGGAAAAGGAAAGAGAGGAAAATGCGCTAGAAAAGAACGAGAGAGAGTTGAAGAGAATGGCAGAGATCAGGTGAGATATCACCATTGCCACACCTCCCTATTTGTGAAGGCATGTTTTGCTATGTGTAGGGAACTAAAGCGAATTAAACTTGCATTGATGCGAGAGAAAAGAGTAGAGCATGGCATTGAGGCAAGGATGAAAGTTACCAAAGAGCTGAAAGAAAGAAGAACAAAAGCAGTCATGGAGATGAATGTAAGTGATGCAGTCAATATACCATAAAAGCTAGTTGACCACTTGATAGTTGGTAATGTTGACTGAGACAACACAACCGCAGACCATATGCATAATGTCGTTCCGTGTTCGAATCGGTAACAACGAAAAAAATTCTGTCAACACACTGGCTATACGGTAAGTCCAGAGACTAGTGTGCACGAAGAGAGAGAATATACGTCTGGGAAACACTGCATGGGTTTTGATGGAATGTCAGCCCAATTAGATTCAATGTGGCACTGAGACATAATTATATGAAATCTCATTAAGACCACAAAGTCGGAACCAACTACACACTGTGGCTAGTGCACAGTCTGTTCCTATTTTGGATCTATGGCCGACAAGGAATTTCCTGCTACCATATATAGATTCTAGGGGAATAAAGCTTGACTGCTCAGAAATTATTTCTAATTGATCATCAGGGAAGTTTTGTGTCCTTTCCTGTCTACAAGGAACCAAAGGTCAGCAAGCTACATCCACCAGCCGGTATATATATATACAGGGGCGGGGGTTGACTGTCAAAACAGACTGTAAGGCAGTACCTGTTGACTTTCGCCCTTTACCATTTACAGTTATGTACACAATTACAGGGTACAATTTTACAAATGACTTAGTCAAAAAAGAAATGAACCACACGACCCTTTATGTATTAGTATTGAACTCCCTGATAGGTTAAGGGTCAAGTAAATACTTGTGGTCTACACTGGTAAATTCCTGTTTCATTTCTTTTTGACTATAATTATATGAAAACTATATATGAAAAGAACAACATATTTCGTCTTGTTTCTAGTCAAGCGGCCACCACAAAGTTACTCGGTGTAACACAAGAACTAACCAATATATGTTTATTGCTAAAGTAGACACACATGCTTAATCTATACACATGACACGTGCATCATAAAATAATTACCTGTTTTTGTTGTTGAATATGCCCGTGTGTTGAAGGTTTATGCAAGCGTGTTTATGACAGTGACAATATTTACCAATTTACAAGTGTTTTTAACGGTGCTGAATCAGGAGTCATTGTAATGCATTTGGGCAGTTTGTGGAGTCTTCAGGTAGTAAAATTATGATGGGTGGACATACTATATGCGAGTTGTGACTGGGGGGAAAGGAGATTGATTATTAATGATGAAACATGGTTTTTGGGGGCTATCGGTTTACTACCTTCACAAAGGGTTCAATGAGGGTTCAATGCACGTTCTAAGTAGTCAAAATCAGCCGAACTTGCCGTTTAGGAGTGTTCGAAAGAGCACTGAACAGGTGTACACGGCATGGCCAGCCTAAGATCTGCTGGGTAGGTTTGTTCGTTGTGTTGAGCCCAGTACAGGCATCCAGCAGCAGTGCTAGAGATGTGTAGGTATAGCAACTAGCTACATACAGCTTTTGGTACTAAATAATCCACTAGAAAGCCTCATGCCAGGATAAACCCTCAATAAAGCCTTAGCTAGCTAACTGCAATGAAAGATAATACTCCTCATGTGTGTGGCTGTATCCACCATTAGTCTCACTAACCAGATTCTTCTCATGTGTGTGGCTGTATCCACCATTAGTCTCACTAACCAGACTCTCCTCATGTGTGTGGCTGTACCCACCATTAGTCTCACTAACCAGACTCTCCTCATGTGTGTGGCTGTATCCACCATTAGTCCCACTAACCAGACTCTCCTCATGTGTGTGGCTGTACCCACCATTAGTCTCACTAACCAGTCTCACTAACCAGACTCTCCTCATGTGTGTGGCTGTACCCACCATTAGTCTCACTAACCAGACTCTCCTCATGTGTGTGGCTGTACCCACCATTAGTCTCACTAACCAGACTCTCCTTATGTGTGTGGCTGTACCACCATTAGTCTTACTAACCAGACTCTCCTCATGTGTGTGGCTGTATCCACCATTAGTCTCACTAACCAGACTCTCCTCATGTGTGTGGCTGTACCCACCATTAGTCTCACTAACCAGACTCTCCTTATGTGTGTGGCTGTACCCACCATTAGTCTTACTAACCAGACTCTCCTCATGTGTGTGGCTGTATCCACCATTAGTCTCACTAACCAGACTCTCCTCATGTGTGTGGCTGTACCCACCATTAGTCTCACTAACCAGACTCTCCTCATGTGTGTGGCTGTATCCACCATTAGTCCCACTAACCAGACTCTCCTCATGTGTGTGGCTGTAGCCACCATTAGTCCCACTAACCAGACTCTCCTCATGTGTGTGGCTGTACCCACCATTAGTCTCACTAACCAGACTCTCCTCATGTGTGTGGCTGTACCCGCCATTAGTCTCACTAACCAGACTCTCCTCATGTGTGTGGCTGTGCCCACCATTAGTCTCACTAACCAGACTCTCCTCATGTGTGTGGCTGTATCCACCATTAGTCCCACTAACCAGACTCTCCTCATGTGTGTGGCTGTATCCACCATTAGTCTCACTAACCAGACTCTCCTCATGTGTGTGGCTGTACCCACCATTAGTCTCACTAACCAGACTCTCCTCATGTGTGTGGCTGTATCCACCATTAGTCTCACTAACCAGACTCTCCTCATGTGTGTAGCTGTACCCACCATTAGTCTCACTAACCAGACTCTCCTCATGTGTGTGGCTGTACCCACCATTAGTCTCACTAACCAGACTCTCCTCATGTGTGTGGCTGTATCCACCATTAGTCTCACTAACAAGACTCTCCTCATGTGTGTGGCTGTACCCACCATTAGTCTCACTAACCAGACTCTCCTCATGTGTGTGGCTGTATCCACCATTAGTCCCACTAACCAGACTCTCCTCATGTGTGTAGCTGTACCCACCATTAGTCTCACTAACCAGACTCTCCTCATGTGTGTGGCTGTACCCACCATTAGTCTCACTAACCAGACTCTCCTCATGTGTGTGGCTGTACCCACCATTAGTCTCACTAACCAGACTCTCCTCATGTGTGTGGCTGTACCCACCATTAGTCTCACTAACCAGACTCTCCTCATGTGTGTGGCTGTATCCACCATTAGTCTCACTAACCAGACTCTCCTCATGTGTGTGGCTGTATCCACCATTAGTCTCACTAACCAGACTCTCCTCATGTGTGTGGCTGTATCCACCATTAGTCTCACTAACCAGACTCTCCTCATGTGTGTGGCTGTACCCACCATTAGTCTCACTAACCAGACTCTCCTCATGTGTGTGGCTGTATCCACCATTAGTCTCACTAACCAGACTCTCCTCATGTGTGTGGCTGTACCCACCATTAGTCTCACTAACCAGACTCTCCTCATGTGTGTGGCTGTATCCACCATTAGTCTCACTAACCAGACTCTCCTCATGTGTGTGGCTGTGCCCACCATTAGTCTCACTAACCAGACTCTCCTCATGTGTGTGGCTGTACCCACCATTAGTCTCACTAACCAGACTCTCCTCATGTGTGTGGCTGTACCCACCATTAGTCTCACTAACCAGACTCTCCTCATGTGTGTGGCTGTATCCACCATTAGTCTCACTAACCAGACTCTCCTCATGTGTGTGGCTGTACCCACCATTAGTCTCACTAACCAGACTCTCCTCATGTGTGTGGCTGTACCCACCATTAGTCTCACTAACCAGACTCTCCTTATGCATGACCCACCATTAGTCTCACTAACCAGACTCCCCTACATGTGTGTATACACAAGAGAGGGGAGAGTCTGGTAAAACTTGTATGGGTCACTTGTGTTGTACAGTCAGCAAATGTGGTTGTAATTGCTGGTGGCGATCATCTAGAATTTAATCAGTGGCAAAAAATAAACCATGACTTGTGAAACATGTTGAGATGTTCTCTCTTGTTCCGCGTGCATGCATGTAGCAAGTCTCAATTTTTCTTTTCACATTCAAGGACTATTCCTCCTTGGCCTGGTTAGGGTCTTGGCCTAGTTAGGGTCTTCGGATCTACTTTGGGAGATACAAATGGGTCTTCACGTCAGTATCAGTTCCCTCCAACGGTAAGCGAGTAGCTTTAGTAACCATTGGAAATACTGATGTAGATATTCCCATTTTAAGGCAGTGAACTTCTCTCGATCTTCGGACCCATCCACCTTCACAGTGATGTTGGCTTTTACATAAAATGTGGTTGAAACTTCCCTTCGAGGGTGGCTTTATTAAACGAGACCATTTACTGTCGAGGTGTCGAGGGTGTTTTTTTAAATTATGGGTGTGTTCTTTATGAAAGCCAGTATTGATTAATACCAGCACCTCACGCAGCAGAAACCATCTAAGTTCGCAGTCCAGCTAATTAATAGTACAAAAATATGTTCAGGCATGCATGTTGTTGGCAACCTGCCTATCTAGTGCCAATTGTCTCCGATTTTGTTTTATGCATATAGGAATGGAGCAAGAACTTCGTGACAATGGAGAATCTCGAGGAGAAGATCAATGAAGCTCTCGAGAAGGAAGTTAGTCACAACTTTGCTCTTTCCATAAAAGGAGAAATAATAGAAAATGAACCTCCTGTACCTATCACTTCCTGGAGCAATATCAGTTAATTATTGTCATGTGAATCAACACAAATAAATGTGGACTACATATTATGGATCACTATGTATATATGCATATTGAATGAGATGCCATGTGTATATAGTATTATATATATAATAATGCTGAAAGAATGGAGTTAGTGTGAAACCAATCTTGCCATCTTTTGCTCATGTTCCAAGAGACGTGTATTAATAGGATCATTATGTATACGAGATGCCATGTGTATATATAATAATGCTGAAAGAATGGAGAGTCAGTGTGAAACCAATCTTGCCATCTTTTGCTCATGTTCCAAGAGCCATTCCTTGGTTGTTCTTCCATCTCCGCCACTGTAACCTCCTGGCCCTTCCTTTTGGTTCTTCCCACTCCGCACAACTCGGTGACAAGGCAACAGTATGGGGAGTGAGTGTTTCTTCACGGCTTGTCCCACTGCACGTGCTGCTAGAGGACTCCCCACAAGCGTGGCCAGTTCCTTGTAGCTCAAAGTGTCCCCAACATGAGTACTCAGCAATGCAGTCCAAACTGAACTGAAGAAACGACCTTTGGTCATATGAAATAATATACTTGTGACATAGGGGCAGGTAAGTTGGAGTGGAATATAGGTCTTGCAAGTGGGAGGAGCCTAGGTTATGACTACACAGGCTGCATTTGGGGGGGGGGGGGGGGGGGTGTATAAAGGAGAGAGATTTGAGACGGGTAAATAAAAAAATTAATATAAAAATCAGCATATAATTATGAATCAGCTATATATGACAATCAGTATTTGGTGCAGCCTGAACTGATCTCAATGTATATACACCAGTGAAAGTAAAGTCATTAATGAACCAGTGGTCCCTTCTTGTTGTTTTTCTTCTGTCTCCCCCTCCCCCCAGTCAGTAGTAGATAAGCTAACTAACAGAACATGGCATCCGAAGCAAATGATTCAGGAGAGCCTATTCGTAAAGCCACTCCCCACCCCACCCCCCAAACACTCCCCACCCCACCCCCCAAACACTCCCCACCCCACCCCCCAAACACTCCCCACCCCACCCCCCAAACACTCCCCACCCCACCCCCCAAACACTCCCCACCCCACCCCCCAAACACTCCCCACCCCACCCCCCAAACACTCCCCACCCCACCCCCCAAACACTCCCCACCCCACCCCCCCAAACACTCCCCACCCCACCCCCCAAAAATATACCAAGCTAAAATTTATTTATTTTCCCCCTGACTCTCAAGGTATTTATTATAATTCAGTTCGGTCTGCACCATGACACAGTTATATATAGCCAAGTGTGTCAACTTAGAAACCATGGATGGGAGCAGTACAGGTAAGTCGAGCATACGTAAGGCTTTTAGAGGATAGCTTGTTGCAGTATTTGTTTCCCAAGCAACTCTCAGGTTTCTTATTTCAGTGACACTAGCTCTAAAAGCTAAAGATTGTAATTTTTCAGAAGCTTATAGAAATGTAGTGGCTGCAAAAAAGAAAAGAAAAAAGTGCATAGAAGTGATGATTATTGGAGAAAGGTTTGAAGTAATAGAATTGATCTAGCTAATGTAACACAAACTCCTATATACTACTCCAGCATTAGCTAATGTTAACCCAAACTCCTACTACTCCAGCATTAGCTAATTTAACACAAACTCCTACTACTCCAGCATTAGCTAATGTTAACACAAACTCCTACTACTCCAGCATTAGCAATGTTAACACAAACTCCTACTACCCCAGCATTAGCTAATGTTAACACAAACTCCTACTACTCAGCAATGTCGAGCTAATGCTGGACAAGAAAGCCAGATTCCATCAGATTACTATCAAATTATTGATTAACAGTTAAAAATGAGGTATTCTATTGCAGTTGATTAACAGTTGAGTATTTAATCCTACAAATGTTACCAAAATTGAGTGAAGAAAGTGTTAACATCAAATTTATGTCCTCGGGAAGAGAATTCAGATTTAACTGTTGAAATAAGTGGGGGGGAGTGTTACCACACCTACAAAGAGCAATTAATGCATTGTCTGCCTCAGACATCAGTAAAACTGTACAAAGCAAATTATTGTACATAGAAAACATTTTAAATTTAATGAATGCATGTTCAATGGAATCACCATATCTCAGGTCATGTTACTCTCAAAGGAGACGTGCATTAATAGCTAACTGGACACTGCTACCTCAAACATTTTTTTCTAGATAGGCCATGGATTGCAATTAAGACTGTTTGCTATTATAGTGTAGGTCAGTGAGTGCTAGGTAAACTAGGTAGAATTGCTCATTCACCAAAGTAACACCGTCTACTGAGCACCATCCATGTTTTATGAGCATATCCTATACAAAGTACTACTGGCTGCTAGTCTGGGATTATCTTTTCACCGTAAGCATAGGAGGCCTGCGACAATGACGAAAAAACACGAAAACACACACCTTTTTGTGGTAGTACCAGTGGTGGTTTTTGAGGCGGTGGGTTCATTCCTAGCAGTGTTCCGTTGAAGTAGGCATCCAGCCACGTCTTGCATGTATCCAAGTGTAAAATCGCATCCTCTTCATTTTGTTCCACTTTGCAGTGACTCTCATCTGTTTCTGCTGCACCCAACTTTTTCCCATGTTGACCAAATAAAAAAGTCACAGAGACTATGCCATGTTCTGAAGCTACCAGCTCAAGTGGACCAATAGGAGTCTGGTAAATAATTTTCGCCATTTCGGTTGTAAGGTAAAGGGTCGTATAAACCTTGTTGATAGTTTTTCTCTGGGTGTGGAGATGGAAACTTGACTGAAAAGATGAATGGGTAGGAAAAATGAACAGGCAAATGTGGGAGGGAGCAGGGAGCAGATAGGAAAAAGTATGTGGTAGCTGATGTTTAGGCCAAGAACAAGAACTGCTGCAGAAGTGTGGTGAGCAGAGAGACTGGCTAGAAACAGTGCAACTGAGGTTTGGAAGGAGATGAAGTACTAGGAGAGTCAGACAGTTATGCAGTGCACTTCAAGGAGATTTGGGATGTAGAGAGCTGAAACACAATCTACATCTCTTCTTGTCTTGTATATAACAGACTACTGACCCCAACTTCAAACTGAACATCAACATCTTGCTTTGTACTCATATATATATATACCTCTCTGAGCAATATCAAACTGCTTTTGCTTTTTACTTCTACCCAGCCTTTTACACCTCTCCACAATTGTCTTCATCCATTCACACAACCATCCAACCTCACTTCTCAAAAGCTCATACACTACCACTTCAGTGCTCATCCAGCCACTCTATTCTCCATCCATTATATTAACTTGTCCACCATCTTCACAGTACAAAATCTTTGAAAATTTGGCTCAAGTTGTTTTTGTGTATCTCATCATCCATATGTTACTGCATTATTTAATAATAAAACTTTTTGTTGTTGCTGTTTTAACTTCTATAATTATATAGTTGAGCAGCTGGTCAGCTGGGAGAGTTACTCCAATAAACAGCATACTTGCCAACTTTCCATAAGTGAATTCCGGGACATTAATTTAATTTCATATCGGCGCGATTTTTCGACCACGCCTCCTAATTAGCGTGCGCCTTTCCTCCATTAATTTTATACGCGTCGACCTAACTAACCGTCATCATAGAGGTAGTATTCTCTGTAGATTTCTGGAAGAGGCGGTTGAATTGATCCATTGAGAATTGATCCATTGAGGGCAAGATAAAAGAACAACAGAGGTTTCGTCAGAGGATTCTCAAGCCTTGAAAGAATGCTACAGACCTTAGCTTCCTCACAGGACAAGAAGAATGACTTCAAACCATCATACGGCCTGAGGTAACGATTCACACACTTCAGCAAGCTGAGCCATCGTGTGGGGCAATGCTTCAAAATCACCCCTGGCTCAGTGGTGAAAAGTGGACACCATAGGATGACAAATTGCTGCTTCCTCTTGCTGCTATGGAACTAGTAGAATATGTCGATGAAGAGCTGATCAATGTTCACTGGGAGTACCTTCAAACCAGCTTTGACTGTTAAATCAGGGCAGATGCAACCAACATCATACAAAGTTAGGATCTCATCCTTAATCAGCTTCTGCACACCTGACCTCACTCCTTTCATAACATTGGTGGTATCAGACATGAAAGACACTGCATTGTCAAAGCTGAGCCCATTCTTAGTCAGTGACTCCTTCAAGGCTTGAAACAAGTTGGTAGCTGTATCAATGTTCACAACAGGCATATCCAAGAATCTCGTCCGTACTTCACCTACCTGTGGATCAAGAAGCCTAAAAAGAATTATGCAAGACTTATATCCTTCTTGTCATGGGATTCATCAATCATCAAAGAGAATGGACAACTTGACATTGACTCCATAACTCTCTGTGTGAAGTAAGGAGCAAGAGCTTTCTTCACTATGGCGGTGGTTTTGGTGTGGGAACAGGATAATTTCTTTACAATTTCAGAGTCTGGGAACATCTTGCTGAAAAGCTTGGTGGCATGGTTACTAGACAGAAAGGATATGTTGTGCGTAGCAACAAATGTAACCTCTGCTTCGATTACTTGATCACTTCTCTGATGTTGGAAGAGAGAGGTGATTGGAATAGTTGATAGCACAGCCTTTGACATATCCTTATGTTTCTTGCTCTTGAGGTGAGATGTGACATCATTACGGCCACCATGGGTAACACCAAAGTCGATTGCATACAGAGTACATCGGGCATACAAGTGACCTAAAATGAATGCAAGACTACTGACATTACTATTGCATTGCCACAAGCAGCACACTGTACCCATGATGATATTATTTACCCTGTATTGTTATTATATTATTTACCTGTATTCCATGCTTACTTTGTCAATCAATTTCATTATATATTTTTTATTTATACCTTTGAAACTCTTGCCTATCCCCTGAAATTCTTTGATCCATTTATTGTCAAGATGGCATTCTCTCCTGCTTCTTTGCTACACGCCATTTTGCAATTATCAGATAACGTGCCGAGAAGTTTCACGTGAGTGCCGATCCTCCAATCGAAACAGGGTCAAAGGTTGTTTCGCACACCCGCTGGAGCCGTAATTGTTTATCTGAAGTTTTTCTCTGCTAAAAAGTGTCCTGTTTTTGTTGCTTGACGAGTGTTAAAGGACTAAACTAAACAGGCTTGAGTCTGCAGTGGCCATCTAAGCGAGTGGAAGCGCAAGGTGTGCGTAGCTGTAAATTCCGGGACATTTCCGGGACAAGGACACCACCGGGACAAAGCTCAAAATTCCGGGACTGTCCCGGCCATTCCGGGACGGTTGGCAACTCTGAAACAGTAATATCAAGAGCTGCACCAGTCTAGTGTCAGTCTTTAAGTCTGAGCTTCAGCAACTCCAGTATGCATGTTACCTCTCTTTTATTTTATTTTTATCTCTTAGTTTGCTGATATCGGAGTCATCTCCAGCTACAGCCTCCCACAGAGCCTTGGTAACAGAAGCATAGAAGAATTTCACGAAGAGCAAGGACTCCACCATTAATATCTGATTCCTAACTGAATTTCTTCTCGCTAGTCTGCCTTTTCAGCTCTGAACATTTCTTTCCTCTTCTGCTAACACAGCCCTTGCTAATTTTTCTCTGTTCTCCAGATGCTCTTCTTAATTAGCCCTTCTCTTCCTCTGTATACCTGTTGCACTGGCACTACCCAACTTGGACTTGCAGCATTTTGCATTAGTGACAGTTGCTTCGTGTTGAGCTCAGTAGAGTGACGCATGCACACAGGACAAGTAGCCGATATCCACAGAGGTTTGTTTTCTCTTGCAATTAATTCTAGAAGTCAGCAATAAATTAGCACCGAAAATAACTATATATAAATAGTGTTCTTCAAATATAGCAAGACAAACTTAGTTTCGATGAGTAGTGGTGATGGCAGTTACTATATATATAATGTGATCTACTTACAGCACATGGTTAGGAAGTGTGACCTTTGATACTGAGGGGAATATATAATAGCAGATTAGTTAACAGTTACTACATTCCTATATACCTATATATTATATTAGCTCTTAAATGTGAAATTTTTCCCATGTGCTGCTGCTCCTTGATGCTGGGCTCTGTTCATTTCCTTTATGTTTTGTTGAAAATTGTTTGCTTTGCTGATTTCCATAAATAGATCTCGTGATGTTTCTTGATACTCAGAAAGTGGTGTTCGACTAATCTTGCCATAATGGCAGCAGTTCACGGTATCCAAATCTAAAGTGTGGCAATTCTGGCTCAGGGTTGACATTGGCCCAAGGTTGAAGTCTGCATTGTTAGAACTTTCACTTGTATATACTTATTCTTCTAATCTCTGCCTTTTTACGTCCAGCTCCCTCCAGATATTTCTTTCCTTGTCTGTTAATGCTTTCTTCTCTCTCTTTCTTAATCCCTGAAATTAGGTCTAGTGGTGTGGGACATGTAGTGCGGTACATATGGGCCTTGGAGAGTTCTCCTTATCTTCTTGAGTGCAGTGCATATGCATGGCTGCATGTAACTACTCTTCTCTGTCCATAGCATCTCTCCACAGGATCAAAGAAAGTTGAGACATGGTCATTCAATGTTTCATGTGTGGCTGCAATGTCAGGCAATATTGACCTCATCATAAACTCTAGTATTGTAATAGCAATTACACTGTCAAGAGGGCATACATTCTTTTGCTGGTGCAGCATATCAAGACACTCCCAATTTGGTGCAGCATTTACCACTCATGAATGCATTTAAAGACACCCGATTTGCATTATTTTCCGTATATAGCTCTTGTGTATGCTGAGGTTATGTGTTTTTCATCTCTGAAGTGTTTCTCAAATACTAGCTCTCTCTAAAAAGTGTGAGAATGGCTAGAGATATGGAAGAGGCTGAAAAGAGTCTGAAGGAGCTGGAGAAGGATACACATGTTCCATCTGCCGGGAGCACTACACTCAGCCCAAGGTCCTCCCTAGCCTTCACTACTACTGCAAGCACTGTATCCTCAAGCTAGCTCTCAGATCAGGTATAAACCAGCCATTCTCTTGCCTTGAGTGTTGCAAGGAAGTCATCCTTCTTGAGGGCAATGAAGACAACTTCCACAGCTTTCTTTGTCAACCCCTTCAACTGTATGACAAGCAGAAGAAAGCTCTTACCAAGGAAGAATTCAACAATTTAACAGCTTTGAACAAGAAGAAAAAGATGATAGAGGGGTTGACACTTCTGAGAGAAGTGGTGTCTAGTCTAACTCATGCTGTGGAGGAGATAGAGAATATGGAATGTGAGTTAATGGCCCAGGCAGAGTCCATCATCAAATTTTTTTATTACTTCCTTTGAGGAGTTCCACATCATTGAAACATGCAAGTACCAACTGTTGGAGGAGGCAGAGGAGAGCAAATGGAAAACCTTCAAGGTAAAAAGAGGAACATGTCCATTTCTGGTGCCAAGATCCAGAAACCAGAGTATTGTGGACTACGCCAAGCAGTGTGTCAACAACAGTTACAATGATGGGATCATGTGCGTGCATGCTGAGATTGGCAGTAGAATCAACAAGAAATTGAAGCATATGACAAGCCAGGGAGGAGCCTTATGCCAGTAGAGGAGATGGACATAGGGGTAGAGATGAGGTGTGCTGAGGCACTGGAGAAACTCCTCTGGACCCAAACTATGATAACTCAACTTCCTGTAAGTGTTGTCCAGAAAAGCTGAGTTAGACAAGTTATTAGAAGTCTTCTTGTGCACCACTCAACTGTTAGCAAAATGTACTGTTCAAATAGACTGCCACATGCTGTTCTGTGAATCTCTCATATTATGTCGAAGAAATTGGAGCTGACCAATATCGCATTCTGTTGATAACTTGCCGTGGACAACACAAACTTACAGTTTCAGTTAATGGGCATGAAGTAACAGGTAGTCCCTTCCATGTATTTGTCTCCTTCCCCCCTACTTCACTAGACCATCTTCTCAAGTTGTGTTGTGATCTAACAAAGATTACTGGTATTACTGTCAACTCAGTAGGTAAGATTCTGGTCACTGAATGTGAAGGAAATGTTGTGGTGTTAGATACAGAGGCAAAGCGATTGAGATGTATCAAATGCTCTGTTTATCCAACATTTGCAAAGTATTGTGTAGACAACGAAGACATCATATATTTCACTGATGAAGGCACTAATTGAATCTTCAAGTCCAACAAGAACAGCAGCAACATTCAAGTGCACAGAGTCTGGCAATTGAAAGGTCCTGGACATCTCGATATTGGTGATGGTTACTGAAGTGGCAATGAAGGTAGGATCTTGGTGTACGACAGAGAACTGAAATATGTGAGACAGATTGTTGGTGCACATTGTGTTGCCTATCTCCTGACAGTCATCAAAAATGTATGTCAGCGACCGTGGGAACTCAAGCATTCAAGTCTAAAGTAACAATGGTGAATTCCTGCGTGGCAGAATAGTGTGAAGAGGTTGGTGTCTCCATGTTGTGTCTGTAGCTGGTCAGTATGTGTATGTGGGTGTATGTAAGATAGTCGTGTTCACCACTGAGGGAGACTATATTTCATTTGGTAGTAGATATACTATGATGCTGTATGTGTTGGTCAATAGGTTTGTATTTGCTAGTGGCTATAATATGATTGATTTTTATATTTTCCCAATTATTTCATGAATTATAATCCTTCATTCTTTTATTGTCTTCCAAATATGAAACTTCTAAGAGTGGTACCAAAGCAAACCATCAATTAAATACGGGTGGCTCTTGCTGCCTACAATCTCCTGCTCTCAGGTTACTAATAGAGGGAGGACTATATAGGTATGCATTTGTGCTGGAAACACTACACAAAATATCAACGAAGTGAAAATAGTGGCCAGTGCCCATAAACAAAGTTTCCCAGTCCTTGACTACTAGTAGTTGGTTGGTTTCAGTTATTTATGGGGAGGGAAGAAAGAGTAGGTCAAGGACCAGAACAAGGTCAGTCCACTTAACTGCTGGTGTTTTGAGTGGGAAATTAAGGTATTTTTGAGAGTAAATTTAAAGCAGGAAATACAAGCAGTACACAATTTACAAAGTCAATTTTTTAAATGGCCAAAGGCAAGATATGCTCCAGAGTCCCACGACAAGATAAAATGACACAATGTTTCATGAAGTTATAACTTATGACAATATCTTCAGCAAAATTTCAATAGTGTGGATGGGAAGGTTACAATCTTTGCTGGATTGGTTTCACCTAGAGCACTACAAACTACATGACCCAAGTAATAGCATTCTCTCATAGCATTTGATTCGCTGTCAGGTCATTCTCCTGGAGTCATTGCCGCTGTCAGGCCATTCTCCTGGAGTCATTGCCGCTGTCAGGCCATTCTCCTGGAGTCATTGCCGCTGTCAGGCCATTCTCCTGGAGTCATTACCGCTGTCAGGCCATTCTCCTGGAGTCATTGCCGCTGTCAGGCCATTCTCCTGGAGTCATTACCGCTGTCAGGCCATTCTCCTGGAGTCATTGCGCACATACTCCCATGCTCTTCCAAGGTCTTACCGAGGTCTTACTAAACATGAAATATCATCAAGGTTGGCTGCCTAACTCCTAACTCCAAATCCTGTAATAGTTTATCCGTCTTCTTGCAAGTGCTCCATTGAGTCCAAAGTTCCAAAGGGGCATCAATGGAACAAACCCTTGGAATAATAAAGGCTATTTTGCTGCTTCCTCATAGGTACTTGCCAACAGCCTCCAAATGTAGTGATATATCTCTGCCCATTCCGGTAGTACACACGACGTAGTGAATTCTGGGCCGTGACCTGCAAAGTAGCGTGCCAAACACCCTGCGGAGGATTCCTCTTTTACTTACTGCGCATGCGCAGAGAAGGATTTTCTCTTGCCTTGTTCGGGACTACTCAGCACTGTGGAGTGTTGTCCCTGAAGCGAGTTTCCTGCGTCCCACGCACAACCGTACTCGTAGTCAACCTGTATGGGGAAAGACCCACTTGCGAGTTTTCGTCTGTCAAGACCTTCAGCAGAGCGTGTAGCCGATAAATATATAGCCTCCCCGTGCTTCAGCAGAGGGCGTAAATCTCTGCCTAGTCTGAAACGGCCGAAGCCTCTTGAAATAACACTGTCCGACAGTCGGGATGTGTCCTAGTCGCTACTACCCTGCTAGGCTGGATAGCGGACTTAATTTGTTGTAACTTAAGAGATACAAAGAGATGATAATAATATTACCAGGCAACAGAAAAAGTTAGTGAGCATGCTCATTCGAAACTAATAATATCTGAGCTTGAGAATGTGTATAACTGAGATAAGGAGTGTGCATGCGCGAGTAACAATTTAATCCTCCCGTGGAGGCGTAGCTGCTCCATAGAGGCCAGAGCCCGATCATCCTGGGGGGGCCAGAGAGAGAAGATCCTCTTCATCCTCCAGCAGTAGAACTAGCTTGTGAACTGCCCTTTTGAAGGTGCCTTTGCTTGTCCTGACAGTAGCAACTCTGACAAGTCCGTCATCTCCTGCGTGGACCTGAGTTACTCTTGCCAGTGGCCAGCTGCGTGTGAACAAGTCGGTGTCTTTGATTAGCACGATATCGCCGGTACCGATCGAACGCTGAGGGTGTTTCCAACGTCGAATGGCTTGCAGAGAGGAGATGTATTCCTTGCTCCACCTTTGCCATAGATCTGCTGAGAGTCGTTGTTGTAGATCCCATCGGGTGAGTCGGTTGAGATTGCGGTTGGAGAAGTCTGAGACTGGGCAAGACTTCAGTGCTTTTCCCACCAAGAAATGTCCTGGGGTGAGCACTTCCACTCCGTCTGCCGGTGCAGAATCGAGCGGAATGAGTGGCCTGCTGTTCAAGGCTGCTTCAATCTCTACTGTGACTGCATACAAGTCGTCCATCATAAGAGTGTGTGGTCCAATGATCTTGACCATTAGGAGCTTCATGCTCGCTTCCCAGAGTCCCCCAAAGTGAGGCGACCTAGCTGGGATATGCTTCCACTGCATGTTATTGGTGGTGCAGAATCGATCCAGTGCTTCTTGAGTGACTGGTGACTGGATGAGTTGGTAGATCCCTTGGAGCTCGCGTTGAGCGCACCAACGAAGTTGCTCCCGTTGTCGGTAGTAAAAGTAAATGGATAGCCTCTCCTTGCGATGAAGCATCGGAGTGCAGATAGAAATCCTTCAGTTGTGAGATCTCTGACCACTTCTAGGTGGACTGCTTTAGTGGCCATGCACACGAATATGCAAATGTAGATCTTCTCTATGACTCTGGAGCGAGTCAATCCGCGCCTGACCATGAGAGGCCCAGCGAAGTCTGCTCCAGTGTGGTGGAACGGTGTAGATGGAGTCACACGACAAGGTGGTAGCTGTCCCATCCTCTGTGAGGTGGTCTTTGCATACGCCTTCTTGCAGCGCACACAAGCCCTGGACACTCCCTTGACGAGGTGTTTTAGACCTATGATGTGAAATCTCAAAGAAACAATAGCAAGTAAAGCCGTAGGGCCAACATGCAGGTTGTCAATGTGTATTTGTGTACACAGCAACTTAGCAAACCGGTCAGACCGGTGAAGAATCACTGGGTGTTTCTGACTGGCAGTGGCTGATGATCTCTCGAGCCTGCCTCCCACTCTGATGAGTCCCTTTTCATCCAAGTATGGGCATAGATGCAGAAGGGTGCTTTTTCGTGAGACGACTCCGCCTGCTTGCAGTGCATCGAGATCGGATCTGAAGGATCGTCCTTGGCTGAGCTTGAGCAACGTCTCCTCCGTCCTCTGAAGTTCGGATAGTGATAGTCTGCGTGAGAGAAGTCTCTCCGCTGCTGGCGTCTTGCAGTTGTTGATGAAGCGGGTACACCAGCACAAAATGCGCTTGAGGTTCGCATATGACGAGAAGGCCTCTGTAAGGTCTATCAGTGGGATGGCAATCAGGACAGTAGGTGGTTCTTCTGACTTGACTCTCTGTTTCTTCCAGTCTGTCCTACACGGCCATTCTGATGGCGCGAGGCGGAGCCAAGTGGGACCTTCCCACCAGAGCCTGAAGTCTACAAGGACCCTAGGAATAGCGCCCCGAGAAGCCACGTCAGCCGGGTTGCAGAGTGTGGGTACGTGTCTCCAGTGTTCGGCAGGCACTCTCTGAACAGTTTCTCTCACTATGTTGTGCTCATAGAGCATCTCCTTCCCAGGAGGCTCATGTAGCCAGCAGAGGGTGATGGTTGAGTCACTCCATGCAAAGATGTCTGCAGGTGGGATATGCAACACGTTAGCAACAGTACTGAGTAACTTACTGAGAATGTTTGCTCCTAAGAGCTCTAGCCTCGGTATAGTAGCCCCAGCGAGGGGTGCCACCTTCGTCTTAGCATAGAGTAGAGCTGTTGAAACGGTCGTGTCAGTGTACAAGACTCGAAGATACACAACTCCAGCATATGCCGCTTCTGAGGCATCACTGAAGCCGTGCAGCTGCATGCTTCTGACCGTCTTCCTCTTCTCCAAGTGATGTCTCTGGATAGGGTGCTCAGTGATGATGTGTAGATCTTGCCTCCACTTTCTCCACTCCTGTGCAATGGATTCTGGAACTGGGTCGTCCCATCCTAGCTTGAGCTTCCACAAACGTTGTAGTAGGACTTTCACCAAGATGGTGCTTGGGGCGAACCATCCCATGAGGTCGAACGTTCTTGCGACATCTGATGCAATCTTCCTCTTGGTGGGTCGATCCTCGGGAGTGAGCACTGGAGTAGCGACATGAAGTGTGTCCGTTTGAGTATTCCAGTGGACCCCCAAGGCCTTGTGGCACTCGGCAGGGGGCGAGAAGAGCTGCAGGTTCTCCTCTTCTCTCATTTCCTCTGGTACGGACTGAAGTAGTTCTGGAGAGCTGGACCTCCACTTTCTCAGCCTCATGCAGGCGTGATCGAGTAGTGCGTTCAGCTCCTCCCGAATCTCTACTGCCTCTTCGATGGTGCTGGCACCCGTTAAGCAGTCGTCCACGTAGAAGTGGTTCAGCACTATGTCGGCTGCTCTTGAATGTTCTGCCTGATGGTCAGATGCTGTCTGGCGCAACACCTGTGTAGCCAGGAAGGGTGACGATGTGATTCCGAAAGTGAGTCTTTTCATCCTCATTTCCGTGAGTCACTCTCCGCAACAAGATGGCTGTAGGAAACGGTGTAAGTCTCGATCATCTGGATGTAGCTGGATCTCTCGAAACATTTTAGAAATCTCTGCCGTCATGCCTATGGAGTGGGACCTGAACGACAGAACAACATTGGTTAACAAGGGGTATAGATTGGGACCTGGCAGAAGTATCTGGTTGAGAGAGATTCCTGTTGAAGTCCTAGCAGATGCGTCGAAGACGACTCGTAGTTTGGTTGTCGTGCTGGACTTTTTCGTGACCCCGTGAGCTGGTAGATAGTAAGTTTCCGACTCAGGTTTACGCAAGTCTTCTTCAGGCACTGGTTCAGCGTGACCCATGGCCTGGTACTCTAGCAAGGCGTTAGTGAAGTTGCCAAACTGCCCCTTAGCCACCAGAGATCTCTTGTTGGCGTGAAAGCGTTTCACTGCCTGACCTCGGGAGCAGCCTAAAGGGAGAGAAATAGATCTGCGTGGTAAATTGACAATGTATCTACCCTCCTCAGTTCGGGAGTGAGTGGTCTTGAAGTGCTGCACTGCCTGCTGCTCCTCCTCTGAGGTGTGGTCTGGTTCACTGGGTGGTTCTTCCACTTGCCAGAGAGCTGCTAGCAGTTCGTCGGTTGTTGGGTCTGCAGTATTGACGTGCAGACAAGGTGGATGTTCAGTTGTAGGTTGGTCTGGGTAGCATCTGCCGCGTATGATCCATCCGAATGTGGTCTCGAGAGCATGAAGCATCCCATCTGATGACGAGTGTTTACCTCGTAGCATGATGGTATCCACATAATCTGACCCGATGAGCATATCGATATGACCAGGTCTATCAAAGTGTGGATCTGCCAACTCAAGGTTTTTAATGAATGGCTTCTCGCGAACCCCGTGCAGCTGCATTCCTGGCAAGTCACCAGTGATGTTGTTGATTATCACAGCACGGCAGTCCACTGCAGGACGTCCAGGTGGAACGAGTGCCAAGTCTGCCTTATAGTGACAGCTCGGAGCCTCGATCTGGGATATACCAACCAGGCTGGTAGTCTCCTTCAATTTGCGTACTTTCAGAGATTGAGCCAGCTTTGACGTCATGAATGTCAAATGAGAGCCACTGTCGATGAGAGCCCTGGCTGAGCGTCTGTGTCCTCCGGACTCTACAACGACCCAGCAAGTACTGATGAGTGCCTGCTGCTTAGAATGTACTGTGTAGCATGCTGGTGTAACGTGAGCATTGGTGGCGGGAGGTGCATTAGGAGGCTGGCCTTCGGTTGGGGAATTCTGCTTGCGACGATGCAGTAGGGTATGGTGTCTTTTCCCACAGTCTCTGCAGGATCTGTTGCTAGAACAATCACGAGCAAGATGGTTTAGAGACAGACAATTCGTGCAAACCTTCAGCCTAGAGGCTGTGCTGTTTTTGTCCTCCACTCCTTTGGCCTGGAACGTCTCGCACATGTAGAGAGGGTGAGGCCCGTCGTGGCACAGTGCACAGTCCTTGCTGCTCTGATGCAAAACTGGTGGCTTCCAAGGCTTCCTCTGTTGGGCGACCGCAGGTGGCTTGGTAGCAGGAGTCTGTGTGGTGGGTGATTTTACAGCATCTGTTCTCCCGTAGAATCTCATCTGATACCTGCGAAGATACTCTGCAACATCCTCAAACGTAGGAGTCTTCTTGTGCTTGCTAGAGTATTCCGTCCAGTCCTGAAATAGCTTGGGCGGCATGATGAGTTCAAGGATGAGTGTATACAGTGTGTCCAGTGTGGCATCTGTACATTCCTTGAGAACAGCTATTGATGTCTGAAATAATGAGATGGTCTTGCTGATCCCTTCTGAGGTGAGATCAATAGTGTGCTTGAGAACAGCTTGCAAAGAGGTTCTACTAGTCTGTCTCGGCTGATCGTAGCGATCCTGAAGAGCTTTGATCGCTGCATCAAAGTGTGCTCCAGATCTTGTGACCGACTCGATGATGAGTTTCGCTTCCTCTGTCTTGACCGTCATGTTGAGAAATGCCAATCGGTCGACGTCTGTGAGACCGTCGTCTTTGGAAAGCGTGTTCCTGAATTTCTCCCAAAAAGGACGCCAGCCCACGGCTGTGCCATCGAAGTCGGGCAATGGCATATGAGGTAGTCTGTCAAACTTAGACATTCCTTTGGGTTTGGAACTGGAGACTGGGGCTGAGGGTGCAGTGTCCTCGCCGTGTCTGAGTTGTAGACCACGTAGGTCCCTGATGAGTGCTTGGATGCCGTCCATCACTTCTGGGCGACTGGAGATTGTGTCTGCTGATTCTTGCATCTCAGACAATTTCTCTTGCAAGTCCCAAAGTGTGGGGGCTACGTGGCATCCGTCGAGTTTGGGCAGGTCTGCCAAGGAGTCCATGGACCGTCTGATTGTTCGGCAACGTCTGTAGAGTCTAGCTGCCTCTTCTTCTGCCTCCAGGGCTGACCCTAGCGTGATCATCCGCGTGCTTTCTACAGAGTAGTCGGCTTCTTCTCCGTCGATGTCCACTTCCTTCAGAAAGCTGACGATGGCGTCATGGACCACATCTGCAGTGACCGTGTCCTGCAGCAGCTTGTGTCGACGTACTGAAATCCCTTTGGCATCTAGCTCTTTGGTAGGCTTCGTCTGCAACTCCCTAAGATAGGTATCACACCGCGTGGTGCTACGTAGCAGATTAGATCTCTTCTTCTTCAGGGTCGGCAGATCCAGCTCCGCGAACTCTGCTTCCAGTCGTCCTCTGTCTTCAAGCGTAGTCATGATAAGCTTGCAGACACAACTGAAAATGAATAAGAGATACAAGATTTTTAAAAAATGTCAAGTGACAAATGAGGTGGTGAAAAGATGGTGAGTGTGACAAGAGAAGTTCACAAGTCGTCTGTGTTTCTTTGCCACTCCAATCTTTGTTGGTTTTCCGGTTCTCTCCTGAGCCTTGGTCGCAAGTATGCTGGCAGCAAGATAGTATCCGGCTCGAAGGACCAAATGTCCGGGACTACTCAGCAGTGTTGTCCCTGAAGCGAGTTTCCTGCGTCCCACGCACAACCGTACTCGTAGTCAACCTGTACGGGGAAAGACCCACTTGCGAGTTTTCGTCTGTCAAGACCTTCAGCAGAGCGTGTAGCCGATAAATATATAGCACCACACGTCTCCCCGTGTCTCTAGGCTTCAGCAGAGGGCGTAAATCTCTGCCTAGTCTGAAACGGCCGAAGCCTCTTGAAATAACACTGTCCGGCAGTCGGGATGTGTCCTAGTCGCTACTACCCTGCTAGGCTGGATAGCGGACTTAATTTGTTGTAACTTAAGAGATACAAAGAGATGATAATAATATTACCAGGCAGTTAGTGAGCATGTATATAGTGAGCATGCTCATTCAAAAAAAAAAAAAAATAAAAAAAAAATAAAAAAATAAAAAAATTAAACTACAAATTCACTCGCTCCTCCAACAGTAGACATTTCTACTTCAACCGCATTGCACTACTACTATGGAATGCACTGCCTCCTATTGACATTTCACAATCACTATTATCTATCAAGAAACAACTGGTACCGTACTTATGGCATTATTTCCTAAATCACTTTGACCCAGCCGATACATGCACTTTTCACTATCTTTGTCCTTGCGCACCATGCCATATGATCAATATTAATAGGACCCCTGATTAACTCTGATTAACTCTGTATTGTTCCTTTTACTTTTTCTTTTCTTCATTTTCAGGCTTCACCAGTTCTTGGTTTATTGACCTTCAGCAATCATTATTTCCAATATCACTCACACACATTTCACACCTGTCAACATGGCTGTAAAGTTCATAATAATAATAATAATAATAATAATAAACTAATAATATCTGAGCTGAGAATGTATAACTGAGATAAGGAGTGTGCATGCGCGAGTAACAATTAATCCTCCCGTGGAGGCGTAGCTGCTCCATAGAGGCCAGAGCCCGATCAAGTTTGACAGCGTGCTTGCCAAATTTATCATCCTGGATTTCTCTTAGCGTGCATTACTTAACAGTGTTGATTGCTCCTAGCTATATATCTAGCTACCTGTGTATCAACTTTTGGCTGCATTTGCAGATGGAGCGAACAGAGAAAGGCTGTGGAGTACATTTAAGGAAGGTGGAGCATTACATCAAGCATGGCACCTATAGTAGTGACACTGAGCCCAAGGAATACAGTGGTACTAGAAAAAGGAGTGGCAGCTTTGATATCATTGGTATGTACAATATCTGCTGGACTGAAACGCATGCGCTGTGTCAAAGGACAAATTTGGCAGCATGACACGCTGGCAACGGCGGGCGGGTTCCCGACTGGGGCAGCAGCTGGGAAAATGGCTTCAGCACTCAAAAAGTTAGCTCAGCTATTCCGAAGGCGCAGTTCTACTCTCAGAACAAGTAAGCAGAACATATACAACGTACGCACGCACACACACGGGAAGGCTTCAGTCTTTCAGAGCGGTGCTAGTCGTACATCCATGTTTACTGTCTTGCTTTTTAATAAGGACGTATTTTAGGCTACACCCTGTTACCTTTATATTTTTTAAACGATATTCAGAGTTCTGGCTCTTAAAAAATTTGCAATGAGCTATATATATACAACAATGACAATAATAACAGCAATAATAATAAAAAGAATAATAATTACAATGATCTTCTCAATAATCAACTTGATTTTTTTAACTCAATGTTTCTACTAGCCTAGTTGATTATTGAGAAGATCATTGTAATTTTGTATGTCAACTGAGAGTTCACTGAGAATAATAATAATCTACTATATACCACACTCCTACTCCTGCCAATAATAATGATAATAAAATATATTCAAATTGTTTTAGGACAAATTACATCTTGTCCACTTATAACCACTGATGAAAATGAGCCCTTCAAGTATGTAATACAGCAGTTGGCAGACTATCATCTCACATCAGAATCCACCAGCTCAATTGAAGAGAAGATTGATGGTATAAATTGTGACTGTTGATACAATTATTAACACTAATTTTGTCTTGTCACTATAGGAATAGAATCAATTGGTCACTTAAGCTGGATGGGTAATTTGGCCACAGTTGATGTAGATTATATAATATATATATATTATATATTAGGAGGGATTGAGACAGCAGAATTTACTGGGAAATGGTATTTTTTAATATTTGTGTCAATCCTGGAAGATAAGACCTCTCCTGATATCCTGAAGATTGTATGTTACTTTACTAACGTACTGGCTGTAGATACCAATTGATATGGAAATGTGATATATATATATACAAACATGGCTAAAATATGGCTAAAACACATATTCTTTTCTCTATCATGTAAACCAGCAAGTCATCAAGTCTGTGAGTGAAATATGTTATGGAGTCAAGTCAAATCAAGATCTGGCAAGGTATGCTGGGCATTTGCATCATTAAACACTTGTGATGAAATATTTCTATTTCTATAGGGAGCTTTCACTCCTCAATCTCATTATAGAGTATGGTGCTTCTATAATGTATGAAGAATCAGTAAGTTAGTTATAATTAGAATGAGACATTCATGTTGTGATTGTGACTATTCTTGTCCTTATGTCCTTATCATGCAGAGAAAGTGGTGCCTCCACACACTCTTTTTCATTCTTTGTAACAATATAGAAAATCAAAGAGTTGCGATTGAGAATCCAAAATTCAAGGTAGATTTTGTCTGACCGTATATTTTTGGGCCAAAATTAAACATAGTGATGTCATCTATGTAATGATAAGTGTGGCTTGTTACCTCTTGAGGCACAAACTTTGATTTACACCACAACAGATACTGCATATAAAAATCCACATCTGCATTACCACAAGATTTAGTAACTTGAAATGCAATTAATTGACTCTATTGCATGACACAACTAGTTAGCTAGTAACAGGAAACACTATCAAACAACAACAACAACAAAAAGCACATGACCACAACCATTACCCAGGTTATTTATTATTATTATTATTGTTGTTGTTGTTGTCGTCGTCGTCATTGTCATCATCATTATTATTATTACAATAATAAATACACAGGCAATATCAGAGTGTTAATTAACACTGTGCAAATTATAAAAATAAATAATAATTACTACATACATTTTACATTAGAAGTAACAGATAAAGTGACATACCCAAACACAAATAACCAAAAAAATACAAGCAAACAATCTAAGGCAAAGTCCCCAAAATAGCTGCAGCATTACCCCGCCAAACTTCGATGGCCACACACTGCAGCAGAAAGGACTGTGACCTCGGCTCCTCCAACTGTCCGCGAGTCGTTTGCCAAGGTTAGTGAAAAAGGCTGCAGCTGCAGGGCCCAAAACTCCCGACGTCTCAATGGCCAGAAGCATAAATAGATGAACAGAGTCCAACTCTTTATACTTGGTCCTCTTGTGATGCTCAGCTTCGGTGGCCACGCTGCCAGCCTCAACACTAGCCAAAGCTAAATGGGATGGTGCATAGGTGTCTGGGCATGTAACATCCCATACTAGTGATCGACCACACTTCCGTGGGACCAAACTGATGCGATCCGGCCATTTGCCATCTGATCTAAACACTCCATTGGGTTTGAGTTGAGATGGGATTTTCGCAGCATCCAAACTTCTCTTGACCACCACATTCAGAGAGGCATGCCTTGGATAGCGACCCTGGCTTCTACGGCAACTCAGGCCATGTGTGCCTTTAACATCAACTTGTTCACCACAATGGCAACACAAATGGGGTTGAACTAGAGGTGCACCTATCCTCAATCCCACTGCAATCCTAAGTACCTTGTCCTCCATCCTTAAACCTAGAGATGCCACTGGGATGGCATTGAGCCAAGCACCAGATTCTTTCGTGCCGCAGCTAGCAAATGTGCATGAGAAGTTTCAGAATGAGCATCACTTAGCAGCTGATCGAATGTAGCCTGAACTAAAGGATATCCCAAGCTCTCTGCTGAGAGGACTCACTTCCTGCAGGGAGTGAAGCATCATGACTTTGACACCACATATCAAGGGCATAGCCCTGAAAAGTACACTCACACCAGACAACCTTTCTGGAAGGATCTGATGGATAAGATCAGAGCAGACAGCAGCTGATGCAAAGGAAGGGGGAAAGTGCAACTGCACTGCACCTCTGATCCCAAGACCACCCGAATGCACTGGAAGTGATGCCTGTGTCCATGCAGTCGCTAAATTCAACGTTCACTATCTCACTCACTATTCCTCTTTGCAGCCTGTCAAATGAATGTAGTAATGGAGAAGAGAAGGAAGGAGATGAACGTAAAGTTTGGGAATGCAAATGGCATGTCGGAGGAGATGCAATGCATCATGAGCATGAAGATAACTAAGTCTCTCTCCCAAAACACGCAATGCCTCTATCTTCTTCCCAAGGATTGAATCAATGCCTTCTGCTCCACCAATCGGTGAACCCAACAGGGTAGATGACTCTAGGCTCCTTACTAGTGGTCTCGGCATACCACTTCACACTTACTGTGGTTCAAAGAAAGGCCTACATCCTCAGCTAGAAGCTCCACTCTCGAAAGTCATGCACTATGTCCTCCCAATTTCCACCTAATGTGATGTCGTCCAGGTAAGAGATGCAAAGTTCTGACTTTAGGTCCTCTACTACTGAGTGAATAGTGAGGCAAAACAACTCTGGGCCCAAGGGATCACCTCGTCGTCGTCGTCGTCGTCGTCATCATCGTCATCATCATCTCATCATCTCATCATCATCATCATCATCATCATCATCATCACCACATCATCATCACATCATCATCATCACCACATCATCATCACATCATCATCATCATCAATCATCATCATCAATCATCATCATCATCTCATCATCATCATCATCATCATTTGATGTAGCTGGTATATATTTGCTAGTAAATAATTATATGACTGTTCCACTATAATGCTTATACTCTCCTGTATGTAGAAATGTGAATGCAGTTATTTGCATTAGGAGTGTGTGGCAATGGGATTGGAGGACAAGTGGTCTGGATGGGAACATAATGAAGCAGCGGAATTAGATGCCATGACCGAAGTCTGTTCTTAAGGACATGGAACTGCATTGTCAACAAACACAGCCAAGCTCTGCAATGTATATATATAAATTATACAATTTACCAATAATTATATATAATATTCTTATCCTGATTATATCATGGGTATGTGCAAAAACTCTAATTAAACCTAATTAAATACTCTCGACAGATACACTGGATAATCACCTTGTATAATAGAGGTTGCTTTTTCCAGTTGACAGAGTACAGCTTATGATCTGTGGAGAAAGCAAGTTCCATCCTCCAAAACGTTCTCCCAAAGCCTTAGCTATACTTAGTAGATACATTAACCGACTAGCAGACCTAACAAAAATGCATGTGTAAACATAGCACCTCATGTGTTAATGGTAAAAAAGAAATAATTCAAAATTTGAGGTACAAGTGACATTCTAGTTGGTGTTTTAGGTTAACTCTGAAAAAAGAAAGGTACACCCTGTAACCAGTTAGATAAACTTTTTTCATTTAAAATCATAATTATATCCTCGTTAAAATGGTAAAGGGTCATCTAACTTGTGGTCTGCTGAAATTAATTAATATTAGCTTATCTCAGTTGTCATGTATTAATTTTTTTCTTTAATTTTTTCCTTTTTCCCTTATATTAAAAGCCACTTGATTGAAAATTAAAAACAGCATTTTGACTGGTTGCCCTATATGTATATATAGCCATCATCAGAGTGAAAAGATCCCTCCACAAAACTTAACAAAACAAATAAATATAGAGTCAATGTAGGGTCACAAACAGTGCTCAATGCTAAGAAGAGCTAAGAGCTTATATAGCCAACTAATATAATAACCAATTTATGCATGTATTGTATTATAATAATGTTTGTTGGTTTTTCTTTTTATTGGACATTGTATAAATTATTATTTGTATTTGTTATTTGGTTAATATTTAATTAATATTTAATTGGTTAATTGTATTTAATTGCATAAAATATAATAAAATTAAAAAAATTAAAAAAAATTAAAATAATAAAAATAATAATTAATATCATTTGGAATGAAAATTTCTCTGTCTGAATGATAGTACTGATAATGTTGCTTTATCCACTGGTTGAAAAGCTTCTTCATCAGTACTACAACACAGGGCTCACTTGAATGCTCTGGACATGGTAAAACAAGAGGACTTACAGTTTCATCCATGTGCTTGATTACTGCCAGCACAATCTTGAAGACTGGTATCATCACTTAGTGTGTCTTCTAATTTAGAAGTACTCCACTATTAGACTCAGGCAATCTCTCATTTGAAATCCCTGCTTGCTTAGATTTGCTAGTTTTCCAGCTTGAGAACAAAGTCTTGGACATGATGAATACTAACATTCAAAACTGCTAGGCACATGTCCTATATAGTAAGGCTGTCACATGGAAAGCCGAGACTAGAAGCTGTAAATCTAGTCTTAACGATTAGTAATTAGTTGTTGCAGTAGATAGTTTTTAAAGACAAAGTTATATATATATCTTGACAATACCTCGGACACATGCGTACATCATGATACATGTCTGTTATATAGAATATAGGGATGGGCATGGCAAGGGCAAGAGGGAGGTGGGGTAGAAATGCAATTACATTTTATTAAGATAGAGTAAAATAGTTGTTACGTTAGTTATGCTAGTTAGCTGCCTAATTATGCATGTCAAATTTTGGTATGTAAATGTACTATATAAGCTAGTGACTATAAAATTAGGGGGGGGGCATAGCCCCCCTAATAAAATAGTGGGGGGGGGGGGGGGATAGAGCCCCCCCCCTCCCCCCTTGTGCATGGATACTCACCAAATTAGAACTACCTTTTCACCTTGATGATAATCATTCGGCGATGTTAATAATACGCCCATGCGCGACAATAACTTTTCCATAGATACTGAGGGTATCGTTTTGTTCGCTAATTATTGATGGCACAGTCCAGTACAATACGGAGACGAACTGAAAAATGTCAGTATGCTCAGTAAGTCGTTATAACAAAACTATTTTATTGAGAAGTTGGTTAAAAGCGTCTGCCAGTAAGAGCCCATGTTTTTTTTGTGTTCGATGTTAGATACTCTCATTCCATTGTGGGAAAGTGTTCGTTGTGGGAAAGTGTTATAAGGTTTTTAAGGTGGTATGGCACCCAGCGGGTCTCTAAACATCCTCCCACACACAGGCATAATTTTGTAGCTGTAGCGGAAGTGTTTTCAAGATGATGTGTCATCCTGCGACCTCTAAACGCTCGAAGGTAGTGTTTTTCTAACGGTGTGGAGCCGGAGGAAGCCTCGCTAGCAAACTGCTTGTCTCTCTTCTAATGCCACTAATGCGGCTAGCGAAATTTGTTTAAAACGCATGCGCAGGTATATCTTTAACAAAATGGCGCCGGTTGTAATAACCGTTTCCTAGAGCATGTCACTACATAGGCTAGCCTATGCCTATCCAGACATTTTTGAGCAACATAGCTGTCCTAACAGAGAAGGTCACCTTTGTGCAAAGTCAAGGCTACCACATACACAGTACACCAGTGACCTATACAATCAACTAGCTAATTACAGTCCAACATAATTATACTACTACTACTACTACTATCATTATCACTTTACAGTACATATATATATATATAGAAACATGAGTGATGACCATGATTCATAGGGAGAAAGAGTACTGACTGTATACAAGTCAAATCAAGTAGCTAGATTTAAGTGGTGGAAGTTAGGGGGGGATGGTATATATATTAGTGCATTTGTTATATGGACATAGAAAATGATAAGAGCATGAATTATTTGGATCAAAGTTTGAAATGAAGTGATTAAGAAATAACAAGTTTAGTTGATAGATAATGGAAGATTCAAGTCAATACTAGGGAGTGAGACGAGGAATGCGAGTGAAAAATGAGTGGAGGCTCTTCACATTATGAGCATGGACATGTTTGATTTTTTGACGATTAGTAGATTTGGTAGTTATGGTGGACATAGAAATGTAATTAAGAATATTGAAATGTTCAGATGTTTTTATTGTGGAGATTTTACAACAAATAAGATATCATTTAGTTCCAGAGTCATCATTAGGGGAAGAATTTTAAAACTAACAAGGCGATATTTGTAGTCTGATAAAAAATCTCTGAGGATAAACTTAGTTGCTCTTCTTTGGATCTTTTCCAATGGGACAAAGTCTTTCTTGAGATGAGGGCACCAGATTGTAGAGGCATACGTGAGTAGAGACTTCACTCGAGTGAGGTAAAGTTGTTTCTTTGCACTCGCTGTGTTGCAATGATGGAAAGTACTTCTAAGAAGTCCCAAGGACTTGTAGGATTTACCAATTATAAATGATACATGGAGACTCCATGATAGGTCAGATGAAATCAGAACTCCTAAATCTTTGGTGAAGCTTTTTCTGGTAACGACCGCTTCTTCAATAAGTAATCAACGTTGTACAATGGTGAATTACAGAATCTCATAAGATGGCACTTTTGATTATTGAAGAGGAGGTGCCAATCTTTCGAAATCAACTTGTAAAGAAGCTGTATCGGATGGAGATTTTAGTGACTTAAAACACTTAGTATCATCAGCATAGAGAAGTGTAGATGAGATTGAGGTACAAGAAGGAATATCATTAATGTAGATCAAGAACAGAAGGGGACCAAGAATACTTCCTTGGGTGACACCAGAGATCACACTGCATAGCATTCAGCTGTTCAGGAGGATGGACCAAAATTTATCCATCTCCACCATGACCTTCTCTGTCACCACTTCACTATATACCCAATACACCACACCACACATTCCCCCCTCCCCCAGTACCGTGTTACTTAACCCTCCTACCTTTTCCCAACACAATGCCACCTTTCCCTCTATACTAACTTGACTGTCAGGCTTAGGCTAAGTTCATGTGGTAAGTGGGTATCAGTCATATGCGGTGGTGATATTGGTACCTTGTCAACCAAGAAATGGGTCATATCCTCCCATACTCCACTATCACCACACACACACACCTCTCATCACTGACCATTCTGCATCTCTTCTTGTCCACCAACAATGCTGCTGGATTAGTCCTCAGTCTGAACTGCGCAGACCTCTCCACCACATGTACCATTCCTTTTCTAACTTGTATCACTTCAAAGTACTAATAACATCTGCTTATATATACCTCCCAGTCCTTATTTCTCACCTTTATTATATATTATTTTATTTTATTAATCTGCAGTTAGCTACATGGATTTTAGCAGCAGTGGCAGTTATCCACTTTATCTTCACAATTGCACTAATAGTGGTGGCTGTGCAAGTATGTCGATACAATCATATCCGGAATAAGGAAGTCCGCATTCATCCTTTTCCCAAACACTCACAAGAAGGTAATAGTTATATGCCCAACACACATTTACAAATGTCTTGTAAATAATGGTTGTTTAATTATTCCCACTGAAATGGTAATAAGTTAACTTGGTTAGCTGTAACCTAGGTCACTGGAAGCTGTTATCAATATTAAGTGTTGTTCACTTACCCAATGCTGTGGTAATTTGCATTAGTTATCCATCTAAGATCTACAAGGCTTTCAATATGGCCAGTGGAAGCAATGCTCACTACTATATCTAAAACCTTATTGAAATAGCTGTGTTGTTATCTAGTATATACACAATTAGAAAACAAAAAATTATATATCTACACTCAGAGAGTCCCCTTAGAATTATTATTAGATATATCTAGCTCTGGTGCTGGATGCATATAACACAATAGAACTTAGGTTAGCCATGCTACTGCCAGTATAGAGCTCTTTCAACACAGCACTGGATTTCCTTGCAAAGGCTATAGCTACTAAGAGCAGCTGTAGCTGCTATTGGTCTAATCTTTCAATCACAGAGTACAGATGATATTGACCTATTGTTGAAAAAACTCGGCACAATTTGCATGACTAGAAACAGTGTAGAATGTGTTTATATGTAATACCATATTTTGAGAATGCTTTCTGAAGTATAATCCTATTAAATATAACTGTTCTTATTCACTAGTGACACTTCAAAGAAAGTGGTCGTTACCACCAAGTTCACCTTTTATTATAACCACAACTATATACAAATGCACAAACTAAAAAAAGTGAATGAATGGCTTGATGATGTGGAGATTCATTGCTAAAAAAATGTGTTCCATTGAGTAGCGACTCAGTGATATTTGTGAGAGGTAAACTGTGAGTGTGTGTGTTTGTGAGTGTGTGTGTGTTTGTGTGTGCGTGTGCATGTGTATGTGTGTGTGTAGCTAAATTGAGTTCGACATTACATTTCTAAAACTCAGTGGAGGAGAGGTCAAAGGTCAAACAGGATAATTGTGCTTACATGATTTTGCTTCATTGCACATGCACAATAACTGAAAAAGGTGGCCTAACCTATATAGCTCTGGCATAAATAGAAATCATCTTCTAAGTTGCATAAATGGTGACTGAGATAAATGAACACATTTGATGAACTCCAGTAACCTTCACTACATTTGATAACCCCTGCATTACAGCTGTTCACATTCACACAGTTACATTTGCACACACCTGTCCTGCCTCTCACGCACTTTTATTGTAGAAATAAATCTAACCATACCAAAATTTTCTTTCAGCTTCACCAGTATCCATTCACAATATTATAATAATCAGAGTAGAGATAACCATATTAAATATCCAACTTTTTAATCCTAAAATTTTAGAGTTCAGTTCGATGCACACAACTGGGACAGATGAACCACCTAGAGACAGCACGGACAAGTTGCAACAGGCAAGTTCAAGTCACTCCCCTGACATACTTATGGAGGAAGAAACCCTGGAAGGTCCTTCATCAAGAATAAGTAAGCCATAAATATAAATTATAAATGGTCTTATTACTGTTTGAACCTTCTGAACTGATACGTTATGTTACTCTAGTGTGCCATTACTACTTGGATCTTCTGAACTGATATGTAATGGTCCCATTACTATCTGAACTGATATGTAATGTTACTGCAGTGTAATGATTCCATTACCTTATGAACTGATATGTAATGTTCCCAATGGAAAGCTGCACTCCACTCCCACTAGCATGTTCCATGGTGATCCTCTGAACTGATATGTGATGTTACTGTAGTGTAATCCCATTACATAATGGTCCCATAACTGGTCCCATTACCATCTGAACTGTTCCAGTAGAGTAAATGGCCCATTACTATTTGAACCTTCTGAACTGATATGTAATGGTGCCATTACTATCTCTGTATATATATATATGCTACTGTAGAGTAAATGGTCCCATTACTATTTGAACCTTCTGAACTGATATGTAATGGTGCCATTACTATCTCTGTATATATATATGCTACTGTAGAGTAAATGGTCCCATTACTATTTGAACCTTCTGAACTGATATGTAATGGTGCCATTACTATCTCTGTATATATATATGCTACTGTAGAGTAAATGGTCCCATTACTATTTGAACCTTCTGAACTGATATGTAATGGTGCCATTACTATCTCTACTGATATATATATATATATATAATGCTACTGTAGAGTAAATGGTCCCATTACTATATATTTGAACCTTCTGAACTGATATGTAATGGTGCCATTACTATCTCTACTGATATATATGCTACTGTAGTGTAATGGTTCCATTACTACTTGAACCTTCTGAACTGGTACCATTACTATCTCAAGTAATGGTCCCATTACTATTTTAACCTGATATATATATATATATATTGTAGTGTAATAGTCCCATTACCATTTGAACCTGATATGTGATGTTACTGTAGATCCGTCAAGGAAACTTTTTTTAGCATGAACACAAAATACTGACAATATTTACCTGATGCTGATTTTATATATAGCAGCTCTTATTTACAAATAAAAAAGAAATAGTTGTTACCAATTATAGTATAATCACACTGCAAACACACGAGGAAATGGTTGGAAGTTGGTTGATGCCACATCCAAACTAAAAAAAGTGAACGAATGTATTTGAAGATGTAACACTGCTCCAAACACTGAGGAGATCAAACGGTTGTGTGTGTATGGCTAAATTGAGTTTGACATTAAACTTAGTGGAGGAGAGATCAAGCAGGATAATCATGCCTACACTGATTCTCTTGCATACACAATGCACAATGACTGCAAAAAAAGGTGCATTTTGCAACCTAACCTAGTTCTGGCATAATAGAAATCATCTTCTAGTTGCGTAAATTGGTGACTGAGACAAATGAACAACATTTGATGAACTCCAGTGTCTTACACTGCATTACAACTTTCACTGTTCACATTCACACATTTACACATTCACACACACAGTTATATTTGCACACATTCACACAGTTATATTTGCACACATTCACACAGTTATATTTGCACCCATTCACACAGTTATATTTGCACACATTCACACAGTTATATTTGCACCCATTCGCACAGTTATATTTGCACACATTCACACAGTTATATTTGCACACATTCACACAGTTATATTTGCACACACCTGTCCTGCCACTCACACACTTTTATTGTAGAAATCGCATCTGTCCACCAAAATTTGTTCTAGTCTTTCAACTTGCCCAGCATCCATTCACAATATTAAATCTTTCAGTCAGGTTAAGATAACACTTATTAGTCGTCCAATGTTTTAATCCTAAAATGTTAGAGTTGGGTTCGGCGCACACTGGAACAGATGAATCACCTAGAGACAGCACAGTCAAGTTGCAGCAGGCAAGTCAAAATCACTTCCATGACATACTTGAATCACCTAGAGACAGCACAGTCAAGTTGCAGCAGGCAGGTCAAAATCACTTCCATGACATACTTGTTGCAGAAAAACCCATCGACGGTGGTGATTCTCCAAAAATAAGTAGGTCATAAATATAATATTAAAAAAGCTAAATGGTCTCATTTACTATCTGAACCTTCTAACTGATTTATAATGTTACGAATACTGTTATTTCTCCTTCAAGGAAGCCTTAGCTAGTAGTTGATTTGGCCTTGCTCAGCGTACAGCCAGAAATGCATGGAACCAATGTGTGAGTGTTGTATATAGCATATTTGAAATACTTCTGATTTGGTTTATTCAAACAAGAGTTGTAGCATTTGCTTGATTGTTAGTGTACGATATACTAGCTTATGATATACTAGCTTATGTGTACTTGCCAACCATTCAGGGATTTAAAGTGTCATCCAGTGATTGTGATTGTCACAAAAAAACCCTCCAGGGATTCCATTAATTAGCCAAGCAATAGTGAATAGTCGCTATATAATATAATAATTTTTAATTAATTCAGGAAAACTTGTCAAAATTCAGGAACATTTGATCCCCGATGCAGGGAAGTTGCCCTTGGAGGATGGTAAGTATGTACTGAGCATGTGCAGTTTGGAACATACGAAACTTCATGGATTCCATTAATTAAAAAGCATTAAAAAAACCACAATTTTTCACTGATATACTAACTGTGTTTCAAGTTATTGTTAACCATTCTTGAATTACTTTTTATGCTGCTCTCGTTGTATATTGGTTGAGAAATGGACGAGAAGAAGCATTAAAATAATAACATGGTTCCCATAGAAGTGCATTGACAACATATAAATGTATCTAACTCAGTCAATTTTTAAATAATATCTGGAAGCTCTTTATTTTCTCTATCATATGGATAATTCAATTCATCCCTTTTCTCATGAGGTCGAGTCCAGTCTGTGTTCAATTCACATGCTAGCATTGAAAATCGCTAGTAATGAATGTGTTTACTTTGCTCATTAAATGGCAAGTGTTGATGACTCACCCTTATGGCGTAAAGTGATTTCTAAGTGTTTTAATGACCTCAGTGCTATTTAGACCATTATGCAAATATCATTGCAGAAAACGAAAACATTATTGCATTTTCCCACTGGTCCTCCCTCCTTTTTTAGTTTCACATTTAAAAAGGTCTCTTTATCTGAATCCCAAGTGTTAATTTTTCATCTTCCCTCCTTTTTTCTTTCCCCCCTCTGTTCACTTGGTGACTAGGTCCCTGTTCGATGGTGAAGTCATTCACTTTTTTCCACCCACATCACATTTTCATCCTTTAATTCCTCCCACTCTCCCCCACCTATTTCTTTACTTTCCCCCCTTTTTTTCTTTTCCTCCCCATCCTTAATAATAATTTAATAATAAAAGTTAGCTTTTTCACAATTAATCCAGGGAAACCTCTCGAAATCCAGCAAGATTTGAGTTCAGATGCAGGGAAATTGCCCTTGGATGATGGTAAGTATGTACTGAGCATGTGCAGTTTGGAACTTAAAAATCCAGGGATTTCATTAATTATTAGCTAAGTAACAGTACATAGTTAAGTCAATATAGTAATTATTATAATCAATTCAGAAAAAGTTCCCAAAATTCAGGAAGATTTGAGCTCAGATGCGGAGAAGTTGCTCTTGGAAGATGGTAAGTATGTACTGACTATATATGTGCAGTTTGACAAAATTGGGATTCCATTAAGTAATCACAAGATTCGAGTAATAATTATACTAGTGACAGTCAGAGTAATTTTTGACTGTTAACCCCTGGATATGATATTGGGTCACGATGAACTTACCAAGGAAAAGTTATGCCTCTGGAACGAAAGCTCTGCATTTGTGCTGTTTGGTAACTTGCATCAAGGAACTGGAATGAATCATTTTCAACACTTGTTCTCTCTTTACACTGAAGTTTAAACTCCAACCTCCCAGGTGATTTATCCCAGGCATATGACATCATCTCCATACCCACTCCATTAGAAGACAAGCCAAGCATAACCTAACTCTTCAAAACTTAACAAAACTACGTGAAGGGGAACAGAATCTTGAAGACCGAACAATACAAGCCCAGATAAGACATGAGTCACAAACATTCGCCAATACTTCCAACAACTGTAAATCCACTTTTGCTATTTACACTCTATTTCCAAGAAAAATGTCATCCCTATAAGCACTTCAACAACACATATTCCTCTTTCCCATTTTAAAGGGATAAACTGTTTACCGAGTACTTTCATTCAGCTAACCAACCAAAATCTATTATTCCAGAGTCATTCGACTTCTCTTCATCTAGCAATATATCTTCCATCAAAACTTTGTGAAATCTCATGGTATGACAAGGACATAATTATTTATCATCCTTAACTCTCTAGACACCTCTAAAGCCATTGGTCCAAAATTATTAAACTCTCGTCTAATCTCTATGTACCAATTACTCTGCTTCTGTAGTATACACTTGGCCAACATTACCCGTTATCAACAATAGCTCTCTGTGCTTAGTTTTAGAAAAGGTCCTCTTCAATGTCATTTTAATTCACATCTTACCCATCATTTCTCTCAAATAACTTGGCTTTTGTATGAGACTGCTCATGTCTCCAACAACTTCTCACTAACTTCATCCTAATTCTAGGAATCTTACTACTTACAATTATCATAATATTAGATTTTAAGAAGGCTTATGGCAGTATTCCCCGTGAGGGGCTACTAATCAACTAGCGAAACTCTGACATCACTGGTTCACTATGACTCCTCTCAAAGACTACCTAACTAGCAGATGTCAACTTACATCTATCAATGGTGTGTTCTCCGTATTGCCTATTCCTTCAACGGGTCCCGTATTGTTGCATCACTTTTATTCACTAACAATGACTTGCCTCATCTGTCTCAGCTCTTAAATGTTTGCAGATCACTGTAAGTGCTTGCACACCATCTCCTCTCCATAAGACTGCCTACTTTGCAACCGGCCCTAGATTCACTGCACTCACAAGAGTGACTCTGAAAAGCCCATCAAAGTACAAACATTTTTCAGTTTCAACTTCTCTTGAGGCACCCAGTTATAATTACCTTCTTAATGAAATACAGATCAGTAATACAGCCCACCACCGGGGACCTTTGATTTCACTAATAACCTTTATGGTCCTACCACTACTCCATCATTATCACTATAATATTCTTTACCTTATCCGTGCGCTATCTCACCTCACCATCCCGTCCTCACCAAATTACTATGTATACTTTCCTTATCAGATCTCACCTTATCTGCTGCAGCCAAGTCTGGTACCTCCATCTTCGGACATCATATCACTAATAGGTTCAGTGACACTCAACCAAGTTTTATTCTATCTAAACAACTATTATCTAGATAATCCCTCAAGTTCCCTCCTTTATCCCTACGGCTGGACATCACATTTTCTCATCAACTGCCTGGAAAAAACACACACCCAAGATCACTTCAATGTCTATGACTATGTTCAATTCATGTCTTCTAAAATCAGATCTTCTAACCAAAGCTCAAGTGTCTACTTCCTAATAACCACCTCAACTTTATATATTTCAACAGAGTTGTCAAACTATGGAATGCCCTGGACCTTAATTAACCTCTCCATCTTCACCTTGAAAAATTGTTTGAAAACCTAGCTCTGGGACCACTTTACCAGTCATTTCAATCCTGACTCTTTGTCCAAGCATTAAACATTTCTCTCTCCTTAACTACTCTCACTTTAGGGCTACTAGCAGCTCTTGTTGGTATACTTTCAGCGTGCCTAAACTATTTCCTTTCACATGTCATTACAGGTGCTATAAAGTCATATAGTACAAAATTGGATGTGTGATTGCCTATAGCATAAAAATGATAATAGATTTTAAAACTGAGTATATAGATATCTTTAGAAGTTAGGTAGTTCTTAGTTTGATAGCTAAGTAGAATGACAGCACCTTGTATTCCCTTGCCACAATCTAATTCAACACAGACTTCTCATGCAAAGATTATTCAGGTAAATTTGGCCCAAAGCAGAGCTGACTTCACTCATGTCCAAGTCATAGTCACTAGTATCAGTAATAAAGTCTCCTGCACTCCAGCACAAATATTTTTCCAATGCTAAGTTCCATTTCTCTTGTGTAAAAGTAACTGTTTTGTTAGCTAAATGAGAAACTGAGCAGGCTCAAATTTTTGTTTCTATGGTAAAATACCAAAAACAGTAGCAAGGTGCTAAAATACTGGGCTAAAATACTGGGCATCAGTATGGGAACACAATAAACTAGCCTAAATCAATGAATAATTGAGTTCTTCCCTACGTGAGTATCACTTTAATACTTTACACTGTATAATTAACTAAGAAATAGTGAATATGTAGTTTAGATAGATAACAATCAATTCAGGGAAACCTCCAAAAATCCAGGAAGATTTGAGCTCAGATGCAAGGAAGTCACTCATGGAGGATGGTAAGAATATACTGAGCATGTGCAGTTCGGAACATACAAAATCCAGGCATATTAACAATTATTATCAATTCAGGGAAACCTCCCAAAATACAGGAAGATTTGAGTTCAGATGCAGGGAAGCCTCTCTTGGAGGATGGTAAGTAGCTATATACTAAACATGTGCAGTTTGGAACATACAAAGTCCAGATATTACATTGATTATTAGCTAAGCAATAGTGAATAGTATCACTAACAGTTATTATAATCAATTTAGGGAAACCTCTCAAAATCCAGGAAGATTTGAGCTCAGCTCCAAAAATCCAGGAAGATTTGAGCTCAGATGCAGTGAAGTTGTTCTTGAAGGATGGTAAGTATGGACTGAGTATGTGCAGTTTGGGACATGAACACCATTAATTATTAGTTAAGCAGTATATAATTTAGCTAACAGTTATTATAATCAATTCAGGGAAACCTCCCAAAATCCAGGAAGATTTGAGTTCAGATGCACTCTTGAAGGATGGTAAGTATGATCGAGTATGTGCAGTTTGGAACATACCATTATTAGCTAAGCAATACTGAATAGTTGGTTATATAATAATAAATTCAGAGAAACCTCCAAAAATCCAGGAAGATTTGAGCTCAGATGCAGGGAAGTTGTTCTTGAAGGATGGTACGTATATATGTACTGAGCATGTGCAGTTTGGACATGAACACCATTAATTATTAGTTAAGCAGTATAGCTAACAGTTATTACATGCATAATCAATTCAGGGAAACCTCCCAAAATCCAGGAAGGTTTGAGCTCAGATGCAGGGAAGTTGTTCTTAGAGGATGGTAAGTTTATTATATGCAGTTTGGAATGTACCAACTCAAGGGACTATTAATGAATAATTAGTTATATTATAATCAATTCAGAGAAACCTCCCAAAATCAAGGAAGATTTGATCACGGATGCAGGGAAGTTGCTCTTGGAGGATGGTAAATTTGTTTGAGTAGTGCAGTTTGGATCCAAGGATTCATTATTAGCTAAGCTATAGTGAATGAAGAGTTGACTGTTATAATTATTATATTCAGAGAAACCTCCCAAAATCCAGGAAGATTTGATCACAGATGCAGGGAAGTTGCTCTTGGAGGATGGTAAGTTTGTTTGAGTAGTGCAGTTTGGATCCAAGTATTCATTATTAGCTAAGCTATAGTGAAGAGTCGACTGTTATAATTATTATATTCAGAGAAACCTCCCAAAATCCAGGAAGATTTGATCACGGATGCAGGGAAGTTGCTCTTGGAGGATGGTAAGTTTGTTTGAGTAGTGCAGTTTGGATCCAAGGATTCATTATTAGCTAAGCTATAGTGAAGAGTTGACTGTTATAATTATTATAATCAATTCAGAGAAACCTCCCAAAATCCAAGATTTGAGCTCAGATGCAGGGAAGTTGCTCTTGGAGGATAGTAAGTATGTACATGTACTGAGCATAATGCAGTTTGGAACATACAAAATCCAGGAACACCATTAATTATTAGCTAAGCAATAGTGAATAGTATAGCTAGCAGTTATTATAATCAATTCAGGGATACCTCCCAAAATCCAGGCAGATTTGAGCTCAGATGCAAGGAAGTTGCTCTTGGATGGTAAGTATGTTTGAGTATGTGCAGTTTGGGGGCTCTATTAACTATTAGCAATTCAGAGAAACTTCCAAAAATCCAGGAAGATTTGAGCTCAGATGCAGGGAAGTTTCTCTTGAAGGATGGTAAGTATATACTGAGAATGTGCAGTTTGGAACGTACTAAATCCAGGGATTCTATTAATTATTAGCTAAGCAATAGTGAACAATTAGAGAAACCTCCCAAAATCCAGGCAGATTTGAGCTCAGATGCCTAGAAGTCTATCTTGGAGGATGTAAGTATATACTCAGTATGTGCAGTTTGGAACATACCAAATCCAGGGATTCTTAGCTAAGCAATATACAAGCATAGTATATAAATTAACAATTCATTAACACCTAATTAATACATGCTAGATATTAACAGTAGTTAAAATAATGAAACCCTGAGCTCAGATGCAGGGAAGTTGCTCTTGGAGGGTGGTAAGGATGTACTGAGCATGTGCAGTTTGGAACACACAAAATCCGGGAACACCATTAATTCCAATAGTGAATACAGAGCCGAGGTCACAGTCCTTTCTGCTGCAGCATTTGGCCATCAAAGTTCAGGGGGTAATGCTGCAGCTATTTGGGGGACATCGCCTAAGATAGTTTGTTTGCTTTCACTTGTTGGTTTATTTATTTACTTGTGTTTGGACGTGTTACTTTTTCTGTTACTTCAAATGTAAAATGCATGATTTTTTTATAATTCACACAGTGTTAATTAGGTGTTATATTGCCTGTTTATTATATTATTAAATATGTATAGCTAACAGTTATTATAATCTATTTAGGTAAACTTCCCAAAATCCTGGAAGATCTGATCTCAGATGCAGGGAGATCACTCTTGGAGGAGGATTGTAAGTATGTAGTGAGCATTTGCAGTTTGATAACAAAACTCCAGGATTCCGCTAAGCAATAGTGAACAGCTATTAATAATCGATGCAGGGAAACTTCCCAAAATCCTGGAAGATTTGAGCCCAGATCTAGAGAAGTTGCTCTTGAAGGATGGTAAGTATGTACTTTGCATGTGCATTCTCAAACAATGCCTCTGTATGAAGTACTCCTTATATATCCATGTGACAGTAACATGGTGCATTTTGTGCTTATATCTGAAGCATTTTTCTTGCTAGCAAGCCCCAGCCGTGTATGTTGGATTGGAATAAGGAATATGTAAAAGGAACAAAATGCTGCAATGAACTTGACCTGATTCCTCGCCTAACTTAAGGGGGTAGTCTACCCAAAACTGGTAAAAAAACGTCTGTTGACTTTGAATGCCCATAACTTTTTTTAAATAATTGGTTTGTGTAGATAATGTTATGCTCAAATTGTTGCTTGTTCTATGTGCTTTCCAATGATATATAAAATATCTCTAGAGGCATGTTTTGTCAGAAGATGCATGCAGAAATGCATGCATCTTCAGAAACAGGGACCCTCCTTCTCTTGGCAGACCCCCACTACTCATTTTTAAAAATCAAAAGCTGTAAATTGGTTTGTGGCTTGTCAAAGCTAACAGCTGTGATATCAATGATTTTATATTGCAATAACTAAAGTGGTTGTTGAATGGCACCGTGCCGAATTTGATTACGCGCTAAAAATACAATTTTAGCGCGTAATCAAATACGGCACGTTGCCATTCAACAACCACTTTAGTTATTGCTGTTAGCTTTGACAAGCCACAAACCAATTTACAGCTTTTGATTTTTAAAAATGAGTAGTGGGGGTCTGCCAAGAGAAGGAGGGTCCCTGTTTCTGAAGATGCATGCATTTCTGCATGCATCTTCTGACAAAACATGCCTCTAGAGATATTTTATATATCATTGGAAAGCACATAGAACAAGCAACAATTTGAGCATAACATTATCTACACAAACCAATTATAAAAAAAGTTATGGGCATTCAAAGTCAACAGACGTTTTTTTCCAGTTTTGGGTGAACTACCCCCTTAAGTGGGAGAGGAATGGATGACTAGCAAGACTACTGTGACTGATGTAGAATAATAAGTCACTTTGCAGCTAAATGCTAGCTACCTAGTTTAACCAGAACACTACAGAAATTAAGAGCAAACACAAGGCTGGGAGGGTGGTTTAATACAGTCAGGGTTATGGGAAAGTACAATAATTGACAAAACTTTTAATCCTAACATGTTAGAATTGGGTGTGGTGCAGACTGGTACTGGAATGGCTAGCGATGCCATGTTCAAGTCACGGCAGCAGGCAAGCACTAAGCAGCTCCCAGAATTAATAACAGTGTTGGAAGCCGTGGGGGGGCGTTCTCCAGAAATAAGTAATCAATATCAATAATCATCTCATTCACTCACTATTAGAACCTTCTCAGCATTTACTTGTGCCACTTGGACTAACACATCATGTTATTGGTTGGTTTTTGTTCACCTTTATTCACCTTCAAAAAATCTTTCTCAATGTGAACACAAAGTATTTCAAGTATTGACACAGACACTATTTTGTACTGACACTGACTGTAGCTACTGTTGACTTGTCCTTGCTCAACACACAACATGAAATGTATAGAGTACATAGGGCCCAGTATGCACAGCATGCGAATGCTGTAGCACACTTGGTATACGGATGACTGGCTTATTCAAACAGGTTATTATTTATACAACTTTCTTGATAATCAACTAAAATATACTCACTCAACGTTTCAGCTAATGCTCTAGCATTCATCAGGAGGTATTAATTCAGGTACTAAGTTCACTGGACAAGAGTTTTACCTCACCGTGATTATTTGTTAGTACATGTAGTTAGTTTATTAGCCTGGTGGTACACTGGGCCTGTGTAGTTTCGAAACAATGACTCCATGATGTCCTTTATGTTGATACTCTATCTGTGGCATTGTTACATTCTGCATTTAGCAAAATTTGTCTTACCATCCAGCTCCTCCCACTTGCGTTGGAATAGGAACTGGTAAACTTAATTGGTTAAATTCTAGTAGAACATTTTCACTAGTTATATAATTGCAGAGCAAAAGCAATGAATATGCTGACATAGGTAAGAACAAAATGCTGTATTGTGTTTGACCAGATGTCTTAATTAGTAGCACATTCGATTGGTTTGACTCTCATTTTAAAATGGTGGATTCAAAATAAACGACAAAGCTTAATCTCAGTAAAACTCACCGTGGCAGCTTCTTAGTATCCTAAATGGCCAATTTTAGGTCTCAAAAAAACTTGCAGCTTTGAAGCCACCAGCCACAAAAGCCATGAAATTCATCTTGAATATACAATATATTTATCTATCTGCTTCTATCTACCTACTTCTACCATCCACCCACTCACACACGGCTTACATTCCCTACGTCTATTCATTACAGATGCGTCCAAATTGTCCAATGCATTGCAGCAATAATCTATTTCTTGATTAAGTAAAATACTTGGTGCAATATTGAGCCTAGTTTAGCTGATTCAGCAGCTGGTGTACATACACACGCCACCACTGTTTTCAATGTTAATGCAGTTACCACCATGGTTGGTTATGCATCTACAACTGTAATGAGGAATGCTGAGGAAAGTCCCCACTATTGTACACATAGTTTTCAGTTACGAAGCTTATCACTAACTACTTTGATTTTATATCTATTCTTTTCTAATCGACTACTGAATATCTAACCTATATACCTACCCTTGGTAGCTTTTGATATAGCTAGCTATCTAGATAAAGTCTGCTGCTGATCTCTAAACTACCTATACATCTATACAATAACAAACAAACCTTTTAAAACACAAGAACTTTGATTAGTCACCTTGTCATTAATTCAAACAGCACTCGAGTGCTTGTGAATAGCTATTGTCCACACATGTACCTCTGGCTGTTGCACTGGTCTAGGGTTGATCCAAAGAAGGAAGTCCATAAAAAAGAACTTGCCGTTTGACTATTCCTCGAGCCACAGCTAGGCTAGTTGCAACTCAGTTGAATAGCTGTCTGGCCCACACTGACTGGAGTGCTTTGCCCCAGACTGTCAAGGGTGCTTACAAACTCTGGAAGCTTGGGATCATTTTTTTTGATCTCCGTTATTGTGGCCTTTTCAATGCTGTACTCTTCTGGGAGTCCAGCTCGAGTGGTTTCTTTCGATATCAAGAATAGCCAACCGATTTGTTCGTCCTGTCACTCTAGCTACCCAACTAATTTTTCCCCCCTGGTAATGATCATTATCATGTTTTACTGACTTCAACCCCCCCCATAAAATCCAGATTCCTCCAGTTGCCCTCCCTTGGGACAATTTTCTAAATGAACCCCTGGCAAGGGTATCTGTATCTTACCTTCCACTGTTGCCATGACTTGTGGATATGTAAACCAGAAACTCGATCCTTAGCTAGCACGGTGCTAGTAAAAAGAGGGATTTCCCTCATCCTATCTGACATCTCAACACTGCAAGTGATGTAGAAAGGGGGTGGGTGGGGCAAAGGCTAGGCTTTTGGTGAACGGTGTAGCTTCTCACTGGTCGACAAGGCTCGGGGTGTGGCTTCAACTGTGCACACGGTTTCCTTTGTGCCCGCACCTGGCTGCTCTCATGATCCACCACCAACATTTTGATGTGTTCCTAATTATTAAACCTCAACAAACTCTCAGTTAACATAACAGAGTTTATAATGACCTAATCAACTTGAAATTTACTCTCTCAACTTCGACTAGATGCTCTAACCTTCATCAGGATAAAAGGCTAGATCATCTAGTCGAAATATCAAGAGAGTAAATTAGGTCAGGTCGAACAAAAAAAGTTAAACCTCATTAAAAAGTTGTAAATGAGAATCCTAAATTCAAGACATATTTTCACATTTAATCTTCTCCCTGCCACATTATCCATTTTTGGGGCTAACTGCTGCACAAAGTTGATTAAAAATGCATCAACTTTCCGGACTGACTTAAGACCCCCCACCCCCTTCCAAACAGATGTATTGGATATAAATTTTCTTATATATTATACACACATGCATATTGACTAGGAACATGTGGCAATGGGATTAGAGGACAAGCGGGTAAATGCGAAGTAGACAATATATATTCCACTAGTAATTACACATATCATATATTGGTTGTCAATCAATAGATAGAAGTGATTGTACACTTGTAGGTTAACTATACAACAATATCTCACCAGTTGCCACTAAACTGCTGCAGTAAGTCATTTGAAATGAAGCGGTTATATTTGACTATGCCTCCATCTCTAATAATCTGGGACAACACTCTAGCAATGTTTCGACTATCATCAATGCCGCTGTGTTCTCTTCCTTCAAACATGAGCCCCAGTTTATCCAACATGCTCGACAAGTTGCCGCTCCTCATTTGGTAGAAGGAAGAGAACATCTTCCTCACGTCGATCCACTTGGTGGCGAATGATGGGAAGGGAATGCTGGCCAAGACACACTGTGGAAACAGACATTCCTTGATGTCCCATGGACTGCAGTGAATAGAAAAATATGAATTATGAATACAAAAAATTGGTCTGGGACAAGGAGATTCCCTTCCCACCAGAGGGTGTTCTAGATATTAGATAAGTCTAGTTGCAATTTCATTCTTGATCAGCACAAATGGGAAGGATATAATATGTAAGAACTAGATGGCAGACACAGCCCCTGCTGCAGCACTGGCCATTGAGCATGATTTTAGAAGGTCCTATATAGCATCAAGGAATAGATGGAGACACAGTCAGCACTTGTCATTGAGCATGGTTCTAGAAGGTCCCAGCATCAAGGACTAGATGGCAGACACAGCCCCTGCTGCAGCACTGGCCATTGAGCATGATTTTAGAAGGTCCTATATAGCATCAAGGAATAGATGGAGACACAGCCAGCACTTGTCATTGAGCATGGTTCTAGAAGGTCCCAGCATCAAGGACTAGATGGCAGACACAGCCCCTGCTGCAGCACTTGCCATTGAGCATGATTCTAGAAGGTCCCAGCATCAAGGACTAGATGGCAGACACAGCCCCTTGCTGCAGCACTTGCCATTGAGCATGATTTTAGAAGGTCCCAGCATCAACGACTAGATGGAGACACAGCCCCTGCTGATGCACTTGCTGTTGCAAAGTTTGAACAGTATCAGGCACAAGTGGACACAAGGCACATCATCAGTCAGTGCCAGGCACACGCTTGCACAGGAGACACCAGTTCCCACAAACACAGGGATGATGTTTGCAGGCTCTAATACACAATAGGGCATTAATAGAAGGCTGTCAGCATGGTTAGCCTGCTGTCACTCTCAGCTCAGATGGGGAACAGTGTCTGCCAACAGTTCCAACAGAGACCAATTGGTCAGCTCTCAAACAATGCATGGTAAGGTGTAAACAAAACATCAAAGGCGATGGTGAAGCAGTTGGCCTTACTAATGACCCCAGCCTGGGCATGGTTGCTGGACTAGAAATTGCTAGGGCCATAGCAGAGTTCCAAACTGGACATAAGCATTGGGGATAAGCGAGTAGACACACATTATCATGAGCAATCAGCAAGTGTGAAAACTGTTCACCAAAGATGTCGGCTCACTTGGCAGCGTGATAGGAGGAAGAGCTTGGCAACCCCTTAGAGGAAGAGAGCACGTGGACCTGGTTGTCCTTGGCACAAAGGAAATGGCAGATCTTACTGCAATTGAATCTGACCTGAATGTTAAAAAGGATCAGCAAAGAGCAGTTCCAAAATAATGCCTTGTGGAAAGAGCCTAGCTTATTTATGATGCCATTCATCGAAACAAGCTGAAGGGGTCAACACTTCCTCTACAAGAAGTGTGAGCAAAGGGAAGCAGCAAGTCTTCTCTCTGAAGAACAACTTGCAAACTCATCTTGCCAGACAAGGGATGGAAGCAAGAAGAATTCATTCCACATGCAAATTGGGCATGTTCTCCTGCACTCCCTGATGGAGAAAGCCTCCGCTTAGCTTCCAGCACGACATATTTAATTTCCATTCTGAGGCTCTTGCCAGCACCAGTGTAGTTCTTGATGGAGCTGGCATTAGTCTGAGGCTCCTGCCATCACCAATGTAGTTCTTGATGGAGCTGGCATTAGTCTGAGGCTCCTGCCACCAACAGTGTAGTTCTTGATGGAGCTGGCATTAGTCTGAAGCTCCTGCCAGCACCAGTGTAGTTCTTGATGGAGCTGGCATTAGTCTGAGGCTCCTGCCATCACCAGTGTAGTTCTTGATGGAGCTGGCATTAGTCTGAGGCTCCTGCCACCAACAGTGTAGTTCTTGATGGAGCTGGCATTAGTCTGAAGCTCCTGCCAGCACCAGTGTAGTTCTTGATGGAGCTGGCATTAGTCTGAGGCTCCTGCCATCACCAGTGTAGTTCTTGATGGAGCTGGCACATTAGTCTGAGGCTCCGAGGCTCCTGCCATCACCAGTGTAGTTCTTGATGGAGCTGACATTAGTCTGAGGCTCCTGCCACCACCAGTGTAGTTCTTGATGGAGCTGGCACTGTGCAAATACTGAAACCAGGTGCAGCAAAAAAACACTTTTTTACGAGATGTCCAAGATATATTCATTCCATACATTCTGCTAAACTTCAAACTGCATCACATCTGGACTTGGCGTGGGATACCAAGGCAGAAGTACCTGCAGCAGATAGACCTGGAAACTAAACAGACAGAACTTTCCTACGAGTGGGATTAACGAGACGAAGCTGTTCCATTTTCTGTCAGCTCTCCTCAAGTGGATGGAGAAGCAACTTTGTCACTACTGATGGTGAAGCAATATTACCAGATCTAGCCTCGCAAGAAGCTGATCATTGCATGATGCAGCCCATGCAGTGTACATTGCCAACACAAGATAATGATCCAGACATTGTAGTGCTGACTGTGTCAGTGGCTCAAGGCTTGCTACCAGAAGATGAACTAGTTAGCATTTCAAACTGGCAAGTGTTTCCAATACCTGACAGCGCATGAATCAGCAGCTGGTCTTGGACCAGAGAAGGCACGGCTTGCCCTCCTGTAAAACACACGATGTTAGCGATCTATTGAAAGATAGTGAATTCTTTTTTTGTTGTGCTATCCTTCGGGGAGGAGCTTCAATTTGTGTGCATGCGCTAAAAATGGAAGCATGTGCTTTTATTACAGATATTCTGAGGTATTTTTCTTGTACTATCCTTCGGGGAGGAGCTTCAATTTGTGCGTCTGCGCTAAAAAGGAAAGCATGTGCAGATATCCTGAGGTATCTAAAGTTGAGCGGCCTATGTCTGCCTATAGCAGCGAAGAACACAGACTTTGTCTGTGCTAATGATGTGGTGGAAATGGAAGCGATGAAGACATCAGCAAAGAGAAAGTGACAGGTTTACTAACCACTGCTACAAAGACTAAAACAAGGAGATACGCTGCGGAGAATGCTTTCACTCTTGGCTGTCACTCTTTTTTATATCTTTGCAGCACACACCGTATATTCTCTAATATGTAGGAACCCTGGTTACTATTTACTTCCGTCCAATCTACCTGTGGTTATTATTAGAAGGACGGTTACAATTAGAAGGGTGGATACTATTGATTGCAGTTGTGAAGGAGTTCAAGTACCTGTTTGGAGGACTTCCAATTGTTTGGGTGCCCGTGGCTCAACGGTTGAGTAACATCGCTGGAAAGCACAAGTCAAGGGTTCAATCCCTGCTGGTGCCCAGAATATTTTTTCCCCTGATTTCCCCCCCCCCCCCCCCCTTAATCTTCTGTTCTCAGTTTATAAACCTAATGAGCAATTATTTGGGCGGGTCTTATTGCTATTTGTCTCCGTTGGTTATAACTGGAGGGGCACTACTAATAGAGGAAATAATAACTGGAGGGGCACTACTAATAGAGGAAATACGGTAGATGTGCTACCTGTCTGAGAAAATTACAAGAAGCCAAGACTATGCAGGGGCGTCGGCAATGGTGTGGCTGGTATCGCCATGGCGGTACCACATTTTTTCCTTTTTCCCCCTTCCCCCCCTTTTTTTCTCCTTTTTCTTCTTCTCCCTTATAGGTGGTCAAAGGCCACGAGGCTGACCCGTAGGCCGTAGCAATAGAGCTGTGAAGATCATCAAGGCAAGCATGGCTACCAGACTGAGAGCTATCAATTCCAAAGACATTGGGGACTTGCCACTCGAGCCATTTCAGCCTAAGCATATCGTCTTCCCTTCTCGGTGCTTTGGTAAGAGTGTGCCAGTGTACCATTCATTTCAGGCTACCTGGTTTAACAGGTTTAAGTGGCTGCACTACGATGTTGGGAAGGATGCTGCTCGGTGCTTCAAGGCACTACTGGATGGTAGAGCTGTTGCTACTGGTGTGACAGAGCAAGCCTTTCTGAGGGGATTTGCTAACTGGAAGGATGCCACACGTGGCAGCATGAAAGCTCTAACTTCCACAAGGTCTGTGCTGCTGCCCTTGCTTCCACAGCTGATGTTGGAGATATGCTGTCACGACAAGCTGCTTCTGAAAAGCGAGCAAATCGCGAGTATCTGCTGAAGGTGTTGTCAACTGTGCGTTTCATTGCTCGCCAAGGGCTTGCTCTGCGAGGAGCTGGCGAAGGAATAGATTCCAACCTCCATCAGCTGCTGGTTCTTCGTGGTGAAGACTACTCTGCAATGAGCAATTTTCTGGAGAGGCAGCAGCTAAAGTATACTTGTGCAGAAGTGCAGAACGAACTCCTCTCCATTATGGCACTCCAAATTCTCCGTAATGTTGCTGCCAACATCCAGACAGCTGTCCACTACACAGTAATGGTAGATGAAACGACTGACCAGTCAAACAAGGAACAAGTTGTCCTCGTACTTCGCTGGGTCGATGAGGCACTCGAGGTGCATGAAGATTTCATTGGTTTGTATTCCATTAGCTCTACCACTGCAGCGTCATTGGTGTCTATCATCAAAGATAGTCTTCTCAGGATGAACTTGAAGATAGAACATTGTCGTGGTCAGTGTTACGATGGGGCCAGTGCAATGAGTGGGGTGAAAAAAGGTGTGGCAAAATCCTAACCGATGCTGAACCCCGGGCGATTTATACCTACTGCTACGGGCACACTCTCAACTTGGGGGTGAACGACTGCATTGAGCAATCCAAGGTGATGAAGTCTGCACTTGATGTTCTGATTGAAATCTCAAAGCTGATTAAGAAATCTCCAAAGCGGGATTCATGTTTTGAGAAACTTAAGTCTGAGCTGGCTCCGGAAACACCTGGTTTTCGTGTCCTATGCCCTATCCGCTGGACAGTACGTGCTGCATCGCTTAAGAGCGTGATGAACAATTACAAAGTGCTGATGGGAGTATGGGAAGAAGCACAGAGTGGCCATTTGGATGGTGAAATGAACGCTCACATCATTGGTGTCGAGACACAAATACACACTTTTGATTTTTTGTATGGTGTGTTTCTCGGTGAGCTGATCCTGAGGCATACCGATAATCTAAGTAAGGCATTGCAGCACAAATCGCTATCTGCAGCTGAAGGACAGCACCTAGCTAGGCTCTCCTTGAAGGTGCTACAGTCACTACGTGATACTGATAGATTCACTGATTTCTATGGGAAGGTTGTTGCAGGAGCAAAGTCGTTTCGGTATCTCTGATCCTGCCCTTCCCAGAAAGCGCTGTGCTCCTCAACGGCTTGAAGTTGGCTCCTCAGCTGGTGACTTCCATCGAACACCAGAAAGCCATTACCGGCAGATTTATTTTGAAGTCTTTGACCATGCTATTTAAGCTATTCAGGACCGGTTTGACCAACCTGGCTATGGCATTTATCAGAAATTGGAGCAACTCATCTTGAAGGCCTGTACAGGCAAGCCCTGTGATTCTGAGCTACAGTTTGTCTGTGACTTCTACAAGGAAGACCTGTCAAAGATCCAGCTAGAAGCACAGCTTCCACTTTTAAGGTGTTTGTTCGAAGATACCCAGGAAACGAGTGCAAACGAAGCATGTGTGCATGGACGTACGCAGGGAAGGGGTCTGGAGAACCCCCCTTTCATTTTAATGATATTCATAGGAATGTGTTTGTGTCCCCCCCCCTCTCAGATTTCATTTCAGGCACTGGCACATTTCATTAATATAATTTTAATTATACACAGGTACATTGATAGTGTTAAATAACGTGGAAACAAAATGACAATAACTTAATGAGCTAATCATTGCACAGTTACACATAATGCACATGTAGTGAGCATTAATAGTAGTTGTGGAACTAATGAGCTACAACTCAACCATGAAGAGGCAACGACAATCTATGGACATGAGCTTTCTAGTGGTGCTAGGTACTCTTTCTTATGTCACCACAATGTACCATTGCCTAGTGTCCTTCCTGGCACCTTTTCACATGGCTATCACCGAAAGTTTAATGTATCGTGGCTCAGTAAATATCCTTGGCTAGTCTACAGTTCTAAGGTAGATGGTGTCTTTTGTGCACCTTGTGCTCTGTTTCTTCTATCTAGCCAACGTAAAGATTTTGTAATTAAGCCTTTTTCTAACTGGATCAAGATGAGTTGCAATTTGAGCAATCATGCGAAGCTTCAATACCATCGTGATTGTTTGCAGCAAGCAGATGCATTTAAATGTACAATTGAAAATCCAGCATCACGAGTAGATGTAATGACAAGCACTGTTGTTCAAGAAAATAAGTGAAAACAGGGGCAAATTGTACGAGCAATTGTTTTCTCAGGCAAACAGGGTATTGCGGAAAGTTAGAGGATGTTGCATCGTCAAAGAATCCTGGCAACTTTTTAGCACTGCTAAAATCTTTTGCTGAGACAGACAGTATTTTATATGAGCATCTTTATTGTACCAAGGCAAAGAATGCAACACACTTATCACCAAGGACTCAAAATGAAATTATTAATATTATAGGCTATGATATGATTCTTGCTAAAACAATATCTGAGATAAAAGAAGCAAAATATTTTTCCGTTCTAGCTGATGAGGTTTCATGTCACAATGTAGAGCATTTGCACATATGCCTTCATTTTGTTGATGGCCATGGTGACATTCGAGAAGAGTTTGTTTCATTTGTAAAACTTGAGAGAGTCCGAGCAGCTGATGTAGCAAATGCCATTATACTGACCTTGGAGGGGCTTGGCTTATCACTGAGTGATTTGCGAGGGCAAGGGTTTGATGGGACCTCAACGATGAGTGGGGAGATAGCTGGTGTGCAGGCATTACTTCGAGAGAAGCAGCCCAAGGCATTGTACCCCATTGTGCAAGTCATACCATTAATCTGGCTATCTTAAGTTCCTGTTCTGTTCCACCTATAAGGAACTGTGTAGATCAGATAAAAGGTTTCACATTATGGATTAAGTATTCAGCTAAAAGAGAGGACCTCCTTAAAGCAATCATTCAGAAGAGGTCTCAGATTGGCGCAAAGCAGTCTTCAATAATCAACGTGTTTGCATTACTCGATGGGTAGAGAACATCAATGGCTGGGAGCGTTTCTGTCTATATCATCCTTTTCTAATTGAAATGTGTGAGATAGTTCTCTATGGAAATAGATAATTTCTGAACTTTAATGATGGTTGGACTGCTGATGATAAGAAAAATGCCCTTGCATACATGAAAACGTTGGAGTCCTTTGCATTTTTGTATTCCCTAGTCACTCTCTTTAGGTCTCTTCTTTATATTAAAGAAGCTGTTGTTAAATTACAAGGAAAGTGCCAAGACCTTACCTCTGGAGTGACAATAGTACAAGACTGTTGCAATGAATTGAAAAGAGAGAGAGCAGATGTTGATAATTTTTCACAGCGTATCTTTCGGATAGTTCTAGATTGGCAGTCCAGTCCAATATAACTATTTCGATGCCATGCACAACTCAGCGACAGCAGCATCGTCTGAATCCACAAACTAATTCAGTTGAGGATTACTTTAAATGGGCTGTAGTCATCCCTTTTCTTGACCACATTATTAATGATATTACATCAAGATTCACCATGCATACCAACCAGCTTCATTGCATACCTCTTGCCAAGCCATATCACTACTTTGTCCTTTGTTAATATTGAACCTGCTGTTACTTTGTATTCTGAAGATCTACCAAATGTGAGTATACTTGATGAAGAGTTACATCGCTGGAAGTTAAGGTGGCTACAAATTTCACCAGATGAGCGTCCTCAAACACGGAGTGAAATGCTTAAACTCTACTTCCCCAAAACCCTTCCAAATGTTTATACCCTTTTGAAGCTTTTTGCTACACTCCCACTCAGTTCCTGTACTTGTGAACGATCTGCTTGCGCACTTAAACAACTACTTGAGATCCACACAGAGTGAGGAAAGACTCAGTGCCTTAGCATTAATTCGGAATGGATATTAATATCGATACTGTTTGCAAACTTTACATAGAACAACATCCATGCAGAATTCAATGTGCTAGCTTATTATTTCAGTAATTTTGTCTGTATATATATTTATATTTTAGAAATTTGTTTAATATAATAAAAATCATCTCTGTATATATTTTTGGAGTTTCCGCGATTTGTGCTGGATGGGACATATATATTTCCCTCTTACTATCCTCACCATGGCTTTCGGCTACATGATCCACATCCGACATATATACATAACACCCCTTTTCAAAAGTCTGCGTATGGTGGGGGAAGTTGCTCGTGTGTTTGGAAAATTGAGTGTTGCAGAGAAAGTTGGTGTGTGTCAAGTAATGCAGCTTCTCTTGGTGATGCCAGCGACTAATACCACCTCAGAGCGTTCATTCTCAGCCTTACGACGTGTCAAGACGTATCTCAGGGAAACCATGACACAGAAGCGTCTCAACCACCTCTTGTTACTCCATGTTCACAAGGCAAGCACAGATAGCTTGGATCTGATGAATGTAGCCAGAGAGTTTGTCGCTGGAAGAGAAGGCAGGCAGAGAGTGTTTGGAGACTGCCGGTAACATAAACACTGACTAACTACTTCAGTTTTGGATTGACAGTGTGCATTCTATTATTAAGTAATTCAATACCAAATTTTTTGTGGAAAGTTTCATTGCCCTGCCCTTTCCGGGTGGTAAATATACATTCATGTCCAAACAGTAAAGATAATACATACAATAACATAAGATAGAGAGAGAGCCAAGAATTAGAAGATTGTTCAATGAGAATTAAAAGATCTGAGTATTCATTGCCATCTTCCATCTTAACCAATACCCTTTCCTTCACCTCTGCTACCAACATTAGACATACCTACTCTCCCTTCATTACCTGAATTAAATTTTTATGGTACTATTTATTACATTATATCGTAATTTCCACCTTCTTTACCTTTTTGTCAAAAAAGGCTCCAGGAGCACCTAGGAGAATCAAATTCGAAAAAAAATCTGGGGGATCCCAGACCCCCCTTTATTTACTCGCTTCGCTCGCTCTGTATAATTTTATAATCACAAAGCTAAACCTATTTTTTTCCAGATCAAAGTGTATTTGTTTCCACCATGTACATCTGATTGACCAAGCAATCTGTCACTACCTCCCTCCCCCCCACTCTGTGAATTCGAGATCCATCTCACCCCTGTTTCCCCCCCTCTCTTTTCAAAATCGTGTATTCTGCCACTGACAAAGGTAGCCAGTAGATTCTGGCCGCACCACCTTCAAATAGCTGCCTCGGCCCTGCTATGATGTGTTTCATACCAGCTACACGCACTGGACTGTTACAGTCCTTGCACTGGACTGTTACATCACTTGCACTGGACTGCTACATCACTTGCACTGGACTGCTACATCACTTGCACTGGACTGTTACAGTCCTTGCACTGGACTGTTACAGCCCTTGCACTGAACTGTTACAGCCCTTGCACTGGACTGTTACATCCCTTGCACTGGACTGTTACATCCCTTGGCACTGGACTGTTACATCACTTGCACTGGACTGTTACATCCCTTGCACTGGACTGTTACAGCCCTTGCACTGGACTGTTACAGTCCTTGCACTGGACTGTTACATCCCTTGCATTGGACTGTTACAGTCCTTGCACTGGACTGTTACATCCCTTGCATTGGACTGTTACAGTCCTTGCACTGGACTGTTACATCCCTTGCACTGGACTGTTACAGTCCTTGCACTGGACTGTTACATCCCTTGCACTGGACTGTTACAGCCCTTGCACTGACCTGTTACATCCCTTGCACTGGACTGTTACAGTTCTTGCACTCGACTGTTACATCCCTTGCACTGGACTGTTACATCACTTGCACTGGACTGTTACATCCCTTGCACTGGACTGTTACAGTCCTTGCACTGGACTGTTACATCCCTTGCACTGGACTGTTACAGTCCTTGCACTGGACTGTTACATCCCTTGCACTGGACTGTTACAGTCCTTGCACTGGACTGTTACATCCCTTGCATTGGACTGTTACAGCCCTTGCACTGACCTGTTACATCCCTTGCACTGGACTGTTACAGTTCTTGCACTCGACTGTTACATCCCTTGCACTGGACTGTTACATCACTTGCACTCGACTGTTACATCCCTTGCACTGGACTGTTACATCACTTGCACTGGACTGTTACAGTCCTTGCACTGGACTGTTACAGCCCTTGCATTGGACTGTTACAGTCCTTGCACTGGACTGTTACATCCCTTGCATTGGACTGTTACAGTCCTTGCACTGGACTGTTACATCCCTTGCACTGGACTGTTACAGTCCTTGCACTGGACTGTTACAGTCCTTGCACTGGACTGTTACATCCCTTGCACTGGACTGTTACAGTCCTTGCACTGGACTGTTACATCCCTTGCACTGGACTGTTACAGTCCTTGCACTGGACTGTTACATCCCTTGCACTGGACTGTTACAGTCCTTGCACTGGACTGTTACATCCCTTGCACTGGACTGTTACAGTCCTTGCACTGGACTGTTACATCCCTTGCATTGGACTGTTACAGTCCTTGCACTGGACTGTTACATCCCTTGCACTGGACTGTTACAGTCCTTGCACTGGACTGTTACAGCCCTTGCACTGACCTGTTACATCCCTTGCACTGGACTGTTACAGTCCTTGCACTCGACTGTTACATCCCTTGCACTGGACTGTTACATCCCTTGCACTGGACTGTTACAGTCCTTGCACTGGACTGTTACAGTCCTTGCACTCTGTTACAGTCCTTGCACTGGACTGTTACATCCCTTGCACTGGACTGTTACATCCCTTGCACTGGACTGTTACATCACTTGAACTGGACTGTTACAGTCCTTGCACTGGACTGTTGCAGTCCTTGCACTGGACTGTTCAGTCCTTGCACTGGACTGTTACAGCCCTTGCACTGGACTGTTAGAGCCCTTGCACTGGACTGTTACATCACTTGGCACTGGACTGTTACAATCCTTGCACTGGACTGTTACATCCCTTGGCACTGGACTGTTACATCCCTTGCACTGGACTGTTACATCACTTGGCACTGGACTGTTACAGTCCTTGCACTGGACTGTTACAGCCCTTGTACTGGACCGTTACAGTCCTTGCACTGGACTGTTACAGCCCTTGCACTGGACTGTTACATCACTTGCACTGGACTGTTACAGCCCTTGCACTGGACTGTTCAGCAGTCCTTGCACTGGACTGTTACATCCCTTGCATTGGACTGTTACAGTCCTTGCACTGGACTGTTACATCCCTTGCACTGGACTGTTACAGTCCTTGCACTGGACTGTTACAGCCCTTGCACTGACCTGTTACATCCCTTGCACTGGACTGTTACAGTTCTTGCACTCGACTGTTACATCCCTTGCACTGGACTGTTATATCCCTTGCACTGGACTGTTACAGTCCTTGCACTGGACTGTTACAGTCCTTGCACTCTGTTACAGTCCTTGCACTGGACTGTTACAGTCCTTGCACTGGACTGTTACATCACTTGAACTGGACTGTTACAGTCCTTGCACTGGACTGTTACATCCCTTGGCACTGGACTGTTACAGTCCTTGCACTGGACTGTTGCAGTCCTTGCACTGGACTGTTCAGTCCTTGCACTGGACTGTTAGAGCCCTTGCACTCTGTTACAGCCCTTGCACTGGACTGTTACAGCCCTTGCACTGGACTGTTACAGCCCTTGTACTGGACCGTTACAGTCCTTGCACTGGACTGTTACAGCCCTTGCACTGGACTGTTACAGCCCTTGCACTGGACTGTTACATCACTTGCACTGGACTGTTACATCACTTGCACTGGACTGTTACAGCCCTTGCACTGGACTGTTACATCCCTTGCACTGGACTGTTCAGCAGTCCTTGCACTGGACTGTTAGAGCCCTTGCACTCTGTTAAAGCCCTTGCACTGGACTGTTACATCCCTTGCACTGGACTGTTACATCACTTGCACTGGACTGTACAGTCCTTGCACTGGACTGTTACAGCCCTTGCACATCCAGTGAAATCCTGTAAAAAAATAAAATAAAATAAAACTAAAACTTGGGGAGATGAAAAGAAACAAAAGTCAGTTAATGTATTGATGATTTTTACATAAGATGTTCTACTATATTATAGCACACACTGTTTTACTCTCATGTCAGTAACAGTCCAATCTGTCACATGCTAACTCAACATTTCGCAAATCAACATCAACTTCCACTTTCCACTAAGTTTGAGCCATTAGATTAAAGCGTTCTACAGTTTTCATTTTTTTAGTGTGTTGGTGTTAAGTAATGACTGTGTTTGTTGATTGGCCGAGGGGGGGGAGGGGCTTAAGCAACAACAAAAAGAACACACGAAAACAACAACTTGTGGTTATGACTTTGGAGCTCCATAGATTCTGCACACTTTTCTATATGCACTTGATTTATAGCTCAAAAGATGGATCTTTGTGTTCTCCTTTTGATGTTGCATACTATGTCAAAGTTATATACAGCCAAAGTGGGGGTACGCTGCGGTTGTGGCACTCGATGAGAAAGTGCTGGACAGCTGAAAATAGTATCAGTGGCAAGAGCAAGCCCTACTCTACAAGACAAGTATTTTCATTAGGCGCTAAGACATGACTTGGTAGTCGAGCGTGGTGACTGAAAATAAATTTTCTTCCGTCACAATTAATAAATTGATTTTCAGTGGCAACGGCTGGGCTACCTAGGCACGTTTCAGCACCTAATGAAATTGTAGAGTAGGACTTCCTCTTGCCACAGATAATAATTTTAGCTGTCCAGCACATTCCTATTAGTAGCCACAGTTGCTGCAAGTCCAGGCACTCCGACATTTTGAGGTACATCCTAACTTTGGCTGCAGGTACCTTTGACATAATTATACCTACGCAACATTTTTTTTAGCCTATCAAAAGAGAGCACACACAGAGATCATCTTTTGAGCTACTCATCAAGTGAGTGTGTAGAATCTATGGAGCTCTAAAGTCATAACCACACGTTTATTTTAGTGGTTATAGGTTATATTTCTTAGTTTAGTCCCCTCCTTCAATTTGAATTACTATAACAATGTTCTTGAATATTTCATCAGTCTTTATGGATTTCTACAAATCCATTTTTTTAATATGACGGAATTGTAATCTCAGTAGGCTAGCAATAAATTGCAATTATTTAACCCCCCAAGGGCTATTTCCCACCCATCTATTGAGAATATTAAAACAGCTCCTACAGTGCACTAACTCCTTGTAAATTACTTTAAATAGTGTTTTAGAAGTTTAAGTTATCCCGCTTGAAGTCACCTAGCTCTTCTGGAGTTGGCAGTTCAGAACTTTAGTATCGCCATCATTTTGGATAAATGCTGGCCACCAGGGACCAAATATGCGATGGCTCATTCAGGTGCAGTATTCCATTAAGGTGTGCGGAAACACTCCCCACATTCTATTTAAAAATACATCTTTTTGAGAGTTTTCCGAAAATACCCAAGTGACCCTTTATCCTCAAAATGGACGAGAGTTCAACCTCCCAAACCCCTTTTCTATACCTCCCCCTTCCCATATGAGAGGAAAAAACTCAGAATTTGTCAGCAACAATTATTTTTCATAATTGGGACAAAAGCCTCAAAACGTATTTTGACCACCAAATAATGCACACTCCTCTTAAAGCTTTCAGGGGCTTTGGTGCATTTTCCTCTGAAAATGCCAAAACAAGTTTCAATCTCCAAATTTCATTCTTAATGCTTTCTGTGTTACGCTGCATTTCCCTACGCACCCCAGCTAACACTCCTCCACACACCTCAGCTAACACTCCTCCACACACCTCAGCTAACACACACCTCAGCTAACACTCCTCCACACACCTCAGCTAACACTCCTCCACACACCTCAGCTAACCTCAGCTAACACTCCTCCACACACCTCAGCTAACACTCCCCCACACACCTCAGCTAACACACACCTCAGCTAACACTCCTCCACACACCTCAGCTAACACTCCTCCGCACACCTCAGCTAACACTCCTCCACACACCTCACTCCACACACCTCAGCTAACACTCCCCCACCTCAGCTAACACTCCTCCACACACCTCAGCTAACACTCCTCCACACACCTCAGCTAACACTCGCCCACACACCTCAGCTAACACTCCTCCACACACCTCAGCTAACACTCCTCCACACAACTCAGCTAACACTCCTCCACACACCTCAGCTAACACTCCTCCACACACCTCAGCTAACACACACCTCAGCTAACACTCCTCCACACACCTCAGCTAACACTCCTCCACACACCTCAGCTAACACTCCTCCACACACCTCAGCTAACACTCCTCCACACACCTCAGCTAACACTCCTCCACACACCTCAGCTAACACTCCTCCACACACCTCAGCTAACACTCGCCCACACACCTCAGCTAACACTCCTCCACACACCTCAGCTAACACTCCTCCGTTAACACTCCTCCACACACCTCAGCTAACACTCCTCCACACACCTCAGCTAACACTCCTCCACACACCTCAGTTAACACACACCTCAGCTAACACTCCTCCACACACCTCAGCTAACACTCCTCCACACACCTCAGCTAACACTCCACACACCTCAGCTAACACTCCTCCACACACCTCAGCTAAAACTCCTCCACACACCTCAGCTAACACACACCTCAGCTAACACTCCTCCACACACCTCAGCTAACACTCCTCCACACACCTCAGCTAACACTCCTCCACACACCTCAGCTAACACACACCTCAGCTATCACTCCTCCACACACCTTAGCTAACACTCCTCCACACACCTCAGCTAACACACACCTCAGCTAACACTCCTCCACACACCTCAGCTAAAACTCCTCCACACACCTCAGCTAACACACACCTCAGCTAACACTCCTCCACACACCTCAGCTAACACTCCTCCACACACCTCAGCTAACACTCCACCACACACCTCAGCTAACACTCCTCCACACACCTCAGCTAACACTCCTCCACACACCTCAGCTAACACTCCTCCACACACCTCAGCTAACACTCCTCCACACACCTCAGCTAACACTCCTCCACACACCTCAGCTAACACTCCTCCACACACCTCAGCTAACACTCCTCCACACACCTCAGCTAACACTCCTCCACACACCTCAGCTAACACTCCTCCACACACCTCAGCTAACACTCCTCCACACACCTCAGCTAACACTCCTCCACACACCTCAGCTAACACTCCTCCACACACCTCAGCTAACACTCCTCCACACACCTCAGCTAACATTCCTCCACACACCTCACCTAACTCACGTTGGCAGTTTCCACCCGGTGGTTTAGACTATTAAGCTCCGAAAAACACTTTCAAGAGCCTTGAATCCTTCACTAAGGTAGTAAACCAGCATGAAATTTGTCTTCAAGGATCTTTTATCTATTCCACTCCCATAACTGGAGTGCAATAAGTCCATTCGTTAGGCGTGCCCAGACACTGCATGCTCTTAAAAGCTTCCTATACGGAGATGATATATAGGAGTGCACTGATGATCTATGTAGGTGCGATTATACGCTGTTACTGGCAGAGGTACATACCTGCACTAAAGGTGCAGGAAGGAACTTTGCCAGAATAACAGCCATTGCAAGTAACTAGAGCAGGGCTAGAGGTAGCTTGGTTTATAGCATCCATTGACAATGACACTACTCTATATAAATTTCACCATTTCAGTAAGTAAGATGTTTCCACCCCCCCCCTCCCAATAGAGTAAGGCTGTAGAGGAAGCCTCGCTAGAAAACAGTTTGCCTTATGCAAGCTCTAACATAGCAAGTGTAGTTTGTTGGTAGTGCCTCCACGTTGCACATTTGTGAGGTATTGTCGGGAGCATGTAAAGTGCATACACACTTTCTATCTATCTATCTATCAGGTGATATCCCCAAACAAAATGGCCAGAGTGGCAATGGTGGCTTTCTGGTGAATGGAGCCAAAAAAATATTTTTGTTGAATTAATTAATTTTGTTGAATAATTAACCACATCCCACACCCCCAAGATCTCCTGGTCATTCTGGTTCAGAACTTAAATGGATCCATTCATGGTGGTCCTTGAGTGTCTCGAGGACAAACAGATAGGCAGACAGACACAAGAGCTTTGTACAAAGACAGTTCCACACACACAGAGTTTATTTACATTTTCATTAAAGTCATAATATTACACAGTATAACCTCCCTTATCCAGACTCCATTGTTCTGGGACACTCACTCTATACTGGGAAGCTTCCTAGAACTATTTAATGAGGGCACACACAGATCCCAAGCTGCCTGGATAGAGGAGGTTGCCTGGATAAGGAAGGTTGCCTTACCAGTCAGTGGCCAATGAGAACCTGTATTTAGAGCCCAGCTCGTGATCGTCCAACCACTTGTTGAACTTCAGCATGACCTCCGCAAAAGGCAGACTTTTGTCGACTTCATCCTGCAGTGTGCGCATCGTTACAATAACAGAACCCAATTTCAGAACCAAACTTGAATTTCAATTCGTTCAGGCTCACATTATCGATCAGGCCCGTACAAAGCAAATCTGAACCAGAGTGGACAACAAACCACACCCATTATATTATTCCCACCCGCATTGCATATGTCACACCTTTTAAACAAAGTCGACTACTTTATCGTGTCCACTTGAACAACAGAGTTTCCATAATGGTTTCAACATCAATGTTCTTATAACCATGCAGGGGTGGAAGAACACTGCTTCGGTCTGCATCGAAAGTGCAAGACAGTTGAAATTAGTATATACTTGCAGCTAGAGGAAGCCCCCCTCTATACAATGAGTGTTTTCATTAGGCGCTAAAAGGTGAGTAAGTGGTCATGCTTGCAAGTGGAAATTTAATTTTTAAATTAATTTTCCATCGCTTGACCAATACTCACGTTTTAGCGCCCAATGAAAACTATAGAGGAGAGCTCCCTGCCACTGGTATTGCCTTGCACTTTCCAATTAGGAGCTAGAACTGCAGAAAACTTGGGCATGCTGGTTTTGAGGCCCCCAACTTTAACTGCCTGTACCTTGGGTATGGTTGTACAATGCAACAGTTTTTAGTATCAAAAGAGAGCACACAGAAAGATCTATCTTTTGAGCTATATATCAAGTTCATAGAATGAAGTTTGCATAATTTATGGAGCTCCAAAGTTGTAACCACATTTTTTTAGCACTTTGTAAATTTTTTTGGTGTCAACCTCCCCTTTAAGGAGTCGTTGCCACTGGCTAGCAGAAGGAGTCATTGCACTGATGGCCAATCTGCCTACACGCAGAAGGAGTCATTGCACTGATGGCCATTCTGCCTCCAAGCAGAAGGAGTCATTGCACTGATGGCCAATCTGCCTACAAGCAGAAGGAGTCATTGCACTGATGGCCAGTCTGCCTACAAGCAGAAGGAGTCATTGCACTGATGGCCAGTCTGCCTACAAGCAGAAGGAGTCATTGCACTGATGGCCAATCTGCCTCCAAGCAGAAGGAGTCATTGCACTGATGGCCAATCTGTCTACAAGCAGAAGGAGTCATTGCACTGATGGCCAGTCTGCCTACAAGCAGAAGGAGTCATTGCACTGATGGCCAGTCGCCTACAAGCAGAAGGAGTCATTGCACTGATGGTCAGTCTGCCTACAAGCAGAAGGAGTCATTGCACTGATGGTCAGTCTGCCTACAAGCAGAAGGAGTCCTTGCACTGATGGCCAGTCTGCCTACAAGCTAAGCTATGAACAGTGTTGGGAGCAGACACTTCTTGGCCATTCTATTTCATTTATCGTGTCATTTTCTCAAACCTGCAAGGGAAACGATGATGATAATGGACTTTGGTAGAAGGCAGTCCTTTTTAAAATTTAAAAAAATTGAAGTCAAGCTCAAGCTTGGAGAGAGTCTATGCAGCAGTAGCTACAGCTGCCTTGCTCTACAGACTCTTAAAATCATTGTTGATGTCGGATATGTGAGTTATAAATCTCAATCAATACTCTTCACACATCATTATCGGCAGACTGCATCCAAAGCTTATAGCAAAACATGTACTTGGCCACACACACACACACAAAAAAGTCAAGTGTCAAAACCATCTCTCGACCACTTACATGTACAAAGGTTAGAAGAGTACCTCACACATTTGTGAGATTTAATTAAGTCCAGGCATGTGTCATTGGAATGGTCATGCATGTACCCTCAATGTTGTGGCCAAAAGGAAGCACATAGACAGAGCTATTTCAAACATGCATCACATGGAAGTCATAGCACTTCTGTCACTGAAGCCCCTCCTCCCTTATCTGCACACATCATCATCAAATCCCCGGATCACGTGCACAGTCTACCTAGATGACAAACCCTCTAGTTTTGCTCGCTCCCTCCCCTCCCCCACCCTCCCCCCAAACATTAGAATATTCACTTCCCCTTTGAACTCTACTGAAGAACAAAACAAACAAGAACGCACCCACCCACATTTTGTGACCCGCTGCACCTGGAGTAGGTGGAGCTGCAACTACCCAAGACCAGCCCCCTTGATAGATCCAGCCCCCTTGATAGATCCAGCATGCTGGATTGAGAAAGACAGAAGACGCTCCTCAGCTACAGCTACTAAATTCCATAAATACGAACCAGGTGTTTTTCTTGTTTCCCCCCCAGCCACAACGCAAGTAAAAAGTGGAAATTTCACGATGCCTTTGATCGGGGACGAACGTGACGTATATATCGACAAGCAATGCTACCCTGGCTCACACATGGAGAGTGCAAAGGTCAGTCCCTCGAAACAAGAGGTTCTGTTTCCACATCCATCACAACAGCAAGTGCGATGCTGCTGATGGAAGTTTAGGAAATGTCTACACAGAAACTGTGGCACTGCTAGTGAGGTCATGCCTATGTCATGCCTATGATGTCATGTCTGTGATGTCATTGCATACCTGAGAGATTCCAGTGAGATGCCTGCAGAATTCACTTAGTGCAGGGTTGAGGAGGGGCTTGCAGAACTGGTGGAACTCATCCTCCTACATGTATCAAACGCACATACACCCACACACACACACACACACATACACCCCTTGTAAGATTATATTCCTAGTACCACATAGCAAGAGTCACTTGGTAGACTTCCTTGTACATGCATGTGCTTATCGGAGAGTGGTGAAGAAGAAATAAATTTGGTACATCGGCAGACAGAGCTCATCACTGCCAAATAGAACTGCCAGTATTAAGCCACATGCACAACAACCAGTGCCAAGTTTTAATACCGCCATTTGAATGTCCTTCAGTACACGAGTCATCAGGTGCCATGCACACTCAGGCATGTTCCTTGGACAGTGTCAGGCCCTAGCCCTGGCTGCTTAGATGGAGGACCACATGTTGTGATGGTGACCGCATGCTGTGGTGATCGACTGCATGCTGTGGTGATGGCGACTGCATGCTGTGGTGATGGTGACTGCATGCTGTGGTGATGACGACTGCATGCTGTGGTGATGGTGACTGCATGCTGTGGTGATGATGACTGCATGCTGTGGTGATGGTGACTGCATGCTGTGGTGATAGTGACTGCATGCTGTGGTGATGATCGCATGCTGTGGTGATGGCAACTGCATGCTGTGGTGGTGACTGCATGCTGTGGTGATGGTGACTGCATGCTGTGGTGATGGTGATTGCATGCTGTGGTGATGGCGACTGCATGCTGTGGTGATGGCGACTGCATGCTGTGGTGATGGTGACTGCATGCTGTGGTGATGGTGACTGCATGCTGTGGTGATGGTGACTGCATGCTGTGGTGATGGTGACTGCATGCTGTGGTGATGGTGACTGCATGCTGTGGTGATGGTGACTGCATGCTGTGGTGATGGTGACTGCATGCTGTGGTGATGGTGACCGCATGCTGTGGTGATGGTGACTGCATGCTGTGGTGATGGTGACTGCATGCTGTGGTGATGGTGACTGCATGCTGTGGTGATGGTGACTGCATGCTGTGGTGATGGTGAGAGAGCGCACACCATAAAATAAGGTTATTAACTCTTGAGGTTTTGTGAACAATTACCACACCATCAACTCCCCTCCCCGCTGATTCTAATCCCAAACTGCAACAAAACAGGTGCTAAGTGAGAATAGGTGCTACTAAACACTATTGCTAAAAACGTACACTCGCACAAAAATTAAATGAATTACTTTCCATAATTGTTTAGACAGAGAACCGAGGGCCAAATCCTGAGAGCTTGGAAGAAAGAGCTAATTTCTCGAACCAGACTAAAAAAGAAAGGTCCAGTCTCTTTCTCGAGGAAGGTAATGGAAGAGCAAGTCTCTCGAGGTGAACTGAGAAGGAACTAGTGCTGGCCATCCAGGCATTCGACTTTTTCATCAGAAACAGGTTCGCTACAAAACTATTTGGACTTCCTACATGGCGAAAAGCTACTTTTTTAGCTAATGATAAGAACAATTCTTGAACAAGCTCACTGTTGGCATCCTCACAAGCCAAAAGTACAATCGCTGGGCATGTTGGGAAATGTTTTGGAACTTCAAGGCCAGGCCATGGAGGAGTTATCTGCGCTACTAGAAGACTGGGAAAAGGGTTATAGTCCCCTGCAAATAAACAGCAAGAAGCTCGTTGTGATATTACGAACAACTATACACGTTTGAAATTAATAAGACGTGCTCATACAAATAAAACTCATGCCAAAATGTTTTGTTTAAATTCATTGCCTAGGCGGTGCAGCTAATATACATGTGCATAATCAGTAATTTTTTCAATGATATCAATATCAGCACTGCCCCAGCGAAACATCATAAGGAGGCATAACAAAGACTGTTTGTGATGACAATGAAATGGGCGCTTAACAAACTTTAGAGACTTAACAACCAGAGTTTACGGTTTATAGTCAAATGGACGCCCTTGTTTAGACAGCGCAACATTACAACTTCGAGTGAAATATTGCACTCCCTAAATTAGAACGCCATGCCATCTTTAATTGCATCACAATGTGCGTGCTCAAAAGCGAATAGGAGTACAGAATTATGAAACATACAATCGTAAATATTTAATTTAGTATTAAATGTGCTAGGAAAATGGCTCTGCATCCACAGCAAGTCTGGGCTGGTAGCAGCCAGTACAGCACCTCTATCACCACTACGAGTCTGGGCTAGCAGCCAGTACAGCACCTGCTATCACTACTACAAGTCTGGGCTGGTAGCAGCCAGTACAGCATCTGCTATCACCACTGCAAGTCTGGGCTGGTAGCAGCCAGCACATCACCTGCTATTACCACTACAAGTCTGGGGTGGTAGCAGCCAGTACAGCATCTGCTATCACCACTGCAAGTCTGGGCTGGTAGCATCCAGCACAGCACCCACTACAAGTCTGGGCTGGTAGCAGCCAGCACAGCACCTGCTATTACCACTACAAATCTGGGGTGGTAGCAGCCAGTACAGCATCTGCTATCACCACTGCAAGTCTGGGCTGGTAGCAGCCAGCACAGCACCTGCTATTACCACTACAAGTCTGGGGTGGTAGCAGCCAGCACAGCACCTGCTATTACCACTACAAGTCTGGGGTGGTAGCAGCCAGTATAGCATAGATCTGCTATCACCACTGCAAGTCTGGGCTGGTAGCAGCCAGCACATCACCTGCTATTACCACTGCAAGTCTGTGCTATCACCACTCAAGTGTAGGCTGGTAGCAGCCAGTACAGCATTTGCTATCACCCCTGCAAGTCTGGGCTGGTAGCAGCCAGTACAGCATCTGCTATCACCACTGCAAGTCTGGGCTATCACCACTCAAGTGTAGGCTGGTAGCAGCCAGTACAGCATTTGCTATCACCACTGCAAGTCTGGGCTGGTAGCAGCCAGCACAGCACCTGCTATTACTACTACAAGTCTGGGCTGGTAGCAGCCAGTACAGCATCTGCTATCACCACTGCAAGTCTGGGCTATCACCACTCAAGTGTAGGCTGGTAGCAGCCAGTACAGCATTTGCTATCACCACTGCAAGTCTGGGCTGGTAGCAGCCAGCACAGAACCTGCTATTACCACTGCAAGTCTGGGCTGGTAGCAGCCAGCACAGCACCTGCTATTACCACTGCAAGTCTGGGCTGATAGCAGCCAGCACATCACCTGCTATTACCACTACAAGTCTGGGCTGGTAGCAGCCAGCACAGCACCTGCTATCACCACTACAAGTCTGGGGTGGTAGCAGCCATTACAGCATTTGCTATCACCAGTGAGACAGCCAATGAAGACATTGAGAGATTGCCTTTGTGCCAAACCAAGGTGATTGGGAAGGAATAATAGACAACCAAAGTCACATTGAGATCTATTACATGCATGCCAGTACTTCAGCTTGCAATCTAAAAGAATAAAAAAGAAAGTGAGCCTCCATATAGCTAGCTAGCTAGCTATGGCTCAAGACAGCAAATATAAAATGGGAGGACTGAGAGGAATCCATTGCTTTCAGTACGTATGTAAGGTCCTTGCCAGCGAGCTAGAGCAATACAGATGTAATCCCAGGTGTCTCGTTTGCTTTTATTGTCGCTGGGCTAGCTAACATAGCAACAGTGCTTACCCGAGAGAGGCCTCGAGCAATGAAGAAGGCACGCTTGACCCTTGCTGCAACTTTTGTCACATGACTTCAAGAAAGGATTCAAGCGGACACAACTGTTGTGTTGTTTTGATTTTTGGCATGGATAGTCAGAAAGAGAATGGCATTTCACACTAAGTGTCATTCACTGGTCATCAATTTCCAACCAACGAGCAAAGTTAGCGGCTAGCTAGAAGGATGGCAGACAAGTTGCAGAGCACAGCCCGAGAGCATCATACATGGCCAGCGTACCTATAAGTCTGCCTGGTCCCCAGATAAGGAGAGAGGGGGGGGGGATAAATTTACTCTATAGCTGAATAGAAGTGTTATAACAGGTGCTTATTAGAATCAAGTGAATAAGTGCATCTTAGGCTTACTCTATAGCTGAACAGAAGTGTTATAACAGGTGCTTATTAGAATCAAGTGAATAAGTGCATCTTAAGCTTAATCTATAGCAGAACAGAAGTGTTATAACAGGTGCTTATTAGAATCAAGTGAATAAGTGCTTACTCTATAGCAGAACAGAAGTGTTATAACAGGTGCTTATTAGAATCAAGTGAATAAGTGCATCTTAAGCTTACTCTATAGCAGAACAGAAGTGTTACAACAGGTGCTTATTAGAATCAAGTGAATAAGTGCTTACTCTATAGCAGAACAGAAGTGTTATAACAGGTGCTTATTAGAATCAAGTGAATAAGTGCATCTTAAGCTTACTCTATAGCAGAACAGAAGTGTTATAGCAGGTGCTTATTAGAATCAAGTGAATAAGTGCATCTTAAGCTAACACTACACGCCGTTAATGAAATTAGTTTCAAGAGGAGCTTTGTGTGCTTGAACACTTTACAGTGCAAGCTTCAATCATGGACGTATGTTATAGTCTACTATGCCACTCGTTTCATTTTGTAGCCAGTACTTCACAAAATTACTGATCCGGGGTCACTGACAGTTGATGTATCATTTGAGGCTTAATTAAACAAGGGATTGAGAGAGTGGTCAAGTCTATGAAAGCCAAGAACCGAGGTCCATATAGGTTTTATAATTTTTATTATTACCGATGGGTTATTGCTGGACTCAGCTATCACACGCCAACTCCTCTCCAACTGCTGCTGCCCACTTCACACCAAGCAGTCTCTCAACAAGCGATGGCCTACCAAGTCATGTAGAGGCTAGCTAGCCAGAAAGCAAGCTCGGTGGAAAGTCGAACTGTTGCAGAGCACCTCCTCGAGAGTACCACACGCGGACATCACATTTACAAGCCTGTCTGGTCATCAGCGATGGAGGAAACACTAACCCACAAGCAGGGACATTTACAAGCCTGTCTGGTCATCAACAATGGAGGAAACACTAACCCACAAGCAGGGACATTTACAAGCCTGTCTGGTCATCAGCAATGGAGGAAACACCAACCCACAAGCAGGGACATTTACAAGCCTGTCTGGTCATCAGCAATGGAGGAAACACCAACCCACAAGCAGGGACATTTACAAGCCTGTCTGGTCATCAGCAATGGAGGAAACACCAACCCACAAGCAGGGACATTTACAAGCCTGTCTGGTCATCAGCAATGGAGGAAACACCAACCCACAAGCTGGGACATTTACAAGTCTGTCTGGTCATCAGCAATGGAGGAAACACCAACCCACAAGCAGGGACATTTACAAGCCTGTCTGGTCATCAGCAATGGAGGAAACACCAACCCACAAGCAGGGACATTTACAAGTCTGTCTGGTCATCAGCAATGGAAGAAACACCAACCCACAAGCAGGGACATTTACAAGTCTGTCTGGTCATCAGCAATGGAGGAAACACCAACCCACAAGCAGGGACATTTACAAGTCTGTCTGGTCATCAGCAATGGAGGAAACACCAAACCCACACAAGCAGGGACATTTACAAGTCTGTCTGGTCATCAGCAATGGAGGAAACACCAACCCACAAGCAGGGACATTTACAAGTCTGTCTGGTCATCATCAATGGAGGAAACACCAACCCACAAGCAGGGACATTTATAAGTCTGTCTGGTCATCAGCAATGGAGGAAACACCAACCCACAAGCAGGGACATTTACAAGTCTGTCTGGTCATCAGCAATGGAGGAAACACCAACCCACAAGCAGGGACATTTACAAGCCTGTCTGGTCATCAACAATGGAGGAAACACCAACCCACAAGCAGGGACATTTACAAGCCTGTCTTGTCATCAGCAATGGAGGAAACACCAACCCACAAGCAGGGACATTTACAAGTCTGTCTGGTCTCATCAGCAATGGAGGAAACACAAGCAGGGACATTTACAAGTCTGTCTGGTCATCAGCAATGGAAGAAACACCAACCCACAAGCAGGGACATTTACAAGTCTGTCTGGTCATCAGCAATGGAAGGAACACCAACCCACAAGCAGGGACATTTACAAGCCTGTCTGGTCATCAGCAATGGAGGAAACACCAACCCACAAGCAGGGACATTTATAAGTCTGTCTGGTCATCAGCAATGGAGGAAACACCAACCCACAAGCAGGGACATTTACAAGCCTGTCTGGTCATCAGCAATGGAGGAAACACCAACCCACAAGCAGGGACATTTACAAGCCTGTCTGGTCATCAACAATGGAGGAAACACCAACCCACAAGCAGGGACATTTACAAGTCTGTTTGGTCATCAGCAATGGAGGAAACACCACCCACAAGCAGCCCTGGACATTTACAAGTCTGTCTGGTCATCAGCAATGGAGGAAACACCAACCCACAAGCAGGGACATTTACAAGCCTGTCTGGTCATCAGCAATGGAGGAAACACCAACCCACAAGCAGGGACATTTACAAGCCTGTCTGGTCATCAACAATGGAGGAAACACCAACCCACAAGCAGGGACATTTACAAGTCTGTCTGGTCATCAGCAATGGAGGAAACACCAACCCACAAGCAGCCCTGGACATTTACAAGTCTGTCTGGTCATCAGCAATGGAGGAAACACCAACCCACAAGCAGGGACATTTACAAGTCTGTCTGGTCTCATCAGCAATGGAGGAAACACACCCACAAGCAGGGACATTTACAAGTCTGCTGGTCATCAACAATGGAAGAAACACCAAACCCACACAAGCAGGAGACAGTTATGAACAGCATTTATCAAATGCCAGATCAGCCAATTAGATGCTTAACAACCAGCATTACCTGTTCATGAACTAAAGTATACATTTAGCTACATCTTTTAAGATGCCACCTATATTTAAGCACCGTATCTACAAATCCACTTCTATATACAGAGGATTTAGAAGGAAGGGAAATGGGGAAGGGATGGAAGAAGAATCACTCACCACTTCCAGTGTTTTCAAGTTAAGCAGAACTACTGGGAACTCGATGACTTCATGAATGTAGTCATGAGGGTTGGGTTCTTCACAGGTGGCCTCAAAGTCCAAGACACACAGGTAATCCAGACTATAAGGATTAAGTTGGACCTGGTTGTTCAGGTCCCACGGTGCACTATGGTCAGCAGATATGCAGTCCAGCCGCCACTTGATCTTCAAGCGCTTATACAGAATCTCCTCAGAGCCACTGAAATGATATCAAATCAGGTTTATAATTTGGTCCAAAGGTAATGGACTATCTGGATAACCAGTACACACTCTCCAGGTATAGTCTAGAGCAAGTAGTATATTTGCTTCTCTGTGCAACTAGGCATGAATTCAAGCGAGTCTAGTCGCTAACTACCACGTAAGCCTATGGATAGAAGACAATAGCGAGTCTTTTACCAGTTCCATAGTCACTAACTTATACGATGTGTGTGGTACCCACGAGTGCAATTTTAAGCCTTGTTACTATACACATTTTGCTTAGGCCCAATTGTTCCAGTCGTAGCTTCACTTCTTCCAGTGTGAGGGAGCTCAGTTCTCTGTTCAAGCCAGACAGTTTGTTATAGATAGGGTGACGAGGGATACTTCCTTTCCCTTCACAAGACGCTACCGCCATTGGTCCTTATTCCATCGCAAAGAGGGTGGTAAAGATCGGCACCTCTTATGTGCGCAATTTAATCACGAACAAAATCACAACCACCATTCCCATAGGATTGTACACACAGAATACATAATAATATACACAGTAATAAACATCAAAATTATACATCAAAATAAAGAGACTCTGGCTTTCTAGTCAATAGTTATCAAAAACGTCTCTGCTGTTGTTGACCCATCTCTCCCATTCCCATGGGGTTCATGCCAGGCACCATAGAGCCAAATCCAGCTTGATTTCCATACCCTACTCCAAATGGTTGCATTCCCACACTGCCACCATATCCCATTCCAACACCTCCAGGAGCACCATAGTTCATTCCAGTTCCCATTCCAACACCTCCAGGAGCACCATAGTTCGTTCCAGTTCCCATTCCAACAAAACCAGGCTGACTCGTTCCCATTCCACCAGGTTTCACCCCCACCCCAGGAGCCATAGCTCCGGGTGTACCCATGCTGTGGGGAACCGAAGTCATCATAGTCGTGTTAATGTTGTAGTTGCCAGCAGACTTGCCAGTCACAGCTGCAGTGGAAGGAGAAGTTGCCCCAAAGGTAGGTTTGCTGCTACTGCTGATTCCACCACTTCCAGATGCCAGTTGGTTCATGGTCAGGGCTGAAGTTGTGGATGATGTCTTGCTCTTGGGAGCTGCAAAGAGGTTGTCCAAGTCAATGTTTAAACCAGGGGCACTCCAAACTGACGACAGCTCTTGCTTCTGTGGGATAGAGCAAAAGAAAACCAGTGAACAAGAACATCCATAGCAAAACAGCATTACCAACCCAAACAGTACAACAATGAAGAACACCTGCACCATGTGCTGGTGAGAGATTAACCTCCCTGCCATCTGGCTGCCAATGGCTCACGTGCGTGCACAAGTGTTTTGAAAACCTGTATTGCAAAGAAGTACCTGATGAAGACTAGAGGATCTACATCGAGTGAGTAAATTTAATTTACGTTGATTAATCGAGAAAGTCATTGAACCTGACTGATTGACCTGCTCAGTTTGTGGGGTCAGCATGGCCAAAAGTTATGTATGCTTTTAACCGCGATATATACCATGTGCATGCAGGTTTTGAACAGCGGCTGATGCCATTTGACACCAATAGCACTTTTAGTGAAGACAGCTCTGCTTTTAAAAACAGCTAGTTGGTTTTAAACTTGTTTGAGTGGCAGTATTGCACTAAACCCTGCTTATAAGAATCCCTTACTAGTATGTCTAAGCCCTATAGCTAGCTACACATTGAAACTTATTAATGTACAAAATAAATCTTGATGTAGTTGGCTTTTTCTTTTCACTGTTACACTGTTAGCGCTTGGCGTCCAAGCTCGGTTAAAATTTCTACATTCCATCTATGGATTTTCTATAAGAGAAGGAGCGTCACAAAAGTCGATCGTTAGCTAAACATTGCCTAAACATTGAAGATAGCCTTTGAGATTGAGAAGCACTAACTCCAAACGGCCACTAAAGCGTGGCAGACTAGATTGTTTTCATAATCTGGAATCTGGTAGCCATGACACCGCTTCGCCTTAAGGCATGTGATAGTGAAGCTCTTCAAACTCTCGTGCTTTTCCCCTCAACTGAACGAGGCGGTCCCTTGAAAATAACTCCGCCTCACAATGTACAATAGAATACTTCTTTAATGGTGTGGTTAATCGGTTAATTAGAGCAAACTTTGGTGACAAGAACTTGTCAGTTATTGTGACTGCTGCTAAACTCCATAAGGATGTCTCCCAGGCGTCACAGCGAGGCCATAACTGAGGTAAAATGAGGACACTTCATGCCTCTTTTGTTCAGGGTGTTGTATGCTAGCAATCCCTACGTTAGTTTGAGACTGATTTCAAAATGGCAGATGCAAATCTCACCACACCCCACAAAACAACAACAACAACAAAAAAGAAACGTGTATCTTAGCTGAAACTTGCTGTGACAGCTGCTTAGCGGCCAAAATAGTGGTTCAGCCAAATTAGTGCCAAAACACTTCCAGTATGCCTCAAATCCTTTGCTAAGGTAAACGTTAATATATAAATATATTATAATAATAAACGCAAAAACCCAAGGATTTATCTTGTGTCTATTTATCTGTACCTGTTCTTTCCCTTGCACACAAAAATTGCATGAAATAGGTCTATTCATAACAATTTTAGTACAACAGGTGTCCAAATAAACATTCTAAAACCTTGCCACGACTAATATGGTCCTCGACTGCCAAGCGCGAGTGGGAAAAGGTCGTCAAAGGGCAAGAATCTTTCCACTCAATACACGGATAGCTCACGTTGATTCGCTGATGACCCGAAGTTTGGTTTGCGGAGTTATCCTGTACATCTGTTACCAAGTCCTTGAAGGGGGCTGTTGCTGAGCCTCCACCGACAAGATAACAAAGCAATAGGATGTGGTACGAGCCGAGTTGCATAGCAAGTACAAAAGGGAGAAACAAGTTAGAAGGGGAGGAAAGTTCACAAGAGAGACAGACACTCATGGATGCTGGAGTGGCAGAAGCTCAAACGTCGCAGGACTCTGAATTAAGGGTGCTCGGCCATGGAAACACAAGATAACCGTCGAAAAACTGACAATGCTATAAAAGTGATCCAGTTCTCTCCAAAAAGGTTTTGTGTGAATATTCAACCCACGAAAGGTATAGTGTATATGCACAATTAATAAGACACTACAAAGAGTGAGTGAACACAATTTTTATTCTTCTGCAGATGCGTAAAAACTCAAAACTCCTCCTTCAATTTTATATCTAACCTAGATGACTAGCAGAGGTTCCCAGCGTTGCCGGGGGAAAGGATAAAATATCTATCAGGGGAGCACAAAATGAGAATGGCCTCTGTCCCCCCCCCTCCCAAAGTGACATATGCTTCTTATTGCAGTGTTTATTGCAGTGTTTAATAAGGGGAGACAGTTGCATTTTGGAGACAGTTGCATTTTTAATCTTTAAAAAAAAACTTATGGCTACAACTTTAGAGCTCCGTAGATTCTGCAAACTTCATGGTATGGACTTGATATATAGCAGGTCTCTCTGTGTGCTCTCTTTTGATACTAAAATACTATAGGCAAGTTACTAGACCTAAAGTGGAGGGACCTCAAAAACCTGAATCCCTGCAACCTCCGACTAAATAAACTCCAGATTGCTAAGTGCTAAAGATTTGAAATTGGTACCAGTGGCTAGAGGAAGCCCTAGGCTATTCAATGACCGTTTTCATTAAAATTTAAGTATGTGGTCAAGCGGGTGGTGGAAAATTGATTTCGTTAAAAATCATTTTCCACCCGCGCGCTTGACCACGTACTTACATTTTTACGCCTAATGAAAACGGTCATTGAATAGCCTAGGGCTTCCTCTAGCCACTGGTATATAATCTTTAGCACTTGGCAATCTGGTTATTTAGTAGGGATTCAGGTTTTTGAGGTCCCTCCACTTTAGGTCTAGTAACTTACCTATATAGTTATACCTATGAAACATATTTTAGTATCAAAAGAGAGCACACAGAGAGACCTATCTTTTGAGCTATATATCAAGTCCATACCATGAAGTTTGCAGAATCTACGGAGCTCTAAAGTTGTAACCATAAGTAAAAAAAATTTTTAAAAAAAAATTTAAAATGCAACTGTCTCCCCAATTAAACATAATTTTTGAGGAATGAGTCGGCTACTTGGGTGAGTGCATTTTACAAAACCAGTCTGCCAAATGGTAATAAGTTTTCATCTGTGGGCTAGCTCTGTAGGGCTAATGTTACCAGTAGCAACTGCTAGAGCTGCAGTTGCACTGAGCAGCCACAGCCCTCCCATGGACTCTGAAAGAGCACTGCACAGGTTTGTTCTTTGTGTTGAGCCTAGTACAGGCATCCAGCAGCAGTGCTAGAGATGTGTAGGTATAGCAACTAGATACCTACAGCTTTTGGTACCACTAGAAAGCCTCATGCCAGGATAAACCCTCAATAAAGCCTTTAGGTATTGTAGCTAGCTAGTTATGCTTCATAAACTAACTGCAGAGAGAATACTTTTACTAGAAACACTTTAAGACTTCTCATCTGTCAGTAAATCTTGATGGTAGTAATGGTGCATCTCCAACAGAAAATTGCATTTTACAAGTTTTTTTTTGGTTGTAATCTTGAATTTTTTTTTGTACTGACAGGGAATGAATTGACTACAGCTGCCACAGTTAATTAAAGAGTTAAACCATGGCACTCATCAACATCATGGTAATGGCTCAAGTTAAAGAGTGGCACACGCGACTACCATGCCAGGGGGTCATAGCAATGGAGATTCCCTTTTGTCAGATTCCTAAGCGCTGTCATTGTAAAAGGTTAGAGGAAACAAATTGAGCCAAGTAAGTCAACTGGTCGAAAGATCTTGTGGGTATTTAGAACCGAGGTTTGATACATCACAGAATCCTTCATTTTATACTGTTTGTTTGTTGGTATCCTCTACCTGCTGGAGCAAGTAGGATGGTTAAGGTCAAAGACAGACATGCATAGCAACAAAAACCTTAACTGTATACAGCCGAGCATAGCCTATTACCCATACAGCCAGCCCACACGGCCAGCTCACAATATGACGCAAGGCACGGCCAGCAGCACTGTGTTTCTTGTAGTTGATGTATCCACAAATGCAACAATGTGCAGATCTGCTCCCCATTGGTGGAATCGAGGTGAAAGTTTGACCATGTTAATACAATGTTCTAGTGTGAACCACGCAGTGCAATGGATCACAAAATGCATGCAGCAGATTCAGTGGTGTGGATTGCCTTGTGCCAGGCGTGAACCCGAATCCGCCTTTAGATAACGATGTTGCGACCGGTGAACTAGAAAACTTCTCAAAATCGCCAGCCAACTCAACAATAACATGCAATTATAGAACAATCAGAAATTAGAAACAAGAAGAAAAAACTCCTATATATTTCAAAAACAAGTACGCGGTCAACGCCTCCCACTCCCCAATGATGCTCTTCTCCGCTATCTAGGACCAGGCAGGGTACATGAAGCAAGCAAGAATGTAGAGATTCTATCAAAATTCCATTTGCAGACTTTATGGAGCTGAAGGCGAGGAGTTAGAGGTTTTGGTGAACATAGGATCACAGAGAACAATAGGTAAAACACAGGCCGCTGCTGGACATTAAAGCGTAATGCAAATGACACATGTGCATCAATTAGAATGAATGATACCAGATTCATGCAAGCAACACCCATTTTATTTCAGAGGTGAAAGGTTAAGTGCCAAGAGCGCAGACTAGGTAATTTATGGTATTGACCTGTTAAAAAGACCAGTTAAAAACGACAGCAAACAAGATTGTACTCATGTGGAGCACAGTTAAACAACCCTTTACCATAAAAAAACGTACAATCCATCTTTAAACCCCAGCATAATCTCAGTGTACATGGAGTCGTTGTGTTACGTTTTTTTGCTGTGGCGGTGAGGTACTAAATTCTGCTGTGTGATATAATTGTTGTGATGTGGAGTCTACTGTCGCTGTAGTGTGTGCGAGATGCTTTGTTGTTAACATATGCATAATCATTCTTAATGGCTGGTTCACATGATTCATAAATGGTAAACAGTCATCTAACTGGTTGTGCTCTGTATACAAGGTTACAGTATTGCTGCCACTCTTTTCTGTTTGTCATTTTCACACACAGGGTTCCAGATAGAGCAAAAAAGAAGGGGGTGGGTGGGGGACCCAAAAGGCAGTTCTAGAGCTTCAATGGCACGAGCTGTTATGCTCATCAATCCCTGCTCTGAGTACTTTAAACACAGCAGTTGCTGAAATAGCGAGGTTTTCAGCAGCAAGAATGGTCATACTCTCTTCGACAAAAAACAACAACAACCAAAAAAAGTGAGTAGCCGTACTAGTTCGACTAAAGGCAGCAAACGATTTAGAATATAAAATGGAAGGACTCTTCAGGCAAATGCATTGCCTATTGCAATGAAGCTTAGAAGATTGAGAAACAGCTAGCTAAAAACTGCTCCGGTCTTTGGACTAAAATGCTAATAAGCTAGAGAAACACACAAAGAAGCATCCCAAATGCCACCTTTGCATTTAATGTACTCAGCTGATGAAGAAAGCAATCATGACTCCTGCTGTTGTTTCATTTAAAATAATAATAATTTTTTTTTTTTTTAACTCAGTTTCTAAATAGTTAAGCAGGGCAGATAGAGGGCGGGTACGATTTCAAGAAGGGCACCAGCCCCACTATGCCACTTTAGCGAGAACACTGATATCACCAAAGGGCACAGGGCAACAACTGCACCACCACAAACTCAACCACCACAAACAATACCATCATACCCCCACAAAAAGATCATGTCCCGCACAGAAGACCCAATTCGATATCAAGCAAGGAAATAGCAATTTTGGATGCCAATTAACCTTTTTCTGGTTGGCCGGCTGCTCCTGTTCTTGATGGTGTTGCGAAGGAGACGTAGATGAGTTGAATTCTGGTTGGAGGAGATCCGGCGCTCCCACGAGAGGTGGTTGTTGACTGTTGAAGTGGAGTCCTCCATTGCTACTAGTGCCACTAGGCTGGAGCAGTAAGGTCCATCCTCCTTCTCCCATGCCCATTAGGCTCTGAGATGAAGGCTGCACAAGAATAGGTGGAGGGCATGAGAAGAGGTGGGACGGAGGAAATGAGACCAACATTTGCAAACCACGCAAACAATATCAACAAGGAAGAGGGAAAACGAAATACAAAAGTGAGGGAGATAGCAATAACAACGAACCTGCTGTGAGGCTTGAGGTGTGGTTTGGAATACTCCAAAGTCTGCATCAAAAGCTGCAGGTTGTTGGTCTTGCAGAGACAAAGGCTGGACAGGTTGGACAGGCAACTGCTGCTGCTGTTGAGGAGGAGGAGGAGGAGGAGCTTGGAAGGATGCAAAATCACCAAAAACTGGAGAAGCTGCAAAAGATGAGAAAGAAGGACAGAATTGATGTCAGTAGCAAGGAAGGTTAGATGCGCACGAGAATTGATGTCAGTAGCAAGGAAGGTTAGATGCATACAATTGATGTCAGAAGCAAGGAAGGTTAGATGTGTATAAGAATTGATGTCAGTAGCAAGGAAGGTTAGATGTGTACAAGAATTGATGTCAGTAGCAAGGAAGGTTAGATGCGCACGAGAATTGATGTCAGTAGCAAGGAAGGTTAGATGCGTACAATTGATGTCAGCAGCAAGGAAGGTTAGATGTGTATAAGAATTGATGTCAGTAGCAAGGAAGGTTAGATGTGTACAAGAATTGATGTCAGTAGCAAGGAAGGTTAGATGCGTACAAGAATTGATGTCAGTAGCAAGGAAGGTTAGACGTGTACAAGAATTGATTTCAGTAGCAAGGAAGGTTGGACGTGTACAAGAATTGATGTCGGTAGCAAGGAAGGTTAATGCGTACAAGAATTGATGTCAGTAGCAAGGAAGGTTAGATGTGTAAAGAATTGATTTCGGTAGCAAGGAAGGTTAGATGCGTACAAGAATCAATGTCAGTAGCAAGGAAGGTTAGATGAGCACGAGAATTGATGTCAGTAGCAAGGAAGGTTAGATGCGTACAATTTATGTCAGCAGCAAGGAAGGTTAGATGTGTATAAGAATTGATGTCAGTAGCAAGGAAGGTTAGATGCGTACAAGAATTGATGTCAGTAGCAAGGAAGGTTAGACGTGTACAAGAATTGATTTCAGTAGCAAGGAAGGTTGGATGTGTACAAGAATTGATGTCGGTAGCAAGGAAGGTTAGATGCGTACAAGAATTGCTGTCAGTAGCAAGGAAGGTTAGAGGTGTACAAGAATTGATGTCAGTAGCAAGGAAGGTTAGATGCATACAAGAATTGATGTCAGTAGCAAGGAAGGTTAGACGTGTACAAGAATTGATGTCAGTAGCAAGGAAGGTTAGATGCATACAAGAATTGATGTCAGTAGCAAGGAAGGTTAGACGTGTACAAGAATTGATGTCAGTAGCAAGGAAGGTTAGAGGTGTACAAGAATTGATGTCAGTAGCAAGGAAGGTTAGATGCATACAAGAATTGATGTCAGTAGCAAGGAAGGTTAGAGGTGTACAAGAATCAATGTCAGTAGCAAGGAAGGTTAGAGGTGTAAAAGAATTGATGTCAGTAGCAAGGAAGGTTAGATGCGTACAAGAATTGATGTCGGTAGCAAGGAAGGTTAGACGTGTACAAGAATTGATGTCAGTAGCAAGGAAGGTTAGAGACTCGTAAATGAGGAAAGCCGCATGAGTTGGGACAGAACTTTATTAATATATATTTTGGGGGAGGGGAGGGTTGTTTGCCTTCCCCCCACCCTCTTGCAACGTGTTGCCTGTGTGGCCTGCTCTACAAACAGCTACCACAAGTGTGCAGTGACACTGCTCTCCATACCTGGACCAGTCCCAGTTGACTGCTGCTCCTCCGAACTAGATGCTCCAATGGCTGCAAAATAGTGAGCATGTATCAAGAAGTGTGACCAATCGCAAGTAGCCAACGCTTTTTCCGGAGTATAAAGTCAACATTTAATTTAAGTTGAAAAAAAATTCAGCCCAACAAGGAAGGGGTGGGGAGCTACAGGCTAGATCTTTAAGTTGATCTGCATGTGAGTGAAGTAAGTGGGAGGAGCCAGTGCACGGAGAACTATTAGGCATGCGTCAAGTTCAAGTGGCATCTCAACTGTGCATGTAATTATTATGTCTGACTCACACAAATTGAATTCATCTGCTGCAGGGTCAGAGTCAGTGAGAAGCTGGCCAATTGGCGAATGAAGGAAGATGAGTCTCAGCTCATATCTGGGTTTAAAGACCTAACTACTGTCAGGAGGTCGACTTATAAGCTGCACTGATTTATACTCCGGAAAATACAGTACACGGCTTTAAACTTGATCGTTTGATGAGAACAATACTGAGTAATGTCCTCGAACATTAGTCTTACAAACTCTCTCCCCCCCCCCCCCCCCCTTCACACACACACACACACACACACAGGGATTGTAGTGGGAATCATTTAAGTAAATAACAACAACACCAAGAAAAAGGTGTGTAAGAGGCAGGTAAGGACTATATCGGACACCTCAGAGACTGCAATGGAGGGCATTTCATAACTTTTTTTTTGCCTCATTGTGAAATGGGAGAATACATAAAACTCTGAACACAATGGGAATGTTCTTGCTCTACAATAACAGTCAGGTAGCAAACCACAAACATTGAACCTGTGTGTTGTGTGGAAATGGGCTGCGGAGGAGGATCGTCCTCAAACAGACCCATAAAACCAGTCCCTGCCCCTGCCCCTGCGCTGGACTGCTGTTGCTGCTGTTGTTGCTGCAGCTGTGAGGCATAGGAGGAGGCAGCTCCCAGGTCCACCAACTTGGACGGATGGGGTCCTTTCTTAACTACGCCAGAAATGGGAGAAGCTCTGGGCGGAGTAAGCTCTTCAGGAGACTGACCACTCTCACTACATCACACATAGACACACACACACACAACACAATCAATGGTTGGCCAATATACATAGCCTCATGCAAAACTTCGTATGGTACACACAGGGGAAGGAGATTGCTCCTCCATCACTCTGTCACTAAAGGCCTGTCCACACTGCACAAGTCAACGCGCATTAATACGCATTGGTCACATCCACACTGAATTAGAATTAGAATAATGCACATTAATCTGGTCCACCTCGATAGGTGGTTTGAGATCAACAAATAACTATGCAAGTGTGCATTGAAAATAGTTTCATTCACCCGCGACTTGGCGATGGCTGCAGGTTGGAACTTGTGAGCTAGCTATATGTATATACTACGTATCTGTGGCCTGTGGTCAAACTAGCTAGCTACATAGTCGAGAACTGTTGCTATGTTTATATGCCCTGCATCTGGTCTTTTGAAGTTCGTGCAGTTCACAACGGGTTCTGCCTTTCCCTCAGCTCTCTCCTCTTTCGCTCCGCAGAAAATGTTTCCTGTTCATCTATAGGTAGCCAATCAGCAAAAAAAGGATGCAAAAACAAACTCCATCTCAACTACAGTATATATATATATGATTTTGACGGACTGGTAGGCTTATTTTTTGTTGTTGCTTTGTTCGGTTTATTTCTGTGCTAGTGTGGACACGACGAATACACATTGACTTGAGTTTTCCCTGGCCCCATGTGCATCAGTTTATGCAGTGTGGATAGGCCCTATGTGCATGACATTCCTACCCTCCAAGACACTCAAAACGAACTAACACTCCACCTGAACCTGACACACACCCTCACTCACTCCATGCCCATCAGAGGAGGTTCTGACTGCACCTACAGTTCCTCTGAGGCAGGATGGTGAGCAGGAAGGGAATGGTGGCAGTATCACCACATCCCATGCTACACATTATACATATATATGTTTGTCAGATCACTTTATGCCTTTATTATGCCCTTTATCCACCACAAGAAACAATACCACCTCAGGACCTTAAGCCCTCTCAATCCAGCAGGCTAGATCAATAATTCAATCTTGCAGGCTAGATCAATAACACATGGGACCTTAGTTCCCTCAGTCTTGCAGGCTAGACCAATAACACATGGGACCTTAAGTTCCCTCAGTCTTGCAGGCTAGATCAATAACACATGGGACCTTAAGTTCCCTCAGTCTTGCAGGCTAGACCAATAACACATGGGACCTTAAGTTCCCTTAGTCTTGCAGGCTAGATCAATAACACATGGGACCTTAAGTTCCCTTAGTCTTGCAGGCTAGATCAATAACACATGGGACCTTAAGTTCCCTCAGTCTTGCAGGCTAGATCAATAACACATGGGACCTTAAGTTCCCTTAGTCTTGCAGGCTAGACCAATAACACATGGGACCTTAAGTTCCCTTAGTCTTGCAGGCTAGATCAATAACACATGGGACCTTAAGTTCCCTCAGTCTTGCAGGCTAGACCAATAACACATGGGACCTTAAGTTCCCTTAGTCTTGCAGGCTAGATCAATAACACATGGGACCTTAAGTTTCCCTCAGTCTTGCAGGCTAGACCAATAACACATGGGACCTTAAGTTCCCTCAGTCTTGCAGGCTAGACCAATAACACATGGGACCTTAAGTTCCCTTAGTCTTGCAGGCTAGATCAATAACACATGGGACCTTAAGTTCCCTCAGTCTTGCAGGCTAGACCAATAACACATGGGACCTTAAGTTCCCTCAGTCTTGCAGGCTAGACCAATAACACATGGGACCTTAAGTTCCCTCAGTCTTGCAGGCTAGACCAATAACACATGGGACCTTAAGTTCCCTCAGTCTTGCAGGCTAGACCAATAACACATGGGACCTTAAGTTCCCTCAGTCTTGCAGGATAGATTAATAAACACATGGGACCTTAAGTTCCCTCAGTCTTGCAGGCTAGACCAATAACACATGGGACCTTAAGTTCCCTCAGTCTCTTGCAGGCTAGACCAATAACACATGGGACCATAAGTTCTCTCAATCCAGGTCAATAACACATGGGACCTTAAGCCCTCTAAATCCAGCAGGCTTGTTCAGGCTACAATAACACATGGGACCATAAGTTCTCTCAATCCAGGTCAATAACACATGGGACCTTAAGCCCTCTAAATCCAGCAGGCTTGATCAATAACATGGGGGCCATAAGCCCTCCTCAATCAAGCAGGCTAGATGTAGACAGGTCACTCTAACAACAGATAATCATAACTCCACCCACTTCTGATACAGTAGACCCTCTCATATCCAAAGCATTGGGACCCACCATAGTTTGGATATGCAGGTTAAGCTCATATCATTAAAAACTCATGAATATAATAAAACTACTCGACCGTGATGTTTGATACTTGTCAATATGGTTTTTATCTGCAGGGATCCTAGGAGAAGCATCGTGTCCATAGGAGCTGCCCTTCTGTCTTACACACATACATACAAACATTTATTTACAGTTAAGTAATCGTGTATAAGCAATTGTTGATCACAACTAAGTTCTGTACATGATCACAACTAGGTTCTGCACATGATCACAACTAGGTTCTGCACATGATCACAACTAGGTTCTGCACATGATCACAACTAGGTTCTGCATGATCACAACTAGGTTCTGTACATGATCACAACTAGGTTCTGCACATGATCACAACAAGATTCTGTACATGATCACAACTAGGTTCTGTACATGATCACAACTAGGTTCTGTACATGATCACAACTAGGTTCTGCACATGATCACAACTAGATTCTGCACATGATCACAACTAGGTTCTGCATGATCACAACTAGATTCTGTACATGATCACAACTAGGTTCTGTACATGATCACAACTAGGTTCTGCATGATCACAACTAGGTTCTGTACATGATCACAACTAGGTTCTGCATGATCACAACTAGGTTCTGTACATGATCACAACTAGGTTCTGCACATGATCACAACAAGATTCTGTACATGATCACAACTAGGTTCTGTACATGATCACAACTAGGTTCTGTACATGATCACAACTAGGTTCTGCATGATCACAACTAGGTTCTGCACATGATCACAACTAGGTTCTGTACATGATCACAACTAGGTTCTGCACATGATCACAACTAGGTTCTGTACATGATCACAACTAGGTTCTGCATATGATCACAACTAGGTTCTGTACATGATCACAACTAGATTCTGCACATGATCACAACTAGGTTCTGTACATGATCACAACTAGGTTCTGTACATGATCACAACTAGATTCTGCACATGATCACAACTAGGTTCTGTACATGATCACAACTAGGTTCTGCACATGATCACAACTAGATTCTGCACATGATCACAACTAGGTTCTGTACATGATCACAACTAGGTTCTGTACATGATCACAACTAGATTCTGCACATGATCACAACTAGGTTATGCATGATCACAACTAGGTTCTGCACATGATCACAACTAGGTTCTGTACATGATCACAACTAGGTTCTGCACATGATCACAACTAGATCTGCACATGATCACAACTAGGTTCTGCACATGATCACAACTAGGTTCTGCATGATCACAACTAGGTTCTGCACATGATCACAACTAGGTTCTGCATGATCACAACTAGGTTCTGCATGATCACAACTAGGTTCTGCATGATCACAACTAGGTTCTGTACATGATCACAACTAGGTTCTGTACATGATCACAACTAGGTTCTGCATGATCACAACTAGGTTCTGCATGATCACAACTAGGTTCTGTACATGATCACAACTAAGTTCTGTACATGATCACAACTAGGTTCTGCATGATCACAACTAGGTTCTGCATGATCACAACTAGGTTCTGTACATGATCACAACTAGGTTCTGCATGATCACAACTAGGTTCTGCACATGATCACAACTAGATTCTGCACATGATCACAACTAGATTCTGTACATGATCACAACTAGGTTCTGCATGATCACAACTAGGTTCTGTACATGATCACAACTAGGTTCTGTACATGATCACAACTAGATTCTGCACATGATCACAACTAGATTCTGCACATGATCACAACTAGATTCTGTACATGATCACAACTAGGTTCTGCATGATCACAACTAGGTTCTGCACATGATCACAACTAGGTTCTGTACATGATCACAACTAGGTTCTGCACGATCACAACTAGGTTCTGCATGATCACAACTAGGTTCTGTACATGATCACAACTAGGTTCTGCACGATCACAACTAGGTTCTGCACCTTCACGCAACTTTTCATGCATCTCTGCTGCCTTCTCTCTTAGCAATGGTTCACTACCTTCAGTGCCTTCCCCCCTTTTCTGAATAAACCAGAGATATAGAGTGCATCCAAGCTGGTCGCCTTTAGCAAGACTATCAAGGATGCTTGCAAACTCTTGAAGTTTGGCTTCATTCTTTCTAATCTCGGTTATCATTGTCTTTTCAATGTCTTCTCATCTGCGAGTCCACAGCTCGAGTAGCTTCTTCAGATATCTTGCTCAAGATGTCAAACGTTTTGCTGGCCCTAGCAAACTGATTCAGCTTTCACGTGCTACCCCCACCGCTAAACAAAATCATTTCGACGATCATTTACCAGTTTATAGTATTTTACTGAGTTTGGATAAACAGAGCGTTTGTATAATCGAGGTTAGGATATGTGAGGGTGTACTGTACATTCAGTCTGAGGTGATGTCAGCTATAGTCAATCGACCTCAGCTACACCTCAGATACCTAGGCAAGATAGGTTACCAAGACTCCAGTGTACCACTGAGCCCCAGCCAGCCAGATGATAGGTTATCAACTCCAGTGTACCACTGAGCCCCAGCCAGCCAGATGACAGGTTATCAACTCCAGTGTACCACTGAGCCCCAGCCAGTCAGATGACAGGTTATCAAGATTCCAGTGTACCACTGAGCCCCAGCCAGCCAGATGACAGGTTATCAACTCCAGTGTACCACTGAGCCCCAGCCAGTCAGATGACAAGTTATCAAGACTCCAGTGTACCACTGAGCCCCAGCCAGTCAGATGACAGGTTATCAAGACTCCAGTGTACCACTGAGCCCCAGCCAGTCAGATGACAGGTTATCAAGACTCCAGTGTACCACTGAGCCCCAGCCAGTCAGATGACAGGTTATCAAGACTCCAGTGTACCACTGAGCCCCAGCCAGTCAGATGACAGGTTATCAAGACTCCAGTGTACCACTGAGCCCCAGCCAGTCAGATGACAGGTTATCAAGACTCCAGTGTACCACTGAGCCACACCCTATGATAGTAAGTCATTCTCGCTAAGCGCAGGGTGCACGTTCTACGAGTGTGTTCTTGCTGCTGATGTACTTGATCTCGCTCTTCCTCTCCTTCCCCAGATGAGTTGCCATAATTTGTTCTGGCATGCGATAACTGACTTGGAGAGGAGATAAGACTGCCAAGACTGACAGAGCCGGCTTCATCGGCAACTATGCCATTCTATTATGGCTGTCATAGCTGATCTAACAACCCCTCCTCCAAACTTGATCTCCGAGGTTGCAACGAATATTGCTAATTGCTAGCACTTTGGAAAGAGGAAGTACCAAATATGTATGTAGTGAACAGATACGCAAACATAAGGACTAATGCTAGTCAACAGCACAAGCATAAGGGAATCACACATACAGCACATGGGAGGGGGGGCACAAAGAAGAATGAGCATCAAATAGAGAGCACTCCCCAAATAGTAGGGCCTAACCAAGGGGATGCAAACAGGCTTCTTGAAAAATAAAGTTTCACTCTGCAAAGGCTCGTTGTCTTCTCCCTTCTTTCTCTTCCTTCAAACTTTCCGAGATTTTTTGAATCTCTAATTGGTTTTGCTATGGTCAAAGTGGATCATTGGAAGGAAGGAATGTTTTTGCTACCTCTCATAACAGGAATATTTTTAAACTTCTCTTAAATCACACAATGTGCCAACTTTTTTCTGGATTTGCTGCTTCTAAAGATTTGCTGCTGCTTCTAAATTGTAATAGAATGGAATAAAATGGAAAGGATTGAATAAAACGGTATTCTAGATTAGGTTTGTGAAAGGACGGCTTTTGTTACTTATGCAGAACAGAGTAGAATGGAATAGAACAGAATTGGAATAGGATGAAAAAATATGGAATATGAATGGAAGAACGGAATGGAATGGAACGAACAGAATTGGAATAAAATGCAGTAAAATGAAGTATGGAATATGAATGAAGGAATATGAACGAAAGAACGGAATAGAATGGAAAGGATTGAATAAAATGGTATTCTAGACATGTTCGTGAAAGGACTGCTTTGTGACTTATGCAGTTTGGAGGTTGAGGCTTTACATTAAAAATACAGTTTTTATGCTCACAATTTCAATCAGACATCCTCTATCAGGCATCTTTTAGCAGTGATCTTCTATCGGGGATCTTCTATCGGGAATTCTTTATCGGGCATTCTCTATCGGGCATTCTCTAACGGGCTTTCTCTATCGGGCATTCTCTATCTGGCATTCTCTATCGGGCATTCTCTATCGGGCATTCTCTATCGGGCATTCTCTATCAGGCATTCTCTATCGGGCATCTCTATCGGGCATTCCCTATCGGGCATCCTCTATTGAGCATCCTCTATCAACTATCAGACATTCTCTATCACGCATCCTCCATCTGACATCCTCTATCAGGCATCTCTATTATGCATCCTCTATCAATTATCATCCTCTATTAGGCATTCAACTATCTAATATTCACCAATTCTGAGATTAATAATACATGTACTAGTAATGAATGCTAGGCATTGAGTGGTGAGCGAAGAAAGAAAAAAACTAGAGCATGTTCATGGACCAAGTAACTTCCCATCATCCTTTCATGTCCGCCAAAAATGATGCAGCCCATACTTACATTTACCTGCTTGTGCAGCAAATATATTCCAGCATGAGTGCCTATGTGGGAGGTGGTTTTGAGTGCTCGCGAAGGGGCTTGGTTTGTTGTTTTGTACTCAAAAGGAAACAGGACATTGTCGAGTGTAAATCAACTGCTAATAGCACATAAAAATGTGCTCTGTAAATGAGGAGGAGTTGCCATTTGAGTTTGTCAAAGAAAAAAAATCAGCCGTAACAACTACCAACCGCTACATTAGGGGGCCAGTTCGGGAACATCCATAGCCCGCCTTTCGCAGCTAGAGCAAGATTAGCTAAGTAGCAGAGATGTCTACTACGAAAACTTAGAGAACACAATTGGACACATACAGCGAACAAATCAGCAACTCCAAGTCGAGAACCCATGTCACAGAGAAAAGCATCCAGAAGAAGCAGCCATAACTGATGCCATCGCGGAGCAGGACCAACTGGTAGAAGAAAAAGAGCACTTGGCTGCTGAAGGCGCGTAGATGAAGGCACTATATGACCAGCTGTTGCAAGACTCGCAGGAAGATCAACAAGCACTTGATGAGCTCAGCAGTAAAGGAAACCTGTTTGCAGGAGCTGAGTGTCCGTTGTGAGGATTTGAAGAGAGAAATCTTAGAGGTCAGTCATTCAGCAGAGTTGGAGTGTTAACGGATGGTACAGAAGGAACGAGAGAAGCGGGAGAGTCGTGAGGAGATGATGCTATAGCAGCTGAAGGAGATGCAGGCACATGTTGAGTTCGGCTGAGGAAAGAGATCGGCGAGATCTGCATGAGAATACGAGTTGTTCCAACAACGGAGATAGGTAAGGTCGTCACCATGGAGCAGTCAGGACTCGGCGACCTTTGAAGAGCCATCGGTTGACACAAGCACCCACAGGGTTCCACCCTTTGGTTGGAATGATATAGCGTAGCAACCACAAACGAGCCTCTCGCCATGCCTAGTTGTGCACGCAACAGTTGTGACTGAGGACCAGTGCTAATGAGATTAGTCTTACAGGTAGTAGTGCATGGGGCAGAATGGGCGATGGGACGGGGTTGTTAAGAACACCAGTTTCACAGGGAATGGGGCTGGTGTCAGGAGTATCGCTAGTGCCTGTGTTGGTATGTAGTGTCATGTTGGTGGATGTAGTGTCATTAAGAGTAATGAAGGTGGTATAGGAAGTGGCCAGTGAGATGGTGATCGGTTCTGTTGGTGGATCTTTTGGAACATTGGCACCGGTTTGAGTGGTACTACTAGGAGTGGTACAGCTGTGAATGGGTAGCATTGTGGAAGTGGTACTATTGTGGACAGTGGTACAGGAAGTGGTCCTGTCGGGTGAGTGGTATATAGTGATACTACTAGGGAATGTTACTGGAGTAGTGCAAAGTGGCATAGGTTTGAGTTCAGGTGTTAGTACTGGTGTGAATGTTGGGACTGAGTAGAGTGGTTAGCACAGCAGATGGAATGGTGGCGGTGGCAACTGCTCTTCCTATGTACTCAACATCTGCTGTCTCTATCAAAATTTGATGGGAGAACCAGAGCCAGGGAGACTGTAAAAAGAATGGCTGTAGCTGGTTGCTGGAATTTGGAAGTGGGATGGTCCGACTAGGCTCATAAACCTTGTGACTAGGCTCATAAACCTTGTGACTAGGCTCATAAACCTTGTGACTAGGCTCATAAACCTTGTGACTAGGCTCATATACCTTGTGACCAGGCTCATAAACCTTGTGACCAGGCTCATAAACCTTGTGACTAGGCTCATAGTTGTGACTAGGCTCATAAACCCTGTGACTAGGCTCATAAACCTTGTGACTAGGCTCATAAACCTTGTGACTAGGTTCATAAACCTTGTGACTAGGCTCATAAACCTTGTGACCAGGCTCATAAACCTTGTGACTAGGCTCATAAACCTTGTGACTAGGCTCATAAACCTTGTGACTAGGCTCATAAACCTTGTGACTAGGCTCATAAACCTTGTGACTAGGCTCATAAACCTTGTGACCAGGCTCATAAACCTTGTGACTAGGCTCATAAACCTTGTGACTAGGCTCCAAGGGGACGCCTTTTACAAGACAATCACTCCAACAGCATGGTGGCTACAAAGAGATATCTGCTGCGTAAATTAAATGCTTCACACCTGTAAGGACACAGGCAGTGCGTTTCATGAACAGAAGTAGAGGGAGAAGGTGGACGGCTATGCACAACTGTTACGTGGGCTATTCACAGAAGGCATATCCTAGCCTGCAGCAGGGTAGTCCTGAAGCTATGTGCATGGGAAGGTCAGTGCTATATAGCTTCCCAGTTTGCTTCAGGCTTGCTGCCAGAGCTTAAAGTAAATGAACAAATCCTAAATACCGTCCTAGTTGGCACGTTTTGAGTCAAATTGCGAGACTTGGCCTTGAGTCAACACAGAGTTGCTACTGTGAGGAGAACATACCAGAACTTCCTGAAGTCCCACCAGTTGATAAGAGGGGAAACTCACCAGAACAAGGGGAGGGGGGGGGGGTGGCAGAAACCTCCTATATGATGGTATGGTTGCAGCACATATGGGCACTACAGGAACAAGGGTCCTGCCAGGGATAAGGTGGGGGGACCTGCCGAGAACCAGAAAGGACCAAAGAGGAAGGAATGGAAAAGTAATGGGAAAGGGCGGGTGGCTAACCTTGCCCCACAAGTACCACCACAGAGGGAGGAGTGCCAAGAGGATGACAACTATAATTATGTCGATGAGGCTCTGAAGAAGGTGACAGCCTCTATGTACCCTCTCTCTCTTCAAGGGCTCAAGGTCCTGTACCAATGTCCGAGGTGGAGTTGGAAGGAGGCACTACTAGACCCGGAGTCACCTGTGACCATAGTGTTGTTTGGAGTTGGAAGGAGAAAAGGTTGAGGCAGTACTAGACACTGGGTCACCTGTGACCAGAGTGTCGTTGGACTTCTTACTAGAGGTGCTAGCTAAGAGGAGGACCAAGGACCAGTCTCCTGAGGAATGGAAGAGACAGATAGACCAGAATTTAGAACACACCCTGATGGCTCTGCGCAACTGTGGTGGTGTGTGTCTCATCCAGTGGGAGCTTAACTAGTAGACGGCACACTCTAGTGGGACCTGGCTCTGGCAGTGCTAGTTCTGAGTCTGGAGAGGGTGCCCTTCATGGATATTCAGAGACTTGGTACCTGTGCTTGATAGGCGTTAAAGATTGATGAAAGTTCAATATTGGTCAAGACAGATTCTACTTGCTTTTCATGACAATTACAACTATAACTATATTAAAGGAAACTTTTTGTGCCAGGAGTAAACCATGCATTTGACCGTCATAAATTCCTATAGGTGCAAACTCAGACATCACTCATACACACATATACATGAATCCATCAAACTAAAACTCGATCCCCCCCCCCCCAGTAGACTGCTTTACCGATATACAATAGTCATAGAACTTTACCGCCAGCGTAAGGGACCTAGAGTAAGCAAAAAAAATTCATTTTTTAATAAAAATGGTTGACAATCAAACTGTCATCTCTTCCTGGCCTCTAGTGTTGTTTCTCTCCAGAGGAAAACTAAACAGGCATCTAGGAGTCACTCTGAATTCCTTGGCTCTTGAGAGAAAGCATTTCTCCTGGATGAATTTCTTTGCAGTAAGTTTTTGGTTTTAGACATGAAGCGACGTAGCGATGTGTACATAGCTCTGCAGCCTAATGGAGCTGATTCTTATAGCAAACTGCAGCCTAAGGGAGCTGATTCTTATAGCAAACTGCAGCCTAAGGGAGCTGATTCTTATAGCAAACTGCAGCCTAATGGAGCTGATTCTTATAGCAAACTGCAGCCTAATGGAGCTGATTCTTATAGCAAACTGCAGAGCTGATTCTTATAGCAAACTGCAGCCGTTGGTTTTACATTCTGAACAGTTTGAAGTTTCTTCTTGAAAATAAAAGTAATAGCTATGAATATAATCGCTATAAAACCACAACAGGGAAGCTCATATTTGTTACTTCGCCCTACCGAGGCAGCATGTGACTCTGGCAGTTTACAAACCTAATGAAAATTAAATTACTGCATGCAGAAGTGGAGTAGAAGACATCCAGTTCCATTTTGGACGACATTTTTGTGAGAACAGGACATTAGGAACATCTGCCGTGTATCCTTCTTTTGGTGATACACCTTTTCCTGTTACTGCGCTAGCTGGAATGGTTTTGGGGGGTACATGCACACAAGCCTAAGATTTTAAGTACTGTACTGATAAACATCTACACAAATTTGTATTCGTCGAACCAAGTGAGACAGTTATTATTCATGAAAAACCTTTTTGCTTCGGGATACGTACGTACGTTCACCACACATAGCAACAAATGGCCTCCGTATTTGGGTTTATGCGCTGCAACACCATAATTCTGCACATTCACTTAAAGTGCACTGCTAAGAGACGGTTCAGTGTAACGACGGAACCAAGTAAAATAAATAATGAAAATGGACACGAGAAATGAGCAAGAAAGAGCCAAGTGTGCTGTAGAAATTGAGGACAACTTAAGTTCTAGAAAACCTCTTTGCCTCAAGCATGTGCATACATACTTCAATATACGGAGCATTACTCTGTCACCATATTTAAGTGTAATGAAAACTGGTCTTAACTTAACAGTGTTTCATTTAGGAGGGGGCATGGCTTCTCCCCTGGAACTTTTCATCCCACCTTTGGAAATCGTACTACTATGTCACATCTTAATTATCATACCCTCCCTCCCCCCGTAGAATCCAGATTCCTTCATTTTCCCTTCCTTAGAAATTTTTCTAAATGAAACCTTGCTAACTGCTCTCATATATATATTTAGGTTTCCACCCATACACTGCCACATGCCTTCACTCAATAACCTACATATGTTGAACATTTCTAGTAGTAATAATCAGCGAGCGAAGCAAGATGCTGTAAGAACATGAAATACCTTTGAGCCCCAGGTGTGCATATGCATCATCATGGAGCCATAAATGGCTTCAGCATCATCATTCTGCGCATGCGTTTAATTGCACTGCAAAGAGACTGTCAGTGTACGGTGGAACCAGGCAAATAAAAAAGATGAGAATTGGAGCAAGAAATGAGTGAGAAGGAGCAGAGCGCGTGCAGAGAATGAGGAGAGCTAGGCTTACTAAAATAAGAAGGATAGTGCAAGAAGGAGAGCAAAGTCTGCTGCAGAGATGAGGAAACAGAAGAGAGCAACTCTAGGGCAAGGACAACATGGGAGGAACAGAGGAGAGCAACTCTAGGGCAAGGACATGAGAGGAACAGAGGAGGGCAACTCTATGGCAAGGACAACATGAGAGGAACAGAGGAGAGCAACTCTAGGGCAAGGACAACATGGGAGGAACAGAGGAGAGCAACTCTAGGGCAAGGACAACATGAGAGGAACAGAGGAGAACAACTCTAGGGCAAGGACAACATGAGAGGAACAGAGGAGAGCAACTCTAGGGCAAGGACAACATGAGAGGAACAGAGGAGAGCAACTCTAGGGCAAGGACAACATGAGAGGAACAGAGGAGAGCAACTCTAGGGCAGGAACAATATGGGAGGAACAGAGGAGGGCAACTCTATGGCAAGGACAACATGGGAGGAACAGAAGAGAGCAACTTTATGGCAAGGACAACATGAAAGGAGCAGAGGAGAACAACTCTAGGGCAAGGACAACATGAGAGGAACAGAGGAGAGCAACTCTAGGGCAAGGACAACATGAGAGGAACAGAGGAGAACAACTCTAGGGCAGGGACAATATGGGAGAAACAGAGGAGAGTAACTCTTGGGGACACGAGAGGAACCAACTCTAGGGCAGAATTCTGCTCTACCAACTCACACAGAACTTAACTATTCCCTAATAATATTAATTTGGCTTCCACCCTAACATCCACATGGCTTTGCTTGACACCCAACACTTGAACATTACCTTATAAGTTTATGTAGGTCGAAATGTGTTACCTCGTTCAGGCCTGATTGGACTTATGGTGCTCAAGTTACGGGGATGGAGGGAAAGAGATGATATGATAGATACAAGACCCTTGAAGACCAAATTCCACATTTTTAACGGTTTTTCAGGGGACTGCTGGTTTACGAACTTAGCAAAGGATTCACGACATGCTGGAAGTGTTTTGGGCTAAAATCGGTCAATGCCAAGAAGTTACCAAAGTGGGCTTTAGATAGATATGAGCTTTGGGTTAATTTGTGTGGATTTGGATTATGCCATTTTGAAATAGGGGCCAAACCAATACAGGGAGTTCTACCATGCTCCATGATATTATACAAATAATTACTAATAGAATAAAAATTTAAAAAAGATAAAAAATCATGTATTGTCAGTGAATTAGCTGCCACCTGCCGAACCTTCTAGGGCTAATGCTGAATCTCACCTAACAAGAACACAGGGTAGTTCTTATTGTTAGTGGCTGGTGTACATGGTTTCATATAGATAAGGGGGAGGGGGCTGTGCCTGAAGTAATGTTCTTAGCCCATCAACTTCCACAAAGGCAACACCATGTAAACAAGTGGAAGGACAAGAAATAAGCAATGCTCCCTTTGAAGAACTCGACATTTTCAAGATGTAAAATAAATGTATTGCACACTAATAATAACCCAATCATCCGACTACTTACCTAGTCTAGGGAGGAGGAGGAGGGTATGGATTTCTGCAATTATAACTTCACTCGTACATAGAAGGGATTGGTAAAGGGTCACTGCAAATTAGTGTGCTACCACCTCGAGTTTGAGCATGCAGACACATGACAAAATGCTTTTTTGTGTGCTGATAATGCAGCAACTTTTTGTGTGAAAATTATTATCTTATTACAATAACCTTCTCAATAATCAATTTGAAATTGTAATGTGTAGCGGGCTCATGTGAATCTTAGCGTCTCATTAATCCTGATGGAGGCTAGATCGATCATATAGTCCAAACGTAAACGTTGAGAGAAAACAATTTAAAGTTAATTATTGAGAAGGTTATTGTAATGTTATTATATCAACTGAGAGTTCATTGAGAGATCATTATCTAGCCATAACCACTGCTGGTATGGATGGCTCCCCACTGTCTGCTCTGGGTGCCTCCCGATTCCCATTGCTGGTATGGATGTCTCTCCACTGCTTGTGATGACTCCCCACTGTCTGCTCTGGGTGCCTCCCGATTCCAGCAATGGGTATGGATGTCTCTCCACTGCTTGTATGGATGGCTCCCCACTGTCTGCTCTGGGTGCCTCCCATTGCTGGTATGGATGTCTCTCCACTGCTGGTATGGATGGCTCCCAACTATGGATGGCTCCCCACTGTCTGCTCTGGGTGCCTCCCATTGCTGGTATGAATGGCTCTCCAGTGCTGGTATGGATGGCTCTCCACTGCTGGTATGGATGGGTCTCCAGTGCTGGTACGGATGGCTCCCCACTGTCTGCTCTGGGTGCCTCCCATTGCTGGTATGGATGTCTCTCCACTGCTGGTATGGATGGCTCCCAACTATGGATGGCTCCCCACTGTCTGCTCTGGGTGCCTCCCATTGCTGGTATGAATGGCTCTCCAGTGCTGGTATGGATGGCTCTCCAGTGCTGGTATGGATGGGTCTCCAGTGCTGGTACGGATGGGTCTCCAGTGCTGGTACGGATGGGTCTCCACTGCTGGTATGGATGGCTCTCCACCACTGGTATGGATGGCTTTCCACTGCTGGTATGGATGGGTCTCCACTGCTGGTATGGATGGCTCCCAACTACGGATGGCTCTCCACTGTTTTCTATGGATTCTCCACTGATATGGATGGGTCTCCACTGCAGGTATGGATGGGACTCCACTCGAGTATGGATGGTCTCCAGGACCTACTTTGTGGAGTGCCAAGTTGGACAGCCTCTAGACCATGCAGCCAGCCACAATCAGTTCACGTATAATCGATACCCTAGTGGATCCAACATCTTTGTATACAGATGATTGCACTAGCATTTAAACTGCCACGTCCTTATTCCATATTCATTTAGTAAAGCTCACCACCCTCTAAATGTCTTCTGCTTCCAAATAGAAGTGGCTCTAGCTGGAAAACCAGCTACTGTTTATATGCTTGCCAACATCATCTCTCACACAGAGAGTATGGTGAATCGCCATGCTCGATGTAGAGAGTTGGAACCCACTTAGCAGCCGAGGTTGCTTTATACATGCTCACTCTGTCAGTTATATGCAGGGAGATAAGTTATCAATGTGACGAACCCCTTACCCACTCCTAATAATATGACAGTGCACACGTCTTCACAGGCTGTTGTTATGATTACATTCTATAGCATACACGAGATTAATCAACGTCACACTACCTTGAAGTTACTCTGTGGGGACATACACTGCACAACATCATATTTGGTTGGCAACAGCTCTATGGGGACACACACTTGACCAACACCATTTAGGCAGGTTGTACATAAGTTGACAATAGCGCTGTGGGGACACACACTTGACCAACACAACACTGGGTTGAGGCATGTTGAAGTAGGTTGGCAACAGTTCTATGGGGACAGACACTGGATCAACACCACACTAGATTGAGGCAGATTGAAGGAGGTAGACAATTGATAACTCTATGGGGACACATACCGGATCAACATCGCATTCGGTTGTGGCAAAAAGTGGAATAGCTTGACAATACAGTAGCTCTATGGGGACACAAACTGGACCAACATCACACAGGGTCAAGGTGAGCTGAATATAATACAGTAGCTCTATGGGGACACACACTGGACCAACATCACACAGGGTCAAGGTGAGCTGAATATAATACAGTAGCTCTATGGGGACACACACTGGACCAACATCACACAGGGTCAAGGTGAGCTGAATATAATGCAGTAGCTCTATGGGGACACACACTGGACCAACATCACACAGGGTCAAGGTGAGCTGAATATAATGCAGTAGCTCTATGGGGACACACACTGGACCAACATCACACAGGGTCAAGGAGAGCTGAATATAATGCAGTAGCTCTATGGGGACACACACTGGACCAACATCACACAGGGTCAAGGTGAGCTGAATATAATGCAGTAGCTCTATGGGGACACACACTGGACCAACATCACACAGGGTCAAGGTGAGCTGAATATAATGCAGTAGCTCTATGGGGACACACACTGGACCAACATCACACAGGGTCAAGGTGAGCTGAATATAATGCAGTAGCTCTATGGGGACACACACTGGACCAACATCACACAGGGTCAAGGTGAGCTGAATATAATGCAGTAGCTCTATGGAGGTATATCGGTGCATGAGTACTTGGCCACCAGCACCTCCTATGCTCGTACACTTCACTCCTCCCTCCCTGACCATCCCCACCCCTCATGAAATTCCCACAAACACTCACCCTTTTTGCTCTTCCTGATCTGACTCGTCCTTGCCCGAGTTCTGGTCTCTTCTGCCGGGTTCATGATCCTTAAATGACTTCTCGTCCAAATCCATATAAGGGCGGATGGGACCACGAGGATCCTCATCGTAGCGAGATGAGCTAGGTTCAAAGTTGGATCTCGATCTAGGCTCGGCATCGTAACGATCACCTGAGCAGGTCGAGGCAAATACACACCAGACATCTGATAAATGGCACCAGGCCAACAGAAATCAGTCTAAACGTGTGCATACACTGACATACCGTCTGAAGTTTGTCCTTACAATGATACCATTTTTGACACATGTGTCCACACTGTTATGACCTTTCCTAGGTTGTCCCGGAATTCCTGGCATGTTTGGGACCATGCTAGAATGCCTCTACGGAGGTGACTTACTATACAGTATAGGTCCTGGAAATAACGTTAGGGCTGGGTACTACGGCTAGAGAAATTACACTAGAACTAGGGATAATCTAGAGCTAGGAGTATTCTAGACCTAGACCTATTCTAGGGCTATGGCCAGGGATACCCTAGGGCTAGGGATTTTACAGACTTACAGGGCTACCAACATCCTAGGAAAGTAAGAAGTATCCTAGGGGATACCCTAGGGCTAGAGATTTTACAGACTTACAGGGCTACCAATATCCTAGGAAAGTAAGAAGTATTCTAGGACTATGGCCAGGGATACCCTAGGGCTAGGGATTTTACAGACTTACAGGGCTACCAACATCCTAGGAAAGTAAGAAGTATTCTAGGGCTATGGCCAGGGATACCCTAGGGCTAGGGATTTTACAGACTTACAGGGCTACCAACATCCTAGGAAAGTAAGAAGTATCCCGAGGTACACGTATTCCAGTATTCATGTTGTATGGTCAGCCACCCCCACTAGCGACATTTTAGGAAAGTAAGAAGTATCCCTAGATACAAGTATTCCAGGATCCAAGCTGTATGGTCAGCCATCCTGGCTAGGGATATCCCTAGATAGTCTCCCAAGTATCCCAGGAAGGGATGTCCTAGCAGTGGTTGTGCCAGTAGTGAACATCCCTCCCTACCCAATGCAATGAAAGTCTCATCATTCCAACCCACAGAGCACATGACTAACACTCTGTACAGCATGTTAGTCAATGCCCATGGATGTTAAACCTTTCACCTTGGAAATCAGATGGGTGGCCACTAGTTCTGAACAGTGATTGCTTGCACCGTGAAATTGTCACTATTTTACTAACACAGCTACATACATGTATGTACCTAGCACTGCCTGGGACATTGAAATACATTCTGGGCTTTTGAGGTAATTTGGTGCATTTTCTCCTTTATTCTGGGTCAAACGTAGGTGTGTGGGGAGCTCTGAACAAGTGTGTGTGCGTGCATTGTGTGTGTGTGTGTGTGTGTGAAGGAACAGTACGAGTCATGGGTGTATTCTTCAACCCTAGAGGGCTTATCAGGTAAGCACTGTGGATTGATTACAAGCTTGCACAACAAAAGTAAACACAACATTCAAATTGTTTTCTTGCTTCTTAGTTTCTCTGGTATGCTAGCATTTAGACCAAGGTACATAGTTGAAGCTAGCTAGCGCCTCGCTCGACTAAGCTCTAGCACTTAGGCTATGAAGTTGGTGTCTGAATTCTTCTATCTTTATTTGTTGCCTTCAGCTACAGCTATATAAATGGCTACTCAGTTTTTTTGTTTTGTTATTTGTAGAAGCCATCAGCGACGAGGCTGCACTCCGTAAACCTAGCCATTTCAGCAGCTTCAGTGTTCTTCTGATAGAGGTGAGTTAGATGCACCTCGGTAGTAAAACTACTTGTGTTACCGAGAGCCTAGCTGCAGCATAGATAGCACAGTTTCTGGGACTGTTTTACCAAATTGTGCCCTTTGGCTATCATTGGGAATGTGAAAAGAGCACGTTCTTGGCCTTAAAGAAAATGGCCAATCATAACAAGAGCCATTTTTGTTGACAGTGGCTTCCAGCAAACATCACCTATAGCCTTGGGAATGAGCTGAGCTCCACCAATTCTTCTGACAGGCAAGCCCAGTGGTTTGGCTGTCTATAATACATACCTACACACTTCCCTTTTTACAGTGTTAGAGAAGATGCACACCCACATCAGTCACGTCCACGTGATCATTCGCAATAAAGTTAGCGAGTCCCTATAAGTCTACACAAGGGTTGCTGGTTGTTTTAACATGGAGCTTCTGCCTCCACACTAGCTGTTGATCCTGATCCCCGGGTTCTCTAAAATTTAACCAGAGCTCCACCCAAGTCTACAAATGGATCGTCTTTGGCTACCCTCTTTGTCAGCATTGCAGACAATTTCGACAAAATATTCACACCCTGTTGTTTGGTACATGCAGCCTGCCTAATCCTAGATAGCTGAAAATAAACCTAGTGAGTGCTTGAGGGGGCTTACTACATATGTACTCTATGATACTACTACAAACAAACTGCCATTACCACTTCCTCAACTCGCATACACAACAAAGACTAAGGGCTTTCCTACTGAAGTTTTTGCTAAGGGGGGAAATGTTGGGTGTGCCCGAAGTTTTTTCTTGGTATACCCATTTTCACAAAGACAATACCATGTGAACAAGGTGGAAGGACCAGAAATGGAAGAAATCTTGGAGGTTTTCAAGATTAAAAAACAAAACAAAACAAAAACAGACATATTACATGCTAATAATATTAGATTTCTTGCCTGGTCTAAGGGGGAAATTTTCCTTTTAAAGTGCCCCCCTTCCAGCCAGGGCAGGCAGGACCATAAGGCTACTAAAAGCACTCCATGCCAAGCCTGCCGTGTTCCATTCCAACCCCGGCGTGCTACATTCTTACTCCCTACTCACTGTATCTGCTATTGGCTTGTTCCGATGAGTAGCCCACATACTTGTCTCTGTTCAGCTTGGCTACCTTCCTAGTTTCCCGCAGCCTGTCCTCATCCTGCAGCAAGCTGTGGATCTCCTTTGTCTTCTGGCGCACTGAACAGCACAACAGCAAACAATGACAACTGAATCAGCACAGGGACATGCATTACAGAATAACATTGGACCATCACCAGTGTGTGAATGAGACAACACGGCTGCAGAGTGACCACATCAGTGGCTAATTTCTTGAGAATCAGGCCTTTTCTGGACGTTTGAGTCCACAAGCAACCTTGGAGTTTTTAACCACACCACCACAGACCTGCTGTTGTCACCACCTTGCTTTTTCCAGCCAGAATTTTTTTAACTATTTCACAAGCAAGTAGTCTGGAATTCAAATGAAACGATTGGATTTACAATGGCCACACAACACAACAAAAGAAAGGTCCTCTTTCCAACTTTTCAGACATGCTTTATACAAATACACCAAGTGGTATGGATTAGCACACTGCATGGGATCGGAGATAGCTGCCCCATATGAAAGCAATGTAGTAGGCACTTTTCATGCAACGATCCCCACTCAGTCGTGTCTGAGACATAGGCACTCACCATTGATTCCCTGGTCCTTGCCTTGCTCATCTTTGAAGGTGTACTCCTCCAGCGGCTTCATGTCATAGACATGCTCACGTGCACTGGACACCACTCTATCTGAACCGTTTCGGATCAGGTAGTGGAGCAACAGAAGAGACTATAAGCATAGTCAGAGTTGAGCAGGGATGGTGGGATAAGGGGAGCGAGTGGATGGAGGAGAGAGGGCAGGGAGGAAGAGAAGGCAGGAAGAGAAGGGAGGAAGAGAAGGGAGGAAGAGAAGGCAGGAAGAGAAGGCAGGGAGGGAGAGAGGGCAGGGAGGAGGGAAAACAAACACACAAAAACAGAGAGGGAGAGAGGGAGGGAGAGAGGGAGGGAGGGAGAGAGGGAGGGAGAGAGGAGAGGAGGGAGGAAGAGGGAGGAGAGAGGGAGAGAGAGGGAGGAGAGGAGGGAGGAAGAGGGAGGAGAGGAGGGAGGAAGAGGGAGGAGAGAGGGAGGAGAGGAGGGAGGAAGAGGGAGGAGAGGAGGGAGGAAGAGGGAGGAGAGAGGGAGAGAGGGAGGAGAGAGAGGGGGAGGAGAGGGGGAGGAGAGGGGGAGGAGAGGGGGAGGAGAGGGGGAGGAGAGGGGGAGGAGAGGGGAGGAGAGGGGGAGGAGAGGGGGAGGAGAGGGGGAGGAGAGGGGGAGGAGAGGGGGAGGAGAGGGGGAGGAGAGGGGAGGAGAGGGGGAGGAGAGGGGGAGGAGAGGGGGAGGAGAGGGGGAGGAGAGGGGGAGGAGAGGGGGAGGAGAGGGGGAGGAGAGGGGGAGGAGAGGGGGAGGAGAGGGGGAGGAGAGGGGGAGGAGAGGGGGAGGAGAGGGGGAGGAGAGGGGGAGGAGAGGGGGAGGAGAGGGGGAGGAGAGGGGGAGGAGAGGGGGAGGAGAGGGGGAGGAGAGGGGGAGGAGAGGGGGAGGAGAGGGGGAGGAGAGGGGGAGGAGAGGGGGAGGAGAGGGGGAGGAGAGGGGGAGGAGAGGGGGAGGAGAGGGGGAGGAGAGGGGGAGGAGAGGGGGAGGAGAGAGGGAGGAGAGAGGGGGGAGAGAGGGAGGAGAGAGGGAGAGAGAGGGAGGGAGGAAAGGAGGAAAAGAATAAAGGAGGAAGGTAGAGGAGAGAGAAGGAGGAAGAGAAGAAAGGGAGAGGGCAGGGAGGGAGAGACAGATCAGTAGGAAGAGTTGGAGGGAGATGGGAGGTACGGAGGAAAGGGGGAGGGGAGAGAGAGGGAGGGGAATGGATAAGTGAAGGCCCAGAACAAGAAAGGGGGAGGAAGGCAGAGAGAGAAAGAGATAAAGATGAAAATGGTAGACAATGAGGCTGATGATTTCCAAACAACTACATTACACCTTTTAAACTCAAACCACAGAGCTCAGTACTCCACAAGCTGCTGTACTTAAAACATGCACACTTTATTGTTCATTACAAGGAGTTATCACACACACACACTCTGCAACCCCACCAGCCATGCATGCATGCATGCTACAACAAAGAAATACAATACCAAGAAAATGCAAGGCACTTAGGGGCTGAACCACTGCGTGGTAATTATTTTATTTTCGTCCCTGTGCATGTGTGGCCGCAAATAATTTACCACAGGAATATAGAACAGTTATGCCTATTAGCTCCAGTACACACTACACACGGGTAGAGGTCACACATGTTAAATGTTTTTACAACACAACGCCACAAGGGAGACTTGCTTTGCTCACCAACCAAGAAATGCAGGGCATCACAGGGAGAGTTGGATCATAATGACCACCTCCTCCCTTCCCCGAGCCGAAAACATCATCCATGTTGAACACATTATGGCTATCATCACACACCAACACATTCTAATTCTCGAAGATATTGCACTGGAAGTCACAATTGCTTACCCCAAAATTCTTTGCATTTTTCATCTTTCACATGCATGCGTATATTCCAGGCTTCCATTCCTTACACACAACCAGCTTCTCCCCACATGCACTACTTGCACCAGTCTCTCTCAGGCAATCACCAGCTCAACCCTATCCATCACCTCTACCACCCTTCCTCTTCTCACCACTGGAGCGAGTCTGACCATCTTCTCAATACCTTACTCCTATATGCATATTCAATTTTCTGCCTCAATTCAATCTCGCACAAACCGACACAGCACAGCCAACTAGCATGGTTCTTCATCACTGAGCGTTTTAATACTAGGAAGGAGTTTTCCGCCAAGTAACTGGAAATGGCTAGTTAAGGTTTAATTGCTTGTTTTTGTTCGCTTCCTTCTTTTTCTTCTGAGCAGAAAGGACAGAAGCTGACAGAGAAGCCCCTCATTGAACTGCAGTTCACATGGAACTGGAAAGCACTGCCATGGAGATGTTGGATAGCCGCATACACTCTGCCTAATCCTTCCTCCTGCCTAGCCCTAGCTGCAAGGAAGAATAAAATTGCAAGGAATATGGAGGATTTATCAATAATCACTCGTGGAATTCTCATTAATTATCTATGACATCAGGCTTGGTCTTGTGAGTTCAAAATACAGGGATGTCTTCTTTCTTTGCCCACCGACAATTTATTATGTGTCTGCTACTCAGATCATTCGTGGGCTTTTGACAAACTAATAACACATCCTAAGCCACACAACTTTGCCAAGTCTATGAACTCCACAAAACAGTTTAAAACACTTCCTCTCAGAAAGTAGTCCAAGCTGTCACCACCAGTTAGAGGTCACATGAAGAAGGGCTCAAATTATATCTAAAAGCCCTAAAAGCCACCATCTGTTAATGACCAGGTATTTCAGGTAATATCTGTACATACAGTTCTCGATTTGCATGTGACACATAGCACAGAAATTCTACTCCTAGAATATACTTCAAGATAAGAGACACAAACAAACAAACCTCTTTGGCGCCACCAACGAATGTGCTGAGGGCATGTAAGCTTGATATGGAGGACAATTGTCAAAATGACATCAATACCAATTCAAACAGGGGCAAGGGTGTGGCACCTCAAGGTTCAGCTCAAGGTTCAGCCTACTCATAATATCCTCTCCTCCTGGTCAATGCTCCAGTACCATGCTTTACAAACTCGGAGTATGCAATTGTATGAATGGTCCATACAACACTGACCTTATATATTCTCCTCCAGTTCTTCCTTGACTCAAACATTCTTTTCCAAATCATAGACATGGCTTCTGGGTAGTGCTCATAGGTTAATGTGTACTTGGCTATGTCCCCCATCAAAGCCCCATGTGGCCCCCACACGTCATCATTAGTAGCCTCTCGCACCTTCGACTCCACCTCTGAATAGTTCATGACCACATTGGTCCTGCGATGGAGAGGAGTTTGAGTAGAATGACATTGCTTGCACGTTAGCCACACAATAGATTAGGTATCTAGCGAGCTAGATATTGTAGTTACGGTAATGCTTAAACTAGCTAAGCTTATCCCAGTAGTTGCAACGTCAAGGCCAGCTCCACTGGTAGCCAATACTTACATTTTGTCTACTATCCGATGCATCTTGCCTATTTCTCCTCACCCGCATATACCTAGTACTGTCTCTATAGTTCCAGCCGTCTCTTTATGTGCACGTGAGGTAACAGGCTAGTCACGTCTTCGCTCAATTTGATTGGTCAGTTGCTATTTTTTAAATCGCCTAAAAAGCGCTCTTACAATTTATGTTTATTTCTCTAGGTTTGTAAAGTCTTTCTCCCTGTTGGATTACTCAGAGATGGAGTCCTGCAACTTAATTCACCAGAAAAGAAATGGAACTGATGGGTCTTCGTACTCGCTAATAAAGGATTCTACTCTTGTAATGGGAAGGTCCGTTTCTCCCCTTCTTTTAATGGTGTAACTGATGTTAATTTTTTTGTTACAGAGATCCAGAATGTGATTTCAGGATACAGGTTCCTAGTGTTGCTGACAAGCATGCTAAACTGATTGTGGATCATGCGGGAAAGGTGATAACTTTTTTATTTTTAAAATTTAGCTGCAGCCTTTTTTCTAGCTTGACCTGTAGTTTCAAGGTGCTGGTATAGGTGGATTCAATGGGAAGGGTTCCAAAATAACAATTAAACATTGTGACCATACACGATGTAAATTGATTTGTGTCTATTTTTTTATACATAGGCTATAAAATTACATGGGCTATAAAATAAATAATGTCGGTGGTCAATCTGTTGGTGGTCAATCTGTGATGGCAATATTATTATTATTACCTGACTGTCACTATCAACTATTTATCTACCTGTGATGTGATGTAAGTTGACCCACAAGGGTATGTTGATTGTATCAATTTTTTAGGACAACAGACAAAAAAAAATTACGATAAGACAGCACTATTTTACTCGCATGTAATTTTCAAGAAGAAATGTAGGTGTACTTCAGCTCTCACTCTAAGGGCATTTGTACTTCAATTATTCTGACTTCTCTGGACAATTAGTTTCTCGATCTTTTGGCTATAGTGCTTCTTGTTGAATTAGTGTTTTGTTCAAGCTTTACGACTTTGTTTTGATCTTGAATGAGACTTTCTTGTAAGACTGCAAATTTTGTTCAGGTAACTACCCAATATGTGGCTAACTACTTACCGAGTTTTAGCTTTAACGAAGGATGCTTCTATAGTAGCACTTTAACTATTATATTGTTCAAACTTATACGATTAGTCAAAAAGCTGATTTAAAGATAAATTTTCAAGTATAATATTGTTCCTTTTTTTCAGATCACAATGTGTCTGTCGTGGAAGTTGATGAATGTTTAAACTATTAACTTAGTAGCTGCCTATTTTTTATGATTTTAAGCTAGTAGTTAAGACTGTTTCTTGATTTAACTAGCTATATTGGTTGGCTCCTGAGCGACTATAATTCTATAGCAACTTGAGAAATAATTTTCTGACTTTCTTCAAGTCCTTAAATATGTGCCTGGCCATTATAGTAGAAAAGGGATCCTAAACTTCATTGCCAGGGTTTCATACAGGGGGGGGGGGGGGGGAGCCCTGGGATATCCCCCCCTAAAACGATCTCTCCCCCCAAGAATTTTCACAATAAAATTATATATTAATGAAATTTCTTATGTAATACATTACAGTAACGGGGGGAAAGAGCAATACAGAGAAGGGAGCGTAGAAGCAATAGCAAATTCAAAGATGATCAACAGTAATAAAATTATAATAATTACGCATGAAAAATGTATTAACACAATTAATATATAAGCGAAGATATACAATAATGTATGGTGAAAAATACAATACAGTGAGTTCAGTAGTACTAAATTAAAGTAAAATGCGTCTATTTTTCTGTTTAAAAATGTCGAGAATTGCATTAAAGTCCACATTGGTCAATGGAGGACCCTCTATACAAATTTTCATTAAATGTTCTAGGTTCGAGTCAGATAGACGACTGCGTAGGCGAGTTTTAATCAACTTCATTTGACTAAAGGAACGCTCTACTGTTGCTGTGCCAACAGGAAGTGCCATTGTAATGTTCAATAGCTTCCACATCTCAGGGGAAATTCCTCCATACGTATGTGACTTGTTCATCTCATCCAGGATTTCTTGCATGATATATAGGAGATACCGACTCTTCTTTACGTTCCATTATTGCCTTTTTCTCCACTAGCAAAGCCCGTCTAAATATGAAAGAAGCTCATCGCCATCAAGCAATGGAGGTGAGGTGTAAGTCCTCCCCGCATACTCAACCTCTGCTTCTTTTCCATAGAACTCGGCAAGAATCTTGATTTGCTCGCTGCCGTATGAAGGTAAGGATGCTTCAGCGGGTAATAGGGAGGGACTGAATATGGACATGGCAGTAACAATCTTCACGGCTTTATCAGTAAATCGACTCTTAATATTTAGAAGAAGGGGAATCAACGTATGGAATTGCAACTAGAGTTCGATACTCAGCTGTGTTTGTGATAGAAGACTTGTGATAGAAGACCAACGGCTTCGTGCAGATCCATGTGTGCCAAGTGTTATATCGTGTTTTCCCTTCAACAGAGATATTTCAGACTCGACTGAACCCAACCACTCACTTCTTTTGTCCTTTAGATGCTCGAGTTGATCCATCGTGATTTTCAAAAGTACCGGTAACCTGCTCAAATCAAGTAGCTTTCTTTGCATCGAAACATTCATCCTTGCCAGGATATCCAGAACTTCTGACAGGCATGAACACGATACTAGAACTCCAGTGTAAGTAGCAAGGAGAGCACCAATACCGTATGCTTCAGCATCACCTGATGTCTCATACAGCTGTTGTAGGATGACGATAAGGGCAGGAAGCTCTCGGTAAGTAGCCCGTAGACAGTGTTCGTGTGAGAGCCATCTGGTATCACTAGGCTTCACAATCTTAAGCTCAGGTATTGAGGACAGACTGGACTGCTTTGGGAGATTCTGCTTTCTTGGGTGAGTAGAAGAAGAGTTTCCATATATTTCTCATAGTTCCAAACATCTTCTTGATCTCTGGAACACTGTTAGCAGCTTGCATGCTTGCTCGTTGAAGCCTGTGGCAGGCACAGTGGATGTAAAAGGAATGTGCAGCTAGAGTTCGCATCCTTTTTTTAAACTCCATTGCGTTCTCTGGCAAAGGTGGCTGCTCCATCATAACCTTGGCCTATTAGTTTACGATAGTCCAGGTTCTTCGACTCAAGGAAGGAGCTGATTGTGGTAGCAGCATCTTGGGCACATATGTGGAGCACTGTAAGTCTAGTTTTCCATTTACAATCCATAGACAACAGATGGACAACTCTTCTGTAGTACTAATATCTACACACTCATCAGTAACACAGAGAAGTATGGGCTTGATTTTAAGCTCTCATTAGCTTCCTATCTAGCCAGCTATGGCCTCTAAAAGCATCACTGCAGAAAATTTGGATGTGTACTGAACATTTTGTGGCCCCTCTTTGACATGTTGCTGGAGAAGTTCATCTCCATTTGCAATTTGCAACTGGACCAGGGGATCGAATGTGGTTGTAAGGGGCAGGTGATTTTTGGCAAGAAAATATATCAATCTCAAAAGCTTGCACTATGTTTCTGTTCTTTCCTCTCCTTTCTTCAGCAGCTGCTGAACATTGCAGTTGTAGGACACTCTGCTCCTTTCCTTGTTCTGCCGTTCGAGCATAGATAGCATCTCTGTGTGCCATTTTGACTGGCTGTGTTCCTTGAGTTGTTCAGTAGCGTGATTCCAATCCTGAATTCCCCGAGTGGTCCATGCACCCCTGGCTGTAGAAGGTACATTTCCCCACTTCTGGCAGAGCTTGCAGAACATGTCCTGCTTAGGATCATTGCAGTACACCAAGGATATTTCTGCTTCCACTCCTTGTAGTGAGCCTGGCTTTGTAGAGTTTCCTCTTCTGCGCTTTGGAACACACTGATCTACCTACTGATGCTTCGGAATTGGTGGAAGTCAAGGCATCACTAGTCGACCTAGTTGGGACTACATCTTCGTTGTCCTCAGAATCTCTACTAGACCCAGCACGCACTCGCTTTCTGGTAAAAAAAGTTCCTGAGGTCCATTTGTGTAGGTTTGTATTTCTCTGGGTCGTATTTAGTTGCAGAATGCCACTAGCTGAAGCATTTGCTCTTTAGATACAAAATTGTGATTAAATCTGTGTCACAGTTCAATCATGTGTTAATCTAGAATGTTCTGTCCCTGTGCTATTATTCTGTGGTAAGCTTTCCTAATTATAATAGCAACTGTGTCATAATCTAGAATGTTCTGTCCATGTGCTAGTACTTTAACAATAGGAAAGTACTATCAAAATGTCTCAGAATCAATCTGAGAGCATCGATTTTGCAAAACAAATCTAGGGGGGTATGCCCCCAGACCCTACTTGGGGCTTGCTTACATACCCATCACGTAAACGCCAAACGTTTTTAGTCCGCCCCCAAACTGTAAATCCTGTATGAACCCCTGATTGCAATAGAGAAACTGGCAACTCTGATCAAGTCAGAATGTTTAGATGTTACATTATTGATGATAATACAGCATTCAAAGCCACGTGTCATTTTCACTTTCCACTGCTGCTTGGTATAAGCTTGTCCTGTAGTTAAATTGGACCCATATCGCCTGTGCATTGTAAAGATATATCTAGAATATCTGTTATGCTTCTCTTTGTTTTTTATACTAGACATACAAATTGTCATTTGAAGCCAAGGAAGAATTACACCTCCATTCTCTGTTTGGTCATCTCTTTCCCAGTCAGTCAGACTTCCTTTATTCCCAAGTCATTTGCCAACACCATCTGAATTCCACTGAATGCTGCTATTCATATATATATAATTAATGTACCGGGGGGGGGGGACAGGGTTCCCAAAACGAAGGGTGAAGGTCATTTCGATGTAATTATGGTGCATGGTAAAGGGAAGGTCATAAAATAAAAGGCTTATCATGATAGTTGTCCATTAACACATATCGTGATTCCATGACTGGCGACTCTGCATTATGTTTGATTATGTCATGGATTTGTGAGTCTTCCTGTAAGGGTTAATGTAGCTTGTGAATTATCTTTGTCAATAAAGAAAACATGCCAGTGACCTATTTCATGCTAAGGAGGGAGTCTATATCTGCACATGGTATCACTTTTTCAAATGTTTATGTAACTTAAATTTTATATTATCTTGTAGCCGTAGTAAGTTCTATAAAGATTATTTATTTAATCTTTAGTGAAGAACTTACTATGGAACTGACCTTAACATTTCTTTTCATCGTTAGAGCTTTTGTATACAAATTATTAAAGAAAAGCATATAGTGACCCTACAGTATGGAGGACATAGTGGTCCTGTTCCAATGGTTGCTGCTGAACTGGACCCCACCTCTGGAATAAATTCTATTCCTGGCGAAATTAGAAGGCTAGAATCTACCTTTGATGAACTGCATTATCAATTGCTTGTTGTTTTCTTGCGATTTTTCTTACTTTCTGATTTTTGTCCTTGACTTATAATTTGCTTTTGGGTGACCACTATTGAACATGCGCAGTACAACATTTAGCAACTGTCATTAACTTGCGAAATGCTGCAAGTATGAGATAGAGATAGAGCAGCTGAGAGAAAATTGAAGAAGGGATGATCTAGATGAAATGTAAGAGCAAGTGCCAGAGTATCTAACAGGGAGTAGGGAAAAGAGAGCAGAACAGCATTACTACACGAGGATGGAAACATCCATAGAGATTTAAATAGAGAAAGGCACAGACTAGCGAGAGCAGCATTAGCATACAAGGAAAGAAATGTCCGAAGAGAGCTAGGCAGAGACTAGCGAGAGCAGCATTAACAGGAGGAAAGAATTGTCCTGAGAGAACGGCTTCAATTGCGAGAGAAAAAATAACAGCAGAGTTCCTGCAACTATTGGCTAGTAATTACAATAGTAACAACAAATATAAATGAGAGTATCTATCTGTTTGTGTGTGTGACATATAGGTCACCTTTGGGCTCCACCCACACATTTTGTACATAATTGGAACCTCTTGAACCCAGAAGGGTTTTGGATCCTTAACCATGCCCTCCAAAGCTTTAAAACAGCCAAACAAGGCAGATAAACCGTCGGCACTGAAATGTAGTGTTGTATAATATCAAGGTAGATTTAGGGGGGAGGATCACATCAAAACACCCCCTGGAGCCAACCTGTGGGTGGTACATCTAACTATTGAATATAGAACAACATTGCTCATTTATAGAGTGAATAAAAATTGAAGTTGATGATTGAGAAGGTGATTTTAATATCTAGTTTGTTGATGTTTGCATCTGCCCACACATGTTGCATATAATTGTAAACTTCTGGACTCCAGGAAGTTTTGGACTGATTTGGGATCCTCGGCCATTCCCGCCCTGGCTATGCCTTTCCCCAAGCTATAAAAACCCCAAGCTATAAAACAGCCATAATGGCCAAACGACAGACATAGTCTGCACTGAAGTACAATATTGTCGATTAGGGTCGATTTAGGGGTTGGGGTGGGTCTGCCCTGAGGGCGTGTATTTCTGCTAGTAAATTTTTTTAATTATAAATTTTTAATTTCCTTCTCTCAGGTGTATGTTAGCAGCCTGGTTTTGAATGCTCCTGTCAAACTGAATGATGTCACAGTGACGGATAAAGCTACGTTGGTAACAGACATGGGAATTCTATCTATTGGAACCTGCTCTTTCCGTTTTGTTTATAACAAAAGGTATAGTACCAGTCCGCTTGCAGAGACTAATGAAAGTTCTACTCCAAGTAGCAAGGTACATATTGCTTTATGCGAACACTCTGTTTTAGTTATAGCATGTATCATTCATGTTGTATTTTTATATATTCTTACATTGATTAGGTTATTTCTAAGACTCCAGTGAAGCAAGCTGGGAAAGAAAACACTAAAAGTTCTAGAAATAGCACTCCCAGGGCCATTCCAAAAAGCATGGCTATCATACCTATGGCAAAAGCCACTCCCAAGAATGCTTACATGGCTACTACAAAGTCTCTTGCTACTCCGAAAAGTGTATCCAAGACCACTCCTAAGCCCATGCCCACACCAAATGCAACCTTTGCTAAGTCAACTCCTAAAAGGTCTGCTACTTCAAAAAATGTGTCGGAGGCTACTTCTAAGGACATGGCTACTCCAAAAGCAACCTCTTCTAAGGCTACTCCAAAAAGCACTCCCCAAAAAGCTATTGAAAATGTTACTCCAACAGCCACCCCTAAACAAACTTCAGAGAAAACTCCGAATAAGAGCAATACATCAGCTTTGAAAACGACTCCGCTAAATGCTTCTAAAGTCACCTCTAAAGCAATTCCTAAGGAATTGTTGACTGCTATGCTGACACCTAAGGAGCCTACTCCAGGCACTAAGGCAGTCCCTAGAGTCACACCTAATCAACTCTCTTCTTCAATCATTTCTCTTGGCTCTTTGTCCAAGTGTTGTCTCACAAGGTCAAAGAGCTTGACCACATCTACAGTTATAGTAAGCTGTTCTTTTGTGTTTGTCTGTTTTCATTCGTTCTCCATTTTCATTATTGATGTATTATTACATTATAGGATGAAGCGTCTACTCCAAAATCTGTGCGGACCAAGAAACCTAAAGTCCTCACTCCCATTCCTTCTTGTGAAAAGTCCTTCCGATGCTCTCTGGGATCCAAGAAGTCATCTCTGACGTCCATCCTGGAAGTGGATGAAACTCTCTCCAACTCACCTGCTGGTTCTCGAAAGAGAAGTCGGAAGGGAGACTCATCCTTGACCACCAAATTATTAGGAAGTTCAGATATTGACCGAAAAGAGCCTCCTGCAAAGATATCTCGTAAGAGTGTCACTTTTGGTCCAATGCTTTCTCCCGAGTATTTTTGCAAAAGCCTGCCGCCTAGCACTCCCATGAAGCAAGGGTCCACACCTATTGGTTTGAATCCTCCTCTTCTCGGTTCATTCATCCTGGATGCCACTATTGAGGAGGAGGAAGAAGAGAGAAGTGCTAATAGTAGTGAAGAAGTGGAGTATGAGTACTCTATGACAGGCTTTGAGGACTACTCTATGACAGGCTTTGAGGACACTTTCTTGTCATCAAGTTCTGGTGAGGATGCTCTCTTTGAAGAGATAGAGTTTGAAGAAAACAATGAGGAAATGGGTGTTGTCAGAGAAGCACAAGAAAGGGAAAAGTTGGCCACTCCAATCAGACGTCAGATAGAGAGTAAGCCTGCTCTTCGTTCCCATGTGATGAGGAAAAGGATGATGTGCTCACCCTTGCAGCGACAGATCCAGGGTGCTACCAGGATAAGTTTGAGGATGGTGAAGCGTGCTATGAGCACCCCCATTGGAATGGCTCGTCTAAATAAGCAAGTGCTTCGCAAAGCTATGAAGTTTCTTCCTACTCCAGTCAGGAAAGAGATAAAAGATAAACAGCTTATATGTAAGACCAAAAAATCATTGCCAACTCCTGTCAGAAAGGAAATGGAAGGAAAGCGACATTTGCAAAAAACCAACAAATCTGTTCCAACTCCTGTCAAGAAACAGATTGAAGAGAAGCAGCAGACCAAGAAGTCTTTGTGTACTCCAGTAAGGAAAGCGATTTGGGATGAACAATATTTGCATAAAACCAAGAAGTCCATGTCTACTCCAGTCAGGAAAGAGGTTGAAAAGAGGCAGCCTTTACACAGGGGGGGAAAGTCTCTTCCTACCCCAGTAAGGAAAGAGATTTGTGATAAAGAACCTCTACATAAAACCAAAATGTCAATGCCTACTCCAGTAAGGAAAGAGATTGAAGAGAAGCAATCTCTACACAAGACAAAGAAGTCTCTTTCTACTCAAGTAAGGAAAGCGATTTGTGATAAACAGCCTTTACGCAACACCAAAAAGTCGATGCCTACTCCAGTAAGGCAAGGTATTGAAGATAGGCTACCTTTACGCAAAACCAAAAAGTCGATGCCTACTCCAGTAAGGCAAGATATTGAAGAAAGGCTACCTTTACGCAAGACCAAAAAGTTGATGTCTACTCCTATCAGGAAAGAAATTTGTGATGCACATCCGTTTCGTAAGACCAAGAAGTCTATGCCAACTCTAGTCAGGAATGAGATTGAAGAAAATCCTCTTCTACGTAAAACCAAAATATCCATGCCTACTCCAGTAAGAAAAGAGATTGAAGGGAAACTACCTTTACACAAGACCAAGAAGTCTCATCCTACTCCATTAAGGAAAGAGATTGAAGAGAAGGAACCTCTATGTAAGACTAAAAAGTCCATGCCGACTCCTATCAGGAAGGAGATTGATGAGAAGCAGCCTCTTCGCAAGACCAAAAAATGTATACCTACTCCTGTCAGGAAAGAGATTGAAGAAAGGAAGCCTCTTTGGAAGACTAAAAAGTCTATGCCGACTCCTATCAGGAAGGAGATTGAAGCAAGTAAACATCTAAGAAAGACTAAAAAGTCCATGCCAACTCCTGTCAGGAAGGAGATTGAAGCAAGTAAACCACTAACAAAGACTAAAAAGTCCATACCGACTCCTGTCAGGAAGGAGATTGAAGCAAGTAAGCCTCTAAGAAAGACTAAAAAGTCCATGCCGACTCCTGTCAGGAAGGAGATTGAAGCAAGTAAACCTCTAAGAAAGACTAAAAAGTCCATACCGACTCCTGTCAGGAAGGAGATTGAAGCAAGTAAACCTCTAAGAAAGACTAAAAAGTCCATGCCGACTCCTGTCAGGAAGGAGATTGAAGCAAGTAAACCTCTAAGAAAGACTAAAAAGTCCATGCCGACTCCTGTCAGGAAGGAAATTGAAGCAAGTAAACCACTAAGAAAGACTAAAAAGTCCATACCGACTCCTGTCAGGAAGGAGATTGAAGCAAGTAAACCTCTAAGAAAGACTAAAAAGTCCATGCCGACTCCTGTCAGGAAGGAGATTGAAGCAAGTAAACCTCTAAGAAAGACTAAAAAGTCCATGCCGACTCCTGTCAGGAAGGAGATTGAAGCAAGTAAACCTCTAAGAAAGACTAAAAAGTCCATGCTGACTCCTGTCAGGAAGGAGATTGAAGCAAGTAAATCTCTAAGAAAGACTAAAAAGTCCATGCCGACTCCTGTCAGGAAGGCGATTGAAGAAAGACAACCTCTTCGCAAGACAAAAAAATCTGTGCCAACTCCAGTTAGGAGAGAGATTGAAGAGAACAAACCTCTGCATAAGACTAAGAAGTCTCTGCCAACACCTATTAGGACTTCCCTTCAGAGATTACCTAGACTCCGCAAAACCAAACAAACTATGCAAACACCGGTCAGAAACCAAATCAAGTGTCTCCCTAGACTTCGCAGGACAAATCACTCTATGGCTACTCCGCTCAGGCTAGCCATAATGTCCAAGCACACCCTTAGAACAAGCAAGAGAACTCTTCCCACTCCTATCAAGGATGCTATCAAACTGAGGTCTAGTCTGAAACGATGTCTTCCTGCTACACTTAAGGATGAGATCAAGTCCATGCCTAAGCTGCGTGTCACCAAGAAAAAGCTTCCTACTCCACTCCGAGCTCAGATATGTTCCAAAACTACTCTCAGACCAACAAAGAAGACCTTACCAATGCCTCTCATGGCTGAGATCAAGGGCAAATGCAGGTTACGACATGTTCCACGGAACAAGCTGGTGAAAAGAACCATTGCAGATACATCTGTCGATGACTCTCCAGTCCATCTTCCTCCTTCCAAGAAAAGGCGTTTAGCAGCTACCTTTCCAGAAGAATATGACTTCAAGCATTTCTTAAAGAAGCATGGAACTACTTCACCAGACCTCACAGGTGTAAAGAATATGCTCCTGACCCCCAAAAACAAGTCCACTGCTGATTCTAGTGAGATGCTTGAGGCTAGCTTGAGGTTACGTGGGGTCAGATTTGCCTCGCCTGTTGCTTTCACGGCCAAGAAACCTTGTGGCCCTTCAAAGGTTCGACCAATGTCTTCACGTTTAATCAGCATAAGTAAAGTGAATCCATTGGGTATTAATGCTGCTGCTGTCCCATTCAATTGTGTGTCCTTGAGGAGAAGTACCAGGACCTCTTCCAGAAAAGTGGCACTACAAGTGCAGGAAGAAGTATCAGCTGCCACTTCTACCAATATCAAGAAGGTAGAACTGCAACCAGAGGAGAAACAATCTGTTTCTAAATTGAAAAAAGTTGTGGAAGTGCATGAAGAACCAACTTTTATCACTGTCACACCTAGAAGATCAACCAGGAAGATGACAGGAGCACAAGAAGAAGTGACTTCCTTTCCTATCAGGAGATCTTCCAAGAGGAATATAGAGCTTCAAGTGCAAGAAGAACAAATTGTTGTGTCCACCTACACTATGTCTTCCAAGAGTGCGGCCCTGACCAAAGAAGAACCAACAGGTACTGCTTCCACAATTCGTAGGTCTTCCAAGAGAAAAGTTGAATCAGAAGTGCCAGAAGAAACAATTTCGACCTCCACCTACAGTAAGTCTTCCAAGAGAGCTGCCCAGACCAAAGAAGTGGTAGCTGGTAGTACCTCCAGATCTTCCAAGACAAAGGTGGAACCACAAGTGCCATTTCCAGCTTTCACTGGTAAGTCTTCCAAGATTGCTTCTCAGAACATAGAAGAGTCCATTGGTGCCCTTGGTACTCATCGATCTTCCAATAGGAAAGTAAAACCACAAGTATCGAAAGAAATAATTTCCTCCTCCACCTACAGTAGTTTTTCCAAGAGAAGAATTCAGACGGAAGAGGAGCCAACTGGTACTGTCCCTGTTACTCGTAGCTTTTCCAAGAGGAAGGCAGAACCAGAAGAACTAATTCTGAGAACAGTCCAAGAAGAGTCAGCTGGTACTGCCTCCACTACTAGAAGATCTTCCAAGTGCGCAAAGGTTGACAAAGAAGTAGAAATGCCTGCTGAAAAAGAGAAGGCACATGTGCAAGAAGAACCAGCTGCTGTAGTAATTATTCCTAAGGCTTCCAAATCAAGGCTTGTCACCAGAGCACAGAAAAAAAGCATTATGAAAACTGCAATGGCTTCTGTTTCTATGGTGTCTGTGAGAAAATCAAGCAGACTACGCAGCAAATGATCAACTTTTTTCTTCCTACTTTGAGTTTTCATTTAGTATACATGTAGCTTAGACATACATTACCCCCATTTAAAAAAAAACAAAAATCATGTAGACTGTCTATTATAGACTTCGTTGTTCTGACATTTGAGATTTTACAAGACGAATTTTGGAGGTGACCGCATATTTTTGGCAGATATTGCTCATTATGAATATGATCATGGGATGAAGGTGGACATTTCCTTGCCAATTTAAAAAATATTTTTTTAACCTTTGATGAGTGAAGCAACCCTCACTGGTATGTGGGCTAGTGTGGCATAGAGAACACTTCACTCTCATGTACTTTGTATCTCTGTTACCAAGTTCATGTGTAGTCTTTGGATCTTTTGTTTTGCAATTGCAAAACTCAGATGCGACTAATTTGGTTGTAAAATTTGTGAACATGATGTGATAAATTCTAAATGCAAGATGTAGTGCCTAACCACACGGTTAGCCAATAGGTATATATAAATATATGTGCACAAACCAAACGGCTGTAGTTAAAGGTTGGTAGGGAAGCGTAACGGTCATTAATTGTATTTTGATATAGCACCCCCTAGTCTCACGTAGCCATCCATACCTGACTCTTTGCTACACTGGAAAGATCTAGGTATTGACTCATTGCTTCACTGGAAAGGTCTGGTAACTGCATAGACTTGACAACCCTGAGGAACTTGGCAGGGTTGATGACTATTTAGCTGTGTAATTAAGGGGGGAATAATGTCAAAAAAATACACCTCGACAATACCAATCATATCTTCCACCCACTACCCTCTATCAACATAATTTTTGTACCAAAATGTAGCTTAGAAGATAAGCTATTTAATGATGTATTTAACTTTTGTCATATTTTATGTCAAAGTGTCAGCCAGTCGCAAATTAAAAACCATTAATAATGCTAAGTGGCTGCTAGGTGGTTTATGGTAAGAGTATATACATGTAGTAGTTTCACCTAAACTATATGATAATGCACCACAGGAGAGGGGGGGGGGGGGGGAATCCCATACACCACATGCAGATATGCTGGTCTATACCCAACACATTCTCATAACTGAAAATAAAATAATTTAGGTTAAAGAGCACACAATAAGCATTCTGGTGATATATAAATTATGGAGTTTGGGTGAGAAATATGTGGATTCTTCTAATCTAATGCGATGCGATTCTTCTTCACACTTGCTGGGTTTGTAATGAAAATAGTGAGTGCAAAAGCTGTCGTAACTGCATCATAGAATGTCAAAAGGCTAACTTTCACCTTTTTTTTTAACAACTATTTTAAATGGTGTATCTGCTCATATAGAAGTCATATTCCAAGTTTCAGAACATTTGAAGATTCTATGATGCAGTTACGACAGCTTTTGCACTCACTATTTTCATTAGAAACCCATTAAGTGTGGAAGAAGAATCGCGTCGCATTACCCACTCTCCTGAGGTGCATTATCATACCAATTCAAATAGTTTAGGTGAAACTACTACATGTATCTCTTACCATAAACCACCTAGCAGCCACTTAGCATTATTAATGGGGTTTTAATTTGTGGACTGGATTTCCTGGCTGACACTTTGGCATAAAAAATATCTATGACAAAAGTTAAATACATCATTAAATAGCTTATCTTCTAAGCTACATTTTTGTACAAAAATTATGTTGATAGCGGGTAGTGGGTGGAATTTATGATTGGTATTGTCGAGGTGTATTTTTTTGACATTATTCCCCCCTTAAACGATCCGACATTTCCAGGACCCTTCTTTCTAAGAACCCCTGGATATATATCCTCTAATGATAGAATGGCCTCCTTAAAACTGTCATCATTCTCTTATATTCCATCATCATCTTCATCCTTCTGCCCATTGTTTTTTCCCCAGCCGTTAGTATTCATGTCTGTACAAACTGGATGACCATTATCCCTCTTTACATACTCTTCCAGCATAAACTTAATCAATAAGCCCCTGAATTGGTATGCATTGATCTGCTGCTAAGAAAGGGTCCTCTATCAAAGCCACTGGTGACAACATTCAAGCAGAATCTGAGACAAGTGCTTTGAAAATTTAAAACATTTAGAGATTGTTTCTGCTTAACCATGACCAAGCTTTGGCTACCCACCTAATTACAGCAAGAATGTTCAGACTGTTCCATCAGTGGCAATGTCACACTCATCAATCTTCGACAAGACTTATTTGTATTTGGTGGCAGAAAACATACTCTGAATTTTGTCTTGAAATTCTTTAGATGGCAACTTGCATTATCCATAAGTAACAAAATGGGACGATTGTTATTACAAACCCGGTGTAAGACCAAACCTGGTGTAAGACCATTATTTCTCCAGGCGTCCATGCTTTCTTCTGAAATAAAAATTACTGGTAAGACTGCATTATCAAATCTTTTCAAGCAACATAGATTTTTGAATTTCCAAATTACCACAGGTTTTTCTTTTTCACCTGATGCAGTTACAAAAGAAGCGACTAATCCCTTGGCTTACTTCTCTTGCCTCCCTTGCACTCCCTTCCCCTTATCCTAAAGCCACGATCACGGAAAGCTTTCCAGAAAACGCCAGTCTCGTCCATATTCCAGATGTCATGCTTTTTATCTGTTACTCCCTGAACATCACCCGATTCTCCATTAACTTTTAATTGTCTTATGTTAAATCTTGTCCTCCATTTCTCTAGCCAGCCAATACATCCCTTGAAATTGTGCTTCTCTGAACGTTTGTTCAGCTATCTCCTTGGCTTTTGCAGCTAGTTGTAGCCCCACAGGGAAATTGAGCGTGTACACTCGTACAATGTTCTATTAATTTAGGCATACTCTGAAACATGAGATGTCTTCATGGTGTGGATCGAGGCATTGGACTCATACAGAGACAGTTACATTTTTGGTTCTTCATGATTTTAGTCTTCTCAGTTAAAAAAAATATCCTAGGGTTCTTATGTTCATATCTGGATTCATAAGTAGTTATTTGGCCATTGTAAGCAGTTTACTATAGCTGCCATGAGAATCGATTATATACAGCTCAGCTTGGTCGCCAGCATACAGTTCTGCTTATTTTTTCCCTTTGTATTGGATTTGTAGCTTATATAGGAGATAAATGGGAAGTCAAGTTGTGGCTGAGACATTCAAGTTTTAGAGATTCAATCGTATGTGAGGGGTTACCATGCTTACATGGACATTTGGAATCCAGTTACAGGATAGAGATTGCTATTGAAGCGAGAGCCAACTAACAGCCATGATCGACATGTGGTGGCTGTTTACTAAGATAACATTATTGTATATAAGCCATGTTCCCTACAACTTAGCGCCAAGACTATCAGCTTTCTTTGAAGTGAAGGGTAGGTCAAGAGGAACAGGGTACGGACTAGAGGTATCCTGTGTGTACTGCCTCTACAGTCCTAGAATATATATATTGACAGGATGAAGGAGTTAGTGGAGTCATCTAGAACTGCTGCACTTTATATAGCTAGCTATATCTTTACACAATTAACTTTTTTGTTATGGCCTTGTCCATTTTTCTCCTTTCCCCCCCCCCCCTTCTTTTTTCTGGAGGTAATTTTGTAGTATACAGCAGCATTCTGAGTGTCTGTTGTTGCAAATTAGATATGTGTTCGCTTCTGGGAGGTGCTAGTTTCAATGTAAATGAGTCTCTATGAGAGGTTTCACTGTAGATGTGAGCAAAAACCTGCTGTGTTATCTAGTTAATGTGATAATTGCTTGGTCCTTGATGGTGTCAGATTATCCAGATCCTTACCTGTATATGTACGATTAGTAAACTAGTCCACTAGGTAATTGGAGGGGATTGGATGCAGTTATAAACATGATATATAGTGGAAGTTACTGATCACATATTTATGGTTATATAGTAGTGGTGGATTCCTGCAAGCTGATTAGGTGATGACATGTTTTGTGGCCTTGCCTAGCTCGACTTGTCTTGCGTTAGTTCCAAATTCAAGTGTGCTAATTGTCTCTGCCATGTTCTCCTCCAGTGGACTTACATTCACAAATATGCATGCCTGCATATATATATATACAACATTTGTAAAATATACTCACATTGTTAGGTTTGTTTTTTGGTTTAGAATAGAAACATTGTCTTGTAGAAAGTTATTTTATAACAGCTATGTTGTACCCTATGGAATGGCAACTTGCCTTTGAGTCCCCTCCAATGCAAGGTTGAAGAAGGTGGGTCAACTTCGAGTTCCTGTAGGGGACGTGTAAGGCTCCATTGCGAATAGAAGCAAGTACCTATATATGTCACAAGGAAGAGCACAGCTTTGCACATTTTCACTTATATGCTTACATCTATATTTATGTGTGTATTATGTATGTATGAGTGTACATATATAGGTTTCTATGTATATCTGTGTATACTGTAAATCCAGTAATGCTAAAAGCTCTAAGATTTCAGTGTGTTACATTATTAATTTTTACAGGAAGCTCCTCATTTACAGAGAAAGCCTCTGAGCTAATTCCCTTTTGAGTTGGCAGAGTAGAGTAGCATACACTACATTAGCCTATAATGGTTTTCAAAACTGACTACTGTACTTTAATATATATGTGAGTACAGTACTAGTATGTTTGCTGTTATGACCTTTATCCTCACAGCTCCTGGTCGGAGGTATATATATATATATAGAAGCATCCTTTCTCTTCAATCAGTTTTCTATATAGCCACATCATGGGGCTTGTTTTGGTGTACATATGTATGTAGTAAATCAATCAATTGTTGAATACTGCCTCCAAGTAGCAAGTAGAAGCATTCTTTGGCTCTTCACCATTCACGTGAGGAGGTATGGTTAATTTCAGCCTTGTTATGACTAAATAAGATTATGTCCAATTGCCGAGATAATAATAATGGCACTCTAGCACAAGAAATGAAACCAACCCACAAACCAAAGCCCACTCAAGAGTTACTGCCCAACAAACCCATAACAGAGGCAGAGTTCCTCTTTGAGTCGAGCACTGCTTGTAACAATTTGCTTTAACCATGTGCATTGGAGTTAACATTATAGAATGATGATGGCACATGTAAGATGATAAAGCTTATGCAACCATTATGGAGATCTCGTTACATCTCAGTGTTGTGCATCACAGTATCATATATACCTCCAGAAATGTTGCAATAGTTTATTAATGCATGGTTCACACCCACCTGGCCTAAAGCGGAGAGTGATTTATTGATAGCAGCTGCCTCCACTAACCGTATCCCCGAGGCCTCGCTACGAGAGATCCGCTCAGATCCAGCCAAGTCCACTAGCGTCAGACATCCTTTGCTGGTTGCTCTGGAGATCGTATCGAAGCCCTCCACTTTGAGAGTGAAGAGAAGATGAGAGCGTGAGCTATGGTATTTGGAGGTGAAAGTGAATATTAATGAAAGGAAGAGAAAATAGATGCTATGTACTAGTTTGTATACACACACTTCTAGTACCAGAAACAAATGCAAAATCAGAGATTTCATCTAGGTGCTCTGAGCAAGACTCGGGAATGGTACTGGAGCCCAATCACTCAATGTTGCTGCACAAACCAAGTGTGCAAAAGAGATTCTGTACCAAAATGAGTTGATGACAACATGACCATATCATGGTTGACTTGCATCAAACCACTGCCCCTCTCATATTTGATACCGTCCCACTTACATGTTACGAACTCCATTCCTACATACAATATAATATATGTGTGTGTATATGCGTGTAGATAGCGGGATATTTCTAGGGATTCACGTTAAGACAAGTAGATATGATGAAGAACAGCAGAGCATGGCTTCCATTATACACGCTCATAGGTATAGATTTAGGGGAGGGGAGACATGTCTCCCCCCAATCTTGAAAGATGGCTGAATTGTCCCCCTCCAATTTTCAACTACCTGAAGTCAATTGCCCGTGGGGAACAAATTGTTATGTTTTACTTACGTCTCAGTTGTCATGAAAAGGTTATGAAAAGAACCACCCACCATGACATCCATCATGGTACTCAACTAACCAACAGTTTCCTTCCATCACGACCTTACTAAGGTGTTGTAGTTAGTAGCATATATAACTCTAAGGTGGTGAACAAGAGGGTGTGGTGTGACAGGGCATTCTCACTGACCCACTGTCTCCAACTAGCTTAAGATTTTCTCCTTGCCATCACGTGTGCGAAGATGGAAGGTTTTTTTTAACTGACAAAATCAACCAATAAGTAAGTGTGAAGTTTGTTACATGACATTTTGGCTAGATATTTGTAGCAGGACCTTTACCAGTGATCTACCAAAGCGAACATACACACTGACACACAGATGCAAGACACACACATGGACTATATAGAGTTTTGCAACGCTACACGGCTCAACCATTAACTAGTGTAGCCAACAAACTGGGAGGTGGCGGGATTGTGTATAGCCTCGCACAAGCAAACATATTTTATGGGGAAGGGGAAGAGATGCTGGTGCAAAATTGCTAGACTAGGTGAGGGATGGAAAAATCTGACCCCAAGTTCAAATGAAATCTACTCCCTTGTATATTCTACACAAATCACAAACGCTTCCCCTTCCTCTGATTTCTTCATATATTTAAACCCCCTCCACCCCCCAGAATTATCCCACTATACACTCTAATGGGGAGTGCAGCAACATCCTCTATATTGATTACCCCTATTCAAAACACAAACACACACAGTGCACACACACCCCAAAGAGTTTATATTTTAGCTTTTGCAGTTTTTTGGCGCCTTGAAGGGTGGTTTCAGCCGATTTTAGCTTTAAACAATTCCAACATTCCTTGAATTCTTTGTTAAGGTAGTCTGTCAGCCTAAACATATTAAAAAAACATATTTTCAAGGATCAATCTCTCTGCTTTCTCCCACACGTAATTTGACTACTATATACTATATACCAGAAAGCTCCAAATTGTCCAAAGCATTGCAGTGTTTAATGATTCAACTTTTAGCTGAGATGATTCAGCACATTTTCTCAGCTTTGGGAAGATTCTAAGCATAAAAAGATCATCAACAATCTATATAGCTTACATGGTATATTAGTGCTAATTGGTGTAGCATACAATAGCATACAATAGCATGTGGTGTAGTAGTGTACGTACAAATGAAAAAATAAGTTCAGTCCCACAAGGCAGTCAGACAGTAGTGTACTTGCTTACCACTCAACTATAATATATATATATATATGATATATAGAGAGAGAGACAATAATAAAAACTAACGAATAAATAACTTGGAACAAGAACAGAAGTATTTTAAGATTAAAATAGCAAACTATATATACACTTAGAAGGTAGTTTGCCTACAAATAGTGCTCAATGCTGTGTTAAAGCAGAGCTATTGAATAGTTTGCTGATGAAGCTACAAATAGTGCTCAATGCTGTGTTAAAGCAGAGCTATTGAATAGTTTGCTGATGAAGGCTACAAATAGTGCTCAATGCTGTGTTAAAGCAGAGCTATTGAATAGTTTGCTGATGAAGGCTACAAATAGTGCTCAATGCTGTGTTAAAGCAGAGCTATTGAATAGTAGAAAACTATAGTAGGACTAGCCATCCCAGTACTTTTGTAATTACTTATACAATAACCTTCTCAATAATCAACTTGAAATTGTATTCTCTCCACGTTTCGACTAAATGCTCTAGCCTTCATCAGGTACATATAGAAAGTAAACAAGAATGTACCCATGCATGCCACACAAGAATGTACCCATGCATGCCACACAAGAATGTAACCATGCATGCCACACAAGAATGTACCCATGCATGCCACACAAGAATGTAACCATGCATGCCACACAAGAATGTACCCATGCATGCCACACAAGAATGTACCAATGCATGTCACACAAGAATGTGCCCATGCATGCCACACAAGAATGTACCAATGCATGTCACACAAGAATGTGCCCATGCATGCCACACAAGAATGTAACCATGCATGCCACACAAGAATGTGCCCATGCATGCCACACAAGAATGTGCCCATGCATGCCACACGAGAATGTACCCATGCATGTCACACAAGAATGTGCCCATGCATGCCACACAAGAATGTGCCCATGCATGCCACACAAGAATGTGCCCATGCATGCCACACAAGAATGTGCCCATGCATGCCACACAAGAATGTACCCATGCATGCCACATGCATGCCACACAAGAATGTACCCATGCATACCAGTGAGATGACTTTTACTGTTTATATTCATTATACTGAAAAGCAGTGTGGCTGTGTGCAGGTTCTTATGCTAGTGATGACTATTTTTGCTGCTTTTGTCTATATATTTATAAGTTTGTTTATTATAAAGAGAGAGAGAGATTATTACATACTAGTAAATCCCAGCAGAAACTCTGAGAGGTACGTATATAGATGTTTTGTAATAGGTTGAAAGACGATTATTGTTATTTTACCATTTATTAGATGTTGGCAGATCATAATTCTAATCAACTATCTTTGTTGTTTTGTGAATTTACACCATAATTATGACTGCTGGGAAGCCCGGCCACAAATGACGTCTTCCAGACGCAGACAACCACAACAGGAAACCAAGAACTATGATAGACATACTAATTAGTGTGTGTATAGCTCAGTGGACTTGTTCTGACTAAGTAGAAGTATTTTGTGACGTGAATTAAAGTCTCATCTAACTTCATGGGTTCATGAGACTAAGGTAAGCATTCAGCTAGACCACCATGCTAACATTTGGGGCAGTGTGACCGAACCTATTGGCCTATCGTTCTTTGTATCGTACCATTCGTTCATTGGTTTTGATTGCTATTGTAGCTTTGAGTTAACTCAACCACTCTCGTCCAATTCAAATACAACTAGATGTCTAAATGTATGGACGCTAACTCATTCTTGGTTTTTAAAAACGACAAAGAACAGAGTACGGGATTGCAGTGAGCAATCAGAAGATATACCAGGACAATCACGACCTCAGGATTGCATCCAGTTCGCCATCTGAAGGCAGTGGACTCCGAATGCACAAAGCCATCCTCAGACAAAGGAAGCACACCCTCAACTACATGCACCACCTCAATAACAGCAGTAATCGACTCGGGCCTGACATCGCTGGCACTCCTCAGGGAATCGTTAATGGATACTCAATCCAAGGAAGCTGACGCCAGGAGGATGGAAGCTGAAGTCCGACTGGAAAGGATGCACCTCAAAGCAGATGCCAGGATGGAACAAATGCAGAGAGAGAATGACTCAAGAATGCTGATCCTTATACGGCAGTGAAAAAGAGCAAGACACTGTCGTCATTACCTCACATCTCTAAAGAGGACAAAGTTGAAGTTTACATGCAAAAGTTCGAGAAACATATGACCACGGAAGAAATTGAACACGCACAGTGGACCAGTCACTTACAAATTCTCCTCACAGGCAGCTTCCAAGATGCATTCAGAGATTCGGACAGCAGAAGCCTGGGAGACTACACAGCAGATAAAAGCTCTATCCTTGCACGCTTCGGCATCACCCAACCAACGTACAGGCTCCTCTGCTATGATGTGGAGGGGCAAGTGCAAGAAACCATGAGAGATGCCTGAATCGGTTGACAGACACCTGGAAAAGTTACATCAGTGGCAGCAGGACAACAGATGCCATCGTGTCCTCATCGACAAGTTCCTGGACATGTTGAACACAGACATCAGCACATTGGTCAGAGACAGGAGGCCCAGGTCAGCGCTAGAAGCTGCGGACTTCGCTGAGCAATTCACAATGGAAAGGAAGCTCGACAAAAGCAAGACCCTCAAACCCAAGAGACGTTTCCAAGATAGAACAACAAATGAGCAGCGATATGGATGCTACCAAGGTTCTATAGACTATGCCAAGACATCGTTTGGCCATATATGCCAAGCAAGTGGGTATTGTGGACTCTAACGAAAAAGAGAAGACCAAGACATGGTATGTAAAGACGGCACACGAATGTTCCTTCATACCGGGTGACCAGGTGCTCGTTCTTCAACCAGCAGGCTATGACAAACACTCTCGGCTGAATGGCAAGGACCATATGCAGTCCTAGAGCAAGTCTCACCTGCTGTGTCCTACATAATAGACATGGTGGACACACGGCACCACAGGAAACAGTGGCATGTCAACATGCTATGCAGGTGGATGGCCACTGCCAGCAGTACTGTCAATGATATTGAAGCAACCAGACGAAGTGGACGATGACGATCAGCTGGTCACGCTGGATGTCAATAAAGAGAGCCCAGCACAAGTCAGGTCATGTTTGGATGAAAGACAGTTCACCACCCTCAAACCCTTGCTGCAACACTGCAAGCTAACAACGGAGAAAACAGAACACTATGTACACATCCGAGAGCCCTGCAGAACACCTCCGTACAGAGTGCCCAAAGTATGGGAGGAAACTGCAAGGCAAGAACTCATGACAATGCTTGAGCTACACATTATCCAGCCATAAACAGCCCATGCTGCTCTCCCATGATTTGCAAACCAAAGAAAGATGGCTTTGATCAGAATTTGCATCAAGTTCAGGAAACTATGCTATCATGGCCACTGACCTCTACTTGATGCCCAGGACTGATGACTGTACTTGATTGTCTAGGCTCTGTGCAGTTCATCCCTATGCTGGATATGACTAGCAGGTATTTCCAGGTGCAAGTTGCGGAAGAAGACTAGGCAAAGACAGCCTTTGTTTCCTAGTTGAAAAACTTGAATTTTTGCGAGTCCATTTGGGGCTCTGGCTACTTTTCAATGCCTAGTAGACATACTGTTGTCAAGCTCTCGGATTGTGCACAAGCATACCTGGACGACATAGTCGTCTTCAGTGGCTTGTGAGAACTGACCATGCTAACAATAACCCATAATAAAATATGCTAGAAGGGGTAATTAGGGGTAATTAGGTCATGATTTCATGATGAATAATGTTTTTGTCTGACCCCTTGATGCTGAATGCAGCCCTCAGTACTCTCCTTCAACCAGTATTTGCCGCTCTCTCCTCATCCCTTGTACTTCTGGTAGTGCAGTCCTCAGTTCTCTCCTTCTGCTGGTATTGGATGCTCTCTCCTCATCCCTTGCACTTATTGAAATTTCTGCTCTGTGACGTGCCATTTGTTCCCTGATTTCTCAGTTTCTCTGACTTTCCACTCCATTTGTAATTAACTTTTCTTGTGCAGTTTCACTTGCTGCATTCCTTCTCCTTCTCTGTTTCTCTGCTGCAGCTCACCTGCTTTCTGTTACTCCCTGTATAGTTGTTGTTCTATGCTGTGCAGCTCACAGAATAACCATTCTGCAGTCACTTCCATGTTGGTGCGCATGCATATAACTGTGATGCAAACACAGATGGACGGACGGTTTTCTAGGATTCCCTGTAGTCAAGATGTATTTATCTGCACATGCATATAATTGTGACACAGTAACAGATGGACGGACGGACAAGTTTGGGTTGTACAGTCCATGAAAAGGTAATTCTATGTTTTATCCTGTTAATTTTCTCTTCATATAATTAAATGGTAAAGGTTCATCTAACTGGTGGTATATATATACCTTGATAGCTAATCCAAAGTTGCTCTTTTGTTCATGTGTGTGTGTGCATGTGTGTATTGGCATGCACACATAACTGGTTGAAGTTTGCATGGGTACATTTGCCTCCTTTTTCTAATTTTCTTCTACGTTTTGCTCGTAATTCATCTAAATGGGTTCTGGCAAGTTGTGGCTTAAAAAAGTGGCAAAACTTCTATATAGCCAAATCTTGAGCTTTAATAGTTGTTTATGAAAATAGTTGTTTATGAAAATGAAAAAAATAAAATTCTTATAATTATATACAAAATTCAACTATGTTGAAACAAGAAACCCATTTAGAACAACCAGTTATGGAGATTACCCATTTAGAACAACCAGTTATGGAGATTACCCTCTACTATTCGAAATCATGCACTCCAATAATTATGCTGATTTTGGTACTGTCTTGTTTCCTTTCTTTTTTAACCAAATAAAAAATAAAAAATAAACACTTTTGTTCATCTTTCTAGTTGTTGTTGTTGTTGTTGCTCGTTTGTTTTGTTTTTGTTTTGATTATAGTGAGTGGTGAAGGACTTCACCACTTGATCATTTACAAACTCCAACTCAGAGCTTCTGAGACTCCAGGAATTTTTAAACACTTTTTCTAGCTTGTTTCTTGCCGGCATGTGCTATGTCTTGTCACTATTGTCGACTATACCCATGTAGGGTCAGCTAGAGCCTTCATGGGCTTGGTGACTGTTCCACAGGAGAACTCCACCGAACAAATACCAGATGATTTGGTGGGGGATCAGCTTGTTCAGCATCCTTTGGACTGTGTCACAGATGCCAAAAGGGAGAGAACTATACAAATCCAATGGCAGAACTGAGTGCAGGTCACTCATTCTAATACAGTGCATGCACTAGCTAGATTGCATCATCGATGAACTACTCACCGGATGATCCTTACCAATAGCTTTATTCTGCAATTGAGTCATGGATGTGCATTGGAATATTTGGAGTCCTTTGGATATTCTATGAACATACCTATTCTATGAAGTTATGTGAGTGTGAGGGGGAAAATAGAAAACAAGACCAAAAATACAATAACTTTCTCGATAATCAACTTAAATGATGTTTGGCTAGAGCGTCTAGCCTTCATCGAGAATGATGGGTAAGACTCACGTGAGCTTGATATATAATACTGGTATATAGCTAGCTATCCACCACATGATGTATGACTGGGCAGCAATGAAGGAGGGAGGAATAAAATTTAAAAAATAATAACATAAATTAATTATTAAATAACAAATGAAATAAAATTAAGAAAGAAAACCTGCTATAGAAATAAATGCACATGTATATAAAACCTAATACTACTACATATGTATATAGTACAACTAATACTACTAACAACCCACTTAAAAGATAACTAAATAACTAACTAATGTACTAACTCACTGACTAACTCGCTCACTCACTCACTCACTCACTAGACAAACAAACACATTATGAAGGTCATGGTTTCAAGTTCAGGCAGTAGCCACCAGCATGCAGGTGCTAGACTGTCACCAGAGTGTTAGAGATTCAATTGAGATTAATGGAATCGACTTACCAGGCTGCTGGTGGTCACTCTCAAGAGCTTGAACTTGAAACCATGACAAACTTTTTTTTTTTAATTAGCTGATCTATTTTGTTACAATAACCTTCTCAATAATCAATTGTATTGTCTCGTTGTTTCGACTAGATGCTCTAGCCATCAGGAAAGAGAATACAATTTCAAGTTGAGAAGGTTATTGTGATGTTATTATGTCAACTGAGAATTCATTGAGAATCTATTTTCTAGCTGAAATGTCGAGTGAGTAAATTTAAGTTGATTATTGAGTTGCATCTATACCATGTCAAATCTATATCATGTCAACTGATTGTTGAGAGAAGACCAAAAATGAAAATATAAAATAATTGTAAAAAAAAATTAAAAATATTGAAGACTGACCCTTTACCTTTTGAAATAGTGAACACCAAATACAATACAAATACACTTAAGAATATTTCATAAGGTAAAGGGTCTTACCAATGTGGCCTACATTAATAAATTCTTTGTTTATTGACAAGTCAATCCTATATTGGAAAGTGTGAACCCCATTTTAAAAAGTTTGCTAAACTCACTTTGGCAGCTTCTAAAAAACTTCAAGCGTTGAATCTTCGCTAAGGTAGTAAACTGGCAGACCCAAAAATCTTAAACACAACTTGGGTACAATAGATCCATCTTTATATTTTCACTAGCAGAAGACTCAAACTGTCCAATGCTTTGCAGCGACTAATTTGTTACTCAATTCAGTAGAACACACCAAAAATTGATAAAAGATCATTCATGCAATAAATATGCTTGTGTTCGTGTGATCTCTGAGCTAGGTCAGCTAGTAGCTGCATGTCTTCCTTCTTACAGAGTAGAGAATACTGGACATTTAGGAACTCTATTCATGCCTAATTACAGTCAATTAGGATAATGACTATGCATGCACACGCCAATTTATATCATGTCATGTCATTAGTGTATTGTACGAATGCGCATGCGCAGACTGAATAATGCCAGTCTGCGTGTGCATTGTTATACTTGAATACTATTCGACGTTGAGTTTGATCTTGTGCAAATAGGGAGAGCCCCTTATTCTTTATGCACACGCAGACTGGCTGGCAGTCACTCAGGAAGACCAGGAAGACTTGACAGGGTCGAACAAGAGTCGAAGCAGCTGCAAACAGCAACGCTCCATTTAGAGCCCACTTTCTCATGGCTGGGATCGAATGTCCTCACGAAGGCTGCACCTATATGGTGCCTGAGGGCTACGGTGATGCAACAACGGGAGCACTCATCATGGCACACTCCAAGACCCACGATAGCAGGAGAGCGACTGGAGAGAAGGCTGAGAAAGTCAGAAGGCCCACCATTTCGTCAGAAGGCACGACAGAGGCCTGGACCTACTTCTTGTCCAGATGGGGGCACTACATCAAGGCCACCAAAATTGCAGCCGAGGAGCAAGTGCTTCAGCTACTGGAGTGTTGCGATGAACGACTCCGACACGACCTCACCCGCAACGCGAGGGTGGACCTCTCTGAGGAGACAGTAGAGATTGTACTGGCCGCCATCAAGAAACTAGCGGTCAGAGGCGAGAACGTGAAAGTCGCCAGGGTGACACTTCACGGCATGTGTCAGGAACATGAGGAGTCTGTACGGGCGTTTGGAGCCAGACTGAGAGGCCAGGCAAGCATATGTAAATACAATGTGAGCCAGACGTGCGTATGTGGCCTCGAAGTGACCATAGACTACTCCGAACACAACGTATCCGACCTCCTGTGCATCGGACTGGCGGACCCGACCATCAAGCAGGCGCTCCTGAGCGACGAAAATCAGGACAGGGACGTGGAACAGACCCTCACGTTCGTGGAGGCCAGAGAAGAGGGGCGGAGGTCAGCACCAAAGCTATCTACCACCCAGGCAGTCGAGGCAGTTAACAGCAGTTATCGCAGACTCAAGAAGCCCACACAGCAGCGAGATCACTCATACAGGAATGAGCCTGCACAGAGAGACCACACCTCCAAGGACGACAAATGCTCGTATTGTGGGGGCACTGGGTACGGCCGAAGTGCCCCAGCCAGAATTCGGAGGACCAGGTGCCCCGCGTTCGGAAAGGAATGCAAGCACTGTGGCAGAGAGAACCACCTGGCAAAGGTGTGCAGGAGTGAGGCGATACAGGACGACACTCAGCAGGAGAACGCGGTGTTCAACGAGGCCTGCACGCTCACAGCACTCGGCGACCACGACACCTTGACCATGAGCCACCACGTGTACGATCGGTCCACCAGAGCGCTGGTTCATCGCCCGTCACAGCCTCAGCCGTTCGTACGGTTGCAGGCGGAGATCAACCCAGTCGACTATGCCTCAGCGGGTTATCAACTGAACGGGGGCCCTCGCCAGATCTCCACCCAAGCCTTGGCCGACACAGGATGCCAAAGCTGCCTCGCGGGCACCGCAATCCTGGCCGAGCTACGCCTACCCGTTACTGACCTGATCCCGGTCAACCAGAAGATGCGGACAGCCAACGGGGGCCAGATCAACGTCCAGGGAGCCATCATCGTGCGGCTCACCAAGCCACGGACGACAAGGACCACGACGCAGATGGTCTATGTTACCGCCAACGTCGACGCCCACAAGCTGTACATCAGTCGAGAAGCTTGTGCTGACTTGGGGATCGTCGAGCCCTCCTTCCCTGACTCGGCAGCCGCCATCAGCAACACAGGAGGCACACCCAGGGCCACCCCTGACCAGGGCATCGCGCGCACGAAGAAGTGCAGCTGCCCGAAACGTGAGAAGCCGCCATCAAGGCCCACACCCCCACCGTTCCCCATCACCGAGGAGAACAGAGAAAAGCTGGAGGAGCACCTCCTCCACGTCTACGGCACTAGCACGTTTAACACGTGCGAGCACCAGCCGCTCCCACTCATGACCGGAAAACCTCTCCGGCTGATGATCGCCCCCGACGCCATCCCTGCCGTACACCACAAGCCCATCCCGGTGCCCTTGCACTGGCAAGAGGAGGTCAAGGCGGGACTGGACAGAGATGTCAGGCTGGGCGTGCTGGAGCAGGTGCCAGTCGGAACCGCAGTCACGTGGTGCCATCGCATGATAGTGTGCCCCAAGAAGAACGGCTCACTCCGACGGACCATCGATTTTCAGGCCCTCAACTGGCACAGCACCAGGGAGACTCATCACACGCAGTCTCCCTTCCACCAGGCGAGATCGGTCCCGCACCACACCAAGAAAACGATCTTTGATGCGTGGAATGGATACCACTCTGTCGCTCTCGACCCAGCTGACCGCCACTACACCACATTCATCACTCCATGGGGGAGATATCGATACTGCTCTGCCCCCCAAGGATACATCGCGTCAGGAGACGGGTACACCAGTCGATACGATGACATCGTGGCTCATATACAACACAAGACGAAATGCATCGACGACACCCTGCTGTGGTCGCAGTCCGTGGAGGACGCCTACAGTCAGGCTGTCGAGTGGCTCGACATCTGTGGCAACAACGGCATCACGCTCAATCCTACCAAATTCAGATTTGCCAGAGATGAGGTGGAGTTCGCGGGTTTCGTCATCACCCCCACCACCGTGAGACCGTGCGAGAAATACGTGAGGGCCATCTCTGACTTCCCCACCCCCAGGAACTTGACAGACGTCAGATCCTGGTTCGGCCTGGTCAACCAGGTCGCCTACACTTTCAGCATGACTGAAGCCATGGCCCCATTCCGGGAGCTACTGAAGCCAACCCGGAAATTCGAGTGGACTGCGTCCCACGACGCCGCATTCCAAGAGTCCAGGCTGAGGATCGCCCAGGAGATCAAGCACGGGGTCGAGATCTTTGACAAGTCGAAGCCCACCTGCCTCGCCACAGATTGGTCTAGGGTCGGTGTGGGCTACTGGCTGTTTCAAAAACACTGCGGCTGCCCGTCCAGGGACATCTTCTGTTGCAAAACAGGCTGGAGGGTCAGACTCGTGGGGTCTCGATTTACACACTCTGCAGAATCTCGCTACGCCCCCATCGAGGGGGAAGCACTGGCAGTGGCTGACGCCCTCGACAAGGCTCGCCACTTTGTCCTCGGATGCAAGGACCTCACGATCGCAGTCGATCACAAACCCTTGCTAAAGGTATTCGGCGATCGCGCCATCGACCAGATCGGGAACACCCGACTGCGAAATCTCAAGGAGAGGACACTCCGGTATCGGTTCAGGATGCTCCACATCCCCGGTGTCCGTAACAAGACACCGGATGCCCTGTCCCGATACCCCACTGGTACCTCTACCCCAGCCAAAATGGTGCTACCGGATGACGTCCACGCCATCACCAGCCACCAGACTCAGATCCGGCCGTCCATCCCATCCATGCTCATGTCCGGCGTCTCCACAGACGACTGCGACGAGGAGGCAGACATGATGGAGCAGGTCATCCAGGACTCCCTGATCCACGCACTGTCATCCACCCAGCCAACCACCTGGGAGCAAATACAGACGGCCACAGCTGCCGACGCAGACATGCAGATCCTCCTGGAGGCCATTGATGAGGGATTCCCGGATCAGCGGTGCTCCCTCAAACCGTGCCTCAAGGCATACCACACTCACCGGCGTCACCTGTCCACCACGGACGGGGTGGCAGTGTATAAGGACCGGATCATCGTCCCTCAGGCATTGAGGAGGACATGCCTATCCTCCTTACACGCAGCCCACCAGGGCACCTCACAAATGACAGCCAGGGCTGAATCCTCCATATTTTGGCCTGGTATCACGGCAGACATCCACGCCACCAGAGCTGCCTGCGAACACTGCAACAGGATGGCTCCTTCACAGGCTGCCATGCCTCCAGTCCCACCGACCATGGCTGACTACCCATTCCAATGCCTGTGCGCGGATTGCTTCCACCACCAGGGCAGGCAATACCTTGTCATGGTAGACCGATACTCAAACTGGCCGATTGTGCACCACGCAGAAGACGGCGCCAAGGGAGTGGTCAAGGAATTGAGGCGCATTTTCTCCACATTCGGCATCCCCGACGAGCTGGCGACGGACGGCGGACCAGAGTTCACATCCTCCACAACGACACAGTTCTTGCGAGACTGGGGAGTTCACCACCGCCTCAGCTCGGTGGCCTTTCCCCACAGTAACTGCCGGGCCGAGGTGGGAGTCAAGACGATGAAGCGCCTGATTACAGGCAACGTCACAGCAAGCGGCAACCTGGATTCGGACGCCTTTCAGAGGGCTGTTCTACAATACCGAAACACCCCTGACCCAGTCACACGGATGTCGCCTGCCATGTGTGTGTTCGGTAGACCAGTGAAAGACCTGATCCCAAACCTACCGGACAGATTTGATCTCCACACCATGTGGAAGCAGAATTTGGACATCCGGGAGAGGGCACTCCGCTCCAAGCATGCCATGGCTGACAAGCGCTGGAGAGAGCACACCAAGCTTCTCCCTCCACTGACGGTTGGCACCAGGGTACACATTCAAAATCAGACAGGGCCTCGCCCCAACAAATGGGACAGGACGGGAGTCGTGGTGGAGGTCCTAAAGTTCTACCAGTACTCCATCAGAGTAGACGGCTCGGGCAGGCTGACCCTACGCAACCGCCGCTTCCTCAGAAGCTATGTCCCGACCAGGCAGCCGCAGCCCAGACACACAGCACGGGAGGACATGCAGACCCGGACACCAGTCACGGCAGTGCCATCGGGATCTCTCACATACACCCACGTCATGGCTCACCCGCTGCCACCACTTCCCCCAGCAATACCAGACCCGACAGCTACAGCGACATGCAGCCCGACACCCTCGAGCGGTTTGGATGCTGCCAACATCCCCACCCCACCTCGGATCAGAAGATCCACCCGCACCAGACGCAGGCCAAACAGGCTAGGCTTCCGTACTGCCCCGACCTTGTCCTCTGCATCGTCCACTCCGAGTTACGAAACGTCCTCTTCTCAGTCTTCGACGGAGTCATAGACTTGGGGGGAGGTAGAGAATACTGGACATTTAGGAACTCTATTCATGCCTAATTACAGTCAATTAGGATAATGACTATGCATGCACACGCCAATTTATATCATGTCATGTCATTAGTGTATTGTACGAATGCGCATGCGCAGACTGAATAATGCCAGTCTGCGTGTGCATTGTTATACTTGAATACTATTCGACGTTGAGTTTGATCTTGTGCAAATAGGGAGAGCCCCTTATTCTTTACAGAGTAGTGATATTTGACTTAGAAGTTTATACTTGAGTTAACACCAGATCTCCCAGGAAACTACATAATCATCCATGTATCCATATGTATGTATGAATATATTGGCATGTGTATACCTAGTCAATAATAACATCTACGGTTGGTTAGTTCTGGAGCAATAATGAATCACTTCTTGTAGGAGGCTGCTTGTTTAATATAATATAAAAATATAAACACTATATTTATGACCCCCCAAAAAAGAGAATTTACCAATGTATACCGCAAACATTTACAGGATCCTTTACCTATTAATAGAATGCAGACCAATATTATACTTTTTTAGTTGCCTCAATGCCTATGGAATCTTTGATGTTAAAATCAAAATGAATGGACCTCGTTTGCAAGGTGTGTGTGTGTGGGGGGGGGGGGGGGGGGGGGGGGGGGGAATAAATAGGATAATTTAGAGTGTGTTTATTTTATTCCTGACGAAGGCTAGAGCATCTGGCTGAAACGTCTGAGTGAGTATAATTTAAGTTGAATATTGAGAAAGACATTGTATCCACTATATCAGTATCCACTATATCAACTGAGAGTTGGTTGAGTGTTTTGGGAATTCACGGTTTACCATCTTAGCGAAGGATTTAAGGCACGCTGGCTGCAAGTACTGTTTTCAAAGCCAACATCAGCTGGAGCCACACCATTTAGGTTGCTAGGAAAATGCCAAAAGTGAGTTTTTAGCCAAGACATAAGCTGCTTGTGTGTGATTTTGGTCTTCGACATTTTGAAAGTGTCAAAACCAATATAGGGAGTTCTTTGAAATAGGGGTCAAATTAATAGAGGGGAGTGCCAGTACCTTTATGGCCACACTCAGCCACCATCACTTCACCTTCGACTTCTGCAACATCATGATCTCCTGGACCACTCACTTGCTTGACTCGGTGCAATCTAATCTTCCTGCAGTTCATGCTCGACTTGAAAATTTGTTTAGTGCCAAGATCAGTGAATAGATCATTCTTCACTGTCTACAGCAGCACCTACAGACATTGTAAATCGATAAACTGAGCAATTGTCTCAAAAGCTTTTCCTCTTTACTGAACATCACAACATCTCCTTCAAATTCAGCAACTATGATCTCTCCCACTGAGGTTGACATTATTCCAAACCTTGAAAGGCTTGCTAGTTCAGTAGGAGATGGAATCAAACACTGGAAAGTGACTACCTGCTACTCACTGCCCATCGATAAATTCGCACCATCCACAGAAAATAGGTGTGAATTAGATGTGATACTGGTCGGATTCAATTTCTTCAATGTTGAACTCGACGAGAGATCCATTGTGTAGAGACTTCAGATGGCATCGTATTTGAGAACAACGTTTTATTTTCTGTCACCTCCATCTCTGTGGCCATCTAGTGGAGTATTCCGACCGCATGCGAGACTGCTGCTGCATAGCTCTCGAACAAGTAGTAGTGTCCAAGCTAATGAGCATGCACCATATAAATGTAAGGGGAATGTCCCAGTACCTAATTATGGTGATCGCATGACCAGCTTCCTATGATAACATTGTTTTCGGCTATGTACCAGGCTGGAAATGCACTTCCAAGTTACAAGTCCCAAGCCACAGTGCAATACAAGTCACAAGCCTCAGTGCAATGCAAGTTACAAGCCTCAGTGCAATACAAGTCACAAGCCTCAGTGCAATGCAAGTGACAAGCCTCAGTGCAATGCAAGTGACAAGCCTCAGTGCAATGCAAGTGACAAGCCTCAGTGCAATACAAGTCACAAGCCTCAGTGCAATACAAGTGACAAGCTTCAGTGCAATGCAAGTCACAAGCCTCAGTGCAATACAAGTCACAAGCCTCAGTGCAATACAAGTCACAAGCCTCAGTGCAATACAAGTCACAAGCCTCAGTGCAATGCAAGTCACAAGCTTCAGTGCAATGCAAGTCACAAGCCTCAGTGCAATACAAGTCACAAGCCTCAGTGCAATACAAGTCACAAGCCTCAGTGCTGTTTCAATGTATGGAGTTGGCAAGCTGCACGCTACACGACCAGAGTGACCTTCACCTGAACAATTCACAGCACCTGGCATGGTAACATGGAATATAACTATAATTATATAGAGGTATGCCTCGCTCTGGAGCTCTTCCTCTCCTCTATGGTTTATTATAATATATTTATATAGAGATATGCCTCCTTGCCTCTGGAGCTCTTCCTCTCCTCTATGGTTTATATTTATATAGAGGTACGCCTCCTTGCCTCTGGAGCTCTTCCTCTCCTCTATGGTTTATTATAAATAAAGGTACGCCTCCCTGCCTCTGGAGCTCTTCCTCTCCTCTATGTTTATTATAATTATATTTATATAGAGATATGCCTCCTTGCCTCTGGAGCTCTTCCTCTCCTCTATGGTTTATTATAAATAAAGGTACGCCTCCCTGCCTCTGGAGCTCTTCCTCTCCTCTATGTTTATTATAATTATATTTATATAGAGGTATGCCTCCTTGCCTCTGGAGCTCTTCCTCTCCTCTATGGTTTATATTTATATAGAGGTACGCCTCCTTGCCTCTGGAGCTCTTCCTCTCCTCTATGGTTTATTACAATTATATATATATAGAGGTATGCCTCCTTACCTCTGGAGCTCTTCCTCTCCTCTAGAACCTCCTTGCCTCTGGAGCTCTTACTGTCCTCCATGGTTTATATGCGACTACATCTTGGCTTGGCTGTGCCTGGGAAGGCTAAACATCTCTCAAGCAATTTCTTGGACCGACTGTTTGCCGCTACAAGTGGTAGCCTGACTTTGTTACTACTCCTCTCATCAATGCGAAAGCTGCCAAAAGTTCCCTTAAGCTGATGTTTGCAAGGATGCCATCCAGAAAAACAAGAAAAGCAAGAAAAGCTACAACTGCATTAACTGCACCTGATCCTAGCAAGCCTCTCTGATTGGAAACCAGTCCCTCCATCGCTGCCACTTCATCGCAAGAAGGATGATGCAGTCGCATAGTCCAGTTCATCTCACCCTGCATGAGAAGTTGGTCAGTGGTGGAATTGGATGCTTTTGCAGAGGATGTTGCTTGTGATAAACTTGTTGCCATTTCCTACTAGGCCAAAATTTCAACCAACTGAGAGCAAGATTCCGGTTTTTTATCGGAAAGTTATCAAGAATGCCAAACTAGCTCATTGGCATCTGCAGATGTTCTTTTACAACTGTATATTGGCCAGGTAGCCTCACTAGTGTTGCCGATGTAATCATTCATTCTGCTAGGTCATCTTCCATAGCTAAACTTGAGTTAGACCAGCGTCCATTGGCCACCCAGGAGCTAGTTGGTTACAGGCCAGCCATCTATATGTTACCATGCCATAGATACCAACATGCATGAGTACATACACACTAACATTTCCATTCAACTCTCCTGAGAGGGTTTGCTTCAATCACCATTTTTCAAGGAGACACATGACTTAATCACACACAGAGTGCACAGAAATGGAATTCACACATGTAAAATTTAAATCCTTCCCAATGTATAAGATGAGAGTTTGTGGTTGAAACTGGGATGGGAAAATATGCAGTAAACTAGCACCAGAAAGCTCCCCCCCCCCCCCCCCCCCCCCCCCCCCCTTAAAAATTAAAAATAAATAAATAAGGAGCTAAAACCATGTTCTCTTCAGCAATCTTGTTTTTGCCATCATTTATTTTCTTCTGACTTGAATATATACCAATTTAATACCAGAATATTACGCACCTTCCAATGACTTGTAATGACTTGTAATAACCAAGTTATTCCTCAAATTGGTATAATTATATAATATATGGAAGTTGGAAATGGTCATCAATGTAATAAACTCTTCTGATCTGAGCCGAGTAAGTAGCAGCTCCAAGCTTTGCAAGATCAGCTAGTTTACTCAGAAGCTTACTCTTGTGGCAATAATACAGACTTTCGACAAAAGGCAGGTAACATTTTTTTGTAGCATGTCTCATGTATTGTTAGCAATCATGTGTGGTGGGTTGGTTCTGGAGTGACTTTCCATAGGAAGCTACTTGACTAGATATAAATGTTAAATTACAGTAGAACTCTCGATTATTTGGACATCAGTTATCTGGAAACTCAAGATTATTTCTGCAAGGCTAATTATAGGCACCTGCGAAGGGCGCGGGTGTATTCGCTCTATAGTGAAGTATGTCCATTTCAGATTATTCATGTATGCAGCTGGAAGAGCAGAAAGGAGAGCTGCTGAAAAAGTTGAGGATGGCTACAGCTGCAGGCAAACGTAAGAGAACTGCACTTTCTATTGAGAAGCAAATATAAGTTGTGCATTAAGCTATGTATGTGACATAAGAACAAGGAAAGGCAAGATCCATTTCTCTGGCCTAGATGCAATGAATATTCTCAGTTATCCATAAGGGTGCTTAGTACTAGCCTTTTGAGATTTAGTAATAAAGTGCAGCTGCTGCTGAATCAAGCTCAGTGCAGTATACGAGCGTTTATTGTTTTCACAAGCTTAACCAAATTTTCTCGAATTAGTTCCTGCAATGCATTTTGGATTCTTCTTGCCATATAATCAAAGGATGTGGGGAAAGGAGATAGATAGGTAGAGATCCTTGGACAGATTCCACATTTCTGACATGTTTTGGGTGCCATTTTCTATCTATATACCTGCAAGGAATGCTTTCTCTGATATATAATTGAAAATTAATTTCAAGCCCCCCCCCCCATTTGTAAATGTTTCTGGTCTACTACCTTAGTAAGGCAAACTTGAAGGGATTTGGAGCCAGAAGTGGCCGGAGCTAATTAAAAGCTACCAGTGAGTTTTAGCTGAGATATATATATTTTTTTTATCAGTCTATCACAGTCTATCATTTTAAAAAGTAAACCAAGACAGGGAGTACTAGCACACTACCTGATAAACAAACTAACTAACAAACAAACAAACAAATAAACAAGTGAAGCAAATGTTTGTGTGTATGTGTGAGATCTAATAGGACACTGTGCCTTTAGTGCCTGACCTGTAAGTATTCATCTTGGTAGAGGCCACTGTCCTGTTGCCGTCTCCTTCCTGGAGCACCATCAGGATGTCCTGCATCCCACGTACTTCCAATTCTGTCAGACCCTGCACACGCCCACACAAACACCCGCACCAATCATGACATCATCAGCAACAGTGGCATATAATAACTGAGGGCTTGTCCATCTAATTAGAAGTAGCATATTTACAGCCTTTCTCATTAGCAGAACAAGATTCACTGTTAGAATGATGGCTATTGGCTGAAGACATGGGGGATTTAATGGAAACAATGGCACTGCTATATATGCATGGTGTGTCTATCTACTAGCTGAGATAGTCACACTCTGCTGGTGCAGCATCCAGTGGCCTCTAAACACACACATTTATAAAGTATATTATACAGAGAGACATTGCTATCTAATGTTTCTTTCTTTTTGGTCGAATCTGTCCCACGGAATATTCCGATATTGATAGGGAGAAAGTACATGAGCAAACTAGGAACCAAACAAGTGGGGAAGAAAGGGGAGAGGAGGAAGGGAGGGGCCATTCGGGATTAACTGGGAACTTGAGCACCAAAGCAAATAGACGAATGGACAAACCCTCAGAATTTCCCTTTTATGATAAACCCCACCCACTTCATTGCAGGAGTGCTTTCAAGCTGGTGGGCATCCAGTGACCTCTAAACACACCCATACATATGCAGACAGACAGACATACCTTACCTTTATGTCTACTGATTTTATAAATTTTATTATTTTTAACCTTTTGGTTGAAGCCCTACACAGAATTTCCCATTGTAGGGTAGAGGGGGAAAGGGAGGGATGAGGGGGGAGGGGGAATGGGAAGAGGGGGAAAAAGGGGAGAAAAAGATCCAACCGGGAACATTGAGTACCTAAGGTAGATCATTAATCAATCTATGCATGTACTTATCTAAACATCTACTTATCTATGTATCTACTTATCTATGTATTTACTTATCTATGCATCTACTTATCTATGTATTTACTTATCTATGCATCTACTTATCTATGCATCTACTTATCTATGTATTTACTTATCTATGCATCTACTTATCTATGTATTTACTTATCTATGCATCTACTTATCTATGTATATACTTATCTACTTATCTATGTATCTACTTATCTATGCATCTACTATGCATCTACTTATCTATGCATGTACTTATCTAAGCATCTACTTATCTATGCATCTACTTATCTAAGCATCTACTTATCTATGCATCTACTTATCTATGCATCTACTTATCTATGCATCTACTTATCTATGCATCTACTTATCTATGCATCTACTTATCTATGCATCTACTTATCTATGCATCTACTTATCTATGCATCTACTTATCTATGCATCTACTTATCTAAGCATCTACTTATCTATGCATCTACTTATCTATGCATCTACTTATCTATGCATCTACTTATCTAAGCATCTACTTATCTATGCATCTACTTATCTATGCATCTACTTATCTAAGCATCTACTTATCTATGCATCTACTTATCTATGCATGTACTTATCTAAGCATCTACTTATCTATGTATCTACTTATCTATGTATCTACTTATCTATGCATCTACTATGCATCTACTTATCTATGCATCTACTTATCTATGCATCTAATTATGTATGCATCTACTTATCTATGCATCTACTTATCTATGCATCTACTTATCTATGCATCTACTTATCTATGCATCTACTTATCTAAGCATCTACTTATCTATGCATCTACTTATCTATGCATCTACTTATCTATGCATCTACTTATCTAAGCATCTACTTATCTATGCATCTACTTATCTATGCATCTACTTATCTATGCATCTACTTATCTATGCATCTACTTATCTATGCATCTACTTATCTATGCATCTACTTATCTATGCATCTACTTATCTATGCATCTACTTATCTATGCATCTACTTATCTATGCATCTACTTATCTATGCATCTACTTATCTATGCATCTACTTATCTATGCATGTACTTATCTAAGCATCTACTTATCTATGCATCTACTTATCTATGCATGTACTTATCTAAGCATCTACTTATCTATGCATCTACTTATCTATGCATGTACTTATCTAAGCATCTACTTATCTATGCATGTACTTATCTAAGCATCTACTTATCTATGCATCTACTTATCTATGCATGTACTTATCTAAGCATCTACTTATCTATGCATCTACTTATCTATGCATGTACTTATCTAAGCATCTACTTATCTATGCATCTACTTATCTATGTATCTACTTATCTACGCATCTACTTATCTATGCATCTACTTATCTAAGCATTTACTTATCTATGCATCTACTTATCTATGCATCTACTTATCTATGCATCTACTTATCTAAGAATCTACTTACCTATGTATATACTTATCTATGCATCTACTTATCTATGCATCTACTTATCTATGCATCTACTTATCTATGCATGTACTTATCTAAGCATCTACTTATCTATGCATCTACTTATCTATGCATGTACTTATCTATGCATCTACTTATCTATGCATGTACTTATCTAAGCATCTACTTATCTATGCATCTACTTATCTATGCATGTACTTATCTAAGCATCTACTTATCTATGCATCTACTTATCTATGCATGTACTTATCTAAGCATCTACTTATCTATGCATCTACTTATCTATGTATCTACTTATCTACGCATCTACTTATCTATGCATCTACTTATCTAAGCATCTACTTATCTATGCATCTACTTATCTATGCATCTACTTATCTATGCATCTACTTATCTAAGAATCTACTTACCTATGTATATACTTATCTATGCATCTACTTATCTATGCATCTACTTATCTATGCATCTACTTATCTATGCATCTACTTATCTATGCATCTACTTATCTATGCATCTACTTATCTATGCATCTACTTATCTATGTATCTGCTTATCTATGCATCTACTTATCTATGCATCTACTTATCTATGCATCTACTTATCTATGCATCTACTTATCTATGCATCTACTTATCTATGCATCTACTTATCTATGCATCTACTTATCTATGCATCGACTTATCTATGTATCTACTTATATATGCATCTACTTATCTATGCATCTACTTATCTAAGCATCTACTTATCTATGCATCTACTTATCTATGTATATACTTATCTATCCATCTACTTATCTATGCATGTACTTATCTATGCATGTACTTATCTAAGCATCTACTTATCTATGCATCTACTTATCTATGCATCTACTTATCTATGCATCTACTTATCTATGCATGTACTTATCTAAGCATCTACTTATCTATGCATCTACTTATCTATGCATGTACTTATCTAAGCATCTACTTATCTATGCATCTACTTATCTATGCATGTACTTATCTAAGCATCTACTTATCTATGCATCTACTTATCTATGCATCTACTTATCTATGCATCTACTTATCTAAGAATCTACTTACCTATGTATATACTTATCTATGCATCTACTTATCTATGCATCTACTTATCTATGCATCTACTTATCTATGCATGTACTTATCTAAGCATCTACTTATCTATGCATCTACTTATCTATGCATGTACTTATCTATGCATCTACTTATCTATGCATGTACTTATCTAAGCATCTACTTATCTATGCATCTACTTATCTATGCATGTACTTATCTAAGCATCTACTTATCTATGTATCTACTTATCTATGCATGTACTTATCTAAGCATCTACTTATCTATGCATCTACTTATCTATGTATCTACTTATCTACGCATCTACTTATCTATGCATCTACTTATCTAAGCATCTACTTATCTATGCATCTACTTATCTATGCATCTACTTAACTATGCATCTACTTATCTAAGAATCTACTTACCTATGTATATACTTATCTATGCATCTACTTATCTATGCATCTACTTATCTATGCATCTACTTATCTATGCATCTACTTATCTATGCATCTACTTATCTATGCATCTACTTATCTATGCATCTACTTATCTATGTATCTGCTTATCTATGCATCTACTTATCTATGCATCTACTTATCTATGCATCTACTTATCTATGCATCTACTTATCTATGCATCTACTTATCTATGCATCTACTTATCTATGCATCTACTTATCTATGCATCTACTTATCTATGCATCTACTTATCTATGCATCTACTTATCTATGCATCGACTTATCTATGTATCTACTTATATATGCATCTACTTATCTATGCATCTACTTATCTAAGCATCTACTTATCTATGCATCTACTTATCTATGTATATACTTATCTATCCATCTACTTATCTATGCATGTACTTATCTATGCATGTACTTATCTAAGCATCTACTTATCTATGCATCTACTTATCTATGCATCTACTTATCTATGCATCTACTTATCTATGCATCTACTTATCTATGCATGTACTTATCTAAGCATCTACTTATCTATGCATCTACTTATCTATGCATGTACTTATCTAAGCATCTACTTATCTATGCATCTACTTATCTATGCATGTACTTATCTATGCATCTACTTATCTATGCATCTACTTATCTATGCATCTACTTATCTATGCATCTACTTATCTATGCATCTACTTATCTATGCATCGACTTATCTATGTATCTACTTATATATGCATCTACTTATCTATGCATCTACTTATCTAAGCATCTACTTATCTATGCATCTACTTATCTATGTATATACTTATCTATCCATCTACTTATCTATGCATGTACTTATCTATGCATGTACTTATCTAAGCATCTACTTATCTATGCATCTACTTATCTATGCATCTACTTATCTATGCATCTACTTATCTATGCATCTACTTATCTATGCATGTACTTATCTAAGCATCTACTTATCTATGCATCTACTTATCTATGCATGTACTTATCTAAGCATCTACTTATCTATGCATCTACTTATCTATGCATGTACTTATCTAAGCATCTACTTATCTATGCATCTACTTATCTATGCATCTACTTATCTATGCATCTACTTATCTATGCATCTACTTATCTATGCATCTACTTATCTATGCATCTACTTATCTATGCATCTACTTATCTATGCATCGACTTATCTATGTATCTACTTATATATGCATCTACTTATCTATGCATCTACTTATCTAAGCATCTACTTATCTATGCATCTACTTATCTATGTATATACTTATCTATCCATCTACTTATCTATGCATGTACTTATCTATGCATGTACTTATCTAAGCATCTACTTATCTATGCATCTACTTATCTATGCATCTACTTATCTATGCATCTACTTATCTATGCATGTACTTATCTAAGCATCTACTTATCTATGCATCTACTTATCTATGCATGTACTTATCTAAGCATCTACTTATCTATGCATCTACTTATCTATGCATGTACTTATCTAAGCATCTACTTATCTATGCATCTACTTATCTATGCATCTACTTATCTATGCATCTACTTATCTAAGAATCTACTTACCTATGTATATACTTATCTATGCATCTACTTATCTATGCATCTACTTATCTATGCATCTACTTATCTATGCATGTACTTATCTAAGCATCTACTTATCTATGCATCTACTTATCTATGCATGTACTTATCTATGCATCTACTTATCTATGCATGTACTTATCTAAGCATCTACTTATCTATGCATCTACTTATCTATGCATGTACTTATCTAAGCATCTACTTATCTATGCATCTACTTATCTATGCATGTACTTATCTAAGCATCTACTTATCTATGCATCTACTTATCTATGTATCTACTTATCTACGCATCTACTTATCTATGCATCTACTTATCTAAGCATCTACTTATCTATGCATCTACTTATCTATGCATCTACTTAACTATGCATCTACTTATCTAAGAATCTACTTACCTATGTATATACTTATCTATGCATCTACTTATCTATGCATCTACTTATCTATGCATCTACTTATCTATGCATCTACTTATCTATGCATCTACTTATCTATGCATCTACTTATCTATGCATCTACTTATCTATGTATCTGCTTATCTATGCATCTACTTATCTATGCATCTACTTATCTATGCATCTACTTATCTATGCATCTACTTATCTATGCATCTACTTATCTATGCATCTACTTATCTATGCATCTACTTATCTATGCATCGACTTATCTATGTATCTACTTATATATGCATCTACTTATCTATGCATCTACTTATCTAAGCATCTACTTATCTATGCATCTACTTATCTATGTATATACTTATCTATCCATCTACTTATCTATGCATGTACTTATCTATGCATGTACTTATCTAAGCATCTACTTATCTATGCATCTACTTATCTATGCATCTACTTATCTATGCATCTACTTATCTATGCATCTACTTATCTATGCATGTACTTATCTAAGCATCTACTTATCTATGCATCTACTTATCTATGCATGTACTTATCTAAGCATCTACTTATCTATGCATCTACTTATCTATGCATGTACTTATCTAAGCATCTACTTATCTATGCATCTACTTATCTATGCATCTACTTATCTATGCATCTACTTATCTATGCATCTACTTATCTATGCATGTACTTATCTAAGCATCTACTTATCTATGCATCTACTTATCTATGCATGTACTTATCTAAGCATCTACTTATCTATGCATCTACTTATCTATGCATGTACTTATCTAAGCATCTACTTATCTATGCATCTACTTATCTATGTATCTACTTATCTACGCATCTACTTATCTATGCATCTACTTATCTAAGCATCTACTTATCTATGCATCTACTTATCTATGCATCTACTTATCTATGCATCTACTTATCTATGTATCTACTTATCTATGTATCTACTTATCTATGCATCTACTTATCTATGCATCTACTTATCTATGCATCTACTTATCTATGTATTTACTTATCTATGCATCTACTTATCTATGCATCTACTTATCTATGCATCTACTTATCTATGCATCTACTTATCTATGTATCTACTTATCTATGTATCTACTTATCTATGCATCTACTTATCTATGCATCTACTTATCTATGCATCTACTTATCTATGTATTTACTTATCTATGCATCTACTTATCTATGCATCTACTTATCTATGCATCTACTTATCTATGCATCTACTTATCTATGCATCTACTTATCTATGTATCCACTTATCTATGCATCTACTTATCTATGCATCTACTTATCTATGTATCTACTTATCTATGCATCTACTTATCTATGTATCTACTTATCTATGCATCTACTTATCTATGCATCTACTTATCTATGCATCTACTTATCTATGCATCTACTTATCTATGCATCTACTTATCTATGTATCTACTTATCTATGCATCTACTTATCTATGCATCTACTTATCTATGCATGTCTACTTATCTATGCATCTACTTATCTATGCATCTACTTATCTATGTATCTATTTATCTATGTATCTACTTATCTATGCATCGACTTATCTATGTATCTACTTATCTATGCATCTACTTATCTATGTATCTACTTATCTATGCATCGACTTATCTATGTATCTACTTATCTATGCATCTACCTATCTATGCATCGACTTATCTATGCATCTACTTATCTATGCATGTCTACTTATCTATGCATCTACTTATCTATGCATCTACTTATCTATGTATCTACTTATCTATGCATCTACTTATCTATGTATCTACTTATCTATGCATGTACTTATCTATGCATGTACTTATCTATGTATCTACTTATCTATGTATCTACTTATCTATGCATCTACTTACCTATGTATATACTTATCTATGCATCTACTTATCTATGTATCTACTTATCTATGCATCTACTTATCTATGCATCTACTTATCTATGCATCTACTTATCTATGCATCTACTTATCTATGTATCTACTTATCTATGCATCTACTTATCTATGTATATACTTATCTATGTATATACTTATCTATGCATCTACTTATCTAAGTATCTATGTATGTATGTATCTATGACTGTATGTATTCATTGTAGGTGAAGAAGCAAAACAGAACAGAGATTTAGAACTGGACAAAACTTTAAATCCCATCATAGCATTGCTCCCTTGTATTGTAATGCTTGATTGTGGCAATTGATATGACAGATTCCCATCTTGTCCAAGGTTGCGGAGAGCCCGCTCAAATATTTTACAGATTCACTTTGCTTGCCAAACAACTACGAACAATACTACGAACAATTCTAGACTACTTTCATAATGCAAGCATTACAACATGTGACTAATAATGTATAGATCAGTACTGCATTAGACCTTCAGCTATGCCAGGGCTAGGACAATATTACAACATCATGCGACTAATAATGTATAGATCAGTACTGCATTAGGCCTTCAGCTATGCCAGGGCTAGGACAATACATTACAACATCATGTGACTAATAATGTATAGATCAGCACTGCATTAGGCCTTCAGCTATGCAGGGCTAGGACAATGGCTGGAGCAATGCAATACATTTCAAGCTCAAATTTTTCCTCTCCCTCTCTCTCTCCATCTTGTTACTCAATGCCGTGCATCCATTACTAGCAAATTGGCTCAACAGTCTCCTTCCCCAAGTAGATATACTTAAATAAGAATGATTATTCAACCGATGTTTCAGTCCACATGCTTTGGCCTTCTTCAGGTGTTGTGAGTGTTGATGTTTGAGTTCAGATGAAATTGAAGGATTTTGTTTTGTTTTTAAGTTGAATCTTCAGGTCTATCTCCATGTAGCAGCTGTAGGTAACCTCCCTCCCCACTTCCCCCTCCCCACTTCTCCATCCGGCCTTACCACCTGGTCTCCATAAACTACCATCAGGAGTGTGAATGGGGTCTATTAGTCATCAATTAAATATTGATCGGGATTTAGTTAAACACACCATAGATGAACCACAGAAGCGCACATCTTTGAGGAATTTAATATTCATGATTTCACGGCTGGAATCCAATCCACGATATGTAAGGTGAAGAGCAGTGGATTTCCTGTGCTATGCAATCCACAAGTATTTCCCCGTGTGAATTCTTCTTCTGTTAGTCGCCATTCGTGAATATTTAACCACTCAAAAATATCCCCCTACACAGCATATACTCACTGGAATGATGACTTCCTTTCCCCTTTTCTGGATGGTCAGCTTCTCATGGAAATTTGCTGGAGCTGCCAGCAAGTCATAGACCGCCTCGTTATAAATCTCCACCATGCACACCTTGAGAAGAGTAGGGGTTAATATCATTTAGGTTAATTAAGTAATAAGACAAAATTCACACATTTTATAAGAAGGGAGGCTCTATTAGGCATATATATAATACATATATAGTATACACACACAGTATATACATAATAACATTACAATAACCTTCTCAATAAGCAACTGGAAATTGTATTCTCTCGATGCTTCTACTAGCCTTCATCAGGAATAAAGGCTAGACCATCTACCTTCAGGTACAATTTCAAGTTGATTATTGAAGTTATTATAATATATATATATATGAGTATCAGGCAAAAATCTCATACTAGAATATGAATACAGCAATCAATGGGAAAGGGGTGACAAGGTTCTTAATTTATTTGCTGATTCAGCAGTAAATTTCCAAAGCCATCTTATCTGCATTGTCGCAAATCAATGATTACTACTACAGGCTGGCTCGAGGGTGCTGGTATATGAAATCTGGCAAGAAAAATTGGAAATTCATTACCTCTCAGGAACCTTCATCTCTACCAAGCCGGGAATGCTGAGATGACAAATATAGTAGTAGGGTATTCATATCTGTCTATCTATTTATAGACCCTACCTACCTGCCATTCTATCTATCTATCTATCTATCTATCTATCTATCTATCTATACACCCTACCTACCTGCCATTATGTTTATAAATCCCTTTACCAGACCAATTTTTTTTTTTTTATCCCTTACCTCGTAAAAAGTTAATGTTATGCTCAGAGTCAGAACACACTTGTGCACATGCAATATTCAGTCTAGCTGAGCTGAGCTGAGTCACTGAGTAGCTGCACATTTTCTTATCATGAAGTGATCAGTTGGTTTCTTCAGAAGATTATTCTTGTGACAATAGCTAACAGCACAGGTCTTCATATGAAGCGATCAGTGGGTATCTTTATTCCTATGGTAAGATAATATTTAAAAACAACTACAACTACTAATGAAATCTGTACAACAGAAAGTGATGATTGCAACTGAGAGTGTAATGATGTAGAAAAAAGTGATACTGTACCGAGAAAAAGTTCCACACGGATAAAGAACTAAGTGACATGGCAAGTGTAAAAAAAGATATTTAAGATTATTGCTCTGTCAAAAAAGATATAATGCACAGTTTGTAATACCCACGAACACTCACACAACTGCTATAGTCCCCAGAAACTTGCCTCACAAACAGCTCTTCTCCCTTCTTCTCCTTTCGTGGGAGTAGCGCAGGCTTTGTAAATTCCCGTCGGACTATCCCATATTGTGTGGGTGGGTTTGGATATTTGGCTTGCACACTCGCTCAGTATAACTAGTCGATAATAAGTACAGTACTGGTCGATATGTTCCATCCAGTCTATGAATCTGTTGCAAAGGGTGTTTTAATATGCTATATACCATGTTTTGAAGTGTATTGATTGGCAGGCAATAGATTGGCATTCATAGATTGGCATCTCATAGATTGTGCTGCACAATCTATAGATTGGATGGAACATATATACATGTATATGTATATACACATATAGATATACATATAATATATACATGCCAACTTTCCATAAGTTAATTCCGGGACAACGACGCGACCATGCCCCCTAATTAGCATGCGCGTTTCCCTGTCCCCATGATGTAATTATTTACCCTGTATTTGCAGTATTCCATGCTTATTTACTTTGAAAGTAAATCAATTTCATTTTATTTAACTCTTGCCTATCCGCCAACTTTAGCCCAACACCTTTTTTTTTTAAATATTTTTTGAATTTCATAACTTTTTTGTAACCAAACAAAGCATATCATTTGATTGCAAATTGAAAGAGCTATAACTTTGTATATGAATCAGCTCTATTGAAGCAGGCAAACAAAAGTTACGCATCTCCATGTCTACAACAGTAAAAAAAAGTCGCTAACAACAGAGGTACTCTGTAGGATTTTGATTGGTAGCGAGTCTGCAGTAGATGGCTCTGCAGCTTTCCACCGAAGAAGAGCCTCCAGAACCTATCGGGACGGTCACAGTGAAGTAAAGTCATCATTGTCAAAAAAAAAAAATTGTTGTCGTGACCAGTTCGGAAAAACGTGCTACCTGGAATTTTTCTTTGGTTGTATTTTTAACGTTTAGAGCTATCTTTCGCTTACCCCCTGGTAAAAATTTAAATCTGTTATATAGCTCGTTCGCATAATTTTTAACGTGAGCGATGTCGAGTTCGCGCCTGTAGGCGCTTATGGCGGTGAGAGTGTTTCAAAATGGCATTCTCTCTTCTGCTTCTTTGCATTTTTCTGAGAAAAGCAATTATCACTGGTTGGGAAGTTTCACGTGAGTGCCACACCTCCAATCAAAACAAGGTCAAAGGTTGTTTGGCAAACCCGCTGGAGCCGTAATTGTTTATCTGAAGTTTTTCTCTCCTATTTTTGTGTCCTGTTTTTTTGCTTTACGAGTGTTAAAGGACTAAACTAAACATGCTTGGGACTGCAGTGGCCATCTAAGCGAGTGGAAGCACAAGGTGCGTGTAGCTGTAAATTCCGGGACATTACCGGGACAAGGACACCACCTGGACAAGGCCCAAAATTCCAGGACTGTCCCGGCCATTCCGGGATGGTTGGCAACTCTGATATTATATATATTATTGTTTTTAAATAAAAACTTTTTTTCCTCTATGCACTGACAACCGTGGTAGGTTATCTGAGTGCATGGAGTGTGTATAGACACACATACACTCAGATGTCCACAACAGAGCTTTCACACACACACACACACACACACATCACACACACAAACACAAACAAACAAACACACACACACACACACACACACATGCACACACCATATGGCATGCCTAGAAAGGGTTGTGAGCAAGGCAAGATGAGCATCATTCAAGATAGCAATAGACAAGAGAAGGATGGAGCAAGATGTGGGAGTCTGCAATGATGTGGGAGTCTCTGCAATGATGTGGGAGTGTTTGCAATGATGTGGGAGTGTCAGCAATGATGTGGGAGTGTCTGCAATGATGTGGGAGTGTCTGCAATGATGTGGGAGTGTCTGCAATGATGTGGGAGTGTCTGCAATGATGTGGGAGTGTCTGCAATGATGTGGGAGTGTCAGCAATGATGTGGGAGTGTCTGCAATGATGTGGGAGTGTCTGCAATGATGTGGGAGTGTCTGCAATGATGTGGGAGTAGTGTCTGCAATGATGTGGGAGTCTCTGCAAATGATGTGGGAGTGTCTACAATGATGTGGGAAGGTTTGGGAAAGGGAATGCTTGTTGTAGCCAAAATTTGACGTGCCCCCCCTTTTAAAAAGGCAACAACCTGTAATAATGTGGAAGGATCAGACTTTGTATATATGGTCAGCACCCAGGGTGCTTAACCTTTCACCTTGAAAATCAGATGTGAGGGCACTTGCTATATGTCGGGCGCTTGCGCTGGATGTACACCAATGTATTCTGATCATTTGCAAAGAAGTTTACCTAGCTATGGTGAAGAAGTTTACCAAGTTAAGAGCTAGCTGTGATGTTTCTGCCTTAACTACTGCTACTCATGATCCTCAGATTCACTAAAAAACTTCAAAGTGTCAACTTCAACTTCATCCAATTCTGCAAATGGATCTTCCATTGCTATCCTTTCCCTCAACCTCCTCGCATGCGATTGCAACAAAATCTGCAAACTGGGAACTTGCTATGAGTATCTAGCCCAACTCAACAATTGCTGAAAACAGCACAGTAGTGCTTGTTACGTAGATGGGTACATACGTGGGCTTAATACAGATCGACAGGGATGGTGGGTGCTTACTGCAGATCCTACACCATAAATATATGCCTCATGATAGGGTTATAGAAATGTACTTAAACTGAAGTGTGCTCTATATAGATACCTGGAGGTAATGTGCTATACTATATACCTTAATGGTGTACTTGATTTTGGACCTTTCTCTGCATAACTTGAACAGTTCCCTCATGGACCTAATAAATGCACACCAGATACAGTCTAGTAATACCTGTCCTATAAATGTCATGCCAGATATAGTCTAGTAATACCTGTCCTATAAATTCACAGTCTAGTAATACTTGTCCTAGTAAATGCATGCCAGATACATATCTGCCCTGCAATTCTAACATCATAATCAACAGCTTAATCACATGATGTACATGTGAACTAATTCTATCGTCACCTCACAAGTCATGTGATCCTGAAATATACCCAGTAGGAACCGGGGCTACTGATTAATCAATCCATCTGCGCTGACTATTGTAAAGCATTGCATTACTTAGACAAATTGCAGTTGCAGAGGTGTACGACTCTTTATGGCAACCACCGATCATGATTGCATTCTCTGTCTGGCCAATCCTACTGTTTTTGGAAGCTCTTCTACTGAGAAAGGCTGCATGGAAGCTTTTCTGCTGAGCAAGGCTGCATAAAAGCTTTTCAGCTGAACAAGGCTGCATGGAAGCTCTTCTGCTGAGCAAGGCTGCATGGAAACTCTTCAGCTGAGCAAGGCTGCATGGAAGCTCTTCTGCTGAGCAAGGCTGTATGGAAGCTCTTCTGCTGAGCAAGGCTGCATAAAAGCTTTTCAGCTGAACAAGGCTGCATGGAAGCTCTTCTGCTGAGCAAGGCTGCATGGAAACTCTTCAGCTGAGCAAGGCTGCATGGAAGCTCTTCTGCTGAGCAAGGCTGTATGGAAGCTCTTCTACTGAGCAAGGCTGCATAAAAGTTCTTCAGCTGAACAGGAGTTCTTCTACTGAGCAAGGCTGCATAAAAGCTCTTCTCCTTAAAAGCTCTTCTACTGAGCAAGGCTGCATGGAAGCTCTTTTACTGAGCAAAGCTCATGGAAGCTCTTCTACTGAGCAAGGCTCATGGAAGCTCTTCTACTGAAGGCTGCATGGAGAAGCTCTTCTACTGAGCAAGGCTGTGTGGAAGCTCTTCTACTGAGCAAGGCTTCATGGAAGCTCTTCTACTGCAAGGCTGCATGGGGAAGCTCTTCTACTGAGCAACGCTGTATGGAAGCTCTTCTACTGAGCAAAGCTCATGGAAGCTCTTCTACTGAGCAAGGCTGCATGCAAGCTCTTCTACTGAGCAAGGCTGTATGGAAGCTCTTCTACTGAGCAAGGCTGCATGGAAGCTCTTCTGCTGACAAGGTTGCATGGAAGCTCTTCTACTGTGCAAGGCTTCATGTGGAAGCTCTTCAGCTGAACACCTTTCGTCTTTGAGAAAGGAGGAGGGCCTGGACAGATTTGTTTGTTGTAAGTTCTAGTCCAGTTGTAGCTTTTGTTTGCTTACTTCAATGGAGCAGATGATTCAACCCAAACAAGTTCTAGCTTAAAACTATAATCTTGTTATCCAATCTCTCGTATCACATGTTTGTGAATCTAGGTACCTGAATCTAGCTGGTGCCTAATAAATTTGCTCAGTCACACTATAGGTGCAGTTACTATTGGAGGCAGGGCCATTGAGACTAGGGAAAATGGTTCTAATTAGAGGCGCTGTTATAACTGGAAGGGAAGTTGCAATTGGAAGGGCAGTTACAACTGGTGGGGCAGTTTCAACTGGAGGGGCAGTTTCAACTGGAGGGGCAGTTACAACTGGAGGGGCAGTCACAACTGGTGGGGCAGTTGCAACTGGAAGGGCAGTTGCAAGTGGAGGGGCTGGAGGGGCAGTTACAACATGAGGGGCAGTTCCTAATAGAGAATACATGGTAACAGGCAGACAGACACGATGGGCTTTTATTAGTGACCTTAGATTCACTCCCACATTGTCAGGTGGTCCCATCATAGTATAGGTCTTGCCGGCTCCAGTTTGCCCGTATGCTATAATGCAAACATTGTAACCATCGGCGCAGGACATGATAGTGGGTCGAGTATCTTCAAACACCTGAAACAGAAAGGAAGAGATGTGCCACTGCTGCATGTCACTTCTCCTTCCTACCTTCTCCTGAGTTGTGTCTGGATGGTAGACTCTCTCAAACTCGTACACCTTCTTCCGCCCCTGAGCTGTCGTGCATATTACTACCTCCTCTCCCTGAAATTTCAGACCACACCTCCCTCTGTTGTCGTAACGGCAGCGACAGAACACACGAATGTTTCCACGCAACTCTTGAACCTATATTAAAACATATGACCCAAACAATATGTTATGGATAATGACAACAGCACACACACAGGACAGAGCTTGTCTTTGCTTTATAGGCTGATAATAAATGCCAATGCAAATCAAATAAAATCTAGGGAACAGTTCGCTCAAGTAGGCAGTAGAGCAGATGAAACCACATAATATCTATTTTCAAGAATACACAAGCCAAATTGGTATTTTCTGTACATATAGACATTGTAGAAGGTTTCATAGAATTACTAACTACCCATTTCTCCCTAAATACTTTTGTTCAGAGGATCAGGAAAACGTGGGAGTGTTTGTTCAGGGTGCCAGGGAAACTAGGAGGATAGAGAAATCTTGGGAATATTTGTTCAGAGGGAAATCCTGTGTGTGTTTGTTCAGGGGGCCAGGGAAACCAGGGGGATAGAGAAATCCTGGGAATATTTGTTCAGAGGGGTGTGTTTGTTCAGGGGGCCAGGGAAACCAGGGGGATAGAGAAATATTGGGAATATTTGTTCAGAGGGAAATCCTGGGTGTGTTTGTTCAGGGGGCCAGGGAAACCAGGGGGATAGAGAAATATTTGTTCAGAGGGAAATCCTGGGTGTGTTTGTTCAGGGGGCCAGGGAAACCATGTTTGTTCAGGTAGCTAGGGGAATACTGAGAATGTATCTCAAGGTGCCAGGGAAACCAGTGGGGCTAGCTTCTAAGCAAGCCACACAAGCCACACAAAAAAAATTAAAAAATGACTGGTTAAAATCCATGCATCAGTTTAGATGCGCTTGGAATAGAGTTTGGTGCACAAAAACTATATACAGGATGTATTGACCAAGACTTTGGTGGCACACTTCACATAATAATTTGTTGGGTCTAAGTATCATAGCTTATTCCTCTCCATACACACACCCACACCCACACACACACAAACAACACACACACAAATATATATCTCAAAAATGACGCATGGTTACAATTATAATGGTCTCATCGACACACTCACCTCATTAAACAGTAATCTCCTCTGCATGACTTCCTTGCGGTAGAGCAGTTTAACCTCGCCCACTTCCTTAACTTGTCTCCTGTGGATGGCAACTAGTTTAGTCACCACTTCAGACAGCTGTCAGAGTTCGGAATAAAAAATTAAAAAATTATGCCCGACACTTGCTACGCCCTTATATGTGCCCTAGCCCTTATGTGCATGCTCTAGTCCTTATATGTGCCCTAGCCCTAGCCCTTAAGTGTGTGCCCGAGTTGTTCTATTTGCTTAGATTTTAACCTGTAGCAAGCTGGCAGCATAACCAATTAACCCTTTGATTGCCATATTCCTGAAGGAGGTGTACTTTGCCTTGAGAGTCCGAGACTCCTCCCCCATAATGTGAACAAGTGGGCGGATGATCTCCAGCTGAGCAGAATTATGACCAAAGTTAATGCTTTGCGAGAACTGCTGACTCAACACTCTGGACTGCAAGAGAGAGACAGAGAGATTATTGGTGACTGAGTGGTGTATGTGACCCACACACTTTGGATAGGGTACCTCACCTCAATACACACAATCTCATGGCTGAAGACAAAACAGTTCAACTAGTCTCAATAGCAAGATACTCTTGCACTCACCCACATGCACACACATGCATGCACACAACACAACACACATATACACACACACACACACACACACAGAGAGTCTTGTCAAATGCCATAGATCATTTGGCTTGCTTTGTCACGTCTAGAAGTGAAACTGTGAGATCACACAACCATTATAATGGCATGGCACATTTAAGCCAAGGATGCTGACTAAGCAAAATTATTAATCCAGCTATGGATGTAAGATAACCTTACCATGCATACATGTGCATGTAAGATAACCTGGCCATGCATACATGTGAATGTGGCCATGCATACATGTTCATGTAAGATAACCTGGCCATGCATGCATGTTCATGTAAGATAACCTGGCCATGCATGCATGTGCATGTAAGATAACCTCCATGCATACATGTGCAGGTAGGATAACCTAGCCAGTGAGTCCAAGGTTCAGCAGAGCAACTGCAGCAGCCATTTTGAACAACGGGAAGGCAAGCACTCGAGTTATGCATATCTCTTGGACAGTCACTATTGCATGACTATTAGAAGCTGGTTAATACAACACAAGCCTCAGCAATGGAGACAAACCACACCCTCTTCTTGCACCAAACAAGGCAAGCATCTTACTCGTGCGACTATCATGGGGTGGCTTAGTTAACCATGCTGCCACACCTTCCTTCTTTGCTCCTCCTTCCCAGAGGAAATCTCTTTTCTCATTCTCGTGTTGTCCGATTCCAATTCCTCTACCTGTCATAAAGTCAGTACGGTGTGGAATAAAGAAAAGCCACACAACTTAAGTCACATCCATTGACACACACACACACACACACACACACACACACGGAGAGAGAAAAGGTCACACACATGCACATATATAAACCCACTTACTACCGCAAGAGTGCATAGCTATGTGTATACTGTATACTACAGCTATATATGTATGTACACAAACTTTACCCTCTGGTGGCGCCAGTCTGGGAAACACCTGACCACTTGTTAGACTGGTCCAACTTTGATGGATCACTCTTTGTGGAATTAATTATTGAAGTGGTCAAAAAAAAATTCTAGGTGCAGGGTGCAGCCCATTTTAGAGCACACTCTCTTGGGAGACTGCGAATGAATGAGTAGTTTTTTAAGGTTTCCTTTCTGCACACAACAATGGAAGCACCGAGTGCATTGTGGTCCAGTGTATCAGACCACCACTCCGAGCCACCACCTCCAAGACACTAATATTATAAGACTGTACTTACTAGTACTTATAATATTAGTAAGTACGCACAGTCTTAGTAAGTAGCTATAGTCTTACAGTACTAGTAGGCACGGTCCCGACTAGACTTATAAGACCAACATATTAATGCACAAACATTCCTGAACGGGATTAGAGAGACATATAAGACATTGTCTTGTCACTGCCTGTCGGGTAAGCTGGGGACAACTATATACCATTGCCATGACAGCAAGTAAGCTGGGGACAACCATTCACCATTGCCATGACAGCAAGGCATAGCATTAGGCCTGCCAATACAGATGTTGCCAGGTTCAGTCGTTGCCATGGGAAACAGCACACTGCTCCTTTCTCAGAGGATATCAAGGAGATGCTCACAGTTGACCCCAGTTGTACTAGAAACAGAAACATCCCCACCCGCCACCCCGCCTCCCCCTCCCTGTTAGCAGCTAGTATGAGTTATAAGTGGTGTGGGTGTGGTTTGTAGGTGGATTACTTCAGGACCAATTTCTGCTAGCTTTTAAACTACGAAGGTGACCTCACCCACAATGATGAACACATGCTTCATTGCAATGCTAATTCCACTAATGGGAGATTAGTCCCAAAATATCACACATTGTTTAGCTCTACTAATTCTATCACATCCAACACTGTGCACACCTTTGAACTACAAAGGTGAAAGGGGGGGAAAAACAGCACATACTGCATAAAACACACACACACACACACAACACACACAAAATGTGTTGCATTCCTCATCATAGTGAGTGACAGGTGACACATAATGCTGTGTATAACAAGCGCAACACAGGTGAGTAAAACCTTGGCTTGCAGCTGCTCCAGTCTACTACTCAGTTCTTTGTTCTTGAACTTCTCTTCAGAGAGCAGAATAGTCTACAATAAAATGTATATCATTGCTTTGGGTTTGGGAGCTGTTCTTAATAATAATAATAATAATAATAATAATAATAATAATAATAATAATAATAATAATAATAATAATAATAATAATAATAATAATAACAACAACAACAACAGCAACAACAACAACAACAATAATAATATTATTATTATTATAATTATTATTATTCTCAATGAACTCATTATTCCTGATGAAGACTAGAGCATCTATCGAGTGAATACAAGTTGAAGTTGATTATTGAGGTGATTTTAATTTAATTATTATTGTTGTTGTTATTGTTGTTATTGTTGTTTATTGTTGTTCTATTATAATAATTAGTTACTATTATTGATGTTATTAATTACTATTATTAATGTTATTATTTATAATTTTTATTATGGCTATTACCTAATTTTATTATTATTATTATTATTATATTATTACTATTATTTTACTGTTGTTGTTGCTATTCTTTTGTTGTTATTATTATTAGTAGTAGTTTTTTAAATTAATTATTTCATTACCATCATTATTATTGCATGATAAGACAAAAAAACCTTGTTAATAACATGAGCGTCGGCAGGTTGGACAATTACCCAGGGGCTAAGTACTAGACAAGCACGCATGCACAACTGCTAGTAAAATAGGCAAGGGTGCGAAGAGCAGTAAATCACTGGGAATAGCTACTAGCCCCTTGTGATAACATTCCCATGATGTGAGATTATCATGTGATAATATTCTCATGATGAGAGGTTACATACGGTATCTGTTGTAGATTCTCTCTGTAGATCCTACCCAAGCTATTTGAGAATACTTTTAACTCAAATGATTAAGAGCAGTCACAATTTTTACAGCCACATGGAAAATCTCTCCCCTGAGCATGGGCAGCCTGCTTAAATACGGGTCTGCCCCTGTGGGTCCAAAAATTGCGATTAAAAGTCACATGGCACTCTGTAGCTGTTATTGTTGGTTCCTTCAGCTGGGGATCCGCAACAGTAACGTCCTATAATGAGAGATTATTATATTATAATATTCTCATGATAAGAGATTATCATGTAATAATATTTCCATGGTCATGTCAGGTAGAAATTTTTTCCCCCACCTAAACCATAGCTTTAGAAACAGTAATGAATATTATACACTAATCCTCTATGTACTGGGATTAGCCCGCGTAAACAGTCCTTTACTGATGCACAGTGAGCCCAAGCCTGATGTCAGAATGTTTGATTTGGGGGGGGGGGGAATATGACGGTCCAACATTAGAGTCTACTTGAGATTTTGAATATCCTTATATGAAAAGATTTTCCCAGGCTGTACTCTTCTTCTCTATATACTATATATAGGTCCACTATAAGAACTTCAGTTCCAGAAAACGTTGCAGCCACTAATTTGTCTTTTGATTGTAGAAAAGAGGTGTGGGTAAGGCTTCTCGTTAATGATGCAGTCAAGCTTGCTCATTTGCTGCTTTTTTAGTCAAGATATATTGTAAGCAGAACGAATGATCCACACTCAGTTCTGCCATTTGGTTTGTGGAGTTCTTACTCCTTGATGACTGTTACCAAGTCTAAAAGAGGAGCTGATCCTCTACCAAAACAACTGCTATCGAGTTCTCCTGTGCAAATTTTACAAAGTCCTTGAAAAAGCTGTAGCAATAAAATATGCACATGAAGGCATGTTCAAAATCCTTGGAGACCTGAAGCTCTAACTTGATGTAGTCCACCTTCTAACTATATAATTATAGCTATATAGAACTCTTCACTATATAATATACAACCTTTCAACTATATAATTTTAGCTATTTAACTATAATATAATTATAGCTATATAGAACTCTTCAACTATTAATATACAACCTACCATTCAACTATATAATTATAGCCATTCAACTATATAGAACAGTTCAACTATATTTATAGCTATATAGAACTCTTCAACTATATAATATCAACCTTTCAACTAAATAATTATAGCTATATACAACCATTCAACTACAACTACATAATTATAGTTATATATATATACACAACCTTTCAACTATATATATATATATCCATATATAAACAACAAATAAACAAGCATAATCAACTTCAAACAAGAACAAAAATGTTTTATTTAAAAAATATTGGATTGACCTGTTAAAAAGGAAAGGAAACAAGACTGTAGACCACAACCAGTTAGATGACCCTTTACCATTTATAACATGTACTGACTTTAAATGGTAAAGGGTCATCTAACTGGTTGTGATCTACAGTCTTGTTTCCTTTCCTGTCAATCCAGTATAGTTAAATAGTTCTTGTGGATATGTACACCATTACAGCTAGAGTGTACTTTATTTAAGGAGTCGATTCCTAGAGAATGGACTCCAGCAACACTTTCAACAATAGAAATCTGGAAGCTTTATCAAAATTATTATTGTGATTTGTTGAATATTCACGTCTATCTCCATGTAGCAGCTGTAGGGAACCTCCTTCCCTGCTCCAAGTGTACAACTTTCTACATTGTTATTTACTATCGATCAATGGAGTACATGTCCTGTGCCATGTGAGGTTAACTCACCTGCTACCTGGCTGCCCACGGCTCAACTCACCTGCCACCTGGCTGCCTGTGGCTCAACCCACCTGGCATCTTGCTGCCCACGGCTCAACTCACCTGCCACCTGGCTGCCTGTGGCTCAACTCACCTGCCATCTGGCTTCCCACGGCTCAACTCACCTGTAACCTGGCTGCCTGTGGCTCAACTCATCTGCCAACTGGCTGCCTGTGGCTTAACTCACCTGCCATCTGGTTGCCCATGGCTCAACTCACCTGCCACCTGCCTGTGGCTCATCTCACCTGCCATCTGGCCTGTGGCTCAATTCACCTGCCATCTGGTTGCCCATGGCTCAACCCACCTACCACCTGGCTGCCTGTGGCTCACACCTGCCATCTGGCTGCCCACGGCTCAACTCACCTGCCACCTGGCTACCTGTGGCTCAATTCACCTGCCATCTGGTTGCCCATGGCTCAACTCACCTGCCATCTGGCTGCCCACGGCTCAACTCACCTGCCACTCACCTACCATCTGGTTGCCTGTGGCTCAACTCACCTGCCATCTGGCTGCCTGTGGCTCAACTCACCTGCCATCTGGCTGCCTGTGGTTCAACTCACCTGCCATCTGGTTGCCTGTGGCCCAACTCACCTGCCAGCTGGCTGCCTGTGGCTCAACTCACCTGCCATCTGGCTGCCCACGGCTCAACTCACCTGCCACCTGGCTGCCTGTGGCTCAACTCACCTGCCATCTGGCTGCCCATGGCTCAACTCACCTGCAACCTGCCTGTGGCTCATCTCACCTGCCATCTGGCCTGTGGCTCAATTCACCTGCCATCTGGTTGCCCATGGCTCAACTCACCTGCCATCTGGCTGCCCACGGCTCAACTCACCTGCCGTCTGGCTGCCTGTGACTCAACTCACCTACCATCTGGTTGCCTGTGGCTCAACTCACCTGCCATCTGGCTGCCTGTGGCTCAACTCACCTGCCATCTGGCTGCCACTCACCTACCATCTGGTCTCAACTCACCTGCCATCTGGCTGCCCACGGCTCAACTCACCTGCCACCTGGCTGCCTGTGATGACTCAACTCACCTACCATCTGGTTGCCTGTGGCTCAACTTACCTGCCATCTGGCTGCCTGTGGCTCAACTCACCTGCCATCTGGCTGCCTGTGGCTCAACTCACCTGCCATCTGGCTGCCTGTGGCTCAACTCACCTGCCATCTGGCTGCCTGTGGCTCAACTCACCTGCCATCTATATAGCTGCCTGTAGCTCAACTCACCTGCCATCCGGCTGCCTGTGGCTCAATTCACCTGCCATCTGGCTGCCTGTGGCTCAACTCACCTGCCATCCGGCTGCCTGTGGCTCAACTCACCTGCCATCTGGCTGCCTGTGGCTCAACTCACCTGCCATCTGGCTGCCTGTGGCTCAACTCACCTGCCATCTGGCTGCCTGTGACTCAACTCACCTGCCATCTGGTTGCCTGTGGCTCAACTCACCTGCCATCTAGCTGCCTGTGGCTCAACTCACCTGCCATCTGGCTGCCTGTGGCTCAACTCACCTGCCATCTGGCTGCCTGTGGCTCAACTCACCTGCCATCTGGCTGCCTGTGGCTCAACTCACCTGCCATCTGGCTGCCTGTGGCTCAACTCACCTGCCATCTATATAGCTGCCTGTAGCTCAACTCACCTGCCATCCGGCTGCCTGTGGCTCAATTCACCTGCCATCTGGCTGCCTGTGGCTCAACTCACCTGCTGCCTGTGGCTCAACTCACCTGCTGCCTGTGGCTCAACTCACCTGCCATCTGGCTGCCCTGTCACTCAACTCACCTGCCATCTGGCTGCCTGTGACTCAACTCACTTGCCATCTGGCAGCCCGAGGCTCAGTGGTGCATAAGAGCTTTGACAACCAGCACTGACAAGGGAGTGACAGATGTAGACTAGCTCAATATGACCAACTGTGCAAAGCTTGAAGTAGGTGGCATTAATTGTCTATAATTGGAGCAAACTAGTATTATGGATCTTGTGACAGTAATTAAGTGCCTAAATTTATTTATATTTTTATATTTTGTTGTTTGTTTGTTTGTTTATTAATTGATTGTGTATTAAAATTGTTTTAGTCTACTAGCAAAAATACCTGTCCTCTGGGCAGGATATCACTGATTTGTCACTAGGTCAATCCTAATACACTTCACTGCCAACTCTATATCTGCACTAGGGCATGTCCCCTAGAAACATCCTCCACCTGCCAGTCCCGAAACATCTTCCACCTGCCAGTCCCCTAGAAACTTAGTGGCCCAAAACTGGTTTGAAAACCTTCATGGGTTCACGAGGTTTCCGGCTCAAAGTATCATAGCAGGCTCATGCAAGTCTTAGAGTCTGATGAAGGCTAGAGCATCTATTCGAAACATCGAGAGAATACAATTTCAAATTGATTATTGAGAAGGTTATTTATATCAACTGAGAGTTCATTGAGAGTATCTAGTTTGGACAAATAATTTAAGGGAGGACCTGACCATATCTGTTGATTACAACATAACTTGTTCCTGATGGAGGCTGACTAAAATGAGAAAATTTCAAGTTGATTATTGAGAAAGTCATTTTATAGAACTTCTTTCAAAAGATGGCCCATTCTGTGTGCTTTCCAATGATATTTGCATGGTGGTATTGATAGCTTAATTAATTTTACTAGCAAGAGCACTGGGAAAAAACACAATTTTTTTAAACCCTAACCATATACTTTCCATTTATGGTGCTATCAAATTACTCACAAAATGCTTACTATAAATGAGCGCTCACTTTCTTAATGATTATATCTCCTGTTAGCCCTATTTTCATTACTGACAAGGTGAGGTGACATGGGCGGATCCAGGATTTTTGAAGGGGGGGGGGCCATTTTTAATTAAAGCATAGAAATGAACTTGTGAATCACAATAATAGCAGCAGGTCTATACTGACATTAACAGGATATGGTCATAAAGACTTGCACAGTGGCACATCGTAAAGCTGTACTGAATTAAAAGCTGTACTGAATTATATAGAAATTAAGTTTTTCAACCCCCCCCCCCTCCCACCCTCCACCCCCCCCAAAAAATGTCATAATTATGTGGACTGTGTTTGATCAAAGCAGTACTGAATCACTGATTCTGGTTCAGGTACTGCTTTAGTATACATGAGTGAAACATACGCCTCTCATGAGCCATGATGTACTTGTGGCATATCTGTTTGATGTCAATATCCAGACTGTAATGAATGTGCATGAGGGCTAAGTCAGAAAGACGGTCTTGAGATATCCTGCTTCTGAGGTAGGACTTGATTCTCCTGAAAGCACTGAATGATCTCTCTGCATCGGAGCTCCCAACTGGGAGTGTGCAGCCAATGTGAAGGAGTTGAACAATATTGGGGAATTGGTCGGCATTGGGCAACCCAGAAGGCTGACAGGGTGACTGTGGAGAGGACGTTTCTCCCAGTGAGCAACCCACTCCTTCAGCTCTGTCTGGATCATTGATGGGGTTGGCATATCTGATTCCCAGTATACTTGAGCTTGATGGTCAGAGGCTTGAGGTCAGATTTCAGCTTGATGATGTTAGCAGGAACGAGGCTGAAAAGTGAACTTCCCATGCGGTCCTCCTTACTGAACCGTGTATGCATCTGCTGTATCAAGTGGTCTAAGAAGGAGATGGCAACATTCTTCCGGTAGTACTCTTCAGCACTGACACTTGTGGCATTTGCTCTGTGAGCTTGTATGCCCCCTGTTACACGTGGCATCGTGATCTCTGTGTCCAACCTCTTTGCCAGCTCGTCTGCCTCCTTGAACCAGTCAGAGAACTCTTCATCTACCGACACTCTGATTTGGTTTAGTCTGCCCACAATGTCATCAATCATGCAGTATGCCTGGTAGATGTCTTGATCCCTCTTCTGTAGCTTTGTTGCAAGAGGCTTCACCACTTCAAGAGCATTCTTGGCAACACAGAAGGATACGATGTTTCGTGATGTTTTGAGGCATGCCAGCATTCCCTGTGCCTTCACTCGTGTCTCCCTATCCCAATTTCAGGCCTCTGTTTCACGACCAGCTTCAGCATCATCACTGCCTTCAGCTACTTTCATGTACACGTCCTCATAGGAGCAAGGTTCTAGAATAGCCTCAAATGTGATCACGATGTACCTGTATAGCTCATCAAATGTCTCATAGCAGGTGTGTCTCTCAACCCATCGCATCTTACATAGTCCCTTCAGTTCTGTGACCTTGGAGCTGCAGTCATAAACATCAAGGACCCTCTCAAGCAGCCGCTGCCTCTTTGGAGACATGTCGAAGAAGAGGAAGACGGTGTTGATGACATCTATCATGTTGCGGATGTCAGTGACCTTACAGGCATTAGCAATGCTTAAATTCAACAGGTGGCTGTTGCAGTGGACGTACAGAGCTTGTGGGGCAATAGCTTTTATTCTAGCTTGCACTCCAACACTAGTAGATGACATTGCACTTGCCCCATCATACGCCTGGCCCCGGGTCTTCTTGATATCAATGCCATGCTGTTTCAGTGACTGCGTGATGGCAGTAGCTATCTTTTCACCGGTTGCTCGTTCCAGGTGAACAAAATCCAGGAAGGCCTCTCTGATATGAAGTTGGCCATCTTCAGCTCTGGGGTCTACAAATCGCAGGCAGATTGTGAGAATTGCATACTTATCAGTGACTTCGTCCGCAATAATTGAGAAGACAGCTGTCTCATGCTGTAGTGGTTGTGTTATTTCACTGCGTATGTGCTCTCCTATGATGGTTATGATTTCATTCTGAACTGTCTTCGATGTTCCAGTTGCATTTCTGCTCATGTTTTTCAGATGGTCCAGTGATGCATCATGTTGTGCCAGGAGATTCAGCAGTGCAAGAAAGTTACCTTTGTTGGATACTTCACTGGTGGAGTCATCCCTGTGGCCCCTCAGAGCAATGTTCTGCCTGCCACAGAACAATATGCATTTCACAATGCATTCAAGTGTATTGACATTTCTGTCAAAGGTCTCCTGGCGTTTCTGGGAGATGGTGTAAGGCAATGTTTCTGTTGGGTTATCTGTAACATGCATGAATGTTGTTGCTGAATTTTTGTGGTACTTGCACTTGTCATGTTTTTCCAATACACCATCCTGCCCAGATGCCTTTGACAAATGACACCAGGACACCAGATGATAAGCGCCCATCCTTGGGTGGGAAGAGGACGCAGAATTTGCAGAGCCCTCCATGAAGCACTTCTGAGTACACAAACCATGTGTATTTGTCTAGCCAAGAATGTTGGAATGTCAGTGTTTTGATCTTCCTGTGAGTTCCTTTTTGGACAGTTTGCTGGCAGAAGTTTCCGTACTTCTTACCAGGTGTGAGTGATCTCTCAAGTAACCCAACCTATCCCTTCTGGATAACTTCGTCGAATCAATGCCTCCAGCTAGGATGTTTCCAACATCATACTGGTGTGGTCGGCTGGGGTTGGATGAAGCATGGGACACGTCTTCACAAGTGGGTTCTGGTGCAACTGGTGTTGGCACATCTTCAACATTGGATATTGGTGCAACTGGGAGTAGCAACATGGCATGACTGTCTATGCTTGGTCCTGAGGTGACAGCTGTGAAACCACCCTCTGGTTCTTCAAATGAATTAAAAACCTATCAGACTGATCCCTGCCCCTATTAGAATATTAAACACTCACTTCTCTTCAATGCTGGCTCTTTAAGGAATCAGTGGAGAGGACCCACTCGGGTATGTTTATTTCTCTGTGATGACTCGATTCTTAAAAGTCTTAGCAGGTAAAGTCAGTACGCTGTTTTTTAGGCCGCATGCCCCTACAGTCTTCGCGCGGTCCTATACGCGTACGGCTGAATAAAAATTATAATAGAGCCCTAAATTAATTTTGTAGCCGCATGACATAGAAACTGCAAGTATTGTGCTGTCTGTTGATATCATTATGCTAGCTTGTCTAGCGACAAAAGTTTTGAATCCTTTTTTGTTACTCTGCTAGCGTTTAGGCCAATCATCTAGCTGTTTATGATATCGATCGGCTAAGCTCTAGTACAGCAGACAATTTAGTTTGTCTGAGAGGATCTTCAGGGCCAAAAGGGGGGGGGGGGTTCTGGACCCCCTGGACCCCCCCTCTGTATCCGCCCCTGGGTGAGCACATAGACTGGAGACTATCTTGTGAGACAAGGGAAGAATTAAAGGGAGGGGAACTAATAATACAGAGTACAGAGCAAATAAAGAGCTTTCAGATGATATAAAAACTATGTATATACTAAGGATAAAAATTAACTGAGTTAGAGATATTTATGTTGTTAAATATACTTCTATGGGAAATCATGTTATTCATGCTTCTTCTCATTCATTTCTCGACCAGTATAGAATAAAATGGCAGCATTAAATGAGCTGAAATTTGAAACACAGTTAGTAGTGAAGGTAACGTAGAAAAAAGTTTGCAAAATAGTTCATCTGTCCTCCCTCATCTGTCCTCCCTTAAATGATGGTTTTATCCTTTACCAACGTTATTCGATGTTAGGGGCGTTTTGAGGAAACCTGCCCACCTGCCCCCCTAAATTGACTCTGATTGACAATGTTGCACTTCAATGCCGACCGTGTATCTGCCCTAGTTTGACTGGTACGGCTGCTTTGGGGCATAATATGGCTAGGGGAGGCTCTATAGACCAAAACCAGGTCTAAACCCCTTCCGGGGTTAAGTGTGACATTGTGGGTAGGCCCAAAGATGGCCAAGTCCACCTACACAAACTGACAGACAGACAGACAGACAGACAGACTGACTGACTGACAGACTGACAGACAGACAGACAGACAGACAGACAGACACTCTTAAATTACATACACAAGACTTGATAGAGATAAAAAAATAGGGCTTTTTTGCAATTCTGTTATCTTGACAAGCACACCTACCTAAGCTGACAGACACAATGAACCAGCTTCATGCATAGGCAGGGAGGGGTCTGTTTTTATGTTACGTCTGAGAGTAATAATAGCACAAGATATATACTTACTGATTCTTGGAGCTTCTTGTCAGTCAGACTCCTAGAAGGATCATTTCCTGGACCGTGGTCTAAATAGTCCAACACTCCTGGAATACCAGTGCAGGAGTAACAATATGTATGTGTTGGGAGATGCTATGTTGTGTAGTGTTCAGCTATGCAGCTACAACTGGAAAAGTATACATTTGAAAGCTCCTGCCATGAAAATAGCCATTCTGAATATAATGCAGCACTTATATTCAGTATTTTTTATTTGGTCAGCTGTGCCAACAGCGAGTGCACAATAGATGTGGTCAGTATGTTGAATATTGGTTGCATGACTTTAGGGACGAAGCTATGCTGTCTTGTGGTTTACTATCAAATATTTAAGGTTACTAGTTATAGTTTCCTAACTGGGCGTGTTTATATAGTATATAGGGGTGTGGTGTAATATCTAAGGGTGTGTTTATATAGTATCTAGGGTGGATTGTGGTGGATTTGTAATGGTGTGGCTATAGTTATCTAAGAGTGTGGTTATAGTGTATCCAAGGGTTTCTAAGGATGTGGTTATAGCAACTTATAGTATGTAAGGGTTTGTTTACCATCATCTTGTATAGCCATATATGAGCTAGTGCACTCATCAATGTTGTAATCGCACATCCTCAGCATAGCCACGATGTCTCGACCATCCCTCCAATCCAGACAGGTTCTCTGACAATGAAAATAACAATCAAATATAAAAATTTTAAAAAGCAAAAACGAAACAAAAAACACACAAGGTTATGAGTAGCTAGTGTTGCCAGTGACTACTGCAAACAATGTTTATGAGTAGCTAGTGTTGCCAGTGACCACTGCAAACAAAGTTTATGAGTAGCTAGTGTTGCCAGTGACCACTGCAAACAATGTTTATGAGTAGCTAGTGTTGCCAGTGACCACTGCAAACAATGTTTATGAGTAGCTAGTGTTGCCAGTGACCACTGCAAACAAAGTTTATGAGTAGCTAGTGTTGCCAGTGACCACTGCAAACAATGTTTATGAGTAGCTAGTGTTGCCAGTGACCACTGCAAACAATGTTTATGAGTAGCTAGTGTTGCCAGTGACCACTGCAAACAATGTTTATGAGTAGCTAGTGTTGCCAGTGACTACTGCAAACAATGGTTATGAGTAGCTAATGTTGCCAGTGGCTACTGCAAACAATATTTATGAGTAGCTAGTGTTGCCAGTGACCACTGCAAACAATGTTTATGAGTAGCTAGTGTTGCCAGTGACCACTGCAAACAAAGTTTATGAGTAGCTAGTGTTTCCAGTGACCACTGCAAACAATATTTATGAGTAGCTAGTGTTGCCAGTGACCACTGCAAACAAAGTTTATGAGTAGCTAGTGTTTCCAGTGACCACTGCAAACAATATTTATGAGTAGCTAGTGTTGCCAGTGACCACTGCAAACAATGTTTATGAGTAGCTAGTGTGTTGCTGAAAACAATGTTTATGAGTAGCTAGTGTTGCCAGTAACTACTGCAAACAATATTTATGAGTAGCTAGTGTTGCCAGTGACCACTGCAAACAATGTTTATGAGTAGCTAGTGTTGCCAGTGACCACTGCAAACAATGTTTATGAGTAGCTAGTGTTGCCAGTGTGACTACTGCAAACAATGCTTATGAGTAGCTAATGTTGCCAGTCACCACTGCAAACAATATTTATGAGTAGCTAGTGTTGCCAGTCACCACTGCAAACAATGTTTATGTGTAGCTAGTGTTTGCAGTGACCACTGCAGAACTCTGAGCTGACATATTGAGAGAATACAATTTGAAGTTGAGAGAGAAATCTTCAGAAAGAGCAAGATGTGATGAAGCCCTTCAGAAAGAGAAGATGTGCTCGATGAAAAAGCCCTTCAGAAAGAGAAGATGTGCTTGGTAAAGCCCTCAAAAAGAACAAGATGGACTCGATGGCCCTTCAGAAAGAACAAGATGTGCTCGATGAAGCCCTCAGAAAGAGATGTGCTCGATAAGCCCTTCAGAAAGAACAAGATGTGCTCGATGAAGCCCTTCAGAAAGAGATGTGCTCGATAAGCCCTTCAGAAAGAACAAGATGTGCTCGATGAAGCCCTTCGAAGAAAGACAAGATGTGCTCGATAAGCCCTTCAGAAAGAACAAGATGTGCTCGATGAAGCCCTTCAGAAAGACAAGATGTGCTCGATAAGCGAACAAGATGTGCTCAATGAAGCCCTTCATAAAGAGAAGATGTGCTCGATGAAACCTTTCAGAAAGAGAAGATATGCTCCATGAAGCCCTTCAGAAAGAGCACGTCAACAAGCCTTTCAGAAAGAACAAGATGTGCTCGATGAAGCCCTTCAGAAAGAGAAGATGTGCTTGATGAAACCTTTCAGAAAGAGAAGATATGCTTGATGAAGCCCTTCAGAAAGAACAAGATGTGCTTGATGAAGATAATACAATCTGAAGTTGATTATTGAGAGAGAATACAATTTGAAGTTGATTATTGAAAAGGTTATTGCAATTTAAACAAGGTTTATGAGTAGCTAGTATTGCCAGTGAGTAGAGCAATTAAAACAAGGTTTATGAGTAGCTAGTTTTGCTAGTGACTAAAACATGGTTTAGGCTCTTGATGTACTCATCCCTAGTGGCCTCTTCTCCCCCCCCCCCCCCACACACACACACAAATCACTGCAAATACAAAATTATAATTACATAGAAATAAGGCAAATTACAGTATAGCAAAGATGTGTGCACAGAACACATGGAATCTCCATTACCTTAGCATGCTTGACACATACACTGCATGTGGGAACTAGTAAGTGATTTAGGAGAGAAAATATATGTATGTCAACTCTCCTGTTTCCACCCCCAAAAAAACCTTTCTAATATTCTCCCATCTCTTACCTGTATTTCTGATATGACAGTTGCAATGGTGGACATGTGTCGTTCCCATGACAGTGGCATCGGAAGCCACGTACTGCTGCCCTCGTCAAAGAAGTAGAGTACATTCAACATCTCCTAAAGAGTAGATATAAGCTTCTTCTCACAAACATGAATGAAGCTGGCTTATTTTCCATTTACTGTTGAACTAGCCAATTAAAACTTTGATCGGAGCACTTGGGTACAGTCCCAACCAAATACATTGATCTTTGAAGAGAGCATGAATATTATTAGTACAACCCACTTTTTAAAATGGTAGACACACACCCCCACACCCCACCCCACACCCATCCCACTCACCTCCAAAAAACACAACAAAACTGTACTCAGGTACATAAAAGCAGGTTGTTAAGGCACATATTTCTATTAAGGACACTTTTTTTTGTTAGGTGGATATCCTAATGTTGATTCCAATGCTCATTATTAGGCGCATTACGCAAGTCGAATCAATGACCCCTCAAGCACGAATCTTTTTTTCTGGCTCAGTTCATTGCTGAGGAAAATGAAGGACAGAAGCAAGATGCTTGTCAGGAGGTAAAACAGTTCTGAAATGGCAATAATGTTCGTCTTGAGCAAGATTCCAATGGCAAGGCTATCAAAAATACTTACTCATCTTTTGCTGCTTTCCTCGTTTCCAAACCGTCTTATTAACCTAATTACCTCGAACACTTCCCAGATTATGGTCCATTAAAATTGTGATGGTTTGAGAGCCCACCACTAGTACTACTACGGACTGGACCTATGCTAAGCAAGTGACGGTAAGTTTTGCACGCACTGCTCACGCATTCATGAGAATGAGCTATTTGTTAGGCGCATGTTCTTGGGTGCATGCTTCTTGCCAACTTATGGATGCTCGCCATGTGTTATTTGTGAGAGCCTCTATTGTGCCAGAACTGGAAAGTAAGGCTCTAAAGAACCCAACACTTTCAGCACCTTGACTCGGGTTATGATGCCTTGATTTAACTCAATGATGACTATGAAATCTTCAGAAAGAGCAATGTTGCTGCTCTTAAAAAACTTCCAGTCTCTCTTGATTATCTTTTAATTGACATATTTAAAATAATGAAAAAATTAAAAAAAAATTAAAAAATGTGTTGATCAGATTCTATCTTAGAATATTTAAAGAAAACTTCTCCAGAGACTTCATAATTCTTTCTCATATCACTCTCATTTTGTATTGATCAGATTCTATCTTAGAATATTTGGAAGTGGAAGGGAGGATTAGGGATGTTGGGGAGAGGGGGGGGGTAGATCCTGCAAAAGCTACCAAAGCACGAGTTGTTATCCTGTAAAAGCATACATGGTTGGCAAGTCTGGCATATTGTTCCCTCGGCTTCCTTTCCATCATGTTGGAAGTATATTATTGGCTATTTTCTGTATACAAGCATGCCTTGCCTATTCCTGTCCCTTGTCTTCAAGGTTATCCATGCAACATTCCCATAATTCTTAAGTTTCCTATAGAGCTATATAGTCGCATCTTTGCACACTTGAGAAAAATACACAAGCTTGTCCAGCACTGGCTAAGCTGATATACAAAACCTTTCTGCATCAACGAGTTCTGGTTTTGTACTGTTGCCAGGTTCTCTCATAACTCGACTCCAACATTTTCTCAGCGATGAACTTGTAGACTGACCTGTTCCTGGAAACTGAATCCTGCATTCTCTGGACGCTCTCTCACACCCAACACTAACCGGAACTTCTGCCTCTTGCGCGTACTTCATCCACAGCCTCCCATCTCTACTTCTCATAGGTCATGCTTGCACATGACTATCACATGACAGCTGGGTTTTAATTACTGGAATGCTTTCCATTCTATCCCAAACTTGTGGTTCAAGGAATGTAGCATGCATGGGCGAAACCCGCTCTGCCTATGCATTCAAGTGTGGGTAGGCCTTTAGTGATCAGAAATACACTGCCCACCAATCCTTAGAAGAGTAAATACTTACACAAGATCTACCCAGTCCCTAGCTGAAGAGGAGTTTTCTGATCTTGCAGTGATGCCAGTGCACTACAGAATTTCTGTGGGTAAAACTTGCCATGCCTTTGTGTGGGCACATCCAAGCAGACTATTTCTATTTGCTGACCGACAGACATAATCACTATGACCTATAACATGTTTCATTAGGTGGATATGTTTGCATGCACTTTGCACACACTGTTGTAACAAACCCCTCCTTCTAAAATTCCTTGACCCTCCCCTCAATCAGAGACGAGCTCTACTGCATGATACATCCAATTGACATCAGAACAGGGAATCACATGATGCAATTGGAAGCAAATTATCACATCCACACTAATGGTGGGTGACTGCGAGCCAACGAGTGCAGTGAAGTATCACATCCACACTAATGGTGGGTGACTGTGGGCCAACAAGTGGCAGTGAAGTATCACATCCACACTAATGGTGGGTGACTGTGGGCCAATGAGTGCAGTGAGGTATCACATCCACACTAATGGTGGGTGACTGGGGGCCAACAAGTGGCAGTGAAGTATCACATCCACACTAATGGTGGGTGACTGTGGGCCAACGAGTGCAGTGAGGTATCACATCCACACTAATGGTGGGTGTGACTGTGGGCCAACAAGTGGCAGTGAAATAGCACATCCACACTAATGGTGGGTGACTGTGGTGCAGTGAAGTATCACATCCACACTAATGGTGGGTGATTGTAGGCCAACAAGTGGCAGTGAAGTATCACATCCACACTAATGGTGGGTGACTGGGGTCAACGAGTGCATAACCGATCATGTTACTCCATTGAATCTTACGCGAATCAAACTCTTGCTCTATTGCAGTGAAGAGTGACTGAGCTGTAGCAATATTGCACACAGGTATACAAAGAAAACGTGTAACTGGCTGTTGTGCCACTCTATCCCGATACCTTGCCATGATTCCAAAGTACTTCCTATCTGTTTGATCATTGCTACCATCACAGAAAAGGGTAGTGCAGCAAGATTTAATGACCTCATCATTCAATGCTGGAGCCAGTGCATATTTCACAATTGCTGTGGTTTTTGTCCTACCTGGTGCAAACCCCTGTGCAATTTTGCTGTCAGGAAACATTACCTTGCACAATTTATCAGCAGCTAAAAAGGTATATTATGTTCTGCAATAAATGTTGAAAAGTAAATTTCAGCAGCTGTAATCTGATCAGCTAGTGTGTCCTTTCTGAGCACACACAGCAGTAATTCTAGTGTCCTTTCTGAACACAGTAGTAATTCTAGTCTGACTTGTGCTCTGTTGTGCATGTGCACACTCGGAGTGCTTCTTGCTGCTTATGTGCCTTTTCACATCATGGTGGACGCCACCAGAAGCGACAGAAAAGTCAGTTAAACAAATGTTGCCGTGAACATATGAAGCTCCCTTAGGCTTCATACTCTGCTTCATATTGTAGCGCTTCAAGTCCTCCTGCCACTTACTTGCTATATACCTTGGTCTTCTTAGCAGGGGGAGGGCCACTGTCTGCACTCTCAGCTTCTGGCCCAGGCTGATTCATGAGGTTGACCTTGTAGCCTGAGTGCTTCTTGGACACATACCTAGGCTCACTATCATGCGAAAACTGAAGACAGTGATTCAGTTCAGAAATACATACAGTTGAGGTACAAATCGATAAACAATAAAAGGTCACGGTAGCTTTTGCAGGAAAAGAAGGGTCGTTTCCGGGATTGTGGGTTAAGATGCAGAATTGCAGGAGATTCCCAGAAAATCTGGGAGGGTTGGTAAGTCTGATATGCCTCGGCAGACATAGCCACCATCATGGCTTTAATAAACAAGCAATGTTTAAGTTTGACGGAGGACAATAAATGAAAGATGATGCTGGAGGCTGAAAAAGAGAAAGCAACATGAGGTAGGGCTGGAAGAGAAGAGAAGGCAACATGATGTGGAGCTGGAAGAGAAGTGGCAACATGAAGTGGAGCTGGAAGAGAAGAGAAGGCAACATGAAGTGGATCTGGAAGAGAAGAGAAGGCAACATGAGGTGGGGCTGGAAGAGAAGAGAAGGCAACATGAGGTGGAGCTGGAAGAGAAGAGAAGGCAACATGAGGTGGAGTTGGAAGAGAAGAGAAGGCAACATGAGGTGGAGCTGGAAGAGAAGAGAAGGCAACATGAGGTGGAGTTGGAAGAGAAGAGAAGGCAACATGAGGTGGAGCTGGAAGAGAAGAGACGGCAACATGAGGTGGAGCTGGAAGAGAAGAGATGGCAACATGAGGTGGAGCTGGAAGAGAAGAGAAGGCAACATGAGATGGAGTTGGAAGAGAAGAGAAGGCAACATGAGGTGGAGCTGGAAGAGAAGAGATGGACTGAAGAATGCAAACACAAAGAGAGAATGAACCAGACTGTATTCAGGTTCCTGCAACAGGCGATGGGTTCCTCTGTTCCATCTTCATCCTCTTTACATTCGCCTTCTCTCCACATGCCCATGACAGATACTCAACTTGAGAGCACGTCATCACATCCAAAACATTCCTTTCCCAAACTATTTTGTAATCCAATGAATATGAGCAGGAACAGTTTGGTGAAGACTAAACAAGAATTATTGTCTAATAAACAAAGAATGTACAATGTAAAACTGTGTTTGCTTCTTGCCTTCTTCATATTCCTCCTCTTCTCAATAACCAGAGTCCTAAGAATGGATACGCACAATAATCCATGAAAGGAGAGCAACAGATTAATGCATGAACAAATCTTTATCCTGTCCACACCCTAACCAGCTACAAATATCTAGATAGGAACCAGCTTATGTCTGTGTCAGTGGGGACAGGCCTTGAGAGACAATGGATGTTTGGAAAAGAGAAGAATCAAGTGCTAAAAGGACGTTGTTTGGAATTTTGACTTCATCACTTCATCTTCTTTGCTGCCACAGAGCTCGCCATCTTCATTTCCTAATGATTTCAAACTTGGAAGATACGGCTCCCAATAGAGAAGCTCATCTAAGTGCTCCGAGAGTTGCACAATGGAACTCTTAGTAGTACAAACAGAAGAATGTGACCAAGTCTTCCCTCACTTTTAAATCTTTCATCCATAAGGGAATTAAGCTAAGGAATAGCAACCATTAGCCTGTAGTGTTCTTTAGGAGATCGACCTGCGAGTTACTGTGGTTTTTCTGCAGGCTTCTCTTCCTTGGGACACTCTCTGTCACACCAACTGTTCCAGCCGGCTGAAGGATCTCCTCGTAAACCAAAAATGGTAAGTTTTTATCAATGGTGCTCCTGAGGGTCTCCACTGCATTGATGACCTCATGCACCATCATGCACACATTGTAGATATTTTCATCACATTTCCGGAGCTTTGCAGCGAGGGTCTTAACTACATCAAGTACATTTTTGTGGTGAGCTCGAGTCTGATATGAGATATGTGGTTTTCAGTTCTTGTGCCTTGGCCTTGGTTTCACTACCCCAGCTCCAACTTCCATCAGAATACACCAAGTTTGGGTATTCAGAAGGAGACAAGATGGCATCTAAGAAAGCAACAAGTGTTTCGTACATTTCTAGAAGGTGTCACTCTCTGCCATCATGTCTTCCCTCTCCACCCATCATGTCTTCCCTCTCCGCCCATCATGTCTTGCATAGCCGTGGGAGTTTGTTTGCCTTGGAGTAAGGCAATACTCACTGTTAATTCAAAAAGCTTTTGCGTTTTGGGCTGTTGGAGAGAAAGAGATGGGGCTCATTAATAAGTGAAATCATGGTTCTCACTTCCTGAACTCGTCAAGAAGCTACAGTATAGAGATTCACTCAATGAAAATAGCCGGGTGTGTACAAAACTAGTGGTCTTTGAACTTAGCCTGGACACCTGCTACCTCTGGTGACATTACTGAAGTTCCATCATCAGATTGACTTTGAATTTTAGGTGGATCCAAGGCTACTGATGGATCAGAAATGGCTTCCAAGATCTTCCTAGAGTTACAGAGAGCATTGGCTCTTTCCAGTGGATAAAGCTTATCAGGCATTCCTTAACATGAGGATCTTGAAGAGAGGATAAATCTGCATGCCTCAAGCATATGGATAGGATCTCCTGGTTGGAATGAGGATCTGTGGTTTCATCAGCTATGATGGTGAAAGGTAAGCAATTCTGTCGTAGTTGTTCAGTAAGCCTTTCTTTGATTTTGCATGCATAGATATGAATGACCTGATTTTGAATGGTTTTACTTGTACATTTAGCATTACCTTTAGCAGAGAGAAGGTGCTTTTGTAAAATGCTATCCTCCTCTGCCATGAGCTGGCAGTGTTGCAATGGAATTCTCTCTATTTGTATCCTCTACAGAAAGATTGACCTTATCTTCACAATGACCTCCAAAAGGTGGAACTTGCTTGCCAAAAAGTTGACTTCAAGACAACCTGCTGTAAGGTGTGTTTGTTCTCATCCACTTGCTGATCTCTCTCCTTCACCAGTCTTGCACCTTCCTTCTCACTAGGATTATTGAGATATCTTAGAAAAATGTCTGCTCTCTCAGCTGCTGGCAATGCACCAAAGTTTGCTCACGGCACACAAAAAAACATCATCCTTGCCAAGTGCATGGCAATATGGCTTCTGGTAATGACATAAAACTTTATAAAGTATTGCCAACCCCCAAATTACTACCTCTGACTGGCCGTGGGGAAGTGATGCAATGCCTACAAATATCCCCTGAAAGCATAGCACTGGAAGAGAGCATGGAGATCATCTACATTTGGAAAGAAACATTCCAGGTTTTGCCTCACTTCGGTAACTTCATGAGAATGAAGCTTCTCGGAAGAAGCAGGTTTGAAATGGAGTGCTTTTTCTATTTACCAATTCCCTCAGCCCATCCCAGGAGCCACATGAAACCTGTAGTCAAGTTCCTAGGTCAACCTGCCCATCTAAATTTGGAGTAGTGAATTTGTGTTGACTACATTTCGGCAATTGGTGATGTAGCAGGAGCAGTCACTACCACTGATGGGGAAAGAGTTGGTGATATAGCAGGAGCAGTCACTACCACTGGTTGGGAAGGAGTTGGAGGAGCAGTCACTACCACTGATGGGGAAAGAGTTGATGATATAGCAGGAGCAGTCACTACCACTGGTGGAGAAGGAGTTGGTAATGTAGCAGGAGCAGACACTACCACTGGTGGAGAAGGAGTTGGTGATGTAGCAGGAGGAGTCGCTCACTGATGGGGGAGGAGTTGGTGATGTGATAATGCAGCATTAACAATGGCAGCTATCAAATGAATTGGCTGCTGCTGATGTACTTGGAAAATCAGCCAAGTACCTAATGCTGAACCTTGACCTTGGTTATTGGCACATTCCTGTTTTTGCATGATAATAGTATTACATGTATCATGACAATTGGCCTGTCTGCACTTAGTTTAAAAGTAACCCCTTTCAAGGAAGAGGTGCGATGCATGCAATCTCTAGATTGCTTCCTGATTCCTGTTGACATGATCCTATTTCATGTATGTTAATACGCCTATTCACATTATCCAACTGCCTAGCACATTATAGGACTTGCACTATGAATCACATCACGATGAGTTTTAGTGGTCGAACAACACGACTAAACAACTTGTGAGAAAACAACTCGTTCCAAGACGCTTTAGCTTTATTTGCTTTATTTGCACTTGCATGCTATAATTGCCTATGCACAAATCAACTCTTAAATAACAGAAAAATATTATTGTAGATGTGGGTTTTGCTAGGATTGAGTGGGGGGGGGGGGGGGGGAGGAGGGGGGGGGGGATGCAACCCTAGAATCCCGCCCCTAAATCCACCCATGTGATCGAGATTTACTGTACGTTGATTTGGTCCTGATGAACCTCTGCCTGACTACCTCTGGACACGAGTAACATTCGATGTCTCTGCATCCACATTTGCAGCAAACATGTCCATAAAGCAGAATGCCCTTGACTTTGCTCTCCGTGCACGTTAGTTGAAAATCAATTTCCTAAAATTAATTTTCCAACTGTGCGATTGACCACAGCACAGAGTATACTTGTCAATACTTATATACAAGCCTACATAAAGTACTTCATTTGAAAGCTCTTGAAATAAGCTATCTTTTAGTATTAAGGGAACCCTAGTAAGCATTGTACAGACTTATATTATACAAGCGTACATCATTTGAAAGTTCTTGAAACAAGCGGTCTTCTAGTATTAGGGTAGTACACTAGTCATCACTGTGCAGACTTATCTACAAGCCTACATAAAGTACATCGTTTGAAAGCTCTTGAAACAAGCTGTCTTCTAGTATTAAGGGAGTACACTAGTCATCACTGTACAGACTTATAAAGTACATCATTTGAAACAAGCTGCCAAAATTACTCTCACCAGTTCAATAAACACAACCTACACTGTGTGAAAATAATATGCCTTGCTATCTCAGCAGTAGTTCGGAAAAGTCTCTAACCATGCCATATGTGATAGCATTTGTATTGATGAGCATTGTGGTTAGTGTTTGTTGCCATGGAAATGAACATAAAAACCACAATGAGGTGAGAACTTACTACTTGTTTTGGTAGCCAGTGGAGCTAACAAATGTCGCTTGGATTTGGCTAGGACCATTACAATAGAAGCACTAACACCTATAGGTAGTGTCAGATGAAACTCTGTCAAACTGCCCAATCCTCGCTTCATCTATCAAATCTAAAGATTTACTTTTTTGCTCAGCTAGTACTTTTACTAACCACAAACAAGGAAGTTAAATAGCCTTTGCCGTTCATGCTCTGCTTACGAACTGCACAGCTAACCTTAGCTAAACTCACTATCAATGCCTTCTTCATTGCTAGTAATATCATCTCCATCCAAATCATCAGCTTGAATGAGAGCGCTAGCTTTGCTAGAAATTAACTCTCTCACTGTCGGGTTTGTAGAGCACTATTCCAAATTGAAAACAGTTATAAATTATAAATTAATTTAAAATTAATGCTTTATTTGTAGCTCTTGTAATTTGGTTATCTGTTAGTACCATAATTGACGGTCATTGTGGTCAGATTTTACTGACCACAAGATATGAATATCAATTGTGCTTAGTTTTTAGCTCCATTACAGCCATATACTTCATTGTACGGACTTGATATATGGCTCAAATGATAGCTCTATCTATGTGCTCTGTTATAACTCGAAGAATGGTGGTATAATTATAAGCATACCAATGCCAGATGCAGTCAAAGTCATTTTCTCAACAGAAACCCTGAATTTATCTATATGAAAGCATTCTTTCTATTTCGTATAAACTACCACCACACATTTCTAACACAGTAGATCCCTTCAAAAACATGAGAAACCTTCACTGTCAGTGTTTTTACCATCAGATATTTGCAGCCACAGCAGTGAGATTTCTAGAACATTGAAAACTTTACCATGTGTGTGGCTGAACATCACTGAACAATGGTCTTCCTTGTTGTGGCCAGCCTTCTGCCTTGTTCTTGTCTCGAACCCCATCATGCTCAGCAGGTTTCTAGTTGCTTTCTTGCTTATAGCTTCAGGTACAACTAATTACAACAATAATACAATAACCTTCTCAATAATCAACTTGAAATTGTATTCTCTTGACGTTTCGACTAGATGCTCTAGCCTTCATCATCGAGGACTGTGCACATGCATGTGACACGATTGCACAATGCGAGGATGCCCAGGAGATGGGCAGGTCAGATCTGGATGAGGGGAGTTTGATTATATTGACTTTCAGGTCCAAATAGATTCCCCCCTTTACTACACATGGCAATTGAGTGCGGACCTCTCACTCACGAGGGACTTTGTTACCTGAGTGATTAACAGAAAATTCTGTATTAAGGGTTTACTTTGTTTGGTATCACCAAAACCAACCAACCCCCTTCCCCCCCCCCCCCCCCCCTCACCAAAACCCCCAACAAATATACATGGAGAATAAAACAAGACTGGAGTTTAATAAAAAGGGATTCTCACAGGAAACTGAAACTTCAACCTGCATTAATGTAACATGCACTGTGCACTGTACTGCTTTGTGTGTACACTAAATAGGACCTGCTTGAGATGAGTAGACAACTTCCCTCTGGTTGGATGGATAAATTCTCCTTTTAGATTGTCTGTCAGTTTTCCACTCCTGACATTGTTTCCACTGTGGACACCCTGTGTGTGTGTGTGTGTGTGTGTGTGTGTGTATGTGTGCGTGTGCATGTGTGTGATAGGTTAGGAATACGTGCGTAACCTTGGACACCCTGTGTGTGTGTGATAGGTTAGGAATACGTGCGTAACCTTGGATACCCTGTGTGTGTGTGATAGGTTAGGAATACGTGTGTAACCTTGGATACCCTGTGTGTGTGTGATAGGTTAGGAATACGTGTGTAACCTTGGATACCCTGTGTGTGTGTGATAGGTTAGGAATACGTGTGTAACCTTGGACACCCTGTGTGTGTGTGATAGGTTAGGAATACGTGCGTAACCTTGGATACCCTGTGTGTGTGTGATAGGTTAGGAATACGTGCGTAACCTTGGACACCCTGTGTGTGTGATAGGTTAGGAATACGTGCGTAACCTTGGTCACCCTGTGTGTGTGTGATAGGTTAGGAATACGTGTGTAACCTTGGATACCCTGTGTGTGGAATACATGCATAACCTTGGACACCCTGTGTGTGTGTGATAGGTTAGGAATACGTGCGTAACCTTGGACACCCTGTGTGTGTGTGATAGGTTAGGAATACGTGTGTAACCTTGGACACCCTGTGTGTGTGTGATAGGTTAGGAATACGTGCGTGGAATACGTGTGTAACCTTGGACACCCTGTGTGTGTGTGATAGGTTAGGAATACGTGCGTAACCTTGGATACCCTGTGTGTGTGTGATAGGTTAGGAATACGTGCATAACCTTGGACACCTTGTGTGTGTGTGATAGGTTAGGAATACGTGCATAACCTTGGACACCCTGTGTGTGTGATAGGTTAGGAATACGTGCGTGGAATACGTGTGTAACCTTGGACACCCTGTGTGTGTGTGATAGGTTAGGAATACGTGCGTAACCTTGGACACCCTGTGTGTGTGTGATAGGTTAGGAATACGTGCGTAACCTTGGACACCCTGTGTGTGTGTGATAGGTTAGGAATACGTGCGTAACCTTGGACACCCTGTGTGTGTGTGATAGGTTAGGAATACGTGCGTAACCTTGGACACCCTGTGTGTGTGTGATAGGTTAGGAATACATGCATAACCTTGGACACCCTGTGTGTGTGTGATAGGTTAGGAATACGTGCGTAACCTTGGACACCCTGTGTGTGTGTGATAGGTTAGGAATACGTGCATAACCTTGGACACCCTGTGTGTGTGTGACAGGTTAGGAATACGTGTGTAACCTTGGATACCCTGTGTGTGTGTGATAGGTTAGGAATACGTGCGTAACCTTGGACACCCTGTGTGTGTGATAGGTTAGGAATACGTGCGTAACCTTGGACACCCTGTGTGTGTGATAGGTTAGGAATATGTGCGTAACCTTGGATACCCTGTGTGTGTGATAGGTTAGGAATATGTGTGTAACCTTGGACACCCTGTGTGTGTGTGATAGGTTAGGAATACGTGCGTGGAATACGTGTGTAACCTTGGACACCCTGTGTGTGTGTAGAATACATGTTTACCTTGGACACCCTGTGTGTGTGTGATAGGTTAGGAATACGTGCGTGGAATACGTGCATAACCTTGGACACCCTGTGTGTGTGTGATAGGTTAGGAATATATGTGTAACCTTGGACACCCTGTGTGTGTGTGATAGGTTAGGAATACGTGCGTAACCTTGGATACCCTATGTGTGTGTGTGATAGGTTAGGAATACGTGTGTAACCTTGGACACCCTATGTGTGTGTGTGATTGGTTAGGAATACGTGCGTAACCTTGGACACCCAATGTGTGTGTGTGATAGGTTAGGAATACGTGCGTAACCTTGGACACCCTGTGTGTGTGATAGTGTGTGTGTGATAGGTTAGGAGTACATGCATGACCCTCTTGTGGCTCTTGGATAGGGCTCACGGGGAAGACAGTATGGCTTCCTAAAAAAAGGCACCGAAAAATCACCAGACGCTTAACCCTCTTATTGTTATGAGTCAGTAGGTATCCGACACTAAGCTGCTCACCTGATAAGGATCATAATCTATCGGTTTGAAATTCCCTCGCTCATACCAGGAGTCAGGGAAAAATCGCCACTTCTGAAGCAGACAGACATATGTTCCGATTATAATAAATAGACACATGATATAATATAAGCTATACGTTTGTATTGACATTACTACTGGTTTAACACCCAGCATTACCATTATATACTACTGGTTAATAAGTCTTAACAACCCACTATGTTTGTATTGGCATTACTACTGGTTTAACACCCAGCATTACCATTATATACTACTGGTTAATAAGTCTTAACAACCCATGCATTGGCATTACTACTGGTTAATAAGTCTTAACAACCCACTATGTTTGTATTGGCATTACTACTGGTTTAACACCCAGCATTACCATTATATACTACTGGTTAATAAGTCTTAACAACCCACTATGTTTGTATTGGCATTACTACTGGTTTAACACCCAGCATTACCATTATATCTACTGGTTAATAAGTCTTAACAACCCACTATGTTTGTATTGGCATTACTACTGGTTTAACACCCAGCATTACCATTATATCTACTGGTTAATAAGTCTTAACAACCCACTATGTTTGTATTGGCATTACTACTGGTTTGACACCCTGCATTACCATTATATACTACTGGTTAATAAGTCTTAACATTGGCATTACTACTGGTTTAACACCCAGCATTACCATTATATACTACTGGTTAATAAGTCTTAAACACTATGTTTATATTGGCATTACTACTGGTTTAACACCCAGCATTACCATTATATACTACTGGTTAATAAGTCTTAACAACCCACTATGTTTGTATTGGCATTACTACTGGTTTAACACCCAGCATTACCATTATATACTACTGGTTAATAAGTCTTAACAACCCACTATGTTTGCATTGGCATTACCACTGGTTATAAGCAGAGTTTCCCCCAATACATATGTAGCTAAGGATAGGGAGCCAGGGGTTGTGGTTTCATTGACCCCTTGTTTTCTATTATTGATCCCCCTCTTCCCCCCCCCCCCTTTTTATACCCATTAGCAGTGGCCCCCAAAATGCTACAAACAAAGTCCCATATCTCAATTAGAAATTAGAACTCTCCTGGCCCAGACTCTCTATGTGTAGAGGAATATTTGTGCGTGGCTTGCACTTTTCACAGTTGAATCCAATCCATGAATATTAAACCTCTCGAAAATAACCTTTTATACACCATACGGCTTCTTAGGTAAGTACATGTCCAACTGCACTCCAAGCCCTCACCACAGCCATCACTGCACTCCAAGCCCTCACCACAGCTACCACTGCACTCCAAGCCCTCACCACAGCCACCACTGCACTCCAAGCCCTCACCACAGCCACCACTGCACTCCAAGCCCTCACCACAGCTACCACTGCACTCCAAGCCCTCACCACAGCCACCACTGCACTCCAAGCCCTCACCACAGCTACTACTGCACTCCAAGCCCTCACCACAGCCACCACTGCACTCCAAGCCCTCACCATAGCTACCACTGCACTCCAAGCCCTCACCACAGCCACCACTGTACTCCAAGCCCTCACCATAGCTACCACTGCACTCCAAGCCCTCACCACAGCTACCACTGTGCACTCCAAGCCCTCACCATAGCTACCACTGCACTCCAAGCCCTCACCACAGCTACCACTGCACTCCAAGTCCTCACCACAGCTACCACTGCACTCCAAGCCCTCACCACAGCCACCACTGCACTCCAAGCCCTCACCACAGCCACCACTGTACTCCAAGCCCTCACCACAGCTACCACTGCACTCCAAGCCCTCACCACAGCCACCACTGCACTCCAAGCCCTCACCACAGCTACCACTGCACTCCAAGCCCTCACCACAGCCACCACTGCACTCCAAGCCCTCTCCACAGCTACCACTGTACTCCAAGCACTCACCAGCTACCACTGCACTCCAAGCCCTCACCACAGCTACCACTGTACTCCAAGCCCTCACCACAGCCACCACTGCACTCCAAGCCCTCACCAGCTACCACTGCCCTCACCACAGCCACCACTGCACTCCAAGCCCTCACCACAGCTACCACTGCACTCCAAGCCCTCACCACAGCCACCACTGCACTCCAAGCCCTCACCACAGCTACCACTGCACTCCAAGCCCTCTCCACAGCTACCACTGTACTCCAAGCCCTCACCATAGCTACCACTGCACTCCAAGCACTCACCACAGCTACTACTGTACTCCAAGCCCTCACCACAGCTACCACTGCACTCCAAGCAGCTACCACAGCTACCACTGCACTCCAAGCCCTCACCAGCTACCACTGCACTCCAAGCCCTCACCACAGCTACCACTGCACTCCAAGCCCTCACCACAGCCACCACTGCACTCCCCATCACCACAGCTACCACTGCACTCCAAGCCCTCACCACAGCTACCACTGCACTCCAAGCCCTCTCCACAGCCACCACTGTACTCCAAGCCCTCACCATAGCTACCACTGCACTCCAAGCCCTCACCACAGCTACTACTGCACTCCAAGCCCTCACCACAGCCACCACTGCACAAATCGTGATTGCCTAACCTTCTCCTGCAGGCTAATTCATCTCCAACAGCAATATATGAATATTATATATACAGTAGACCCTCGCTAATCCGGACCCCGTTAATCCGAAACCTCGCTAATCCGAACTGCATTAGGTAGCAAAAATATTTTTTTTAAATAAAATCTGTGCCATTATTGAACTTTGAACCTACCACGAGCCTGTCATACGATGCAGCTGCAGTGATATGTACAAGAAAAGACCACACAAGAGCCTTACCATTGAAGAGAAGGTCGAGATCCTGGATGGACCAGCTCAGCTACAAGTTACTATCTGAACAGTATGGAGTTGGAGTCTCTCAACTATCGGATACGGCCAGTAGCCAAATAAATTAGTGCGTGTGAAAAATAAATAATTAACTGAAAGTATAGCATGGCAACAATTTATTTGGCTACTGGCCCCTAGCCCTAGCCCTATGCTTTTAGTTAATTATTTATTTTTAGTTAATTACACGCGCACTAATTTATTTGGCTACTGGCCGTATATGTGAATTGATCCCAACTATCTCAGACATAAAGAAGAAGGGCAGCGAGTTGTGAGGATGCAAAAGGAAGATGACTGAGATGGGATTCCGGAGATCTGCTAAAAGAATGGGGATCATAATGATTAAAAATAACTTGTACTCCCACCCCACCCAGTATTCAACCCACACCTGCAAAAAATAAACAAATTCAGAGTTCAATATAATGATATTCATAAATTTCACTAATCCGAAAATTTCACTAATCCGAACTACTCAGATCCCCAGGCTATTCGGATTAGTGAGGGTCTACTGTATATGTATATGTATATTATAATATGTGCATACATTAAATATATATTATACATATATATTATATACATCAACATAATATGTTGTATAGCTTCTCACTAGAGATTCAACAAGAAGAAGAATCGAGCTCCTGCGTAGCTCTAGAGCTCTAATGGGTGTGGCTAGCAACGGCCGCATGCCACCAACAAGATAGGATATTATGGTCACCAACCCACCAACCCACAAACATCCGAGTGTGAAATCTTCTGTTCACCACCAACAGTGAATTCTCTTAATTAAGGGGGGGGGTCAGAAGATGATGAATATGTATCGAGGTGAGAAAAGAATGCCCTCTGAAGATATTCCTGGTGTGCTTTTCTATCTGTGGCCATCCCATTTTTCTTCTTCTTCATGCCTGAAATGTTTGTCCAGGTAGCCCATCATAATCCACCATGATTCTATAACTCTATAACTCTATAACTCTATAACTCCTGACTTTGTACAACTACCAAGATTGGAAATCGAGCAGCATCCAAAAGTGCTCATGTAGCAAAAATGAACTTTGGAATGAATGTTTGTGGACTCAAACATGAGCGTAAGCTTTCCTTGAGGCGGTTCGATTTTCAACAGCTCAATTTCCTAGAAGGAGCTCCCTAGCAACTATAATTATCCTAGAAACAGCAACTTTTAAAATACCAGGTAAACTAGACCTGTAGTGCTACTTCCCCTTACATTACAAATTACCATGGATACCAAACTTGACCGGTCAAATTGCTGGACACAGCACCAAATTGGATGGTTGCTTAATTCTTTGGAGATATGCTCATGTATATTAATTAATTTTAGATGTGGGCGGAACCAACCAAAGCAATAAAAATATTTATATTTAAAAAAAGCACTCTAATAGAGTAGGTGATACGCCTCACTACATAGAGTTTGACTGGTGAACAGCAAACACTATAAAAAAAAATTTAATAGAAAAAAAAACATAGCTCCTACATATTAGTTTCTTAGCTGGAAAGGAGGATGGGAGGAGAAAAGGTCACAATTTTTTGGGGGAAAAAAAGAAACCCGTTCAAACTATGCTGTATCGATGTATGGCATCTCCCAGCCTATTAGATGCTCCACTTCAGAGTGTGATGGTGTTGGTTTGTTTCGTCCATGCAATTTCAATTTCTCGAGTCAAAAAATTGAAGGGAAACTGAGAATTGATTGCTGCAATTCATGTTTTCTGGTTTTCCCCAACGACCATAACTTTGCTACAGTTCACCTTCAGAGACATTATTGCCATTTGAAGGCTCTGTATGATGAGCATTTCAGAGTTTTGCATCTCCAAGCAATGCCAAGTTACGGTAATTTGAAAAGGTGATCTGTCTGTGTTTTAATCAGTTTAGCTCCCAGGGTGGCCTGGAACTAACGATCACTTGATATGCAGCCAATTTCCGTTCGCTCATAATCACAGCTAATTGCCTTGAGAAACCACTGCCTTTGCCAACAACCTCACTAGCCTGTTAGAGGAATGGAGTGCAGTTTACGAGTGTTGCCAGATATATCCTCTAAGAAAATATGCTCGAGAGACACTTGACAATGTTTGCACTTTGGTACCAAACTTGCAGCACTTTGATGCCAAACTAGCAACACTTTGATGCCAAACTCGGAGCACTTTGATACCTAACTCACAGCACTTTGATATCAAACTTGCACTTTGACACCAAACTTGCAGCACTTTGATACCAAACTTGCAGCACTTTGATACCAAACTTGCAGCACTTTGATACCAAACTCACAGCACCTTGATACCAAACTTTGATGCCAAACTCACAGCTCTTTGTTACCAAAACTCGCAGCACTTTGCCAAACTTGTGGCATGAACCAAAAAAAGGGGAAAAGTTATGGCAATTATAAATAACAAATGTGTGTGGTTTTGACTTGCGGTCGGGTGGCTTCGGCAGCTACTATATCATGAAGGACTCGCAGCGTGCCTTGAATCCCTGATGCTCAAGGAGTGAACCGGCAATACTCTAGAACATGTGAAAACCCTTGAAATTCATCTTCAGGATCCATCCTGTACCTTGGCTATATCTATCTCTGTATTCTGACACACATAACTAGATCCATACATGGAACATTTAGTACTAGGGGGCTCTATTACACTACACATCCATGACTAATCTGTTTCTTGATTGAGCAGTTCGTAAGGATGGATCATCTGGAATTCTTAGATGATGTAATCAAGCTAAAGCACCTGCTATATTATAAAGAATGAATGACCTGCACTCACTCAGTATTGCCTTTGGTTTATGGAGTTCTTGCTCCTGGGAAACTGCAACCAATTCCAGAGGAGAGCGTAACTGACCCTCTACCAAAATAAATGCTGTTTTCCTGGTGCAATTCTCCTGTGCACTGTTACTAAGGATGCTACAGAAGACTCTACACGGGTACAGTCAACAACAGCAGCAAGATTGGCAAGCGCTGTGTGCCGACTCTTCCATCTTTTGTGGTAATTTTCTCAGAAAGTGCCAATGATCTTGGCAACCCCAACCCACCTGGACTGCAAAAACTGTTTTACTCTGTCAGAATATCTGAGCTGTAAGCTGAGCTTAAATGCTCTAATGAGAGTTTTTTATTCTGCAGTCCTGAAACGAAGCCAGCCAGAATCAAGTTTGGAGTAGCTAATTAGCTGTGTACTCGAGTTGCCAGGGCTTGTGAGGTTTTCCTGTGAATGCAGGCCATTTTTGGAGGCTCTAGCAAGGGCGTTTAGTTTTAAAATCAGTGCCAAGCATGGACTGGCTAATGGTTTAACTTCAGTAGCTGATGGTTTAATCAGATAGACAGGGTCTTCTTCTGTTCCTTTGCAGATTCCCTTCTAGAATATGCTTTATAAATGAGGCACAGACTAAGTTTGAATATAAAGTTAGATGTTATTTGTTTATATATTATATTCACATCTGGTTCACATGCTGGACACGTGTGCTGAAGTGTACTTTTGTAGCACGTGGTGAATAGCTAGCTACCAATATATAGCAAGCTCACACGAGTCTTAGTGTCTCATTATTCCTGATGAAGGCAAGAGCATCTAGTCGACGTCGAGAGAGTACAATTTCAAGTTTATGGTTACTGTACTGTTATTATGTCACTGATAACTAGTTACATTGTACCATTGTACATTCAGAGTTTGTTGCTGAATTGAAGGGGGGGGGGGGGATTGGGGGGGGGTTAGGTTCAGTACAGCTCCAGAAGGAACTGAGACTCTCTAAGAGAACACCTCATTGGCATTGATTAGCACAGTATAATCGAATATCTTCTTGCAGTGTCATTTCTATCAAGGCCTTAATGCTATATGCTCACTTGTAAGTTTTGGATTGATAATTAATGCACATCAACACAGAATGAGCTACTTTCAGGGTAGGTCAGGAGCATTTGTACAATTTCAAGTTGATTATTGAGAAGGTTATTGTAACATTTGATTTTCTTGAAAACGGCTGTTTGGGTTAATAACCTAGGTTACAGCTAGGGTTGACAGCTCTGGTTGAATGTTTGGCTGGAATTCTTGGGTTTTTTTTAGTGGTGGCAGCTAGAGGAGAGTACCCCTATCCACATCTAAAGCCACAGTGTAGTGGAGTTCTAACTGACTACACCACAAGGGATTGATCCTCTACAAACCTCACCCTCTTGAGCATTGGATTCGCAGCAGAGGGTATGTTTTTACACACCTGAAGAAAAACAGTCTTTGCTGCAGAAGCTTATCATATCACCTCTTCCATAACCTAGACAACATTCAAAACTAAAGGTATTTAACTAATGAGGATGCTGCGGTCTGAGGGCGTAAACAGTTAGTAAATTATAAAAGGACTAAACTATTATTATTAGCTAGAGTTAGAGTTGAACTGTTTTGATAAGAACTTATGTTATTGCTGCTAAGTTGTATTACTACTGTTGTATTGTTCTGTGGGAGTAAAAGAGATTGTTATCTCCCCGAATGAATCGTAAATACTCTAATCTCTCTCGAGTTGTCTATTAAGCGTTAGGCACTACTCAAGTTGTCTAATAAGCATTAGGCGCTAACAATAAGGTTGTTAGCTGTGGGAAGTCTGAGCTGAGGAATTTCAATTCCGCAATAATTGTTATCAAGGCCAGGCTTGATAAGTGGGTGGCTATACTGTAGTTCAGCAAAAGCGGCTGGAGCTAAGTAGGCCAACGCTTACATTGGTGGCAGTACAGCTGTTTCATAGGCAGCTACAGCTGCGCACCCCTGTCATCGGCACTCCAGGAAGTGTTCCTAATCACCATTCTCAGTGGCTGAGACATGGGGGGGGGGGGGCAGGGGGAGCTCGAGCCCCCCAATTTTAGAAGTGGGGGGTGAACCCCCCTAAATTTTCATACTGAATCATATTATTTTTGCTGACATTAATATGACTGTAAAAGTGGTGTTAGTTCTTAGTCCTCCATTTTTACAGTGTAAACCAATTTATAAGTGCATACATTACCTTTGGGTTGATTAGTACCGTAAAAAGTATTAGCTAGTATAATAATTGAATTAGTACTCTCTAAGTACAAATGAATGAATTAGTTCTTAAAAATTCTTGGTCAGTGCAATTCATGATCTTTGTAGCAGGTCACATGGTGACTAGTTCAGAAATCCTGAATCATGTCCAAAAGACAAGCCTCCCTGTTCAGGTTTTGTCAAGCTACATTATCACCCAAGAGACAAGGGGAGTTAGAGGAGAAGGCTAATGATCAAGATCATGAATCAGATAACTCTGATGGCAAGGAATCACAGGTTTATGATCTGAACATGCATGTCATGATCCATCTCAGACAGAGGAATCAGAGGTGAGTTCAAGGTGTGTGGCTCATTGCTGTGCAAGTGGGAATGTTGCATATCAACCCACTGACAAGCCAACATTACAATTGTTAGCTTGGTTCTCTATCATAGCAGATGAGGCTACAGATGTTTGTAGCACTGAACAGCTGAATTTGTCTATTCGCTGTGTTAGTGATGACTACGAAGTTCGTGAGGATTCCATTGCTTTTTTTCGTGTTCCTGACACTAAATCAGAAACTTTATTTAAAGTAATTAAAGATCTTCTAATTAGATGCAACCTCCCTTTAGAGCTATGTAGAGGGCAAGCATATGATATCATGGTGCAACTAATATGCAAAGGAGAAGAACAGGAGTGGCAGCAAGATTCCTTAATGAAAATAAAGCGGCCATTCCTTTGCTCACTCCCTCAATTTGTGTCTTCAGGCAGCTAGTAAGACATTAGTGTGTCTGTGAAATGCCATAGAAACTGTAAAAGAAATCACTAAACTAATTGTTTCTCCCCTAAAAGACTTCATTTGTTCTTATCTAAACTGAACCAGGACGAAACGAGTGATGCTGCACTTTGTCCCACAAGTTGGACAGCTCGAACTGGAGCTATTGAAGCTATACTTTAAAAAAACATTATAGTCTTCTTAGACGTAATCCATGAAATGACTCACGACGCAGGGATAACAATCTTGAGTGCTCTCATTCTGAGGCCTTCAATCCAGAAATTGTGAAGGAACATTTTGATTAGACACTCATAGAGTACGACCTCAAGACCAGTCCCAGTTGGTAGCTGTGATGAGACATTTATCTGCACGTGGTTGTTGAGTCCCACAATACCTCTCCTCTGGAAATAACATGGCAAGAGTCATAAATGAATGTGCCCCAACTCTGATAAGTAATTTAGTGTTCATTTTGAATTCATAGATGTTATTGGATGCTTTATTTAAATGCATACAGAAGAATATCCTCGCATTCTAATAGTATCGCCTGTGCATATATGGTGAAAGTAGGTTTTAAATCTTCCCTGATACCGCCACTTGCATGAGTGTGATAAAACAATCGGTAACTTCAAAGTAGGTAAGGGTACTCTTCCCGTACTCCTGGAGGTAGACTAGTAGCTGAGATATCCCTATACCAATGCTGTTAAAGTTGTTGGTCTGAAGCATGGCTGACCAGCAGTGCGAATGGACAGAAAGTGGGCGGTAATAGGTACACTTACGCTACACTGTAGGAGAGCTGTACAAAGCTATTACCCTCTTCTTGGTGGAGCGCAGACAGGCCTTCATGGTTGCTGGACGATTCCAAACCACATACCCTTGATTGCAAGCTCATCTCTTGGAACACATGGTATGATTTTTATGCAAGTCATGCTGTGGGAAAGGACACAGAGATATGTAGATGGAGAGATTGAGATAGATCTTTCAAGATGAATTTCACAGTTTTGAACCATTTTATAGGTTCCCCTAGCAGGCCCGGAGAAGAAGCTCAGGTTGGTGAAGTTCCCCCTAGCAGACCTGGAGGAGAAGCTCAGGTTGGTGAAGTTCCCCCTAGCAGGTCCAGAGGAGAAGCTCAGGTTGGTGAAGTTCCCCCTAGCAGGCCCGCGGAGGAGAAGCTCAGGTTGGTGAAGTTCCCCCTGGCAGGCCTGGAGGAGAAGCTCAGGTTGGTGAAGTTCCCCCTAGCAGACCTGGAGGAGAAGCTCAGGTTGGTGAAGTTTTGGCAGGATCAGCTTTTTAGCAAATGAAAGTTCAAAGTTTAATTGTTGAGCATGCCCAGTTATTATCGGTTGCTTGTTCTTCCTCATGTGTGCTGCATGACTGCCACTCAGCAGCTGCCCGGTGTCGAAGTAGTTGTTGATGCTTAAGGATTTCCTGCTCTCTCCGCAGTATACAGATTAGTTGTTCACTTCTCAGGACTTCTCTCTCTCTCACCTTGCTGCTGTGCTGGAGCTCTATCTCTTCCCATCTAGAGTTGGTGGTGTTGTTCTTTCAACCCTTTCTCGCACTTGTCTGGGCTTCCCTCCCCCCAATCTGTTGATCACATTTCTTTTGGTAGTTTCTTACGTTGGAGGAACACGCGAGATTGTGCTGCCACTTACAGCTAGGAGCTTGAGTAGCAGAGGTCAAAGTTTTATCACCAAAGACCCAGTGTGCATGATGAAAAACGAGTTTGGGCAAGCAAGACAACGTTTGACCTCAGATGACGTACATATCCTGTTTGTATGTGTGTGTGTGTGTCTCAGCACTCTGATGCTGAGACAAAAAGCTCTATCAAATATTTATAGTGTTACCAATATTCATGACATGGACCTGTCTGAACATTATATAGCCTTTGATTATAAAGCCGATGCAGACAGAAAATGATTGGGATATTTCCGGGGCTGAGTTTCCTCCTGTTAAATTAAACAGTATACACATGCATTATTTCCAAATAATGCTGGGTGTGGTCACCACAAATTGGGCGTGTATCTGACCCAATATGCCTCAACCCACGGGCAGTGTGATCAAGTGTTTCCGTAGATCAAGTGTGCACTTCAACCTTCCTCAACCCACAGACTGTGATCCAGTGTGTCTCCATAGATCAAGTGCGCACTTCAACCTGCCTCAACTCTATTGATATTGACCCAGTTGTATGTCCTCATAGAACTCATAGTCACCTTCCCCTGCCTCAACCCAGCATGACTCTACTTGATCCAGTATGCTTGGTATTTAATGCACTGGTGGCACATTCACAACATTGCCCTTCTTGAACTTACCTGTTCTTCGAAGTCGACATAAAACCTCTTTCCATCATCTCTCACATACACTGTGTACTCTGCACCATCCGATGCTTGAAACAACTCAAACAGGTTTCCTGCTTTCTCGCTAACTATTGAAAGCTCTTCCCCTGCTACACCCCTGTTGCTTTCATGGTTTCCACAAGGACCACTGCATCTTGGACCAGAAGTATTGTCTTCAGCATTAGTGGTTCCACTGAGGCTGGACCGAGGGTTACTGTAGCTGTGTCTGAGAAAATCCTGACAAGTAGAATTTGACGTAGTTTGTTGGTCATGATCTCCATGAGGATGAAGAGGTGATGAAGATGGGAAAAGTCTCCCAGCCAGTTCCATTCCATGTCTCTCATCATAGGATCTCTTGGAGATAGAATGTTTTTCGATAGGTGCAGATGAATTTAAATTTTTAAGTTTTCTTTTCTCGTCATCTTCTTCTTCTTTCCCCCGACTCAGGTGTCTTTGATAGCTCCATTGCGTGTCTTTGTGGGGATAGTTGCTAGAATGAGTGCTTGGAAACTCTGTAAAAAAATGTCACCAACAAAACTTGTTAATGTGACTTTTCTAGAAATGCAAAGGAGAATGTCATAATTATTACACCATTGGCTGACCTTGGCCCTGTGAGTTGTAAGTCTGTGTCAGAACCTTGGCATCCAATTTACTGTTCTCCTGCGACTGGACGATGATCACATGAACATTACGGTCCCGTCTGGATGCAGCCCCTCCCATAGAATAGATCTATAGCATTAGATGCAACAGCATCACCACACTAAACAAAGTCTGCATTCTACATTCTAATACATTCTAATAACCCAAACAGAAAAATGTGAAGGCTTTGGGATGTCGCTAGAACAATTATGGTTCAATATCCCAAAAGACTGGTCGTGAGATGAATGGAGCTTTTTAAACTCTGGATAATTATTTGTGATTGATGACAAGAAGTAGACCAACAGTTAAACAGGGCTAGGTGGCTACTGCATCCGGTAAATTAGTCCATAATAGAAAATGTTCTTGCCAACCCTAGCAGCAAAGATAGGGCTAGGGCTAGGGTTAGGGCTAGGGTTAGGGCTGATTTAGACAGCAACTATTAGATCTGGATAGAATACTCCAAGCTATTCTAAACAGAAATGCTATAAAAAAGGACATGTTCCCAAGGACTCAGCAAAAGAGCTATAGCTTAAAAGTAGTCTTACATAAACAGAATTCGTGACTGGCCAGTCGTAACTCGGGTCACCTAGAGCTATGTATATTATAGCCTGTATATATACATAGACCAGTAATACAACTACGGTTGTAGAGATAAGTATAGTGGACCACTGTACTTGCACGATTGTAAAGTGTGTAGAAAGCAACCAGTTCTCACCAGTAGTTCCTGCCTCTCCACCGTCTGGGCGCAACAATGTTTCAGTTTTCTTGGGAGCCCCACCCCCACCAGTTAACCTAATCCCGCTTCATAAAGTGTCGTCCAGCCTAAAGCAGCACAGCAAATCAAGCGGAGAGATTATTCCCTCGATTGCAGCAGATCACAAACGCATGGCAACTCTGCACCTCGTAGTCTTTGTTACAGTCGCGGCTGCGACCACTCCACCTCCGTGACCACTCCACGTCCGTATGTCATTCGAAAGTGAACTCGAACCTCATAACTATGGGTTGCTGGGAAGCTACATCTGGTCACTCCATATCTGACTCAGTGTTCTACCTGAACGATTCCACAGTACTCTATAGCCACAGTCAGTAACCCGGTCACTGTAGACCACGACTGAGTGATAGAACGCATCTACCCAGAAGTCGATAACTAGATAACGTTTGTGATCAACAGGCGATCAGAAGGACAATTTAGTTGTGCTGTAAGGCTAGGTGCTGCTGGCAGCATCGTCAGAAGTATATCTATCCCTCTTGTTGGTGAGTTAGTAATAATTTAATTGTTCTGTTGAGCCTTGAGATAGACAAAAGACGAAGGACCCTATGTGCCAAACACCCACACATTTCCCATTACAATTCTGTCTACCCTAGTAATTAGACTACTAGCTATAATATTACAATAGCCTTCTCAATAATCTACTTGAAATTTTATTCTCTCGATGTAGATGCTCTAGCCTTCAGGAATAATCTTCCTGATGAAGGCTAGAGCATCTAGTCCAAACGTGGAGAGAATACAGAAGGTTATTGTAGTTATTATGTCCAACTGAGAGTTCATTGTGAGTTTACTATAATATTATTTAACAAACAGCAACACAACAGCAACAAAATTATCTCAGAACAAGTTACTCATTACCTGTTATGCAGTCAAATGAATGGAATAATCCTTAGTGAGGTTGAAGTTAATGGTTGTTGATGAGCCAATCTCAAACAGGCCAGGCATAGCTAGAGCAAAGGAATGTCTGGGGACTGCAGGGTTTCTTGAGCCAGTGTCGGACCACGATTGAGAATATTCACTCTTTTCAGCTAGTAAAGTATTGCATTTTTGTCTCTTCCACCAAACACATGACAACATGGTTGTACTCGTTAAGGCTGCCTTCTTGATTGGAGACATAAGGCCTTTCTCCAATGAAGCCTTTCTCCAATGAAGTGTGACTATATAGATTGATGCCCTCTGCAACTCTTTGCAGTGTGTGTGTGGTCCCACTCTAACTGACGTTAGAGAGGCCATTGCTAGCTGCAGCTGCTTCCTTATCGTTCTGTAGGTACAATCGAGTTATATCTTATATGGTGATTCTTCAAAATGGTTAGCCTCATGTGTGTTTTCTCCCTTTATTAACCCTTTCACTGGGTAAATACCCCCCCTGTGCTGGCTAAGGTGATTTTGAAATCAATGCCAAAAAAAGACTAAGAGGTTATTTTGAAATTCTTTTTGTGTGTTTGGGTGAGCAAGAGGTTGGCCTATGGGGGAAAAATTGAACTTTGGTATTTTGAATAATTAGATGGTCATGTGACCTAATGGCGGCCATATTGGATTTCCCTTTTATCATCAAATCGGTGATAAAAACTACTTTTTCTCCAAGAAATTCTTATGGGATGCCGTTTTTTCCCACTGGATAATGATGAAGATACATAAAATGAATAAAAACATCAATATTGAATTATTTTCATCATTTTATTCAAAAACAGACAAAAAACAATGTTTGTCGGCAGAATCATGAAAAAACATGAAATTTCCAAACAAATCACTGTAACAAGTGTTTTTCCCAACAATTAGTCATTTATACTCCACACAACCTTCTGGGATCATGGAATGCAGGTATTTCATGTTCACATGCATATTTTCTAATGTGTTTTGAACATTTATCTGGCTATGTAAGCCATTTATTTTTGTCACATTGATGTCGTTTCAATCTACAGACATGGCATTGTCACCTTGGCCCTGTGCAGGCCCGCCCAAGTCGAGCAAATCATCGGTCTCGTCCATGGAATACTCCCAATCACTGTCGGCATTATCGTAGTCAACTGTTGGAAACGAATTACCTGTATCGTCCAAATCAAAGTTGTCCACGCTGTCTGGTCCACAACTTCGTTGCCTGCTGAGGCCGCGCTCGCGTCATTTCGCTGCCTACTGCTGGAAAACACGACTTTCCAAGTGGAAATCATCTCTAGTTCATAGAAAAAACAATAGCTGGCACGTGCAGTGCACGCGGAATTTTAAAAATGATTATTTTCACATACCCGGTACTACCGGGTACGCGCAATTCAGCGATATTTTTTTCTACTGGGTAGGTTGAAAATAGCTGTTTGTTGTTGTTGTTGTTGTTTTCCTTTCTTTTTCATGGGCTTAAATTTTTGCTAAAATATTTTAAAAATGACTGTGTGTTAAGCGAAGCCCACAAAAGAGAGGTGGACAGAAACTTGGGCGTTGCCATGGCGTATGTACGTATGGGTATCAGCCTATCTATGCACTGAATGTTCACTGTAGGAATGGGCCTTTAATAAAGGGACTTATGTAAACCAGGAATAGTCGTCATGGTGAAGAGAAAGATCAAGAAAATGGCAGATTCTAAGCTAGAGGAAAGAAAACTGGCTGCACAGGCAAGTGAGAAGAGGCTGCATTGCTAGTTAATAGCTGACAGGAAAAGCTACTGGAGTCATCCTACTCCATCTACCAACATGCTCTGGCTGTGGAGGTAGGATGTATGTCTGGTAATGCAGAAACTATTATCAATCTCAGTAAGATGAACACATTTACTGCTGCTCTCTAGGGACAAAGAGAATAGTTGGCATATAGGAAAAATAACTAGGAGAAGATATGTGCTAATCATGGAGAGCATAGTGACACACTTAACCCTCTCACCGTGGCTTGGCTCCACGGCATAAAATAAAATATGCACATTCATTTATTGGCCATAATTTATATATCAATAAATAGATAATTAGATACTCTATTCAACCACCAAATCTTGTAGCAAATAGTTGGAGGAAACTCGGGGGAACAATGTTGAAACATAATGAATCACACTCTCAAAATAGTTAAGTGGGTTCAGCGGTCACAAGTTAAGGGATCACTCTGATCATGAATCAAGTGAGGATAGAGGTGAAGGCATTCATATTTACATGGAAATGAGATCTTTTGACCGTGCAGCAAAGGAATATTTGGTGGTTGTCGCTATTTGACCACAACACACTAGCTGACAGCGTTGCCCCCCTATCTGATGGTAAAAACACAGACAGATTCTCATGTTTTTGAAGGGATCTAGGATCTAGCTTTGTTAGAAATGTGTGGTGGTTCTTTATACACAATAGAAAGAGATAAATTCAGGGTTTCTGGTAAGTATTTGAGTGAATCTGGCATTGGTATGCTTAACAATCTTTGAGCTTAACAGAGCACATAGATATAGCTATCATTTGAGCCTTTGAGCCCAAGTCCTTATAATGCTGCAATGGAACTAAAAACTAAGTTTATATTGATATTCATATCTTGTGGTCATTAAAATTTGACCACGATGACGTCAACTATGGTACTAACAGCTACAAATAACAGCTACAAATAAAGCAGGAAAATCCGATCTTCTGAAGAATAGTCACCCCACTAATTTTATATTAATTTTCAGTTTTCAATTTGGAATAGTGCTCTACAAACCCGACGGTGAGAGGGTTAAACAGGTGAGTAGTACAACTAGTTCCTATCAGCTCTCTTTAGTACTCCTGCAGAAAGCACTTCTTGACCTCACTGTGTAGTGTGCTGTTTCCAAGTACTCTCAACAAAACTCCTCCCACATCCATACTTCCACATACACATTTTCCAGTTTCAGAACTTTCCATTCCATTATGTTGCAGGGAAGCAAGTCGTTCACCGTTTTGGAATCTGTAAGGTACACACGAATGCGTGTCACTGCAACATTACGTGATGACATCATTAAAAAACGTGCTGGGCTTGGAAGCACTGTGGGTGTATCCCTCCCTGCTGGGCTTGAAGCACTGTGGTTGTATCCCTCCCTGCTGGGCTTGGAAGCACTGTGGGTGTATCCCTCCCTGCCGGGCTTGAAGCACTGTGGGTGTATCCCCTCCCTGCTGGGCTTGAAGCACTGTGGGTGTATCCCTCCCTGCTGGGCTTGAAGCACTGTGGGTGTATCCCTCCCTGCCGGGCTTGAAGCACTGTGGGTGTATCCCTCCCTGCCGGGCTTGAAGCACTGTGGGTGTATCCCTCCCTGCCGGGCTTGAAGCACTGTGGGTGGATCCCTCCCTGCCGGGCTTGAAGCACTGTGGGTGTATCCCTCCCTGCCGGGCTTGAAGCACTGTGGGTGGATCCCTCCCTGCCGGGCTTGAAGCACTGTGGGTGTATCCCTCCCTGCCAGGCTTGAAGCACTGTGGGTGGATCCCTCCCTGCTGGGCTTGAAGCACTGTGGGTGTATCCCTCCCTGGGCTTGAAGCACTGTGGGTGTATCCCTCCCTGGGCTTAAAGCACTGTGGGTGTATCCCTCCCTGCTGGGCTTGAAGCACTGTGGGCATCTCGCTCCCTGCTGTGATTGCACAATTACCTTATTCAGCAAAATGTCTCTCTCCCGGGTATGTTGGTGGTCAGAGGTCATTGAATAATGTAGTCCTAGTCCAAGGTGCCCAATATTATAACCTTATATATATATATATATAAGACTTATTTTATTTATTATTTACCTTTACCTATTTATCTATTTACCTAAATATTCTCTTTACCTATACTTATTGATTATTTAATTTACCTATTTATCTATCCTGTTTACTTATTTACCTATTTATCTATCTTATTACATGAGTCGGAGTGAAATGTGGGGAGTTGTTTCATCCGTAATTTCATGAGCCGAGGGCAGCTTGCGAGTGAAATGACTCACCATATTCCACGACGAGTGTAAATATATTGTTTATTCTGTGCCTTATATACTCATAAGAATTACTATACCTCATATGTCATAAGAATTTTACTATACCTCATATGTCATAAGAATTACTATACCTCTCATATGTCATAAGAATTACTATACCTCATATGTCATAAGAATTACTATACCTCATATGTCATAAGAATTACTACTATACCTCATATGTCATAAGAATTACTATACCTCATATGTCATAAGAATTACTATACCTCATATGTCATAAGAATTACTATACCTCATATGTCATAAGAATTACTATACCTCATATGTCATAAGAATTACTATACCTCGTATGTCATAAGAATTACTATATCCCTCATGTCATAAGAATTACTATACCTCATATGTCATAAGAATTACTATACCTCATATGTCATAAGAATTACTATACCTCATATGTCATAAGAATTACTATACCTCATATGTCATAAGAATTACTATACCTCGTATGTCATAAGAATTACTATATCCCTCATGTCATAAGAATTACTATACCTCATATGTCATAAGAATTACTATACCTCATATGTCATAAGAATTACTATACCTCATATGTCATAAGAATTACTATAACTCATATGTTATAAGAATTCATATGTCATAAGAATTACTATACCTCATATGTCATAAGAATTACTATACCTCATATGTCATAAGAATTACTATAACTCATATGTCACAAGAATTACTGTCATAAGAATTACTATACCTCATATGTCATAAGAATTACTATAACTCATATGTCATAAGAATTACTATAACTCATATGTTATAAGAATTACTATACCTCATATGTCATAAGAATTACTATACCTCATATGTCATAAGAATTACTATAACTCATATGTTATAAGAATTACTATACCTCATATGTCACAAGAATTACTATGTCATAAGAATTACTATACCTCATATGTCATAAGAATTACTATAACTCATATGTTATAAGAATTACTATACCTCATATGTCACAAGAATTACTATGTCATAAGAATTACTATACCTCATATGTCATAAGAATTACTATAACTCATATGTTATAAGAATTACTATGCCTCATATGTCACAAGAATTACTATGTCATAAGAATTACTATACCTCATATGTCATAAAAATTACTATACCTCATATGTTATAAGAATTACTATGCCTCAATGTCATAAGGATTACTATACCTCATATGTCATAAGAATTACTATACATGTGATAGGAATTACTATACTTCATATGTCATAACAATTACTATACCTCATAATATGTTGGTTGGTCAGTTCTTTGGTCGGTCAGTTAGTCCAGATTGACGCCATCTATACCACATATTTAAGTCCCTTCTAGTTGTCTTGACAGTATTTGCTAGAGTGCAGTCAATAAATTGTGAACTGCTTTGTCATCCAAAAAACTGCACTTCTCTCTTGGAAAATGTTCATGATTTTTGGACATGTGCAGTGGAGTATTCAATATCCAGAGTCAAGTGTCGGAGAATATCTAACTCCATATATATGTGTGTGTATATTCAATATATATACTCTGTATACATATATATGTGTATATTCAATATATATATATATATGTGTATATTCATAGTCACAAGTAGGTTTACCTTGAGCTGCTTGTTAACTGTTGCCACAAGAATAAGCTTCTCAGGAATCTTCACTTCCTTGCAAAGCAAGATGTGTAGCAGACACACACACACACACACACACAATTTGACGATCTTTTTACCACCATTTTTTTGTGTGTTTTTTTCTGAAATGAGAAATAGTTTTCATGTAGTAAAATTGTACTGAAGAGACCCTGCAATATGGTACTAAATTATGTGTGGGAGAGAGTAGTAGAGAGAGTAGATAGATGAAGGCAGAGTTAGGTTTTGATGGGAGTTGGGTGGGTGAGTGGGTGGATGGTCTGTTGGTTTACTACCTCAGCATTTAAGACAAACTGGATTGTAACTAAATGGCAGAATCCACTGTTATGATGCTGAGAAGCTGCTAAAGTGAGGGTAGGAGCTATTTTTTTGTACCCGAGTGACTTGTACGGATTGGTCGGGTAAATCTCTAACCTGCCGTCCCAGTTACACAAGCCTTGTGTAAGGACAACAACAACTAACAAACAAAAACAATAATCTGAACATAAATTTGTGTCTCTCTCTCCTCCCCCTCCCTCTCCCCCTCCCTCCCCCCTCCATCTCCCCCTCCCCCTCCCCTCCCTCTTCCCTCCCTCTCCCTCTCCCCCTCCCCCTCTCTCCCCTCCCTCTCTCCCCTCCCTCTCTCCCACTCCGCCTCTCTCTCTCCCAGTCCTCGCTCCTCGTTCTCAGAATTCTCGTCCTGCACCCCGATCCCTCTTCTTTGCCAAGGTCGGCTCACAAGCTTGTGTAAAATGTCCTCAAAAACCCGGAGCTCTAGTCAGTAAATATTTACGGTCGATGGAAAAACTCGAGTAGCACCAACATTCTGGCAGTCATACAGAAACCAGCGCTCAAGGTTTACCGCCCCCCTGTTCCCGATCTGCGCTACTCCATAGATAGAGCATTATTTTCGCTCCTGACAATGTGGTGCTGTCTGATTCTAGATCTTGGTAGCAGTGTGAGTTGATGGTGGAAAATCCCCAGGATAGAATCACAGAATATACGTACAGAGCATCTATGGACTTGGAACTCCTCGTCTACAGTGAGTTGTGGGTTATATGTTACATGTCGCCATGGTGATGGAGATGAGTAGTCAAGATATTTTTGTTCTACTTAGAATGGATTGGGAGGAGGGATGGAGATAAATGATTAAGGGGGGGGGGGGGGGAGTCATGAACTTATAGCAGGGGGTGGGAAAGAGGGTTTCGGGATCATGAATGCTTATACCATCGACTACTGCTAACTAGTGTGAGACAGGCTCTTGGGGGAAGATGTTGTAGTCTCAGCTACACCACACTTTACCAATTGTACCACAATGTTTATTAGAGAGACATTACACTGCAAATGCTATGCCAGGTAGTTAATTAATCACATCTGTCCATCTCTCTGAGAAAAAGAGAAAATGTACTGAGTAATCATATCAGGAAAATTACCTGCTAGAAGAAACTTGAATCAGCTCATATGAAAGCCTGAGGGCAGAAGCAGAGAAATACATAGTACATTGGAAAGTATGATTTATAAATCTATTTTTAAACTAATTTATTTCCTGATTTTGTTGTTGTTTTTGTTGTGGTAACTTGTTGTTGTGTTGTTGTTATTACTATCTATTATTATTATTATTATTATTTTCTTTCCTCATATAGAGATCGCATATTGCGGAGTTTGCTAGTGGGGCTGACCCTCCCTCCCTCCCCCCAGAGTCAATGACAAGCTTCATATAGTTGGTCTCAGAGGTCTTTCCACTACAAATCAACATTCTTCTCTTAGATTTCTACTGCAAGCATAGTAAACAAGATTTGAGTAGCCCTCTGCAAGAGCTAGGAAAAACAACAATGCTTATGCCAACTCGTGTAATGTACGAGGCGGTTGTGCACCCCTCCCCTTCCCCCCAGCGTCCAGGAGATTGTGCCCGTCCCCTTCCCCCCAACCAGGGGATTGTGCACCCCTCCCCTTCCCCCCAACATCCAGAGGATTGTGCACCCATCCCCTTCCCCCCAACGTCCAGGGGATTGTGCACCCGTCCCCTTCCCCCCGACGTCCAGGGGATTGTGCACCCGTCCCCTTCCCCCCAACCTCCAGGGGATTGTGCACCCGTCCCCTTCCCCCCGACGTCCAGGGGATTGTGCACCCGTCCCCTTCCCCCCAACGTCCAGGGGATTGTGCACCCGTCCCCTTCCCCCCAACGTCCAGGGGATTGTGCACCCGTCCCCTTCCCCCCAACGTCCAGGGGATTTGCACCCGTCCCCTTCCCCCCAACGTCCAGGGGATTGTGCACCCGTCCCCTTCCCCCCAACGTCCAGGGGATTGTGCACCCGTCCCCTTCCCCCCAACGTCCAGGGTATTGTGCACCCGTCCCCTTCCCCCCAACATCCAGGTGATTGTGCACCCGTCCCCTTCCCCCCAACGTCCAGGGGATTGTGCACCCGTCCCCTTCCCCCCAACGTCCAGGGGATTGTGCACCCGTCCCCTTCCCCCCAATGTCCAGGGGATTTGCACCCGTCCCCTTCCCCTCAACGTCCAGGGGATTGTGCACCCGTCCCCTTCCCCCCAACGTCCAGGGGATTGTGCACCCGTCCCCTTCCCCCCAACGTCCAGGGATTGTGCACCCGTCCCCTTCCCCCCAACGTCCAGGGGATTGTGCACCCGTCCCCTTTCCCCAACATCCAGGGGATTGTGCACCCATCCCCTTCCCCCCAACGTCCAGGGGATTGTGCACCCGTCCCCTTCCCCCCAACGTCCAGGGGATTTGCACCCGTCCCCTTCCCCCCAACGTCCAGGGGATTGTGCACCCGTCCCCTTCCCCCCGACGTCCAGGGGATTGTGCACCCGTCCCCTTCCCCCCAACGTCCAGGGGATTGTGCACCCGTCCCCTTCCACCCAACGTCCAGGGGATTGTGCACCCGTCCCCTTCCCCCCAACGTCCAGGGGATTGTGCACCCGTCCCCTTCCCCCCAACGTCCAGGGGATTTGCACCCGTCCCCTTCCACCCAACGTCCAGGGGATTTGCACCCGTCCCCTTCCCCCCAACGTCCAGGGGATTTGCACCCGTCCCCTTCCCCCCAACGTCCAGGGGATTGTGCACCCGTCCCCTTCCCCCCAACGTCCAGGGGATTGTGCACCCATCCCCTTCCCCCCAACGTCCAGGGGATTGTGCACCCGTCCCCTTCCCCCCAACGTCCAGGGGATTGTGCATCCGTCCCCTTCCCCCCAACGTCCAGGGGATTTGCACCCGTCCCCTTCCCCCCAACGTCCAGGGGATTGTGCACCCGTCCCCTTCCCCCCAACGTCCAGGGGATTGTGCACCCGTCCCCTTCCCCCCAACGTCCAGGGGATTGTGCACCCGTCCCCTTCCACCCAACGTCCAGGGGATTGTGCACCCGTCCCCTTCCCCCCAACGTCCAGGGGATTGTGCACCCGTCCCCTTCCCCCCAACGTCCAGGGGATTTGCACCCGTCCCCTTCCCCCCAACGTCCAGGGGATTTGCACCCGTCCCCTTCCCCCCAACGTCCAGGGGATTTCCACCCGTCCCCTTCCCCCCAACGTCCAGGGGATTGTGCACCCGTCCCCTTCCCCCCAACGTCCAGGGGATTGTGCACCCATCCCCTTCCCCCCAACGTCCAGGGGATTGTGCACCCGTCCCCTTCCCCCCAACGTCCAGGGGATTGTGCATCCGTCCCCTTCCCCCCAACGTCCAGGGGATTGTGCACCCGTCCCCTTCCCCCCGACGTGATAAGTAAAAAAACAAAACTGAACCCAAAAGTCAACAGTGAAGATTCCATTCTACATGTTAATGGAATTGGAATGGGGAAAAGTAAATTTAGATACTGAATATTTGATATAGCAGTGTCACTACATAAGCTTGTAGACACGCTTCTATTCAGAGATGTGATGTTATTTCATTCCAGAACCACCTGCAATCACTACTGCACCGGATTCAAAGGTGGTATTGTCTACTTCAGTTCCAAACAGTGCGTCGTTCACCTGCGAGGCTGTAGGATTTGCACCTCCCATCATCACCTGGAGGCATTTAGAAAAGAATGTCACATCCCGGCCTTAAGTATGGGATCAACGAGAGCCACTTTGCTATGGGGATGGGGGAATATGGAACACGTAGCACACTGACGCTGAAGAGTATTGACATGCTGGATACCGGACCTGTACAGTGCCTGGCCGATGCTGCTCCGAGCATGGAGACGAACCATTTGCAGTTGCCGGAAGATACGATGTCTGCTTCCTTGACTGTGCTAGGTAAGTGGGAGGGGACTGTGTTAATGCTGGTTAGCACTATAGATGAAGTGAACACAATTGGGTGACGACTTTCTTGCTAAATTCTCAACCCACAAAGAGATTCCACTCATGATGGTTAATAATAATAATGGATAATAGGAATATTCACGAATATCTCTTGGCAAGGTTGGCAGTGGTCTAAAAATAATAAGCCAAGTTTCCCTTTGCACTGCCACTGAAGGGTAGGAGTGGCTTCACTTCCTCTGTTGACCGACATTGTCATGGGAAATATGTTGTCTGATAATTCCTAGACTAGCTAAAGTTAGTTCCCGCCAATAATGGCGGCTTTAAAGGAAAGTCTTAAAGCTTTTGTATTTGAGTTGAGGTAGGAGCAGATGATCTATCTGCCTCCAATTATTGTCTCTAATGTAGTGGTGAATGCATGAGTGTGAAAGAGCACCTAGCTTTAGGGTAGTTCTCTGCCTCCAATTATTGTCTCTAATGTAGTGGTGAATGCATGAGTGTGAAAGAGCACCTAGCTTTAGGGTAGTTCTCTGCCTCCAATTATTGTCTCTAATGTAGTGGTGAATGCATGAGTGTGAAAGAGCACCTAGCTTTAGAGGAGCTCACTGCCTGGTATATACTTGCTGCTCCGTTGAGTACATAGCAGCAAAAGTCAGGCAGCTCGCTCACACACACACATGCACACACAACCCGCATGCACACACAACACACATACACAACACGCACACAACACACACACAACACACACACACACACACAACACACACACACGTGTACACACACACACGTGTACACACACACATGCACTCCTTCAGCAAGTAGTGTGTCACCAGCCAGGTGTGGTTAGCTGGTGAATGTGTAAGGCTGAGTGATTCTCCCTAGTCAAGGTTTCAGAAAGGAATTTAGTGGTGACCAGATTCTTCTCCACTGACCACTAGCCTCACATGGTCATGATAGGGGGTCAAACCACTTTCTCTTCACCTCCATCTTCAAACTTTCGTATCTTTTGTTTGTGATCGATTTACAAGTTAGTTCAAGTTCCATTTGCTAGGTAATTTGTGGACTTTGACCTTACATAACTAACTCATGGTTGATGATTCACACCCCCCCCCTCTTCTCAAAACATAACCAATTACACTTATATGGATGTTCAGCATTAATTGAGCCGTGTATTATTGAGATCTGAGTATCTAGAACCCCCTACCTCTCTCCCTCCCTCCCTCTCTCCATCCCTCCCTCCCCTCCCCTCCCCTCCCCTCCCCTCCCCTCAGGCATGTTCGACTCTCTAGTTATATTTGTCACCATGACGCAAGACGTCCTTTTCGTCCTCAACTATCCAATCATCTTCTTCGTCCCCATACAACTCCAGCTTGTCTATTATGAGCAAGGTGGAAGAGAAGGGGAGGCGGCACGATCACTGGAGGTGAGGACGAGCATGAGGTACTGGAACATGAGTCAGATAAGTCAGATCAGCCACATTGCCATAAAATACAACCTGCTGTTTGACAAGTTCAAAGTTGAAATCTCTCTTGTGTATGGATCGGTGGTTGGTCCGGGAGGAGATACACATCTGTTGTACGGTGAGTTCTGGTATACTCCAACTATATACTAAACGTGTGGTACATGTACATGCAGTGTGCATGCATGGCCCTGTGCACTATGCAATGTGCATGCATGGCCCTGTGCACTATGCATGTCTCTGTGCACTATGCAGTGTGCATGCATGTCTCTGTGCACTATGCAGTGTGCATGCATGTCTCTGTGCACTATGCAGTGTGCATGCATGTCTCTGTGCACTATGCAGTGTGCATGCATGTCCCTGTGCACTATGCAGTGTGCATGCATGTCTCTGTGCACTATGCAGTGTGCATGCATGTCTCTGTGCACTATGCAGTGTGCATGCATGTCTCTGTGCACTATGCAGTGTGCATGGATGTCTCTGTGCACTGTGCAGTGTGCATGCATGTCTCTGTGCACTATGCAGTGTGCATGCCCTGTGCAAATCAGGGTTGCTGAAATTATAGGGGGATGGGGAATGTTTGGAAAGATATCGATCATACCATTTTATTTCTGGAAGGGGAGGTGTGTAAACCAGATCCATGAACGGGGGCAAGGGGGTCAAATGCCCCCTGTAGCCATGGTTGTCCACTTTATCATTGTGGGTGGAGCTCAACTTGTGGCTGCATGTTAAAATATCTCACAGATAATTGCGAACTTTGTCAAGATCACATGATCATTATCTAGACCACAACGAGAGCTGAACAACAAACGAGAGTTTTGTACATGTCCAATACCAGCCTCACCAGTCTCACCAGTCTCACCAGTCTCACCAGTCTCACCAGTCTCACCAGCCTCACCAGCCTCACCAGTCTCACAGTCTCACCAGTCTCACCAGCCTCACCAGTCTCACCAGCCTCACCAGTCTCACCAGTCTCACCAGCCTCACCAGTCTCACCAGCCTAGCCTCACCAGTCTCACCAGCCTCACCAGTCTCACCAGCATCCCTAGTCTCAGCAGCCTCACCAGTCTCACCAGTCTCACCAGCCTCACCAGTCTCACCAGCCTCAACAGTCTCACCAGCCTCACCAGCCTCACCAGCCTCACCAGTCTCACCAGCCTCACCAGTCTCTCCAGTCTCACCAGCCTCACTAGCCTCACCAGTCTCCCTAGTCTCACCAGCCTCACCAGTCTCACCAGCATCCCTAGTCTCAGCAGCCTCACCAGTCTCACCAGTCTCACCAGCCTCACCAGTCTCACCAGCCTCAACAGTCTCACCAGCCTCACCAGTCTCTCCAGTCTCACCAGCCTCACTAGCCTCACCAGTCTCCCTAGTCTCACCAGCCTCACCAGTCTCACCAGCCTCACCAGCCTCACAGTCTCACTAGCCTCACCAGCCTCACCAGCCTCACCAGCCTCACCAGCCTCACAGTCTCACTAGCCTCACCAGTCTCACCAGCCTCAGTCTCACCAGCCTCAACAGTCTCACCAGCCTCACCAGTCTCACCAGCCTCACCAGTCTCTCCAGTCTCACCAGCCTCACTAGCCTCACCAGTCTCCCTAGTCTCACCAGCCTCACCAGTCTCACCAGCCTCACAGTCTCACTAGCCTCACCAGCCTCACCAGTCTCACCAGTCTCACCAGTCTCACCAGCCTCACTAGCCTCACCAGCCTCACCAGCCTCACCAGCCTCACCAGCCTCACCAGCCTCACAGTCTCACTAGCCTCACCAGTCTCACCAGTCTCACCAGCCTCACCAGCCTCACCAGTCTCACCAGTCTCACCAGCCTCACAGTCTCACTAGCCTCACCAGTCTCACCAGCCTAGCCTCACCAGTCTCACCAGTCTCACCAGCCTCACCAGCCTCACCAGTCTCACCAGTATCACTAGCCTCACCAGCCTCACCAGTCTCACCAGTCTCACCAGCCTCACTAGCCTCACCAGTCTCACCAGCCTAGCCTCACCAGTCTCACCAGCCTCACCAGCCTCACCAGTCTCACCAGTCTCACTAGCCTCACCAGCCTCACCAGTCTCACCAGTCTCACAGTCTCACTAGCCTCACCAGCCTCACCAGTCTCACCAGTCTAACCAGTCTCACCGGTCTCACCAGTCTCACAGTCTCACTAGCCTCACCAGCATCACTAGTCTCACCAGCCTCACCAGTCTCAGGTATGTTGGTACAGGGGTCCCTATATTTTAACTCCCCCCTGCACGTGGTTTTACCTGCACATGCCCAGTAGACCACTAAAATAGTTATACTGCAACTGCAGACTTGACTGCTCTTCCTGATTGTTTACAAGATAAATCTTCACTGTTTTGAATTCAGATGAAAATCACTGTTCTGGTTAAAACACTATTGCTTCTATTAAGAGACACCTCCCCCAGCTTCCTGTGAACTGGTCCTTGATTTAAAGAAAGGTCGTAACAACTTTTCGACTTTGAAATTTGTCACTTGCCTTGAGAGCTTTGGTGCTGACAATCCTAAATGATGCATACTTATTGAGCATATTCTAGCTATCCAGTTAATGATTGCAGTGAAGTTGAGCAGGTTGTGGGGAGAGAATTATCAGTGTCCACTCGTGCCCGATATATAGTGACATGCTTGCTAGATTTGCCAAGGTAAAAATTGCATGAAATGATATTCATGAGCCCACAGGCAGTGGTCACCCACCCACCCCCAGCTGGTGCATCCACGGCAAAATCCTCTCTGTCATTTGGCCAGACCATTCCCATGTGGTGACTGTCCTTCACCAAACCTTTGCTCAGCTGTGATACTAGGACAGATATTTCTGCTACTTGCTATGAGTGCAACTTGTGTCCTACAATAAGCCTGGTGAAGGCTGTAACAGCTAGTCAAAACGTCGAGGGAGTAAAATTAAGTTTATTAAGAGAAAGGTCATTCATTTTCCTAAACAATAGAATAACAACGCATGGATTGGCTCGTTAAAAAATATACGAAACCACACATGTTGACTACAAACATATGTGGACCCTTTACCTTTTAATAAATGAACACCACATATAATACGGATTTAAAAAATGCAGTATAAAGGTCCTGTAAATGTTTGTGGTCTAGCTGGTAAATTCTTGTTTCAATTGTTTCATTCATTCTTGACGAGTCAATCCAATATATATATATATATGTATATTCATGTATATATACATAGTAAATCTCATGCAACTCGTACAAAAAGTTAGTCATCTCAAGAGCTAACTGATCACAGATGTTCTTTATCAGATGCACGTGTGCCTATGTGTTCATATAAACACAGGCACCATAAGTGGTTAGTTTTGTTGAAGCCCAGGGGTGGATCCAGAAGGGGGGGGGCTGAGGGGGCTCAAACCCCCCTCCCTTAATCCCCCCCTTTTTTAAATGCTGCACACCATCCATATGGAAAGTAAGAGAACGTGCCGTGATGGTGTTTCTGGCTGTACCACAAAGCGACTTAAACAGTGTGGAATAAAAGAGTACTTTTCGAGGACAAGGTAAGTAGTCAGCTATAGCTAGGTGGCTAGATTAGCTACGCTAAGCCTAAAGCCATCTTGAAATAGTTAGCCTCATTTTCCAGTTTCTGTACTATGTAGCTAGCTAGCTATTAGCCTGCTGAAACATCTAGCTTAGCTAGTACTATACCAGTAAAGCTGTCTAGCTATAATTTTTAGCCTGCTTAATGTTATTAGCTAGCTAAGGTAGCTTAGCTACTAGCTTACCAGTAAGCTATAAATAAATTATAGCCATCTTACTGGTACTGCTAAGCTAGCTGTTGCAGTAGGCTAAATACCAGTAAGTAGCTAACTGGAAACTTGAGGTTAGCTCTCTATAAAATGCTGATATTATTAATACCAGCTCATGATAGTCTGATTATATCCACCCTCAACACTACATGAAATGATTTAATGGTAATATTAATGTTAAAAATTACCATCTACAATACATGTTTTAATGGTAAATGTGTTAACATTTACCCTCTAGCTATATATATGCTCTACATAACAGTCAATATACTGAATATGACGTGGTAGGCCACTGACAGTCGGTAGATTTTTAGAGGGCTTCTGAGGGCACAGGACTGAGGTTAGCCATACCTGTGGAGAAAATATACAGTATATATATCATTCACAACTGAAAGAGTGACCATGAGAAAGTGTGGTGGTCATGCAAACTCTTCCTGCATAGCATGCAAATACTTATTTTTCACCAATTTAACCAGAAGTGAAGCCTGTGTATTATCGACCCATCTCACTTTTGTCAGTAGTTAGCAAGATACTTTCACCCTCAGGATCACCTCCACTATCAGAATCACACCTTGCAGAAGTAAGGACTTCAGCTACAATCTATTATAAACATGAAATAGCTGTTTAGCAAGCTAGCATAACTCTATGGTCAACATACCCTAGCCCTTTCTCTTTTTTCATATGCTCTTCTCTTTGAATTAGTTTCACCAGTAGTGGAAGTAGAAATTCTCTTTCTAGAGCTAACACTAGCGAATTCTGGTTGGCTGCAAGCAGCTGCAGGTCGTTTGAAAATTGTAGGTACAGCCCCAGGTTTAAGTCTTCTGCGTTTCTCAATGCCAAATGTTGCAGCAATGGCTGTATCTGGTTCAAAACAGTCATCAGTGAAGTGAGCACTACAAAGCACTGAAGTTTTGGTGGGCTCCCAATACTGTCTTGTTCTTTTCACTTGGATAGTCCACTTATGGTGTAGAGTCTGGTCTTTGGGAAAGCTAAACAAACTAACACTGCCACTGTGAGTATTAGAACAACCTACTGCCACACACTTCTTAACCATAGTTGAAAAGCCAAAAAAGTACTGCCTTGGTGGTAATAAATCAGTCTCCTGGTGACATCATCGCGAGACCACGCCCCCAAACAGGAAGTGACCTGTTGGCTGTCCAAAGAAGGCTCTCTAGCTCAACAAGGGTTTGTTTGTAGAAGCTTTAAAAAATTATACACACTCAGCACATCCTATTGAGCAGATAACAGCAAGATTTTTTTCCGTTTTTTATTTATGCAAGCCTCCCTTTAATTAATAAAATCCTGGATCCGCCCCTGAGGTCTGTGCTGTTTGCTATTGTCTTCAAGCTTCTAAGGAAACCAACCCATCACTTCTTGGAGCAAGAGCTGCTTGCAAACCCAGCTCAGCTAGACTCAATATTGATGTACACAAGTTGACGACCTTAACAAATGTGTGGGTATTTTACTGAATCATCGAGCTGCTGCAACACATGGGATGATTCTGGAGTCTTCTGCTACATCACCTGCTGCCTACAGCTCAGGGGCGTAGATTGAAGTGTAAACCTTGAAGACTGGGGTTTGTAACAATGTTTTTTGTTGCTGTTGTTGTTGTTATTTTGGGGGGCGGGCGGGACGGGATGTGTGGGGGGGGGGGGGGTGTTGGTTTATTACTTAGCAAAGAATGTGAGGCACACTTGGAGTGAGTTTGGACTGAAAATCTGCTTTGTGTGTGCTTTTGGTGTACTCCTTTTTAAAATATAGGTCAAACCAATATTGTGAGTGCTATATATTGCACACCTTAATATTACACAGAATATAATAATTTCGAACACGATGCAGTCCAGTTTATTGTACTTACAGTTTGCGTCTTCGACGAGAAATGATATATGAATCTGGATGCACTATAGAAAGCCTACAAATTTGTCTGTAAGCAACTAGCACTGACTCTCAAGCATGACGACGAGACAATCAACACTTTAACAAATACAGGCTGGAAGCAACAGTCTAGCAAGTGCTTAATTTGAACAATCACTGCGGCATCCTCCAGGGCTATTGTGATTGCAGAGTGCACCAAGTCTAGTGTAGCCTCCATTCCACCCACACCACTGGCACTAGTGGGGCATGTTGCACAATATCCAGGTCCTGCTCATGCCATTTATTCATGATTTTGTTGTTGCTGTTTTTGTAAATTTGTCCATTTCATTCACACACTGCAGATAAAACTAGCCCTTCATTGGCCAATCCTCAGACCTTGAAAGTCCTTCTTCCGGCCATATTTTTCCCCACTGCCCTCCTCATTTTGAGCACCGCTCTCGTCATTATTCTTGTCATCTGCTTCTTTAACATGAAAAAAATTAATCGGGATGATAAGCAGTCAAAGAAGTTGAATCAGTTGATGGATTAACCTAAAGAAGTATATAAGACCTTCAAATCAGACGCATCGAAAGGTTACTACACGCGGCAGAGCTAAACCGGGCAATTATGTTTCGAGTAGCAGTAAATCTGACACTATATCAAAGAGCTCCACTGCACTGGTGAGGTATAATAACCTGCTGGGGATAACGCACGATACCGATGGTCATTTTTCATCGGCGTATCTGACAAACGTAAAAATAAGCTGGCCCAGGAAATTGTTGAAGTGCTGGAATCGATGACCGAATTCGCCATGAAGGAAAAAAGGATACGTGATGACATGTCCGAGAAGTACAGTCAGCAAGGTTGTAGCGAATAATTGTGTAAAATATTTATATATGAATGAAGACATCTCACTAGAACCATGGTATATTCCTGTTCAAACTAGCCCGCTTCTCCAAATTCACAATATACTTGATTGTTGTTTCATTGCGGATAGTTGCTGTTTTTTTTAATAGTTAGTACATGTAATAGTAGTAGTAGTAGTAGTAGTAATTAATACTATTATTTTTATTGATGATAATATTATTGTTATTGAAAACTTTCTGGCCAATTTTTCCCTCTCCATGTTAACAGAAATACCCGCCCTCTTGGTGGGAAATTCCTGACCCAGCCCCTAAATCGATCCTAATCTACAACATTTTAAACCCTGTGGCATACCCCAGGGGGGGGGACCCAAAACCTCCCTGGGGTCAGGAAGTTTTCAATTAGGTATGTGCAACGTGCAGGTATGCCCAAAGTATCCAGCTTGGAGACTGACGTGTACAGTTTAACCCTTCAATATGAACCCATGCTGTTGCTAAGATACTTTTTTTTTGGCTCATAGCCATTAGTAAACTGTTTAGATAACACAGGAAATGGACAGATCACACCATGAGCTTTATTTATAGATATAGAAAGTGTATGGTTTGCACTGAAAACTTTTTGAGTTAGAGCTAGGTGAAGTTCATGGCAAGAAATTTCTTAACTTTGGAAGAAGTCATAGCTGCTGCCATAGCTACTGATACTGAGTTTGAGGAGAGCCCCTCAGATGATGGTGAAAGCTTGCTAGGTGATTATATTGATGGATCAGGTTAACCAGTCTTGCTAACAGACCTTGGACCAAGCAGTATCGATGAACTTGATGTCTGCTTTTCTGGCAGTGTTGATCCTTGTTATAGAAGCTCCTTGCTTCTTCAAGATCCATCCTTGGCACAACTAACCTAACCATTATGAAGGTAAAATAGAAGTTAATCACTGTATCAGAAAATCTGCGAACTGATCTCCTTCAGTTGTCTGAACACCCCTTTGTATCACTTAAAAACACTGATCATAGCTCACAGAATCCCATCCCAGACAACAGTTAGGACAAAATCAGCACACGCATAAGTAGGTCCTTTGGACCGCAACTGACATTGGACTTGTAAAGTGGGGGCTAGGACACCGGCCTGGCTGTGCTGCACTAGGGAGAACAGGATGCATGGTTTATTAGCTGATGTGACCCTTTAGCACATCTATATATCCAGAAATAGGACAAATAAGAAACAAGCTCTGCAAAATCACATCGCCTGTAAACTTCTTCGCTTGCCACTCCATGTCGTATCTATCACCATATTATGCTCACCACCTGTAAAAAATTAAATGTAAACAGGTCACTCACCTTCGAAATGCAGGCTTACATAAATGGGGTACGATCATCATAATTGTACAGTTCTAGAGCCTATTAGTTAGGGGAAAATAAAAGGTATGCAGGCTAAGTTCTCTATGTGATTAGCAGACAATTACTGGGAAGGATCCGGAGGCTGTAGTAGGTTGGCATGGTGGGAGAATACAAGAAAAATCTAAATAAGTTGGAAGAAAAAGATAAGTTTAGCATTATGGAGGCGAGAGGATATGGAAGAAGAAGCTTAGTGAGAAGAGAAAGGAGCATTGACTAAATAAGTTGCATCCATGCTAGTGGCATGCCATTCTTCCATGTGATCATTGTTGCCCCATCCGGTTGCCTGCCATTTGTAGACCTAATGGTTCTAGCCTTGAAAGGATGCATGGTGTAGTCAGAGCTCTGTGTATAATGTCATTGATGGCCCCATGACAACAATGGTGGTGCCCTTCCCTTTTCTTACAACTAAGCCTATGTATAGCCAGGTGGTCCACCTCAGACAGTCCAACAGTGATGATATGTGTGGGGGCGCTAGGGCGGATCCAGAAGGGATCGACTGGTCTCGTTCGAGGCCGCCTTTTCTATAATTTCCCAAACTCTAACTAAAACTAAACAACAAACCTGCAATGCTTTTTGCCTTTTCTTGCTTTTTTCTTTTTCTTTTAGCTACGTAGCTTGACTCTGCTAGCTGGCTGACCTGCGAAGCCACACCTCCAAGTGGTGGAAACGTAGGGGTGTGGCTGCACCTGACTAAACTTTACCTTTATCGTCGTTCCAAACCTGGTTATTACCCCCCAGCGAGATTTATTGTCGACTCCTGTCACTCACCAAATATCTTACTCATGGCTCAGTCAAAGTTAAAGGCTTTTTTCAAATCCACCCCAGGCCCCCCTAAAGCTAAGTAAGTTGATCTAAACTGAGCAGTGATTGAGAATATTATGCTATTGAATAGATTGCCAACTACTGCTAGCTAGTAGAGTTAATTTACATAGAAATTTCCACATTTAATGATAGGAAACAAGGACCGACAAGAACACTACTTTTCCATCTCTAGCCGTGGTACCTGTTGTCACTCTTCCATGGTCTCCTGCTTCAGTCCATTGTGTCTCCTCCGAGCCCTCTGTGTCTGTGGTTCTCACCCAGCCCTCTCTGTCACAGAGAACTCTCTATCTGTGTCTCCCACCAGCCCTCTCTGTGTGTGTCTCCCACCCAGCCCTCAGGCTCTGCGTCTGTGTCTCCTCCTGAGTCGGTGCTATTACTGCCTTCATGTTCCGCTTCTGTCCTGCCCTCTCATTCCGCATCTCATCTGCCCTGCACTTCCTTGTCCACTTTTTCTGCTGCTTCTTCGTCAAGTGATTCAATTAATTTTGAGAAGTGTAACGATATTAGCTTGCGCTCAATGCCCCCAAACAGATATCCTGAATTTGGCTCCAGAGTGCAAGTATTCACTTTTAGTGGATCATTTTAAGCCTGATATATAGTTCATTTACATTTCCAAGTAGTTATTTAGATGGGTCTTGTCAACATAAATACTTGGCTGAAAACCCTTGGTTTGTAGAAGATGGAATATTTTGTTTGCCATGTGTTCTCTTTGCTACAAAGGGTTTGGGTCATTTTGTATGTAATGGATTTAATGCTGTGTCTAGGAAGACTAAAACATTTTCCAGTCACAACTCTATGCAGTACCATTAGCTGGCTTTAGCTCGGGCAGATGCTTTAAAATCTTCCCATGTGTGTCCAGAGTCTTCTATTAAGAATCGTTTTCTGCATATAGATGAGAGTAAAATAGCAACAAATAGGTACATAATAAGATGTATGGCTGATGCAATACTTCTTTGTGGCAAGCAGTTAGCTATTCGAGGTCACAGAAATGGTAGCATGGCTGATTCTGAGGTCAACAGAGGAAAGTTTTTAGCATTTCTTTAATACTCTGTGAGGTCAGGAAATGTTGCGTTAGCCAAGCATTTGAAATATGCTTTAAAAAATTCAACTTATACTAGCAAAACTACCCAAAATAAACTCATTGAATGCATAGGTGATCATATTAGATATACAGGAAATTAAACAAGCTATCTTTTCTTAGTGATGAAGTCGTTGATATATCCAGTAAGGAGCAGGTGTCAGTAGTATTAAGATTTGTAGATAGTAATTGTAATATAAGATAAGAATTCTTAAGAAAGGATAACTGGAGAGGTTTTGGCTCATGCAATAAAAGAAGCACTGAATGAGTTTGACTTAGCTTTGAAGATTGTAAGGGCAAGGCTATGATGGTGCTAGCAATATGTCTAGTGCAAGGGGTGTGCCGGGTCGTCTCTTGGCAGAAAATCCTAGTCACATATATCCACTGTAATAGTCACGTGCTTAATTTGTGTATTGTTGAAGCTTGTAGTTAACCTCCTATTCGTAATATGAATTCTACTGTTACTGAGACAGCATACTTCTTCCATTATAGTGCTAAACGGCAACTATTTCTTGATTTTATATGTTAAAGTTAAGGATCTTTGTAGAACAAGATGAATTTATCAGCAAAGGCATATGAAATTTTTTATGTTTCTTTGCAACTGCAATGGAATTAATTGCAGAACGTGATCCGGATATGAACTGGGATACGAAAACAATTGTGGCAGCCAATGGCTTGCTCAAGATGTACCTTTCCTTTCCTTTTATAATATCTTTCATAGCAACAATGAATTCTATGTCTATTATAAAACCTGTGAGTATAAAATTACAAAAGAAAAGTAGTGATATAGTTAAAGCTTATATGGATATTAAAGACGTACTGAATGAACTTTGTGCAGTTCGTCAAAGTGAGGAAATGTTACATTCATGGTATGTGCAAGCTGAAGCTATAGCTCATGATGTTGGTGTGGTTCCTGAAGTCCCACGTGTATCTGCTCAACAAACGTACAAAAATAATGTTGAGTACAGTTCTGTGGAAGAAGACTACCGAAGAACTGCTGTGCTTCCTTTATTGGACCACTTAGTTCAACAAATGAATGATAGGTTTGGTAAGACTCAAACAGTAGCAGCCAATCTTATACCTTCTATAATAACTACTCGGGATGATATATCTTTTGAGGACTTGATTTCTTTATATAATGACGACTTGCCAAGTACTGCACTTGTGTCTACTGAGGTGTGGAGGTGGAGGGCAAAGTGGCAGAGTCAAGATGCTGACAAGTGGCCATCCACCCTTCAATCAGCTCTGAAAGAGTGTGACAAGGATTACTTTCCTAACCTTTACGTACTGCTGCGCATCGCATGTACTATTCCAGTCACATGATAACGAGAGGGTCAATAGTACCTTAAAAAATCTTAAAGCTTTCTTACGTAGTACTATGGGGCAGGACAGATTATCCGCATTAGCATTGATGCATACTCATTATACTTTTCCTGTTGATCTTGATTATGTTGTTAATAGATTTAAATGTAATAGGAGAATAGCTTTATAAGTATGTATATAATGTATTAATAGCATTTCTCTTCCAATCTCTTTTTTCCCCTTTCAATTATTGACCCTTGGACTTCATGATTCAGATTCACAATTTTTATATATGTCATTGTGATAACCAATCATAATAACTTGGATTTGTTGTTCGTTTATTCAATGTAATTTAGTCTTAACATTTTTCTATGCTGTATTTGATATAATATATCTCTATTTAAATTTTAATAAAAGAGGCCCCCCCCAAGAATTCCTAGATCCGCCCCTGCCGGGGCGACACAAGGAGGAACCTAGTCTAAGCCCTGCAGCAACTCGCATGGTGTTGTTGTCCATTCCAGACCTAAGCTGGAAATATACCGGCTCTCTCCATGGGGCACTCTTCTTGCTTTGTTTGAAATGTAGTCAATATTATTGATGGTGTCAACAACTCTAGCTCCAGGAAGAGTCGTGATGATGGTTCCTCTCATCACTGGGCCATTACAGATAATCTCAGACTTCTGATCATTGAAGCTAAATGTGACAATGACTTGATGACTTCCAAGTCTGACAGAATCTGGCTGCTTAGTGTGATATCATACAAGTGCAATCACACAAAACTCCAAAGACAGAAGTGTGCAGTGCCAAGACAGGGGCTGGGGGGATATAGGAGTCTCTAGGGCTGTTTCCTGTTGCCAGGACAACCCCCCCTTCTAACACACACTTGTTCTTTAAAGCAATATACCACAAAAATGCATTACCTTGTGAGTCAGCACTTCTGTCACATGTAACAAAGTTGAGTAAAAGACAGAAGCATTAGCAGAGCAAGAGGATGAAACAGGTAAAATAGCTGGCTCTAGTGTCATGATGACAGAGTCCTATTTTGAATGATTATTTAAGTAGAATTGTCTCAAGACACTTCCTCATCAACATCATCATCCTTTCTGGAAGCTACAGAAACCAAGGTAGTATGTGTGTATAATTATAGTCAATAAAGTAAATTATGCGTTTACTTTCATGCCCATATAACATTATAGGTGAAGACCAATTTCTTGCATTGCTGTGTCTTCTGCCATGTCTGTGATGATACAGTCAGTCCCTGAGAATTGTAGAGACCTTGGTTTGTACAAGGCATGTAATAGCCATAAATTCACTGAGCAAAGAACCAGGCTAATAGGTAGCTATAATTAATATGCCTTCAAGTACACCTGAGGAGTACTACAGGAGAGCAATAGTGATACTTTTTTGGATGAATTAATATCTAAACCCCAGAGTTTTAGAAATTCAGAGCAAGGCCATGATGGGCTTAAATATTGTTCCTACTGTCTAATCATGAAAGAAGACCTTATAGGATATTACACAGATGACCCTCCGACTCCTACCTACAGCAGAGTTGCATTTATGGAAAAGCAAATGGAAAAGTTAGAGTGAGGGCGGAATGCTAACGAGATAATAAATTTTTTTCCTTTCCCAAATAAGCCGTACGCATGCGTACGGTAGAAAATCTCTCCGTCTATTCCTAGATATTTGAGGCAGTACACCTTTCGCCGTGGAGTCCAGCTGCTCACATCTGGCTGGTGAACTTACCTTAACTTAGCATCCTAGTTGGCTTGTTCCTTGAAAATCGACATTAAAACATGCTCGTGTTGTACCTACTATCAACTATTTTGGGTAAGCTCTAGCTAGTTCCAGTCACATATGAACTGCAATATTATACTTAGGTATTGTATATTTGCAGTTAGTAACGTATTACTGCAAAGAAAAGCTGAAGCTGCTGCCTCTTTGGTGAGGATCACCACTATTCCCAGACAAGGCCCTTTCAGAATTCAACAGACAGTACAATTCTCCTGTAAGGTAGACACTGTACAGTCTTCCCCTCTGACATACCAATGGAGATATAAGGAATATTTATTTAGTAGCTCAATACAGAGTAGTAGAAGCTTTAGCACGACTTTCTCTGAGGAAGCCCTGCAGTACTGCTGGTATTCCTGTACAGTAACATTGAACAACACACTCCTTGGCTCAGCTGATAGATTTATTGAAGTGCATGGTAAGTCTTTTACAAGGAAGTGTGTATGATCTGTAGGGCTGATGTATGTTTGATTATCTGGTAATACATTGACTCAGTAAAAAGTCAATCTAGCTTTTCTCCTCATCTTGAATCAGTATATTTGATATATGCATTCCGGGAACTCGGTTGTAGTTTTTTGTGAAAAATTAGTCCAGTATCTAGTTATAATTATAGAACGTTAAAATGACATTTTGTGAAGTTGATGAGTTGAATCAGCAAGATGTGTTATTAAGAATATGCCCAAAGCTATACTGAAGTACTTGTGTTGCCCATGAACATTATGGTCTAGACTCCTTTGTGAACCAAGTTTATGTTACAGGTGTTATAGTAATAGAGGAGGGATTTTTTTATTTATTGATCATACAAATATAGGTAGTTAATTTAATTACGAAGTGAATATAATTAATTTGAATCTGTTCATTAAGAATATAAAATCATCTACAAACTTGTTTGTTGGGACTTATGACCACACATTCTGCTGAGGAAGGATTTGATGTCATAAAAACCATCAGCTTGGGCCGCATCACTTTACTGAACCTAAGATTTCTTAGCTTGGCTAATAAACTCATACCAGTGACATACGCTGGCTCATGCAAGACAAGTATAAAAGTATGTGCATTACAGTGGGACCACATAAAAGGGAATGGTTTAAGTGCTAAGTAGCTACATATTTTTCAAATAACGCAACTATTAATTTCCATAATCTACAAAATAAGAGTTACACATTGGTCAGTCTATTCCCTCTTTTCTAGTTGTATACCAGACTGAAATAAATTATTCAATCAAGTTTATTTACAGATACAGAGTGAGGACCTACTTTACTGTTAGGACACAATTTTGTAAATTTATACTTATATCAAGTTTATGGCTAAGTCCACTGAGGGTGCCATATACGCAAGTTATGTGGCACTTACTATGATCAGGATTAAACTTAGGAGGATTTCTTGGCTACCAGAAATGAGTTAACTATAAGAATTGTTATCTTCCAAGTATCTAAGCAACCCTGGCAGCTATGAACTATAATGAGTATGCAACTGATTCTTCATTTGGTGTATGGTTGACCTGATAACTATTAATTTTTATCCTGAGTCTAATATGCACTTTTGAAACTGCCAAATTCTTGGGGATAACTTATATAAGTAAAGACAGGATTAATAGGCTATTTAGAAGGCGTGTGATACTCTATTTGAGGATCCACTTAAGTGTATGAAAGTTTCCAGGAAAGAGAGGAGTATATCCAAAATGACTCTGATGTAGAGTATTGTGTGACATGAGCATTTTCCAGGTAGCCAGATTATCCAGGGTAGGGGGGGGGGGGTATTTGGGATCACAGGACCTCCTCCCTACCTTTAGCCGTACTCAGGCAGTCCCCCCAAAAAAATTTCAATTACAAAAAACAACAACTTAATGTGCTTGTGAAGAATCTACAAGGTTGACAAAAGAGAAAAGTCTTAAGTACTGAAACATCTCATCCCCCCCCCCCCCCCCCCCCTTCCCCAATCTACCATTGGTAGCTATAATAGATACCTGGAATTCCAGTTTCAATTTTCTGTTTCAGGTTTTTTCATGATCCCAATTAATACCAGATATGCTCTACCTGGCAATCTAATAAGTGACCACACAGCCAGTGTTATTCTTTACCTCACCACAAGGACTCAACTATATTTAATATGGTCCTAACTGGTGTAGAAATGTTATAGCAATTTTTAATCAGTGGCCATACTTGTGGGTCCTAGACCAACCATTACTAGCTGCCTGTAGGTTAGCTAACTGAGCGTTGAAGCTTCTAGATTGGATTTAGTTACAAGACCGATTAATATAACAGCATCGATCGCAGCCTCTCTTTAATAAAGAAGGGTTCCTGGAAATCCATTGGTGAAACTCTACACTATAAGACAACTTACTCTTTGCGGAAGCTTTTTTGGTTGCTCACATACCTATGGATGCAGAAAAGATCAAGCATCGAAGTTACAGTGCAGCCAACAAGATGAAAGTTGTCAAAGAGAACAATGGAAGAAATATTAATGATTTGATGTGAAGCAATGGCAACAGCAAACTGATCCTGGTCTTCTGCTTGAACTTCAAGAAGCTGCATGGCCAAGTAGATAGTCCAGGTCCTTTAGTTGGCACAGTGACTCCTGATTATATACTCCCAGAGAGTATCTTTCATGATCTTTGTCATCACAAGAACTGTAACTACAAATCAAGCACCAAAGGTTTATTATATGATGAAATAATTCAAGCTTCGGAAGTTTTGGTCAAATTATATACTGCACTCCATTGCAGATAATCAATTTACCCAGAGTGTTGTAATATATAGTTATTCCAGATGAAGGCTAGAGCATCTAGTCTAAACGTCGAGTGAATAAAAATTGGAGTTGATTGAGAAGGTGGTTTTAATATACGCCAAATTATTTGAAAATTTCTTATATTCATACCTTATTATAATCTAGGGCCTATACTATAGTTATGTAATGTGGGTGTGATTTGTGAAAGATCACTGCACTTCACTTTCAAACTTAAGCTTTTAGAATTAAGTCCCACTACATCTCTAGAATTGGCTATATAAGATAATAAGATAATTACTGTAATTGCTTGTAGCTAAATTAAGGAACGGTTGACCAATATATCTTAGTGAAGGGAAGTTGCAAAATACTTTATTTGATAAAATAATGCTACATATCAATGTGTTAGAACTATTGTTTGCTATATTCCTACAAGATTGTAATGTTGTGTGAACAGCTATTCTGCACACTTTTTAAGACTAGAGCACTTTGACATACATGATTAATTTTTCCATGTCTCCCACATGTATTTTCAAATACCTCATGTAGTACAACTAAACCAATATAATGCTTTGCTCACATGCTGCATAAAACTCCATAATCATAGAGTCTAACTGAGTTATGACTGATATGATCAGCACTCTGCCAGGTGCTCTACATCCTGGAACCCAAGTTTGTCGATGTAGATTATTGTGCATTTTTCATGGTAGGTTTAAGCCAACATTTCTCTGAGAAGGCCTTTTTGTTGCTCTCTTGCCTACGGATGCAAAAAAGAAGATTCAGCAAACTTGTACCAGTCCTTAGCTTGAACTTCAAGAAGCTACATGGGGGTCCAGGTAGTTTTGTAGGAATATGCTCCCTGATCAGAGTGTAACCTGCACGATATTTAAGAAGACCAACTGAAATATCATGACTGGGTGCTTGCTTCTATATTATTATATTATTGGTATATATCAGTGTTTCATACAGGATTTTTTTGTTTGAGGAATGAGAACCAACCTCTGTGAGGTCTCCCCATCCCCACGTGATTTTTTTCTCCGGTGTCAATAATAATAATAATAATAATAATAATAATAATAATAATAATAATAATAATAATAATAATAATAATAATAATAATAATAATAATAATAATAATAATAATAATAATAATAATAATAATAATAATAATATTAATATTAATATTAATAATAATAATAATAATAATAATAATAATAATAATAATAATAATAATAATAATAATAATAATAATAATAATAATAATAATAATAATAATAATAATAATAATAATAATAATAATAATAATAATAATAATAATGGTGGTGGTGGTGGTGGTGGTGGTGGTGGTGGTGGTGGTGGTGGTGGTGGTGGTGATGATGATGATGATGATGATGATGATGATGATGATGATGATGATGATGATGATGATGATGATGATGATGATGATGATGATAAAAACACAAGAACAACAACAACAACAATAATAATAATGTTCAAAATCATACTAATCATTATTCAAATATAAATATTGCTGTATATGCATGGTTTTAAGTGGTAGAGGGTCATCTAACTACTTGTTGTTTATGTGAGGATGAGATACACTTTTTTTGAACAGTCACTCCAACATAATTCCTAGAGAGAAACATCCAGTGAGCAAATTTAAATTGGTTAGCCAGAAAATGATTCAGTCCAACATAGTTGTTAATTTTAAATGTTCTTGTTTACCTGTTGTTGTTTTACGAAACAGTTCAACATTATGGAAGGAGAGAACTAGACAAAGAAACCAAAAAGCAGACATGACCCTATTCTTTTATCTAGCTTACTCCTATACTTTGAACATGACACAAGTCTCTTCATTATTAGAGTCAGCCATGGATCATCAGCTACAGCCTCTTTAGGACTTGAAAATACTTTCACAGGAGAAGTCCAGAACAAACCAAACAACGTAATAAGCCTCCATATATTCCCTGACACTAAGTATATATTAATGGTATCTGGGTTTCTATTTCTAACACATGACGTGCAATTCCCACAGCACACATTTTCTGTTAGCATGTCCTTTGCTCTGTAGTTCATGCACATAATATATAAGTGTCTGTGGTCCTGCTACTGGAAGGCCTTGTACAAAATCCTACAAAAATAATTTGGAGTTTTGCATCATAATACTGCATCTTGATTGTTACTTCCAGTTCTGGCATGTTGGATAAGGTTAGTATCGTTGAATCAAGTGGCACTTGGTGGAGCTACAACCTGCTGAAGGATGCACACACATGAGCAGGGAACAATATCATTTACCTACAACTTCCGCACTGTGTTGCATCCACACTGGTCACTGAAATTTATATTGGTCTCATTACAAGGACACTTGCATCTACCATTCTTCCTCTGAAAATACCCTCGCAGCTGCAAGTCAGGATCACCACAGACTCATGCTGCAAGCACTCTCGTATGCAGGCTATGGTTTACCTCATCTCCTTCTATAATATGATAAGCCTCGTCTCCAATTACAGTGGTTTTGTTGCTCAGCTGCATAGAGTGATACTGACCTGTGTGCTGCATTCCTTTAAAGAGCTGCAGCATTGCTTTTGAGATTGACAATTAATCATAAGATAGTTACACTTGACTGCCAGATGCCTCTTTTGTTCCTGATGGGCATTCTTCCACTCTGTACTGCAGTCTGTCTCTCATTACCAGCCTACCATTGCTGGCAATTCTCTGCTCAAGGATATTCCTCTAGGCATGCCAGCTTGCATATGAACAAAATTTCAACATTTTGCTAAGTTCACTCTGCTCTACTATCAGCCAGTTCTTTTGGCTCTACTTGTCCTCAGGTCCATACCAAGGGTGGTTCGAGAGGTTCGACTGAATCCTCTTTTTGATTTATACAAACCCACAATTTTTTTCTGACATCAAATAAATGCCACCCAAGCGTGGTGTTCATATATTGTGTTGGCTTTGTGTTTGAGATAGTCTTGTAGTACGTTCAACTTCTGAGTGCTCGATGACTGCTGCTTGCCAGTGCAATACAGTTGTTGATGAGCAAGAAGTAGCTAGTGTTGAATCAGTACTAGATATTGATTCTATGTAGTTGAAGAGATCAGGATGCACTTGCTATGTTTGGACCATTATGATGGACATAGTTTAGTAATTCTAGAGGTGTGTACCACAACTTTCTGACATTATTAATCCCTGAAATGATATCTACTTGTTTGATGAACAGAGTGGTTAACCAAAGTGCGAGGTCTCTTTAATTCTGCCACTAAAACAACATTCCTGGGTCTGGGGTCAGGGACTATTGTTGTTCTAAGTCTGATAAACAGGTACTCTATATGCCATTTGTTTTACCTGTAGCCATTTGTAGCTGAAGATCAAGGGCCTGACTATAATTGTCTGGTGTAGAGTAACAAAATCTCTCAACAAACTCTCATTTGACATAAAACAGATACAATATCTTTTTGAGAGAATCAATTTAAATTTGCTATCCAAAGAGCTAATTTAAATCGATTATCGAAAAAATAGGAAATGCATTTAATAAAGTAAACCCTTGTGTATCAAAACCCTATGTATGGGAACAACCTTGAATTTCTGGTATCTGAAACAAACATGATTGTGGTCAAGAAATCAGTGTACGTAGTAGTATCAGCTGTTTTAAGCTTGCATGTAAACTACAAGATAGAGGCACAGAAGGTAGGTTAGGCTAAGCCTTGATAAGTAGCAGGTAGGATTAGTACAGCAGCACATGTGTATTTAGCTAACACTACAATGTTATTTTAGTGCTAATGACATGTGTACTAGCAGCTATTAGGTCAGGTACTTATGTATAGAGACAGGAGCACATATGAAACATTGTCGTGAAAAGATTAAAAAATGTGATAAAGCTGGGATGGTTAGGGAGGTTCTACTCCAGTGGATTCGCATAAACTTGGCCTTGAGACTCATGTTCCACTAGCTTTCAACATTGCCACATAGTTCAACGATATCAATATTATTGGTTAAGGGAAGTGTATCAATAATATTGGTGGGAATTCTATACAGTAGAAATTATGTCCTCTCTGTTAGTCAGGCAAACGTCTTGTCATACCACAGCATATCTCAGTTGTTCCTAAAGTTGGCTGAAAAAAGGATAACGATACAATAATATACAATTTTTATTTATTATATATATCATATAGAGAAACAAGACCAACCAAAAATTGAAGCAAGACAAAAAAAAATATTTTAAATTGGCTGGCCATAAAAAGGAAACAAGTGCACCCATGTATATATATATCGACCATAACAATCCAATGTTCTGCTTTTTCTTATAATTGGTGTGTCATGATTTTTGAAGTCTTAATGGAATGGGATGGTCGATGTGATAATGCCTCACCAACTTAGGTTGACTAATGGTGCCAACTTCACCTGCCTGATTCATTTTATTACAGCAGTTAAGCTCTCTACTTGAAGAGTAGATTAAATGTTGGCAGTAGTTACTTCAATTGAGCTTGATGGGCCAAGTTTGAGAGGGGAAGAAGAAAAAAATTTGAAACAAGAATCAATCAGTACTTGGCTAAACAGCCATTTTATATTTTCTGGCGTGTTCATTATAACTTGTAAATTTAGTTTGCATGTCTTTTTAGGATAGATACTAACATTATACATACCTACAAGAGTGCTATATATAAAGTACTGGACCAAAGGAAGAGGGAATATCCCTGTACAAACATAGAGAACTAATAAACATGTTTACTATTCCAGAAGATGGTGAGCTTTCTACTAGCAATAAAACAACAGTAATCACTTAGAGGACTGTTTCATGTCTAAAGAAAACACACTTTGATCCACACTTCCTACACCCACGGTTTACTATCACCAGCACATGTGAAACCACTTATAAGACTTTCTTACAAATTGTGTATCTCACTTTAAGATTAGAAAAGTTCCAGTGAGCTCCATTCACAATGGACCAACCCAGAAATATCACAAATAAATATAGGAAATAATTATTGCCAGTTATAACTTGCATTCTCTTTATATATAATGAAATTCAGAGAACTACCACTTGACTATATAGTAGCACATAAGACCAATATTAGCAGCACTCTGTAGGCTCAGCCAGAGCCCAACACTCCTGCACACATGCACACACATGCACACATACACACACACACAAGCAGCAAAAAAGAATACCTTGCAATACATTGCTGTGGGGCATTAATACAGAGGGACAGGCAATTTACTACTTGCCCAAGACCTTTTTGGTATGCACATACACATCACACACACCCATCACGCACACACATCACATACACCCATCACACACACACACACACACAAAAGTATAGTTAATCAGATTGTTTTGAGTCCAATTATTTGTGAATAATTGAACAAGTAAAATTTGGAGATTTGCACGAGGTGAAGCAAAAGTGAAATTTTGTCTTGGTACAATTATTGGACTAGAATATAAGTGAAAGTATATTTATTATAGGTTAGGTATGCCTAGCCCATTTCATATTTTCTGAGCTGAGCAGCAGTTTGACAAGGTGAGTGAACAGATTGAAAAGCATACACCCAAAATTCAGACTGTCTCTTCCAGGCCTTGCCTGCTGTTTCTGGAAACCTTATTGCTGAGGAAAGCTGATAGCCACCAGAACTCACTCTGAATCTGGTCTCTCTTGAGAAAGGCATGACACTGGATGGATTTCTTTGTAGTAAGTTTTGTTGTACAGATAGCTTGACATTCACTACAAACTTTAGTTCATTCATCTCAATGGAGCAGATTCTTTAAACCAAAATGCACCTTATAGTATTTGCATTCTATTTATATAGAAAGTGCCATGTGGGAGCATAGCAGCTAGAGCTAAAGAAATGGTAATACAATCTGCCTGTGATATTGTCATCATGGTAATGCAATGCTAGGATATTTGATGCATTCTTGTGATACGAGGAATTTGGCTTAGACAAGTGTTAGACAGCAAAGAGGCCAGAGCTCAATTTTTCTCTACATACCTGGGATGTGACCAAAATTGTAGTTTAGCCCACCCATGCTCAATTGGTTAGTTTAGATTGGTTTGAAAATACACACAATGCATTTTAACCAATCGATGAATATTGAACTATGAAATGATAAGCTGCCAATCAATTATTGGCACCAAGGTGCACCAGTTATCAGCATACTGACGTCACCTGCAATGTCTTAATTTACATTAATTTTACAGAACATTGCTGACATTGAGAAGCAACTGTACCAGTTCCTCCATTACTGTATGTAGGACAGGATTCTAGTTTCTTGTTAATTTATTGATTGCCAAGTTTATTGCATTCGCAAGTTAAGTTTGCCATAGCCTTGTTTCTGGTTAGATTGTTGTCATAGTTGACTGGAGCTATGTTACAGGACCACTCACTTGTTTCATGGAACTAATTGACTAACTAAATAGCTACTTTATCCAACTATTTACATATCCATTAGGATGCCTCAGTTAAGATGAAGAAGAGGTGAGTATCGAAGTCTGTTGCTCCTCTGTTGACCACATCTGGAGCAACAAACAAAAGCAGTAGTCAGATGAGTTGATGCTAGCTGCTCTTGCAGCAATAAGGATTGTTGTTCTGTCCAGGAGATTGGATATGGCAAAACCAGAATTCAGAAAAGGGGCATAGCAGAAATCTACTGTCAGAGAGATGCGGGCATGCTTTAGAAAATAATATTAGGGTCATATGTGCATGAATGCAATGGCTAATCGTGAAGCACTTGCCAAATTACTACTTCAAACTTCTGAAAGAAGACGTAACTTGAAGAAAACAAATCTGGGCAAATTTAGCTAGGCATGTATGGTGAAGATATCAGAATAGGAACAGAACAGGTGTTAAATGGATTGTTTACCTGCTGCCATTGGTTGCACAAAGAATATATTGGCTCTCATTTCTCTTTAATGGGCATTGTTTTGTTGAACTGTTTGCATCAGGTGTGGACGCAGTCACTCTAAATATTATCAGCAAATACAATGTGTTTGGACCCATTAAGGTCCAGCTAAGACTAATGCCAACTTTTTAAAACTGAATCTGACAACCACACCTCTCCTTCGGTGTCAACCTAGCTTCTCCTTTGTTGTCTGAAAACAGATTACCCTTTCGATTCCAACAGCCACATTTCTCCTTGTGTCTGAGAGCCACACTATATCTTCACTGTGCAACAGTCAGTCTCTTCTTCAGTGTTAGACAATTTAAAGTACATGTATATGAATGGTAAAGGGTCATCTAACTGGTTGTGGTCTACATGCACAGTCTCGATTGTTTTTTTAACAAGTCAATCCAACACAGCTAGTGTTTTTTCCCCAATTTTTTTTAAATAAAAAATTAATTAATTTAACATCTATTGTATATATTATACAGGTGACAATATACTAAGTTCATTAACACCTAATTAACACATGCTAGTTATAAAGAAACAAATTACACACACACAAAAATGACAATAACCATGACAAAAACAACAGAGTCAAGGGGGTGGAGATGGACCCAGGGTGCCCAAAACTGCTGCTGCAGCTCCCCACATACAGACGGTGAAGGAGGTACCTCCTGGAGTTGAAATATCTGGTAGATGCACCTAACTTCCTCCCCAATTCCTTTACAAATGATTGTGCCTCAAGCCCCAACACACCAGACGTCTCCAGCGCAAAGGGCACAAAGAAACGGCTGCTCTCAAGTTGTTTGTTTTTAAATTGTTGTTCTTATTTATGGTGTGTTGCATATGGTTTGTTGCATACAATGACTTGGTCACATGGGTGTTCCTACTTCACATAAGAATGGTAATGGGGACATATATATTATGATGTCAGTGGTAATTTTACCAATATTTTACTATTTATTTTATTATTATTATTACATAATTGAGCAAACAGCAAACACAACATACCAAGTTCATTAACACCTAATCAACACATAATTATACTTATATAATAATCAATTACAAAAATACCTAAATACATGTAATACTGAAATAATAACTAATTAACAATAAATAAATAACTAAAAAGCTAACACATTCAACTCCCGACTGACCCCAAATTTTACTGGGTATATTAATTTTTTTGACCAATGGTTGGCCTGGCACAATAGCTTTAAGTTCAGAGATGTATGTATGACCTTAAATTGCATAAGCTTTAAAGTCTACCAATAATTTTTCTTTTTTTAGAGAATAGGTTTCATTGAGACAAACAAGTAAAAGCTATGTTGTGTTAAGGCAAACTATGTCTAGAACAAAGTTTATAGAAGAAAACATCTTGTGCATCTTTCCTCAGCTAGAGAACTTTCAGAAGCTATAGAATCAGCCCAAGTCTGCAGTTGCTTTCCCCCCTTTATTTCATTAGTAGAGAACTGGGCATTTGAAGGTTAAAAATCTGTTTAGATATTATGCAGGCCAAGGGATACTGTTTAAAGGCAAGGCTGATAAACACCACATCCACGACATGTTCTTCTCCATACTGTCATTAAAAATTGTAGAAATAGAACTACATAATTATACAGTTTAAATAATGACAACTGTCACACACGCACACACACACACACACACACACAGGTATGTTGCAAACAGATGACTCAATCACACGAGCTTTCTCACTCCATGGAAGAATGGCAATGAGAATAAATTATCATTATGCTTATTACATCAGTTCCCTTGCGTGGTACCACAATGGGACTCGTGTCACTTCCAATAGTAGAGCTCGCATAATCGATAATGGAACAGCACTGACCATATTAAATATGGTGCCATCTGATGCAGGAAAGTATGAAGTAAAAATAAACTCAATAGAGATTGATGGAGAAAGTTCAGTGACATGTGATATGAATATTCTTCCCATGCTTGAGGCCCTTGCACGTTTTGCACCAGTCACTTTTATTGTGCACGAGTCTTCTGTTCCCTCATATAAGCCAGCACAGGATGTGATCAAGGACCATTATATTCCAGCATATCGAGGCACTTCTGTTAAGAGCATAACTATTGACAACGTCATCAAGATCAATACAATTGCAGTGCTGGTGAATATTTTTCATATTTACACATTTTTTTATACAGATAACACTCGTATATATGATCAGAATATCTTCAACAGCACAGTGTCGTATGGTGATGAGATAATGCAGTCATTGAGGATAAGCTACAACAACAGTGATGATGTAACTGGAATATACGTATATGTGGCAAGGGCTTCTTACTGGGATATTAATAGTAGAACCTGTCCTCAGTATTACTACCTTCTTAATTATAGGTTTTGGTTTCCAATCTTCATATTATATTGGAATATCAAAATATATAGTAAGTGGGTGAAAATGCTACTAATGTACTAATACTGATAATATTATAATAATAACTAGCAAGTACCTGCAGAAACTCTGCAAGATATATAAATGTTTGTGTATTGTTGTTGGAAGGTGTTTATTTCATTTCTTGGGTGTTTAGGATTATAAAATGTTGACATCACCATTCTTTCAAGAAGATCCTTTTATCTACCATTTTGTTGTTTGTGAATTTATTTAGTGTCATAATTACAATACATAATAATATGCCAGAAAGGGTAAAGTAGGTATTACATTTGAAACCCTTCATGAGAATCATGTTTTTGGTGAGAGTTAATGCTTGCCTGACCACCTGATGCTGAATGCAGCCCTCAGTACTCCTCTCCTACCAGTTCTCTCTTCATCCTTTATAACAGTGCAACCTTCAGTTACCTCCACCTACCAATGTTTGCTGCTCTCTCCTCATCCCTTGCAATTGCTGAAATTTATGTGAAGTGTATTTTGTTCTCAGATAGATCCTCTGCTGGTATCAGCTTTACACTCCCTCTTTCCCAGTCAAATTATCTTGCTGTTTCAATTGCCTCATCCCTTCTCTTTCTCTGCCTCTCTTCTGAAGCTCTCCTGCTTTCTATTACTTGCTGTATAATTGTTGTTCAGCTGTATTTTCTTCAGGATTCTGTATTTGGGTGCATGTGTATGTGACCCAAATGGTTTTCAGGATTCCCTGTAGTCGTGACAAAGGAATACATTTTTGATCTGTGCATGTGTATAAGTTTGACACACTAATGGATGGAGACACATGGCATACTATTATGTAGATGATAGCTATGGCCAGATGATGGATCCGTTACAGCCAAGTGTCTGGAAATAAACCAAATCCAAGTTATAATTTGGACTGATGACCTAATGTTTATAATGTACAGCTCATTCTATAGTGGCCTGTAGGTCCTGACCACTTATTTCTAAACTTTCATCTATAGTACACTTGTATGTTGTATATAAGGTTGTTATGGTTACTTCTAACAGATACCCCCATTCTCCACCTGCGGCTTGAAAAGATGGTACTCACTTCTGAAGAAATGAATACAATTGTATGTGACATAATAAATGGTCAGTCAACTGACCTAGCACTGTGGAATAACAACATGGTGCTAGCCCAGACCCATGGCACCTCTTTACGCCATCCAACCACATCCTTGTTTGGAGTGTTCAGGTGTCAGGCAGACAATGTCTCAAACTCCTCACTAGTCCTTGAAAGAGGTAAGAACATGACTTTGTATGCACATAATTGCATGTGCCCCAATGCCCCCCCCCTCTATATATACTACACTGCTCTTCCCCCACTTCCCTGACTCTTCTACTCACACACTTTCACAGAATTGATTTTGGCTGAAGAAGCAGTTGATCATTTACTTACATGGCATTGCTGTAGCTCTTACATAACACTTTTGTAATTTTCCAGCTCCACTTCAGCTGATTTTGGAAGACACAGACTTGGGGTGTTGCATAACAACAATGGTAAGACAGACACTATCATTCCTTCCATTTTTAATGATAACCAGCATTTACACAGCTTGTTGAATAAAGTGTGCAGTGAAATCGCAGACCCTCTATACTTGACCCTCTTTCATCATTTATCCTAACAGACTTGGCTTTGTGATAGTGACATTATGACTGCAGAAAGAAGCATCTTTACAGTATTCAACACAGCGTTATCTAGTAAAATCTGGTTGTAATGATTAAGAGCATAATTTTTTGCTATAAGTGAATGTCTATGCCACTGATACTTAAAGCAATTCACTCTTAATTAAACCTTGGAACCATTGAGCATAAAACACTTTACAGACTTGACTTAAATTATAGCTGAGGAAATCAAACAAGGAATATGACTTAGGGAAGCTATGCCATAGGGAGTAGAAACACCAGCTAAATTGCCGTTCCCTAACTAGGAAGATGAAGGGGAAAAAGCTAAGCATTCTAATATCCAACCTGATTAAGATGGAAACTCTGACTGCAGAATGAAGAAGAGCACAGAAATGAAAATGTAGGTCTAGCTATATAACTATTCTGATGTTTTTTTCAATTTACTTCCCATGAATAACAGCCGCATATAATATTGGCTCACTATTTAAAAATAATATGCCAATACATGTATACCACATCCATAATTAACCAGCACTCATCAATTCCATTTGGCCTTTTACAAACAACTATTTTGTAATTAAAAAAAAAATTGTGCTGGTTGCGGGATAAAAAATCTGGCTTTTGGCCTCATTGCACGTGAAATAGCCATGTGTGTGTAGGCTTGCAGCTTTCCATAGTGAAACATTCTGGGTTGTCCTTATTGATCTGATTACTGCATGGTTCCAAGGAAAACTGTACATACATGTGTTGAAATCCTACAAATACATGCAGAGCTACCTCAATGTGTTTGTAGTGACATTCTATTACTCTCACTTTGTGTGTATGCATGCGCTCATGCATGTATTTGTGTGTGTGTGTGTGTGTTCAATCCAGCAACTTCAAATATCATTGGCACAACTATTGTCCACGCTATGTAATGCCTGCAACATCAGCTCACAGAGTTTAGAAGAAACAAGTATGAAGTTAAGCACGTCTGGCCGATCAGTCTACTTTGCCACTGATCTTGTTTACTCCAACTCTGAAGGAACAATCACATCAAGTTCACTAATAAGCATGCTGTGGTCATGGTTGCTATCGCAGAAGGAACCCACCCTAAATGTGTCTGGCCAGTATGTTGCACTGAGCAAGATGTGTCCCATACCAGGAAATACATTTACAAGCCAAATCTGTTTGGATCAGCTTAATGATCAAGCTGACACCTCCACTTTGGGTGTAAACATTGCTACAAGTTTTATCATTGGTATTCTCATTGGAGTTCTTGCAACAGCTACATTCCTATTGCTACTGTTTTGGTATGTTCATTCATAAACATAATTATAATCATTACAAAATATACCATAGTCAGTGTCTCTTGTGGGGGCTCCAACTGCCACTAAGACACACTTCCTCTCTAGTTATTTAGTAAAATTAAATTTATTTGTATTACAGTTGCATTAGAAAGAGACGTCAAAATGCTCCAAGAGTGAATGTGGTGAATGGAAATGTTGAAGAAGATAAGTCGAGGGATATATCTACGGACATCAACCAGGCCTATGAGACTGTAGATGTGCACTACATAAATCCTGCTGAGGTTGGACAAGCAGGGAGTGAGAGAGCTGAGCCCATCTATGAGCATCCTCTCTGATACTTTGACCATGGTCATCAAACATTGTTTTATGGTAAATATATATATAGCTAAGATGATAACCAAAATTGTATTGGCAAACATTTGACTTGTTTAGTTTACTGTATTGAAGTTCCAATTATGTTTGCTAGATATATATGCAAGTTTGTAGTTATGATACTCTCTTAACTGTGTACTATATATGCAGAATTGTATCAAGCAGTTTTCTGGTGCTAATGCCAGGAAGTGGGTGTGATTTTGGCATTCAATTCACTATACAACATGGCTACTGTTAATTAAAGTGCTATATATCCTAAAGGGAAAACCCCCTCTAATTTTTCAATCCAGATGTTCCTTCAGAAACTTTAGACTCTGCTATGAATATATCGGGGAGTAAGTAGCTAACTAGGGCCATCAAATCTTTCCCTAATGGTTTATCAGGGGGCCAGGTGATGTTTGCCCTCAGCACTGGAGGACATGACTGGGGAGGTCTGGTGAAGGTTATTTCTCTAAGTTTTAACTACATTCATCAGCAACATTCTTTGTGGTGACATTCCTGATTGCATTATTCCTTTTTTCTTTGTTGCCTCACTTATAAAAACGAGGTGGAGGCACGTATAAGACCCATTCCTGTGGGTTGTACCCTCCACAGACTATCTACCAAGAGTTTATGCGTGAAGACTTCTACCAGCTCTGTACTAGACCACCTTGGTGTGCCCAAGGGTGCTGAAGCTGCTAGAATTTATGTGCATTGAAATTGGACTTTAGATTAACAATCTACCAAGTGGTAAGATGTTTCAAACTATCAGGAATTTGGCTCTGCAGCTATAACCTTTATCTCAGTTCTCCATCAAGCCTGTTTTTCAGAGATCGTGTGATAAGAGTTAAGGGAAGGGGTTCAACAAGGTGATCACTTGGGCCTAGTGTTGTTTTTCTTCACTATTCACTCGGTAGTAGAGAACATAGGCAGAACTTTGCATCTCTTATCTGGACAATATCCCAATAGGTGATTATTGGGTAGACATAGTTTATGCTTTAGGAGAGTGGAGCTTCTAGCTCGTAAATGTAGGCTTGCACCACAGTGAGTGTGAAGTAATATGCCGAGATCTTACCATTGTGGGTCCCTTACTAGTGGATATTCCAGGTCTTTGGGGTTCACCACTGGTGGAACCGAAGGCGGTACTACCTTGGGGAAAAGGTAACTCCAAGGTTTAGGAGAGTCTTATATAGTTACATCCATGCTCATGATGCATTGCACCTCCTCCAACATACCTTTCCCATTCAAACTTATATTCATATTACGTTCTTCTCCTCCTTCTCTTCGCCTACATTTCCTTTACTTAATAACATAGATTTTCCTTCTATCCTCCCACCATACTGTTAATGCCCCAGCCACCGAGGCACAACAATAAGAACGGTATACCCACTATACTCTCCAGCAGGTATTGTTCTCCGGTAATGCTGCCACCAGAGTTCCCTCTCAATCCTAGCACAAGCTAAACAGTAAGGTTCTTATGCCTTAAGTTAACTTTAATCAAGTCAAACTAAACACAATAGAAGTAGACTGAAATGCAGTAGCAGAAGGGAACACCTGAGTTGGGATTGCAGAGAGGTTTAAATAACATTGCTATCCCGCCCTTACAAGAATGCTGATGAATGTATAGACAATTGTGAAGTGATTACAATATGAATAGGTTTATTGTGATGTGATTAGAAGATATGTGTTTAGGAGAGGGCCTTGTGGTCCATCTCAACCAAGAATTCCTGTCCAATAAGGTACACTCCAAAGTGTTGGATGGATTTCACCATGACTAGACACTACAACTCCGTCGCCGAGTACCTGGATTCTGCCGGGCGCAATTTCCTTGAGAAGAAACCAACGTGTAGCTCTTCCTCCTCCCTCACTACACTGAGGGCACCAGCAATGCCTCGAGCAGAAGCATCGTTCTGTAACAAGAACTTATCCCAGGGAGTAGGGATAGTGAGCGTGGACATAACATGTTAAATTCAACATGCATACTATCCATCCAAACAACTACATTTGGAGCTGCTTTTCATGTGGCTGATATCAGTTCCACAGAATGGTGCGCAAATTTGGGTGTTGTACCCAGAAAGGCATGCATGTTGCATTTAGGGACAGGTTTAATAAATTGTTTGATTGCTGCCACCCTGCAGTCTGGCGCTGACACTTGACCAATAGTGTATCCTAGGAATGTCAATGCTGACTTCTCCTGGTCCGCTTTGGCCAGGGGAATCTGGTAAAACCCTTTGTTCAGGTCTAACTTAGATAAATAACAAGCTTCTCCCAGTTGGGAAATCATGTCATCCACCCGGGCCAACTTCAGAATCTCTTTCTGTCTAGGATTGGGAGCTATTATTCTGTCACATTTCTGCCCTCCTTCAATAACTTGCCTATGGGCTAACACCATCTTTCCGAAAGTAACCTAGCTCATCTTTATCAGCAAGGGATCTGAGATTAGCTAGGGACTCATCTGTCTCCTGCTAGGCTATGAGGTTATCTCGGTCTACAGTGTTTGTACATAGTGTGGGAAGGGGTATGTCTATTGGTGTACCATCCTGTACTGTCTGAACATCTTCCCCAACACATGCTTCTGAGCTGAACAAATCATCTGCAAAATCAAATGGATGAGCATCTGATTCCTCGCTTAGTGCTACATCAGCTCTCTTTTCTGCTGCATCTTTAGCTGACTGCTCTCTGGTTGCAAGAACATGCCCTGCTGTTTTTTCATCTGCCCCTTCCTCACTCATTCTTGCTCTTTCTCCAGCTGCATTAAATAGTCAAGGTACCCTACATCTAACCCTAAAAGAACCTCTTCAGGAGCCTTGTCAACAACTGCTACCACATGATGGATTTGATAGAGCAGCCAAAAGTAATCCACACCCTTGCTAGGGGACTCAGCACAGTACTGCCATCAAACTTGGTCAAGGTAACATTTGTACCAATGTAATCACTGGCTTTGCATCTATATACCACAGTTTGCCCAGCTCCTGTATTTATTCTCATCTGGCATTTTTTCTTACCAAGTTTTCCTGCTACATACAAACAGGGTTGTCTGATGGGCCGAACCACCAACCCTATAGGGACAATGTCAGGTGTAACATTGTCCTGAACTAAGGAATCATGCTGACTTATTTCTGTGGCCAACCCAATTTCTCTCTGGATGGCCGTTTATGGCCCAAACAGGTAGGAATGAACACTTTTTCCCTACCCAGCTGTTGTCTTTGACCGACTTGACCTGCAAACTCCTGCTGTGTCTGTCTGGGTTCAGTCGCTGTATTGTCGCTACCATGATGAGAGGGTTTCTTTGATGATTCATCTCGTTTTTCATCTGTGTCGTCCATCATCATAAAGTGTCCAAGGCCTTGACTGGTAAGGCCTCCTCATCATGTTAACCATCTCTAGTCTCTCCACTTGGTTTCCTTCTCCTCTCGCCACCGTTCTCTTCGTTCCTCCCGTTCAAATTTTTCTTGTCTCCTGCTCTCATCTCTCCTCATGAACTCCAGTATCATTTGCCACGATTCTGTCAGTCCCGAAGGTTGTTTGTCTTGGCTTCTGGTAATGGGCCGGTGATCTAATGCTCCAGACTCACTGTCCTCCATTCCACTAAAATAATCAGCTCGCAACTATCAATGCAGCACAATATGTCAAAAAAAGTATGCAAATAACACAAAAATATGCAACAATAATTATAGCACGCGGAATACGCGCTAGCAACTCAACAACCACAAGAATTTGCCAACCACTTGCTGAAGCTCTTTCTGTGATGAGAGTTCTCTTATCAATAGTAGATGTCCAAGTCTAACACCGCTGCCACCAGATGTTAATGCCCCAACCACCGAGGCACAACAATGAGAACGGTATACCCACTATACTCTCCAGCAGGTATTGTTCTCCAGTAATGCTGCCACCAGAGTTCCCTCTCAATCCTAGCACAAGCTAAACAGTAAGGTTCTTATGCCTTAAGTTAACTTTAATCAAGTCAAACTAAACACAATAGAAGTAGACTGAAATGCAGTAGCAGAAGGGAACTCCTTAGTTGGGATTGCAGAGAGGTTTAAATAACATTGCAATCCCGCCCTTACAAGAATGCTGATGAATGTATAGACAATTGTGAAGTGATTAGAAGATGAATAGGTTTATTGTGATGTGATTAGAAGATATGTGTTTATGAGTCTATTGTGATGTGATGAACAAGTCATTGTAGCATGTTTATTAATATTAGCTTCTTATTGTTTGATGTTCCCAGTTTCTCAGGGCTGTCTTTCAGCCAGTCGGGGCTGGGACCTGATACCAATCTACAACCAATCCTTCCACTCCACTAATCGGCTGCTAATAGTAGAGAAATATAAAAGGTAAGCAGGCTGAGTTCTGTATGGAGAGTTTGAAGAAAAAGGTAAGTTTGGCATTACGGCTGCGAGAGGATAGAGATGGAAGATTAAGCTTAGTGAGAAGGGAAGTGTAGCCATTGTTTACTACATAATTTACATCCTACTCCAAGCATAGCTGCAGGCCTAACACTATACACTGATTTTTAATTATTGAGGTCATTAGTAATATGGAGAAGGTATAATCCTCAGTTTTCAAAGAGTACCAGTCAATATTGACAGTGACGATCATTTACAGTTTATCAAATGTGTTCATAGCCAGAGAGTGCTGATGATGGAGTGGCTAAGTCAGAACGAAACTTCACCTGAGCCTAAGGAAAGTTCTCCATCGTGTGGTGCTGTGCTTCTCCTACACATTTTTCTATCACTCTCCCTTTTCTTTCCAATCTCAGTTATCTTTATTCTATTGTTTAATAAAGCACACTTTGACTTTTTTCTCCTTTTCTTCTGGAAATAGTTTCTGCAGCTGTGCACGTGCTATGGTTTTTAGTATGCATATGCGCATAAGAATCCGCTCGTTACACATGACAACGTGTTGGGCCTGCAGCTAGGTATTTCAAATTATTTTTTGTTGCACCTTCGCTCGCCACACAGTGCCTTGCATTCATTCTTGTTAAGTACTAATATGAAATCAGGCAAAGTGGTCGCATTATTACTTATTTGGGGTAAGTAACCTTACCTGGTTTAGGACATGCGCATTGAATCAACGTGGCATGAAATTGTACAAGTAGTGTACATGTGCTGAAACAGGTCGAGTAGTTTCCCCGAGTATCACCATGGACTCAAAACTTGACCCTATCCATGTGGAGCGGATCAAGTGGCGTTTACGACTCCAGCCATCAACAAATTCGTGCACGTTTTTTTAATTTTATGCACGCGCGTTTTGGGGTTAATTTTTTTTTTTTTTCCATTTTTTTTCCTTCATTTTTTTTCCTTTTCCGTGCGCGTTTTTTAAAGTTTACGTAAGACATCACATAATTATTATACTATGTTATACCCGTGTATAGGTGTAGTTCTTCAATGGTGATGAGGAAAAAAAGAGACGTGAAGGATGGCAAAACTTGGGCATGCCCTAGTTGTAAATCGCTTAACCCTTTCATGGTCGGGTTTAAAAAAAAAATATTGCTACCATTACTAAAATTAACTGTATTGTCTCAAATATTTATTAAAGTCCATAGCAACCATATATTTTTGGAATCACACATAGTTACTTCATATGTAGGTATGGTTTATGTTGCCTAGCAACAAAGTATGTGGTTGTAATTGTGGTTTTAGTAATTAATTTTTGAATTTCAAGTCAATTATTGTTCTATTTTCAAGTATATTTTATGATAACATGTTTTATACATTTGCAGGTACACAAATTTCAACCATAATGACCAGACTGCAGCATGGAATTATGAAAAACAGAAGAAAGCTTACATCACAGAGCTCAAATACCCATCAGTCACGATGAGACATCGTGACTGATGGGTATTTGAGCTCTGTGAGAGGTGGGACTGCTGTGACTTTGTGTAGATCCAAAAACTGTGGACATAGAAACAGATATTTTTATATTCTATACCATTTTGAACAGTAATACTTACCTAAAGGCTGAGTAAGACTCTTATCACTAGAGCTGGAGCTGTCATCAGAAACTATATCTATTGGATCTTCATCTTCCTCCGTTACTTCTGAGTGACTAAGCTCAGGGCTTGCTCTGGGAAGGTAGCTCTCAACACCTTCGCCTTCAAAATCACTGTCACCCGCTTCAGAAAGGCCGAAATCGTCGTCTTCCAGTAAAAGCAGCACATCGCTAACGTTCAAGCGCTTAGCCATGATTTCCGTGTGAGCTTTTCGGGTTCAAAGTCCTTAGTAACCGTTATGCTGTCATTGTTTTGTGAATACCACGTGATAGAGCAACGTTTTAGGCGTCGTTTAATAAGATTTTTATGGGGGTAAGTTTGAACGATCTATTTTTTATGAATTTTTTAACTGCGAGACTTCTTAGGGCGCTTTAAAGCGCCCGTGACCGTTAAAGGGTTAAATCTATTCGGCATGGGAGTTTTTTCTCGAAATCACACATGGTCCTTCAGACATGGCTACTATTGATATACTGGTGGGTGAGGCAGTACCCTGTATTGGATGCAGCAGATGAGTCTGGCTGCGACAAGAAAAGTGCGAATAATGTGTACCAGTGGCTGAGGGAAGTGTGCTCTGCAGCACTATGTCGAACCAAGATTGTGCTTAGTGGTATTGGATCCATTATTCAAATAGACGAGTCACAGTTCACACACAAACCCAGGCAAGGTATCACTGTAACATTAATATACTTGAATGGATGATCACTTTCGTTATTGACTGTTTAGCATCATAGAGGCCGCCCACCTACTAAGGAGACTTGGATATTTGGAATGGTTGACACGGATCATACGCCTGCTCTTGGTACACTTGATAAACGTATTGTGCCTATTTCAAAGATTTTAATTCAATGAAATTTATTTAGGTTACATGCAAGTTGTGCACCTGGATCGATAATACATTTGGACCAGTGGGCAGCCTATAGGCAGGTGGCTACTCTGCCTGGGATTGTGGCACATGAGACTGTGAACCACTCTATTGAGTTTGTGAATCCGAGTACGGGTGTGCACACCCAACATATTGAATCCTATTGGAACAGGTATGGTTTGTGGAACATAATTTTTTTAATTTTAACAACAATTATTATATTGTGAAGGTGAAGCTAAAGAGGATGAAAGGAGTTCATCGCCACCAGCTCCCATCCTACCTGGATGAATTTATGTACAACTGTAGCTTTAACTTATAATAACATATTAACAGAAATTAAAACCCAATACCCTGTTTGATTGTATTATTATTTATTTGATATTTTTATTTGGATGATATTTCACATTGTTTATTTGGATGATATTTCATGAAATCGGATTGCTTGAAAAGAGAAGACACAATTAAAAAGACTACCCCCTCCAAATTAGCATGCAAAGGCTGCAATGTGATTCAATTCTTGCATCATGAAATGAACCTGAAATGAACCTCCATTCACTGACTGTCTCATTTGTTGGTTTTGGTTATCTCATCAGTTATCTCATCATGATATTGTTCGTTATAAAAAAATAAAAATAAAAAATAAAAATAAATTATACAAAAAATATATATATAATATATATAATAAAAAATGAACCCCAAAACGCGCGTGCGTAAACTTCGCACGAATTTGTTGATGGCTGGAGTCGTAAACACCACTTGATCCAGTTCATCGGTCTGTGCAAGGATAATCCAAGCTTAATTCATCTCCCACAGCTTTCTTTTTTGAAAGAGTGGCTTCTAAGGTATGTATAACCTGGTATGTAGCTGAAGCTAGCTTAGTCTCTCTCTCTCTCTCACTCAATTTACGTCATAGTTTTGTCTTTTCATGGTTTTGCTCTGTATTTACCCTCTTCCTCACCCTCTTGCTCTCAGTCTTGGTGCAAATGTCCCTGAACCTGCACCGCCTAGCAATGGAACTGCTAAAGAAGACCCCAAAGCAAATGCCACCACTGCAGATGAAGAATCTGAAAACGAAACTATTCCTAAGCCCGACTCACCTACCAAGGTAATCGAATAGGTATAGATTTCCACCTCTTTATGACTATATCCAAGCAACGGGTACACACTCACTTCATAGAGCTTGGGGGTCAGGTTGATTTGAGAGGAAGTTACACATTTTAGGGTTCTATTTTAATGCATGGTAAAATGCCTTTCTATGCTAGATTGATGTGTTTAATATGCTTTCTAGCCTTTGTGAGTGTGTGCTATAGCATGTGTAGAGGGTGGTGTGGAAATGTGTCGAGTTATATTGGGCATGTGGTGTGTGAATGATGTTGAGGGTGTGATATGGGACATGTGGAAGTGTATCAAGTGAGGTCAGGCATGGGATGTGTGATTTTGGCTTAGCATCATCATCAAACAGCATCATCAAACAGGAATAAATATCTTGTTCTAAGGATACAAAAATGGAAGAGGAGGATGAAAGTGCTGAAAGTGACTTGGGTAAAGAGAGAGAATTGCCCCTACCTGTTCTCGGTTTCATCATGCAATTCTTACTTCCTGTAGAGTTGGATATGGAAGGAATCATTGCCCCTGATGAAGATGTGTCACAAGACATGGGGGACCCTTCGTTGGAGGTGACGGAGGACATTAGAGACAAGGCTCAAGAGGAAAGTGTGCAAGGATCCATTTCTATTTCTGATGTAAAGTTCTTAGTGCTTAGCTGTCTCTGTTTAGGGTGATGTACAGAGAATACCTTTTTCATCGGCATGATGTTCGATTTCTTCACAACATGTGGTGCTAGAAGAGACAAGAGTATTATTTTAAGTTAAGCAATACTGGCTTAACCTTGGCCATCATATGTGTATGCAAGTCTTTGTGACCATTTACGCATGCTAAAACATTATGCAGGCAGTCACTGCATTATGCAGGCAGTCACTACATTATGCAGGCAGTCACAACATTATGCAGGCAGTCACTGCATTATGCAGGCAATCACTACATTATGCAGGCAGTCACAACATTATGCAGGCAGTCACTGCATTATGCAGGCAGTCACTGTATAATGCAGGCAGGCACTACATACGCAGGCAGTCACTGCATTATGCAGGCAGGCACTACATTATGCAGGCAGGCACTACATTACGCAGGCAGTCACTGCATTATGCAGGCAGGCACTGCATTATGCAGGCAGTCACTACATTATGCAGGCAGTCACTGCATTATGCAGGCAGTCACTGCATTATGCAGGCAGTCACTGCATTATGCAGGCAGTCACTGCATTATGCAGGCAGGCACTGCATTATGCAGGCAGTCACTGCATTATGCAGGCAGTCACTGCATTATGCTGGCAGTCACTGCATTATGCAGGCAGTCACTGCATTATGCAGGCAGTCACTGCATTATGCAGGCAGGCACTACATTATGCAGGCAGTCACTGCATTATGCAGGCAATCACTACATTATGCAGGCAGTCACTATATTATGCAGGCAGGCACTGCATTATGCAGGCAGTCACTATATTATGCAGGCAGTCACTGCATTATGCTGGCAGTCACTGCATTATGCAGGCAGTCACTGCATTATGCAGGCAGTCACTGCATTATGCAGGCAGTCACTACATTATGCAGGCAGGCACTGCATTATGCTGGCAGTCACTCCATTATGCAGGCAGTCACTACATTATGCAGGCAGTCACTGCATTATGCAGGCAGTCACTACATTATGCAGGCAGGCACTGCATTATGCTGGCAGTCACTCCATTATGCAGGCACAGTCTCTACATGTGGCAAAGATTTTGAAGTGGAGGCTAGAGCATTTCATTATTCTCCTGATGAAGGCTATAGCATTTCGATGGAGGCTAGAGCATTTCATTATTCCTGATGGAGGCTAGAGCATTTCATTATTCCTGATGGAGGCTAGAGCATTTCATTATTCCTGATGGAGGCTAGAGCATTTTATTATCTGATGGAGGCTAGAGCATTTCATTATTCCTGATGGAGGCTAGAGCATTTCATTATTCCTGATGGAGGCTAGAGCATTTCATTATTCCTGATGGAGGCTAGAGCATTTCACTATCCAAATGGATGCTAGAGCATTTCATTATTCCCGATGGAGGCTAGAGCATTTCATTATTCCTGTAAATTTCAAGTTGATTATTGAGAAGGTCATTGTAATAAAGTATAATGTAGCAATCTTGCACATTTCTTTCCCCCTCCCCCCTCATCATTTCGAGAGAGGGCATTTGCATTTTTTTGGCATGATATTCTACTTGAATCTAGGTGTATGTTACTCTCCTTCAGATTGTAGAGCCAACCTCCATCAAGCAAGGCATGAGTTACTCTCCTTCAGGTTGTAGAGCCAACCCCCATTGACCAAGGCATGAGTTACCCTCCTGCTGATTGTAGAGCCAAGCTCCATCGAGCAAGCAAGAGTTACTCTCCTTCTGATTGTAGAGCCAAGCTTCATCGAGCAAGCAAGAGTTACTCTCCTTCAGATTGTAGAGCCAACCTCCATTGAGCAAGGTGTGAGTTACTCTCCTTCAGGCTATTGAGCCTCTGCTGTGACCTATGGTCTGTCTAGATCAGGAAGCCTATGAAAGATACAAACCTCCAGCTTTATTGCAGGAATTCCTTCAAATACTGTGGATTAATTTTTCTCCCGTGGTAGTAGCCTTGACTGTAGTAAGTAGATAGTCATTCTCATCTTTGCCCTAACTTGCACCCACTCCACAATCAGATGCATCTGTTTGAAGTATTGGAAATCCCATAAACCCTGACAGCTAGATCCTTCAATTTACACCAGAGTGCTTGACACATCGTTCATTCCATATGACTTGATTAGGCTTCTAGTTTCTAGTAGGTCAGTTTAAAGGGCAAGCTAATTGCAAATCTTTGATGAATCATCTATATAGCCTGTAAGTACAAGGAATGCCCTTACTTGTTTCTTGGATCTAGGAACTGGAAACTCTGTACCGTGAGGTACCCAATGATAATTCAGTTCTAGTGTGCTTTATTTGAAGACCTGCAGTAGAACTGAGAAAAAATATATCTAGGTTTCGGAATCATTTAACAATTTGGGATACCTGAAGTGGAGTTGGACTTGTTCCTAATGGTGAATATTCACTTATAATTGAGGTGTACCTAATAATGTGGCAGTATGGTATAGGCACATGAAGTAATAAACACGGTTGTTAGTAACTTCTTGTAGGTTGCCGTGTGACCAAAAATAGAAACGAGACAACAAAAAAAATTCCACAATATTGGATTGACGATTGACTTGTCAAAAATAAATTGAAGTAAGAATTTACCAATATAGATGACCCTTTATTTGTTTATATAATGAACACTATTATTTATTAATATCATGATGACAAATACTCTAATCCAGGTTTTTTTATCTGTAAATTATGGTAAAGGGTCGTGTATATAAATGAATTTCCTGTCAACAATAATTATAATTATACACTTGTTTTTAAAGATTTTTTCTTGTCTTGTATATAGATGTTATCATTTACTCTGTTTACTGCTACAATCTGGAAGGTGCATGCCATTGTGTAAACGAAACTAAATAAAATAATATTCTGTGGGAGGAACTCCCATACCTTGCATGAGTTGTCTTTCCCCTTACCTCCAAACCAAAAGTCCAGTAAGTGATATCTATTTTTTATGTGGGGGTGGAGTGGGGGACCTTTTGTGCACCCTCTTATATTATATGTAGCAGTTGCTCTTATGAAAGTTGATAAAGATCACACGAGAGGAACACTCTGAGAGTGTCTAGTCAGGGAGACATCATGCCTACGAATACAACTTGGACTCCCTCAATTGACCATGTAGCTTGTTAATATTTTCAAGTTGAAGACCAAGGCCAGTTTGCTGTTGCCACTTATTCTCACTCATTATTGCTATTTTTCTGTTCTTCCTCGCATAGTTGCTTTGGCTAAGATAAAGTTTTCAAGCTAATATATACCATGGCAAAAAATATGTATCTTACAACAACTTTCTCGATAATCAACTTCTTCTTCTTGACGTTTTGGCTAGATGCTTTAGCCTTGATTCGAAGGTTAAAATATAGTCATTGTAATCTATTGAGAGTTCATTGAGAGTTTTTTCTAAGGACCGTCAGTAAATAAATGGCGCATGTGCAGTGTGTAGGTTCTTATATAACAAGGTAAGGATCGACCGTTTTCCTCTACACTTATAAATAAGTATGAGCTAATATGCAATAAGTATGAGCTATTTGTGCTAATATGCAATAAGTAGAGCAAAGTAAAGGCTGGTTTGCAATATCAAGAGGTTAAGCTTTTGCAATGCACACTACCTCCCAGGACATGCTTTTTGGAACATCAGTGTGCATTCTAAAGGTGCATACTGTGTGCCCATTTTCTATATCGTGAGCCAGCCACCAATCTAATCAGACAAAAACACAGCCAAAGTGAACAGAAATGCTCTCAACAATGCAGTTTGTAAGTACTTATATATTTGCATTTCAGATTGTCTTGGCAGCAAATGGGTTAGGGAACCTATTGACAGTGGCTATAAGACCCCATGGAATATTTGGGCCCGGAGACCCCCAAGCTGTTCCAACAATAATCGCTACTAAGCTGGTAAAATGAAGTGCATTATCGGGTAAGGCAAGATCTCAGCGTGGTGTCTATCATATCACTTCCTCCCACTCCATGTTTTTCAATTTCCTCTTCATTCTCTCTTTCTCTTTGACTTCATCATCTCCTTCCTTTGGTCACTTCCTCTCACTTCCCCTTTTGTTTCTATAGTGATGGGAAGAACATTGTTGATTTCACTTATGTCGAGAACGTGGTCCATGGCCACATTATCGCTGCAGAGCACCTGCAGACTGGTTCAGTGATCTGTGCAAAGGTACAATAACAAGGATAATGTATGTATATAGGTTTTAAGCAAGTTAGAGAGTCCAAAATGGTTTTGCAGAGCTATTTCATCACCGACGATGCCCCACTGCCATTCTGGGACTTCATGTCGCGCATTGTGGTAGGTCTTGGCTATAAGGCTCCTACTTGGCACCTCCCCTACTGGCTGGTCTACCTGATTGCCGTGATAGTACAGTTGTTCTGCACACTGCTCAGTCCGCTGGTCACCATCAACCCCACTTTCTCTCCCACGAGAGTTGCTCTGGCAAGAACTCACCACTACTATAGCTGTGCTAGGGCTAGGAAGGACTTTGGTTACAAGCCTGTGGTAAGATTTGACGATGCAGTTTCAAGGACATTGGAACACTTCAGCCATCTCAAGAACAAGGGGACGTAACTCGAGCATTGGTTTGTGTATATATGATATAGTACTTTATTAATACACTTTTACAGATATTCCTCATATCATCAACAGAGACATATCCTATTCACTCTCAGTTTGTCTACATAGTTATATAAATACATTTGTGATAAATATAATACGCGTAGGGCTAACTGCCATTTTTTCATGTGACTAAATCATTCAATGAACGATTACACGTCTACTTTTTATATGTTCGCAGGTTGCTTCACTGTATACTCATATTTTGCACAGATTATTTTCTTCCAAAAGTTAAGACATAATACAAACTAAGCAGGTTTGTGCTTATAGGAAGGTATAATATCTATACACATGTTGGACACGTAATATCTATACACTTGTTGCACACGTAGATGACTGGGAATGAATTTGCTGAATTACCAAAAGTAGTATTGTAATGTGCTTGTCAACTACTTGAAATCATACATACTACATTTCGCTTAGCCACACTATATACCACTATATACCTTAATAAGAATTAAAAAATCGCATTCTTGGTCTTGGTTTGCACCAAAGTTAGTTGAAGACATGATATTGCTTTTAGTTGCCTTCTCTTTCACCTGCAAATATGGAGGCAAGTTTTCTTCCTAGAGTTGCTCGTTTGATTGTTCACTTTTTAAAATTTATTTATATGCTCTCGGCACTTGGTCAATGATGTGTCCCCATTTCCCCAAACTTAAGTGATGGATCTCCAATTCTGATCGGTCATCATTCCTCAGTATATATAATTATATATATATACTTATGACCGTCCTGCAGTTCTTACGAGCGGGAATATCATCTTAATTAAAGGCCAGACTGAACTTCCAAGTGCAGAGATGAATGCTATTAAGTATAATTATTTCATCAGAGCTACACTTACAGGTGGACTTGAAGCCAGTGAGAGTCCAGTATGGTCATGTATTTATAGAATTGGTGTCGCCCAAGTCATGGACTTCAGTCAAGTCTGGGGATATAGTTGGTGTGTTCATTTAGAGGATCTTGAGTAGGCATATCCATACCTATGCCATTAACACCATGATGCCACTGGCAGTTGTTAAGTGTGGCTCAAGTCAGATGAGAACTATACCTACTGGATGTGGCTCCATTAATCTGAGTTGTTGGTCGGTGAACTTTCATTGTGACACTTAACTGTAACTGCATGTTAATTATTCCAGGTATTTTTTATTACTTTACCAAATAGGTGTAGAGAATATGATGGGCTTTGTTCCAATCCAACTCCATTGGCTGATAAAATTTAAAAAACTAAAACATTTCCCTGTTCCTTACGGATAAATCTGAGCACAGGTTCCAATATACAAGACACAGAATGCAGCTATAGGATTAGTCCTGGCTGAGTCATTATCATCCTAATTTGTATCTTCATTGTGATTTTCATGGTGAGTTTTTGCCAAGGTGCCGTGGGACAAGGGAGAATGACCAGCCTTGCATATTGGATTAACATCAACACAAAAGATTCAGGTTGCTTTACTGTAGAATAATCTTGGTATTACATAATGAATCCTTTTTATTTTTGTTATTTATTTTTGGTTATATTGGTTATAGCTATATATATAATTGTTATTATTTATTAAAAAAAAAAAATTATTATAATATTATTATAAATGAAAAGACAAGAGCTGTATAATTATCGAACAAGTCCAGTCCTGACCAGCCCCCCATTGACATCACCACAGATGCAGCTAATGCTGAAGAAAGTATGCTCTATCCTTCACCTCTCCAGTACATTGCCCCACTCTGTGGCCCAGCTCCTTCATAAAGGCCAGTGACCTCTTCCCAATGGCACCCAAAGTCTCAATCGCCACAGGGGTGAAGGAATAGCCAGGCCCTAAGGTGATGTACTTAGCTGACTTCCTCTCCTCAGCAAGATCAGCCATTGCTCCAACATTATTGGTGGCATTGTGTCGGTAGGACTGTGCAAAGGTGTCCAGGCAAGTCGCACCCATACTAGTAGCTTGACATTCTTCCATGGGATCGTCGTTGCCCCATCCGGTCACCTACCATCTGTAGACCTAATGGGTCTAGCCTAGAAGGGATGCATGCTATAGTCGAAGCTCTGGCCCCATGACGATAATGGCGCCCTTCGCTTTTCTTAGAACTAAGCGCATGTCTAAGCCCTGCAGCAACTCGCACGGTGTTGTCGTCCATTCTCAGACCTAAGCTGGAAATAGGCGGGCTCTCTCCATGTAATCTGGGGCACTCTAGGAGGGATTTTGCTGTGGAGCTCAATGGTCCTGATAACTTTGGTAGACTCAACCCCCTCCCCCCTAACCTCCAAGGGATTCAACTACCATTGGGATAATGGATAGCCCAACTGAGCAACAAGACTCAGCATGGGCGGTCATTTTCATCTCATGGCACACAGAGAGCATGCCCCTGGGTGATGGCCGACCCTTTTAGGGTCCATCTCTGGAGAGTAGATATCACTGGTGGTATTCAAAACTGCTGGTAAACCTCTCTTCCAGATAGGGAGATCACACATCTGCCAAGGTGGATGAAGGAATCAGTAATCATGGCAGGCATTTCCTTCCTGGACACCTGAGCAGCTGAAAAAAGTGCATCCCAGGCCAAGATAAGCTGTGGTTGACAACTTTGTGATCACCAAGTCGGGTGTATATAATGGGAACGGGACTGGATTCTCCACATGACTCCGTCCAGGAACAGTGGCAGGCTGGAGCTCCCCCACTTTTTGGATAGCAATGATTAAAAACTTAATGTGTGAAAACAAACTTTATTATTCAAATAAAGTGAATACCTACACAGCAGTAATATATCATGACCCCAGAACACAAGGAGTCCTGGTTCTAGGAAGTGTACCTAGAGAAGGGGCTTGGCAAGGGCTTGTGAGACAATAAACAAATAATGACAGCACAATAATAAATAGTAAATAGTTAAATTAAAGCAGTGGTCGAGAAGAGTTCCATGACATATCCAACAGTTGGCTAGAGGCTGAAATTGCCACTTTTGCAGCAGCATCTAGCAGTTTGGATGCTTGTGGTTTTCAGATAGAGGGAAAAACTGCCATCAGGGCTTGTCGGCTAGATGGCAACAAGTGACCTAGAGCTCCTATCTCGATTGTGTACAAGGAGGAGTAGAATCCTTGTGCCTCAAGGTCTAGGGCCAGTTGGTTAGATCGCTTTTGACTCCTTTCGTTGTTTAACCTTTAAGATGGACTCCGGTGAATTGAACGGAATGGTCAGTTCAATCAAGAATATTTCATTGTTCCTCCTTACTACCACGTCTGGTCTAGCTGAGGTGTCTAGAATATTTGCAGGGATAGTTGCAGGGGGGTTGTCACTGGCCCTGTAGCCAGGAAGATCTGCAAAGCAGGCATCCGGCTCCACGAACTTCTCAATCCCAGATATCAACACTCTCAGGACAGAGTCGTGCCTCCATGTGTACCTCGCCTGCTTCAGAGCCTCTAGACAATTGGATAGGATGTGGTGCACAGTAGGAGACCGATTCATGCACAGGGGACAGCGAGGATCAACACAAATATGCCAGCGTTTGAGATTGAGAGGGGTGCTCTAAAATAATACCTTGGCACTCTGTTCTGTTCTTTTGTAAAAACATTAACACCACTACCAGATAACATTACATACACATGATATAATTCGCTGCTGTACTTTGAACCAAGCCTAGAATAGCTGCTGCATTGTGAGCAAAGCCAGACTCCACAATGGCAAAAAGACAGGCAACTTTATTTAGTGTCAGCTCCAAATCCCAAGAGAGGAAGAGAAAGTGAGGAAGTAGTGTCTGAAGAGGTTATTATCGATGCTACCAATGATCCATCAGTATCTGAACTAGAAGATTCGAAAGTTGAAGATGAGAATGAGGTAGGCACATCAGAAACCTTGGATACAATTCCAGGTTGTTCATCTCAGTGCTGTGGTAAAGACTTTTCAGCTAAAGATAAGCCTTCACTACAGTTGTTAAGTACCAAAATCGAAATTTTCAGTCAAGTTGGTATAAGCAGTATCCATGTGGCTAAGTGTTGCATCCAAAGAAAAGTGGTGTTTTGCCTACACTGTCGATATGCTGTTTAGCACAACTGGCTCACATTTAGCAAAATGGGAGGAAATACTTTCACTGAAAAAGGATTTCAATATTGGAAGAAAGCTATTGAAGTCATGAAGGCTCTCTATCCCACAGGGAAGCAAAGGTGAAATGGATGACGAAAGGAAGTATATACTACAATTGGGAATCTGTTAAGTTCACAAACATTGCAAGTTCAGCAGACAAGAAGTTCACGTCTTCTGTGTCAACTGAGGGCAGTACAATATCTTGCTCGCCAGGGAATTGCATTTCAAGACCACACTGAGCTAGAAGGTAACCTTAAGCAACAACTGCTTACATGGAGCCATGAAGTTGAGGAACTTAAAATCTGGGTTAAGTCTAATAAGTTCACTTGCCATCAAATGGTAAATGAGATAATTATGGGTCAGAATTTATTGTGAACTCTTTTGGAGAAAGTACGAGGAAATAATCGTGAGTAATTGCAGACAAAGCCACTGATGTAGGTAATAGTGCACAAGGAAGTTGGTAAACTTATTCTGTATTCTCCAAAGCGACTTCATCTCTTCTCTTCAACTCTTCAACAAGCATCTGACAGTGGAGTGAGCCTAAAGTTGTTGTGCCCAACAAGATGGACAGCTTGAACAGTAGCAATCGATGCTATACTCAAAGATTATAATGTTCTACTGGAAGTTTTGGAAGAAATTCATGAGACCACCCCTGATGAGTACAGAACAAAAGCTTCAGGCTTGCTACATTTATTGGAGAAATTTAATACACTTTTTGGGCTGTAGTTAAGTTCTCTCTTATTTAGTGCAGCTGAACAGTTACCACTTTGTCTCCAAAAGAAGAACATAGCCATTCAGGATGCTTGGTCACAGTGGAAGTAGCAAAGGAACACTTCAAACGTTTAAGATCAGACGAGGAATTTAATGAATTCTCCGAGAAAGCACTCAGATTTGCAGAAGAAAAGGGAATTGAGCAACCAGTGCTTCCTAGAAATAGAAGGCGAACTCAGTGACACGACACTGGAAGTGAACCTTAGAGGATATCGCTGTACGCCTTTACTTCTTGGATTGAACTGAATGCAAATATCATGTGTCTCCAAAGCAATGTGTGCAACAACTGAGTATTGGGTAAAGGGTCAATCAGGTAAGGGGTCGTACGTATACAATGTCCAAGTATACTATACAATGTCCACTACCTCCCCCAAGTAGGCAGTATGGCCTACTGAGAGATTGTTTACTTATGTCCATATCGGTCGATTGGTTTTGGTCCTCGCCTGCTTCGTCGCAGGGGTGGCGGCCACATGTTGGGTAGGAGTTTGCTGGATTCCGATTGGGGGGAGGGCGAGGGTTGGCGAGGGGGTGTTCCTGGAGAGATGATGGTTCTGGGCACCGCGGGGCGGCTGGGGGCCGGTGTTGCTGGCGAGGTCCCGGTGGAGCGGACGGGTGGTTTGGCCGGCGTCTGGGCGACTGAGGCGTATGATCTGGGGATGCTTCCGAGTTGAGCGACGGGGGTGGTCTGAGCCGGCGTTGCCGGTGGTGGAGGGGCGGGGTGGTCAGAGGCTTTTGCAGGGGCGTGAGGCCCGTGGTTGCGGGCGGTGGATCGGGTTGGGGTTGCCTCATGTCGTGGTAGGTGGGGGTAAGCGGTCGCTCTTGTGGGATCGGGGCATCCGGAAGGGGGGAGTATGGCGGCTGGGACGTGGGTTTCGTCTGGTGCGGGGTGTATCGTCGGAGGAATCTGCGGTTTCTGGTGGTGAGTCTGTGAGCCGTCTGTGCGAACAGAGTACTGATGGTATTGGAGGACTTCTACGACTGTGCCTGTCTTGTCCCACTTGTTGGGGTGGCGGCCAGTCTGGTTTGGGACCAGTACAGTGTCGCCACACTTGAGGGGGGGAAGGCCCTGGGTGTGTTCGTCCCATCGTGTTCGGCACGTGATGGCTCGTTTGGAGAGTGCCCTCTCGCGGAGATCGAGACGGTCGGACCAGTCTGTGTGAGGCCGATAACGGTCTGGGATGCCGGGGAGGTCACGGGTGGGTCTGCCAAGTGGCGGGAGACATCTTGGTCTCAGGATCCGGTCCATTCCTGTACTGCAATAGGGCCTTGGGAACTTGTCGGAGAGGGTGCCGTCTGGGCCGGTGTTTCCGGCGATCAGTCGCTTCATGGTTTTCACTGCAACTTCGGCCCGGCAGTTTGCATGAGGGTTGTATGCCGACGATATTCTATGGTGCACTCCCCAGTTGGCCATGTGCTGGAATGGGTAGATGGGTTCCACTGGTGTGATGGACGGCATGGCGGGTTAAGAGGGGGCGTTGCCGTTGCATACGGCGCATCTGTCTCTGGTGGCCGCAATATCTTTGGTTATCCCTGGCCAGAATATGGAGGCTTCTGCCCGTGCGGTCATCTTGCTGACGCCTTGGTGAGCTGCATGGAGTGCGTCGAGGCAGGCAGGTCGTAGCTCTGTTGGGATAATGATCCTGTCCCCGCGGCAGATGACTCCATCGACTGTGGAGAGGGCGTGGATGAAGGGGGGGTAATCCCGGGTCGTTGGTGGCATGAGGTGCCTTCTTTCTGGCGGCCCGTGTTCGATGAGTAGGGAGAGCTTCTGTAGGGACTCGTCTGCTGCAGTGGCGACCTGGAGTGTCTCCCAGTCGAGGGGTATGCCTGTGATGGCGGCGCAGAGGGCGGTTGCAAGGCCGGCGGCGTCGTCCTCGGTGGGGTGAGCGATTGAGATGCCCGCCAGGAGTGTAGTTGGTATCCTGGGGCTGTGGTTGGGGCAAGCCGAGTCGGGTGCCGTGTTGTCGTCGGGGATGTTCATCCTGGTTGGGCTGGGGATCCCGGATGGGTGGCGTGAGAGGGCGTCGCTTGTCTTATTTCTCACGCCGGGAATGTGCACCATCCAGAATCTGTACCGGAGTGTTTTCTCCTTCAGATTGCGTAACCTGGTGTTGGGGATGTCCTCCAAGGATCGATCGCCGAAGAGCTTCAAGAGGGGCTTGTGGTCGACTGCAATGACAAGGTCACTGCAGCCGAGCACGAAATGGCGAGCTTTGTCAAGCGCGTCCACCACAGCCAGTGCTTCTCCTTCGACGGGCGAGTATCTCGCCTCTGCTGGGTGGGTGAACCGGGATCCGACTAGGCTAACCTTCCACCCCTCCTGGCAGCAGAAGATCTCACGGGATGGGCACTGGCAGTGTTTCTGGAATAGCCAATACCCAATCCCGTCCTTGCTCCAGTCAGTCGCCAGGCAGGTGGGGAGGTTCTTATCGAAAATCTTGACCCCTTCCTGGATCCTTGTGCAGATCTCTGTCTTGGAAGCGTCGAATGCTTGCTGGAGATCTGGGCTCCATGTGAACAGGGAGGATGGCTTGAGTAGGCTGGGAATGGGAGGCTGGTGGGTCTGGGGGGCGGTTGTGCCCTGGTTGGGCATGAGCAGGTTTTGGGGGATGTAACTATTGTATCCCGCCCTGACTGGCTCACCCTTGGGGTCTGAGTTGGGAGCACGATAGGTGGCGGAGATCTGGTCTGCGGGATTGTCCGATGGTGTTGATCTGGAAGTCTGGCCTGCGGGTCCGCTGAGAGATGAGATGATGTCGATTTTGTGTGGGCGTTGTTCCAGCGCCTGTCCCCTTGCCTTGCCTTTTCCCGAGGGTGACATGGGCGTGCTGAGGGGGAAATCCTTGGGGATCAGTCCCAGGTCTGCGCAGGTGGCCAGGCTGAGGTACAGCTTGTTGGCGATCTCAGAAAAGTAGATCATCTGTCTCGTTTCGGGGCCTGTGGGGTTGGTCCTGATGATAGCTGCTCCTAGGATCGGCAGGTTGGTGCTGCTGGCCGAGTGCATAATCATGTTTACAGGTATGAGATCTGAGGCTGTGAGACGGAGCCTGGACAGGAGGCCTGGGCCAGCTAGGCAGCTTTGGCAGCCTGTGTCCGCCATGGCAGTGGTGGCGAGGTTGTGGGTCTCCGTGCGGAGGGTGTGGCCGTGGTGTCTGAAGTCCTCGGCCAGCGCTGATAGTGAGACGTCTACGTGCGGTTGGGGTGGTGACTTCCTCTGGGTCCAGAGCTGGGATATTGGGTCCCAGGTCTGATGGTGGAGGGTTCCTTCAAACCATCGTGTCGACTTGTTCGAATATGGCGCTCTCGTGTTCCACGGATTGCCAGCACATCTGGGCAGTATGGTTCTGTCGACCGCAGGATGAACACGTGGTGCCAAATGCAGGATGCGCCTGTGGGCCGTGCGTTCCTGTTCTCCGTGGCCTTGGCGGCCACAGAAGTTGCAGATGCCACGGTTGTTGGGCGTGGCTCTGGGGGACCTGTTGAGGGGTTGGCTCTGGCCCTTGGTTGAGGTGTTCCTCGGATTGGGGTGTGGCCTGGGTGTGTGGATTGGTTTCAGGTGGGTGTGGCTTTGCCTGGACCTGGTCCAGGGTGTGGGGTGTGGCGTTTCTGCTGACGCCTGTAGGTACTGCTGATTGCCTCTCCCCCTCCATCATCGTCGATGGCGCTTGTGGATGTGGGCGTGGTCATCGACACCGCTGATCGTTTGCCAGCTGCCCGCACCTCCACGAAGCGAATCGTGTCTTCCACACTCATGTCCTGATCTGGGTGCTTCAGAAGATCTTCCTGTATCTCTGCGTCGGCCAGACCGACGCAAAGCTGATCCGCCACACGCTCCTCCCCTTGGTTCGAGATGCGGTCACAGCCGGCGCACTTCTTCGTGAACCGGCACACTTCAGCTTGGTCACGGAGCCTGGCCGCAAACGCCCTGACTGGTTCTCCCCGATCCTGGGACATCCTACTCAGGGCCACCCTGGCCACCTTGGGGTTCTCCTCCCTGACAGCCAATGCTCTGATGGCCTTGAGTAGGTCTGCCTCCGTCATCTCTTCCAGTGGGGTGGGTCCGATAGCGTTTCTGGTGACATCCCTACGCAACTTGGCGTCACAGCATTCAAGGAGCTGGACTGAGGTGTCTCGGCCTGATAGCTGCACTGCCTGCGAGTATGATTTCCATCTGATCGTAAAGTAGGACTAACCTTCAGTCGTGCCCCCGGATGAGATTTCAGGCCGTTTCACGGGGGCGGGCTTGGCCTTGGTAGCCCTGCTGTGGGTCATGGCATGGGTTGACAAGACCACTGCCGCTACTGCTGGGTCAATACCCGCTGAGGTATACTGTAGACACAGCCCGGGAAAGGACATCTGACAGCTTCCATCGTGGTGGTGCTCTTCAATTTGAATTACCGTGAATTGCACTCTCTGGATGCCTTCCTTTCCTAGGATACTGTTGTAGTTGGCTAATAGAAGCTGTACAAGAGTGGTTGCACACATAGAGGATAGCGCCGTACGCCTTTACTTCTTGGATTGAACTGAATGAAAATATCATGCGTCTCCAAAGCAACAACTGAGTATTGGGTAAAGGGTCGATCAGGTAAGGGGTCGTACATATACAATGTCCAAGTATACTATACAATGTCCACTAAACCTCACCATTTTTCTTCAGTGAAAGATTATTACAGAAAAATGTACTATGAAGCCTGTGACCTGTTATCTGGTGAACTCCAACATCGATTTGAAACCAAACAAATTCCATTTGTTGTATCAATTGAGCAAGCATTAATCAAAGCAGCAAATAAGGTGGATTTCCAAAGTGAATTGAAAAAAGTTGGAGAGTCATACTTCAAAGATGATTAAGATGTGTCTGGGTTGAACATACAGCTGCCACTTCTTCACGAGATTATCAAGAAAGCCAAACCAGTGGTAAGAAGTGTCACTTCAATACACACTATATGTGATGCTATGGATACCATTGAGGTTTTCAAGTAACTCTTACCAGCTGTACACAAGTTGCTCCGCCTGTATTTGACAATACCAAGTCAAATACCAATAATGTTTGCCACAGCCGAAAAAGCGTTTTCAGCACTCTAGCATATTCACGGTCGTCGATGACTGAACAGAGGCTTAACAATCTTATATTACTCTACGTTCATAAAAAAACAAACTGATAATTTAGATTTAGTATCTGTAGCTAAGGAATTTATAGCTAGAAATGAAGAACGTATAAAATACTTTGGGCTGCAGTATATACAATTGTATTATGTATATTCTCAAGTATATTCTCAAGTACATGTACATAATCCCCCCTTTATGAATGGTGAGCCCCCCCACTTTTCAAGTACTGTCTCTGCCCCTGATATTCTATTGCTAAAACTACTGCTATTCCTGGACCTAATTCTTGTCCTATTGTAAATGAGTGCATGACCCCCTTGTCTTTCTTATGCTTGATGTTAGGAGAAGAAATTTTCAACTCTGTTACTGAGATGCTGCACAAGTGGGTAATGTGAACTTTTGTACATCAGCATCTGAGATAGCTGCATTTTTTGGCATCAATATTGCAATGGGGATGGTAAACTTAACTAAACTTCATGATTATTGGAGCACACATCCAATTTTGCGTCATCCATGGTTCAGTTCACTAATGTCCCGATATCGCTTTTTGGAACTATTGCGGTGCATTCATTTCAATGACAATACTACTGCTGTAAGTAAAGACGGCCCCTTGTATGATCGATTACATAAGATTCGACCAATATTGGATACTGCCAAGGAGAATTTTCTTGCTTGCTATACACCATCACAACACATTTCCATTGATGAACAAATGATTGGCACAAGAATATCATTTCTTCAATATTTACCAAAAAAGCCAAAAAAGTGGGGAATAAAGCTATGGATATTAGCTGATTCCCTCAATGGTTATGTCTCAGTCTTTGATGTGTACGCTGGAGCTAGTGTTTCAGGTGTTGAATGTGGGCTGGCCTATAATGTGGTTATGTCACTTATGGACAATTTTATGAACAAATCTGTATGTAGAAAACTACTACTCCTCACCCAAACTCTTTACAGACTTTCTAAAAGGTGGTATATACACATGCTTGTAGAGTTCAATCCAACAGACGTGGCTTACCAAAACAGGCAGTTTGTAAACGTTTGAAGCGTGGTGAAGCAATTTTTAAGAAGAAAAAGAAGTCTGGCATGACATTTGTTCACTGGAAAGACCAAAGGGATGTGTTTTGTCTATCTACTTTGCATGGAAAACAATGGTGGACTTCACTACTCGGCATAGAAAGATACAAGAAGTGCAGCGACCAGTGCTAATTAGTGACTATAATCAAAGCATGGCTGGTGTAGACCACATGGGCCAGTTACTTGTTTACTATGCCATAGGTCAAAAAACTATCAAGTGGTATAGACGAGGTATAGACGAGTATTTTGGAGAGTATTTGATATGGCGCAGTCATATTTTATATTCTATATGCCCAAAGAAGCTAACACAAAAAACGTATCGTTTACAGCTATCAGAACTTCTAGTGGAAGAAATATGAATGAGCGTTTATGTTCTGATTCTGGATGTGCATGGCCCCATTCTGACAGTCGTTTGCATGACAAGGATTACTCTTCCAGAGAGAACCACAGAGGAAGATTTGCAAAAAAAAAAGCCAGATGGAAAAAGAACTGATAAAAAAACAAATAACTATTGTTCTAAGTGTAAAATTTTCTTATGTCAAATGTTTTGAATTGTATCACAGCAGGTATCGGTATTGATTTTACTTGCTTGTTTTCTATTTGAAAGTCTAATTGTCATTTATCACACTTCATGTCCACTAATCTAATCATTTCCACTAATCTAATTAAAATTTTGTCACTTGTCACACCTTGTTTATATCTGGCATGTATTTCTAAATAAAGCCACCTGTGGTGTTTTTGTTGCTATAGTAATTTTGTTGCTATAGTAACAGTGAGTTGATTAAAAAAAACTTGATTAACCTCTGCTGATCATTTTGATATAAACTTGTCAATTAAAAATTAAAAAGTCCACACACAATAAATGTTTACATTATTTAGTTTAATTTTGCTGAAATAGCTCTTACACAAGTTTGTACCCATAGGGTTAAATGATGGGGTTATTTTTCTGCAATATTTTCCAATAGGTGTGCTTGCCTACAGGTTGGCTCCAGTAGGTGTTTGGGGGGTCTGCCCTCCCTCCTAAACCAACCCTATGATGCATTAATGGCGACACTGTATCTGCCCTAATTTGGCCATAAGGACTACTTTGGAGCCATCATAGTAAACGGTATGACCCCCTCTGGGCCAGCCGAGTGTACAAGACTCGAGTCACACACTCACACACAAGAAATAAGAAAGGGTATATGATAATTAAGAGTCCATAATGGAAATAACATTTCCTCTCTGCACAGACAGCTGCTGAAGTACAGCAGACCTTGTCTTGCCCTGCACACTGCCTCAGCCTATGGCTATTACCCTTCAGGAAACACCTTAATAGAAGACTGATAAAATAAAGGACTGATACTTTATTCAAAGAAGTCATGCCAAAGTTGCATGCACACTGCTGGTTCACATTCATCACCAGAAGACACCTGCACACACTACATAATATTAACAAAAATATTACTTTGCTATGATAGCACACCTTTTACCCTACTACCCAAGAGGTAATTGTCAAAAAGTCCATCTGGACTACACTCACCATGAGCCCAGAGCTACATGGACTAAGGACGATCCAACTCTTTCTTCTCCAGAAAGAGTTGGATCGTTTTGAGTTTTTTAATATTTTTTATTGAAGAATATCCTACTCAATAGTCAAGAGGCTAATATGAAGAGTAAAAATAAGTCAACAAATACATGGAGGAATATGATTATAGTTAAGTAGTTAAAAGTTAAGTTATGATAAGGGGTGTTGAATATAGTGCTTAAATTGTCCAAGTGAATTAGTTTCTTTAATGTAATTGGGGGGAGAGTTCCAGAGCCTAGTGTAGTAGGGAAAATGAAAAGTAAGTAGACTGAGTTCTGTATGGGATTAGCAGACGATTACTGGGGTGGAAGGATCGGAGGTTGTAGTAGGGAGTTGGTTGGCATGGTGGGAGGCTTGAAGGAAAATCTATGTTATTGTGAATAAGTTTGAAGAAAAAGGTAAGTTTAGCATTATGGCGATGAGAGGATAGAGATGGAAGATGAAGCTTAGTGAGAAGAAAAGTGTAGTCCGAGGACCATTGTTTAGTACATAATTTGCATGCAAAGAATTGTATTCTCTCAAGATGAGAAGAAAGATGTTGTCCCAGAGAAAAGAACAGTACTCCAGATGGGGACGGATAAGAAGTGTAGAAGCGAAGAAGAGTAGAAGTGTCTGAATAGCAGTAGAAATGACGGTAGGCCAAGTAATTTACGGGTCTTAGAAGAGATGTAAAAAATATGTTTGTTCCAGGATAGAGATGAAGAAAAGAGGATTCCCAGGTACTTGAACTCAGTCACTAAGTAACTGAATTGGAGAACCTGAGATACACAGAAGTGGCAGAGACTTAGAAAGAAGAGATTGTTTATAAGAAGTATTTTGACTTCATTAGATTAAGTGCGAGAGATTGGGAAGCAAGCCAGGCAGAGATACAGTTTAGGTCATTCTGAAAGAGAGAAAAATCAAAATGGGGTGAAAAAGAAGGATATCGTCGGCGTAGAGAATAAGCTTAGATGAGACAGACAAAGGCACGTTACACACTCCATTGATATAAATTATAAAGAGAGGACCTATTATAGATCCCTGGGGGACACCAGAAGATACAGGGACAGGTGAGGTGGTACCTGTGACAATCACTTGTTGCGAACGTACTGAAAGATAGGAGTGAAGCCTGTTTATGAGGTAAGTGCAGGAAGGAAAGAAGATCAATTAACGGTTTGTGAGGAACAGAATCAAAGGCCTTTTTGAGATCTAAAAAACAAGTACCAACCAATTTATTAGTTTGAAGAAGAAAGTGAAAGGACTGATTGGCCAAGAGAAGGGCTGAAGAAGTGGACCGATGGGGAAGAAAACCAAATTGAGAAGAAGAGATAATATTGTTTGATACAGAATGAGAGTGAACATGCTTTTCAAGCAGCTTACTAACTATAGAGAGTAAGGAAAAGGAAATGGGCCGGTAGTTAGAGTGTCATGATTAGATGAACATTTAGGGATTGGAACAATGAAGGAATTCTTCCAATCAACTGGAAGACATCCTTGAGACAAGGATAAGTTAAAGATATATGTAAGGGGAGAAACTATGGATAGGCATGTAGATTTAAGCATTCTAGAGGAGATCAAATCAGGGCCACACCTCCTGGACAACACATTTTTTATATACTTCCTGCCTATTGGCTGGAGAAATCTTTTTGGTGCTAGCAGCGTCATACAACAATCTCTTACCAGTTTATAGGCTGCGACTAGCTGTCTAGATGCTGGTGACCTCTTACCTGCTAGAGATAGATACTGGTGACCTCTTACCAGGTTTATATGCTATGACCACTTACCAGGTTTATATAGCCTATAGCTCTGACCACTTACCAGGTTTATATATCCTATAGCTATCTCTTACCAGGTTTATATTATATCCTATAGCTATGACCTCTTACCAGGTTTATATATCCTATAGCTATGACCTCTTACCAGGTTTATATATCCTATAGCTATGACCTCATTCCAGGTTTATATATCCTATAGCGATGACCACTTACCAGGTTTATATAGCCTGCTATGACCACTTACCAGATATCCTACAGCTATGCCCGCTTACCAGATTTATATAGCCTATAGCTTACCAGGTTTATATATCCTATAGCTATGACCTCTTACCAGGTTTATATAGCCTTTAGCTATGACCACCTACCAGGTATATATAGCCTATATCTATGACCACTTACCCGGTTTATATAGCCTAGAGCTATGACCACTTACCAGGTTTCTTGTTAAGTACGTTAAGTTGCCACCACTAGTTGGAGTATATATGTCATAGATAATAATAATAATAATAATAATATAACAACAACAATAAGTTTAATCAGGTTGATAGTCCAGGACTCGTCTTGAACCTTGCCTCCGGTATTCCTGCTGCCGTAGGTACACCTTGACTAGTGTCTTCAGTGAGAAGAATACCAACCCACCCTAACAGCAACAGCAGAACCCACACACACACACACACACACACACACACACCTATTATGTACTTACACAATACATACACACATCTATTCCTCACACAATAAATACACAATCTATTAATACATATTCTTACACAATGCACACACATCTATTACTAAAACATACATACACACATCTATTAGTACATATGCTCACACAATAAATACACAATCTATTAATACATATCCTTACACAATGCACACACATCTATTACTTAAACATACATACACACATCTATTAATACATATGCTCACAAAATAAATACACAATCTATTAAGGGAGGCTTTTACCATTTCTGGGGTGGTCGACACAACTTGTCATAACTTTTATATTTATTTCTCAGTGCAGGTGAAATTTTATCAAGATGCAGTGTATTGAATGTGCTTTCTTTTGATATGCTCAGATTTTGCATATCTACTACCTAGGTGAAGTTATGGATCCCACCTCAGTATCAGGGGCAAATATTCTAACTCATGGCCACTTAGTCCTAACCACTTCCCACTTAGGAAGTGCTTAGAGTGATCATAGAAGTGCAAAGTGAATGGCTAAAAATATCATTAGCACAACAACTGAATTTTAAGACCTGAAGTTCTAAACATGGTATGTATATCCATATGCATACCTCCACCATGGATGGACTTAAACATGTTTTAATCATTCACTTTTTAGAGCAGGGAAAGGGCTTTCAAATGATATATTAAAATCTTGTATACATTAAAAAATTAGCAAGTTAGAATATTTCCAGATTCGGAAACGTGATTTTCAGGAGAAGCCATGAAAAGTGGGTGTGTTTTGGGGGGTATTTTTTGGGTAAAAATCGAAATGATGACGGTTGCCTGACAGGATGCGCAGATCATGTGATGACAGCACAGGGCTGCGTGGTAACTATGGTAATGGAAGCTTACTGAGAGCTTCATTTAGAGTCCTTTTCCAGACTTCTATCATGAACGGTTAGGGAGATACGCTTACCTTTGGCAGGAGCGCCGTCTTCAAGATTCAAACGGTATTTTGTATATAGCTTGATAATGTGAAATAGAATGCACAAAAAGGTGCATAACTTCATAATGGAGCATTGAAATACTCTGAAACTTGAAACATAACAACTACATGCATCAAGGTATAGAATAGAGCAATAAATATTTTTTTTAATCATAAAAAAAAATGGTAAAAGCCTCCCTTAATACATATCCTTACACAATGCACACACATCTATTACTTAAACATACATACACACATCTATTAATACATATGCTCACAAAATAAATACACAATCTATTAATACATATCCTTACACAATGCACACACATCTATTACTTAAACATACATACACACATCTATTAATACATATGCTCACACAATAAATACACAATCTATTAATACATATCCTTACACAATGCACACACATCTATTACTAAAACATACATACACACATCTATTAATACATATGCTCACACAATAAATACACAATCTATTAATACATATCCTTACACAATGCACACACATCTATTACTTAAACATACATACACACATCTATTAATACATATGCTCACACAATAAATACACAATCTATTAATACATATCCTTACACAATGCACACACATCTATTACTTAAACATACATACACACATCTATTAATACATATGCTCACACAATAAATACACAATCTATTAATACATATCCTTACACAATGCACACACATCTATTAATTAAACATACATACACACATCTATTAATACATATCCTCACACAATAAATACACAATCTATTAATACATATCCTTACACAATGCACACACATCTATTACTTAAACATACATACACACATCTATTAATACATATCCTCACACAATAAATACACAATCTATTAATACATATCCTTATACAATGCACACACATCTATTACTTAAACATACATACACACATCTATTAATACATATCCTCATACAACACACACACACCACACACACAATATGATAGCAACAGTTTGGGAAACAAGAACTATAAAAATATGATTCCCACGCCGTTGCTTCCTATCAATGCCGAAGCTAAAGGATGGAGGTGTGGCTATGTTGGTGGCTAGCAAGACTCAGTTCTATAGCCATTGCCTGCAACAGAAAAATGAAGGCAGTCCATCTTTTTATTTTCTTCTTCTTTTTTTAACTTAAGGTAGCCGTTGCAGATTCTGACAGCGACAGCTCAGGGGGATCTATATAGCAAGCAGTGGCCAGGGCTCAGGGGTATCTAGCAAGCAGTGGCCACAGCTCAGGGGTATCTGTAGCAAGCAGTGGCCACAGCCCAGGGGTATCTAGCCCAGAGCAGGGGGGGATCTGGCAAGCAGTACCCACAGTATGTGGATTGTGTGCGCTTTAAAAAAAATCTTTATTGAAATACCAATTAGCCACTCCCTTAAATATTATGTGAAGTATGTTTTGGTTGTTGACTCCACCCAGAGAAATAGTTTGACAAGAAAACCACTGCCAAATGATGCTAAAGCTTTGGCAAGCTAATGCACGAGGAGAACTGAAAGTGAACCTTGTCATAATATGTGCCTTGCATGCATCATCTCCATGCATCATCTCTGTGTGTGGCCAGGAATCCAAGACACACATATATACTGTACATACCTACATACATACACACATACCTACATACATACTACATACACAATATACATGCATACTACATGCATATATACACACATGCATGCATACCTACATACATATTACATACACAATATACATGCATACTACATACATATACACACACATGCCTACATACATACACACATACCACATATACACATACTACATACACAATATACATGCATACTATATACACAATATACACGCATACTACATGCATACACACATACCACATATACACATACACAATATACATGCATACATACACACATACATATATACAATACATACACACAAGACATTCTTTAATGACAAAATTCCTTAACTTCTTCAAAGTTCACTGTTGTATCCAGAGCAGGTTGCAGAAGCAAAACGAGTTCCAAGTCCCCACCACCCACCCCACCCCCATACAATCATCAACAACCATTACCTTCAACCCGCCTACCGGCTCATTCTATCATGATGTTGGTTCAGTGTGTGTCCCGATACAGCTATTGTCAACCTACTTCTACCTGCCTCAACCCAGTGTGGTGTTGGTCCAGTGTGTGTCCCCATAGATTACTTTCACCTGCCTCAACCCAGTGTGATGTTGGTCCAGTGTGTGTCCCCATAGATTACTCCCACCTGCCTCAACCCAGTGTGATGTTGGTCCAGTGTGTGTCCCCATAGATTACTTTCACCTGCCTCAACCCAGTGTGATGTTGGTCCAGTGTGTGTCCCCATAGATTACTTCAACCTGCCTCAACCCAGTGTGGTGTTGGTCCAGTGTGTGTCCACATAGATTACTTCCACCTGCCTCAACCCAGTGTGGTGTTGGTCCAGTGTGTGTCACCATAGATTACTTCAACCTGCCTCAACCCAGTGTGGTGTTGGTCCAGTGTGTGTCTATAGATTACTTCCACCTGCCTCAACCCAGTGTGATGTTGGTCCAGTGTGTGTCTCCATAGATTACTTCAACCTGCCTCAACCCAGTGCGGTGTTGGTCCAGTGTGTGTCCCCATAGATTACTTCCACCTGCCTCAACCCAGTGTGGTGTTGGTCCAGTGTGTGTCCCCATAGATTACTTCCACCTGCCTCAACCCAGTGTGGTGTTGGTCCAGTGTGTTGTGTCCCCATAGATTACTTCCACCTGCCTCAACCCAGTGTGGTGTTGGTCCAGTGTGTGTCCCCATAGATTACTTCCACCTGCCTCAACCCAGTGTGGTGTTGGTCCAGTGTGTGTCCCCATAGATTACTTCCACCTGCCTCAACCCAGTGTGATGTTGGTCCAGTGTGTGTCCCCATAGATTACTTCCACCTGCCTCAACCCAGTGTGGTGTTGGTCCAGTGTGTGTCCCCATAGATTACTTCCACCTGCCTCAACCCAGTGTGGTGTTGGTCCAGTGTGTGTCCCCATAGATTACTTCCACCTGCCTCAACCCAGTGTGGTGTTGGTCCAGTGTGTGTCCCCATAGATTACTTCCACCTGCCTCAACCCAGTGTGGTGTTGGTCCAGTGTGTGTCCCCATAGATTACTTCAACCTGCCTCAACCCAGTGTGGTGTTGGTCCAGTGTGTGTCCCCATAGATAACTTCCACCTGCCTCAACCCAGTGTGATGTTGGTCCAGTGTGTGTCCCCATAGATTACTTCAACCTGCCTCAACCCAGTGTGGTGTTGGTCCAGTGTGTGTCCCCATAGATTACTTCCACCTGCCTCAACCCAGTGTGGTGTTGGTCCAGTGTGTGTCCCCATAGATTACTTCAACCTGCCTCAACCCAGTGTGGTGTTGGTCCAGTGTGTGTCCCAATAGATTACTTCCACCTGCCTCAACCCAGTGTGATGTTGGTCCAGTGTGTGTCCCCATAGATTACTTCAACCTGCCTCAACCCAGTGTGGTGTTGGTCCAGTGTGTGTCCCCATAGATTACTTCAACCTGCCTCAACCCACTGTGGTGTTGGTCCAGTGTGTGTCCCCATAGATTACTTCTACCTGCCTCAACCCAGTGTGATGTTGGTCCAGTGTGTGTCCCCATAGATTACTTCCACCTGCCTCAACCCAGTGTAGTGTTGGTCCAGTGTGTGTCCCCATAGATTACTTCAACCTGCCTCAACCCAGTGTGGTGTTGGTCCAGTGTGTGTCCCAATAGATTACTTCCACCTGCCTCAACCCAGTGTGATGTTGGTCCAGTGTGTGTCCCCATAGATTACTTCCACCTGCCTCAACCCAGTGTGGTGTTGGTCCAGTGTGTGTCCCCATAGATTACTTCCACCTGCCTCAACCCAGTGTGGTGTTGGTCCAGTGTGTGTCCCCATAGATTACTTCAACCTGCCTCAACCCAGTGTGGTGTTGGTCCAGTGTGTGTCCCCATAGATTACTTCAACCTGCCTCAACCCAGTGCGATGTTGGTCCAGTGTGTGTCCCCATAGATTACTTCAACCTGCCTCAACCCAGTGTGGTGTTGGTCCAGTGTGTGTCCCCATAGATTACTTCATCAACCCAGTGTGATGTTGGTCCAGTGTGTGTCCCCATAGATTACTTCAACCTGTCTCAACCCAGTGTGGTGTTGGTCCAGTGTGTGTCCCCATAGATTACTTCCACCTGCCTCAACCCAGTGTAGTGTTGGTCCAGTGTGTGTCCCCATAGATTACTTCCACCTGCCTCAACCCAGTGTGGTGTTGGTCCAGTGTGTGTCCCCATAGATTACTTCATCAACCCAGTGTGATGTTGGTCCAGTGTGTGTCCCCATAGATTACTTCAACCTGTCTCAACCCAGTGTGGTGTTGGTCCAGTGTGTGTCCCCATAGATTACTTCCACCTGCCTCAACCCAGTGTAGTGTTGGTCCAGTGTGTGTCCCCATAGATTACTTCCACCTGCCTCAACCCAGTGTGGTGTTGGTCCAGTGTGTGTCCCCATAGATTACTTCATCAACCCAGTGTGATGTTGGTCTAGTGTGTGTCCCCATAGATTACTTCAACCTGCCTCAACCCAGTGCAGTGTTGGTCCAGTGTGTGTCCCCATAGATTACTTCCACCTGCCTCAACCCAGTGTAGTGTTGGTCCAGTGTGTGTCCCCATAGATTACTTCCACCTGCCTCAACCCAGTGTAGTGTTGGTCCAGTGTGTGTCCCCATAGATTACTTCCACCTGCCTCAACCCAGTGAGATGTGGACACAGTTTGATTTGCTCTAACTCACTGACTATTGCAACTTCCTATGTATTGTAAGAGTTACCATTATGACTCTCTTTGTGTGGCTCTTCATCACAGAGTTAAATAGAATGCCCACAGCATATGCGATGAATGGCAGGAACAGTCCGGCAGAGAGACTGCGGGTTATGTAATCAACAGTGCTGCCGAGCCCTTCCTGAGTGGAAATGTGGGGCACCCTGCTGGGGGTCGGCCAAAACCATTCGACCAAGGACCCCACCACACCAACAGATTTAATCCAGGGAGAGATCGTGCTCCGCCAAAACGCTAGGATTCTGGAGTAATAAAAAAACTCCATAAAATAATATATAGCAAGAAGACAACTCCATAAAACAATATAATTATAGCAAGAAGACAACTCCATAAACAATATATAGCAAGAAGGCAACTCCATAAAACAATATACAGCAAGAAGACAACTCCATAAAACAATATATAGCAAGAAGACAACTCCATAAAACAATATATAGCAAGAAGACAACTCCATAAAACAATATATAGCAAGAAGACAACTCCATAAAACAAGATATAGCAAGAAGGCAACTCCATAAAACAATATATAGCAAGAAGACAACTCCATAAAACAAGATATAGCAAGAAGGCAACTCCATAAAACAATATATAGCAAGAAGACAACTCCATAAAACAATATATAGCAAGAAGACAACTCCATAAAACAATATATAGCAAGAAGACAACTCCATAAAACAATATATAGCAAGAAGACAACTCCATAAAACAATATATAGCAAGAAGACAACTCCATAAAACAATATATAGCAAGAAGACAACTCCATAAAACAATGTATAGCAAGAAGACAACTCCATAAAACAATATATAGCAAGAAGACGACTCCATAAAACAATATATAGCAAGAAGGCAACTCCATAAAACAACATATAGCAAGAAGACAACTCCATAAAACAATATATAGCAAGAAGACAACTCCATAAAACAATATATAGCAAGAAGGCAACTCCATAAAACAACATATAGCAAGAAGACAACTCCATAAAACAATATATAGCAAGAAGGCAACTCCATAAAACAATATATAGCAAGAAGGCAACTCCATAAAACAATGTATAGCAAGAAGACAACTCCATAAAACAATATACAGCAAGAAGACAACTCCATAAAACAACATATAGCAAGAAGACAACTCCATAAAACAACATATAGCAAGAAGACAACTCTATATAGCAAGAAGACAACTCCATAAAACAATATATAGCAAGAAGACAACTCCATAAAACAACATATAGCAAGAAGACAACTCCATAAAACAATATATAGCAAGAAGACAACTCCATAAAACAATATATAGCAAGAAGACAACTCCATAAAACAATATATAGCAAGAAGACAACTCCATAAAACAATATATAGCAAGAAGACAACTCCATAAAACAATATATAGCAAGAAGACAACTCCATAAAACAATATATAGCAAGAAGACAACTCCATAAAACAATATATAGCAAGAAGGCAACTCCATAAAACAATATATAGCAAGAAGACAACTCCATAAAACAATATATAGCAAGAAGACAACTCCATAAAACAATATATAGCAAGAAGACAACTCCATAAAACAATATATAGCAAGAAGACAACTCCATAAAACAATATATAGCAAGAAGACAACTCCATAAAACAATATATAGCAAGAAGGCAACTCCATAAAACAATATATAGCAAGAAGACAACTCCATAAAACAATATATAGCAAGAAGACAACTCCATAAAACAATATATAGCAAGAAGACAACTCCATAAAACAAGATATAGCAAGAAGGCAACTCCATAAAACAAGATATAGCAAGAAGACAACTCCATAAAACAAGATATAGCAAGAAGGCAACTCCATAAAACAATATATAGCAAGAAGACAACTCCATAAAACAATATATAGCAAGAAGACAACTCCATAAAACAATATATAGCAAGAAGGCAACTCCATAAAACAATATATAGCAAGAAGACAACTCCATAAAACAATATATAGCAAGAAAACACTTCATTGTGATCACAACCTTCGTTAATCTCTAATCACCATAATACAATCATTGTGATGTGAAGTAAATAGAATGCAAATGGGACCAACTAATTGCTGTATGCAGCTAAGCATCTGATGACTTGCAACTCAACACCAAGTAAAAGCTCTGAGGATGGTATTCACAGGTCATGTTCACTTCTGTTGTCAACATTCTTGACATGGTCACTGCACACCCACTATCTGACCCTGGCAACCAAGAACTGATGCACAAATACACACACATACACACACACATTCACTTCCATAAAGGATGCAACAGGACCCACACATGCACACACACACACACAGCACATACACATTCACTTCCATAAGGGATGCAACAGCACCCACACATGCACAAACATACCACACATACACGTGCGCACACACATACACATGCACACACACACACACATGCACACACACTACATACACACACACACTCCTCAATAACTCCAAATGGAGCTACCACATCCTCCAAACGAGTAGACTGTGACCTTGATCAGCCACACATCATTTACTATCCCAATAGTGCACGCCCTCGATTAGCCGGGCATACCACACCCACCCAACTACAGTGCATTGCAATTATGCTCTGAAGTGAAGGCAGAGGAAGAAATAAAGCATTGTGAAGCCCGCCATTATTGTCACCATGTCTCTGTCATCAGCTGTGAGGAATGGGACACCATTGTCACCACATCTCTGCCATCGGCTGTGACGAATGGGCCACCATTGTCACCACGTCTCTGCCATCAGCTGTGAGGAATGGGACACCATTGTCACCACATCTCTGCATCAGCTGTGACGAATGGGACACCATTGTCACCACATCTTTGTCATGGGCTGTGAGGAATGGGACACCATTGTCACCACGTCTCTGCCATCGGCTGTGAGGAATGGGACACCATTGTCACCACGTCTCTGCCATCAGCTGTGACGAATGGGACACCATTGTCACCACATCTCTGCCATCGGCTGTGAGGAATGGGACACCATTGTCACCAAGTCTCTGCCATCGGCTGTGAGGAATGGGACACCATTGTCACCACGTCTCTGCCATCAGCTGTGACAAATGGGACACCATTGTCACCACGTCTCTGCCATCGGCTGTGAGGAATGGGTTGGAGACATCCTTCTGAGCAAGAGCCTGAGAAAGAGAGGAGTGTCACATGACACAGCTTTCGAGCTGTGAGACTCGCTGAAACTCTCGGTAACCCTTGACCCTTGATGTGAAGAGAACAATTTTCATGAGCGGGGAGAGGAGAAGCCGTTGACCGCACCCAGCACAAAACACAGCCTACTTGGAGGAGCAAGGAAAGCCAAACTTGCTGACATTGCGGAGGAACTCAACATGGGGATCAATGAAAAGGTCTCATCATTTGCTAGTCAGCAGAAGGCGCCTCCCCCCACCTCATACATTATGGCCTGGTGGTAATGGTGGCTTTTGAAAAATTCCCCAGAATAACCCCAACCCCCCCCCCCCCCCCCCCCCCCCCCCCAACCCCAAGGAGAATTCTAGCAAGTGGAGGAGGAACTCACCACATGGCATCCACATGTGTAGTCCAGCCACTGAACCGACTAGGCCTCTAGTTCATCTAAGCTGTTCCTACTCATAGCCACCACTACACTCAACACACGAGCTACATCAGGACCATGAGTTGGGAGAAAGGTAGGGGGAGGTTGGTGGCTTGAAAAAAATTCCCCAGAATAACTTCCCCTTGAGGAGAACTCCAGTTAGTGAGCTGAAGATCCGGTCGACAAGGTTCGTTTCCGACATCGAGGAAGATGAGGCCTCTCTAATCGTTTCTTAGTCCTTCATTGGATGGATGAAACAAAAGTTGTAATGGGTCATGTCGGTTGGCAAGCCCTCCGCTTCCATCCATACGAGTAGCCTTGACAGGGCTTCACAGTATTGCTGGCCACGATAGCTTTGTCACGTGTTCTGGGGCAAAGACACCACCATTGCTGGAACTTGACTCATACATTGGGTGTAATGGCGGCGATAACAGAACATCGGGATGAATGAGGGATGGTTCAGTAGCTGGACTACACACAGGGACATCTGACCTTTCAGCATCGGCTCCACCTTCAGGTAGACACAGCACTGTATCTGCTACATACTTGTATACCCACCAACTACCTTTAGATTTGTAGAGGCTCACATGAGCACCATGAAAGTCAGGACCCACGTTGAAAGATGGTCGAATCCAACACTGCAACGAGCTGCCTTTTCTAAGATTGTCATCGTCAGCTGCGAGTAGTGAGAAGACCTGAGGTGAAAAGACTTCCACAGAAGGTGGAAATATGAAGGCAGGGTCCTGAGCATAGATCTCCAGCACTGATGTAGATATTACCAGCATCACACTTGGATGTCCAAAGCTCAATATACATGTAAGCTAGGGCCAGGCCTGGGCTAAGGTGTCCTTGGTGGCAGTGGTTGCTGGGGCACCCTTGGTGGCAGTGGTTGCTGGGGCATCCTTGGTGGCAGTGGTTGCTGGGGCACCCTTGTTGGCAGTGGTTGCTGGGGAATCCTTGGTGGCAGTGGTTGCTGGGGCACCCTTGGTGGCAGTGGTTGCTGGGGCATCCTTGGTGGCAGTGGTTGCTGGGGCATCCTTGGTGGCAGTGGTTGCTGGGGCATCCTTGGTGGCAGTGGTTGCTGGGGCACCCTTGGTGGCAGTGGTTGCTGGGGCACCCTTGGTGGCAGTGGTTGCTAGTGGTTGCTGGTGCATCCTTGGTGGTAGTGGTTGCTGGGGAACCCTTGGTGGCAGTGGTTGCTGGTGCATCCTTGGCTTGGTGGCAGTGGTTGCTGGGGCACCCTTGGTAGTAAAGTTTGATAGGTCACTTCTAAGGCATTCCTGGTGGCAGTGATCGTAGGGCTACACTAGGGCTAAGAGGGCATCTCAAGATGCCTCAGTGATATTCAAGGAAGCAGGGGTAGAATCAGGTGGAAAAGAACTGTGGACATCCATGGATTAGTCTGTGGGAGCCCTGGACATCCTCCTCAAGAGAAGACTTATACACTGTCCAGAGAGGGTGAAGAAAGTGTGCCTACGAAATGATAGTGGAGATAGGTGGCTCGCAAGATGGCAGCATTCATAAAGCGCGGGCAACTAGCAGCTGACGCAGAAGCAACCATCGCCAGAGAGATGACCAAACTCCACAGAGAAAAGGAGGGAAGTGACGATCCCTGCACAAAGGCAACTCGTGAAAAAATAATAGCACCCATGCACTCCAGCCTGCACAGCACTAAAAATCCAGTTATCGATGTGTCGTATGGCACTTGCAAGTGGTAAAATACCAACCCCAGTTCCAAATTATCCACCACCATTTGAGTCGCAGCGCACGCCCCTTTTTCCAGTTCCTACCACAACTACCACAAACACTGGCTGAAGGGGGGACTGTACGTCAAAAACTAGACTTTTTTCCCTTCCTTCTTTTCTTATTCTTCTTCTTTCAAACTATTCTTGTATCTATCCTCTAGCCATTTGCAAAGTTTGAGAGGCATTCGATGCTCCATTTCGAAGTTATGTTGGTTTTTGTCCATGTAACAGATCAAGAAACTACAAAGAGAATACAAAGAGAACACATCTTGTGATATTTTATTGTAAACCCAAACATTTCATTGCCCTAACTTGAACTATATTTTTCTCATAAAAAATTAAAAAATCGTGTGTTTTTTGGCCGTAAAGCTCATAACTTTCCCATACTTCACAAAATATATATATTTTATATCACTGGATAGCTCTTCTAATTATCTGTGTAATGTACAACAAATTTTTAAGTGTTGGCAAGTTATGGTGATTTGAAGTGGTGAGGTTTGGGATTTCCCCTGGTGTTTTCCAGTTGCAAAAGCGGTGGCCTGGCACTAAAAAACCACGATGTTTATTGATAATCTGTTCATGCATCCTCTATCAGCTGACCAAATCTGGGACTTTGATCTTGATAATTAGGGCAGTTACGAACTTTTCTGCAAGTTAGGTCAACTTTTTTAGGGATCTTGATGTATCTTCCGAGAAAATATGTCTGCAGAGACATTCAACATATCATTAGAAAGCACAAAGCATAAGGAACACAAAGTGAATTTTTTTAACCTGCATAGAGTGTGTAGGAAAAAAATTATGGCGATTTATAATACTTTGGTGGTGCTGACGTACAGTCCCCCCTTTAAGTGCTGGTAGTGACTACGCCTACTCCAAATCGAGAGTCAGTCTTTGGAGGCCGATAGACATGAGGCATGCGACGTCCCCCCATGTAACACTCTCCGGGCCATAACAGTTGCAACTATCCTCCCCACTACATATCCTGGTACAAGTAACTAGACTCAGCAGATCGTATCTGTGTGTACATGAGATAGCACCTCGAGATTGTGCCTGGTCAGTATCAAGTACAACATTCTCTTGCTGACAAGTGTTTACAGTTTGTCAAGACTAATAGCCTGAATAAAGAGCTTACTTGGCTAATTCATTATGTACAGATATCATGACATGACAAGAGTGGTCTTAAAAAACGACAGTGTCTCGGCAATGTATTATTACGTCTATGCACATGCTCCTGGCATCAGAATATGCATATGCTCTTGGATCTATGCACATGCTCCTGGCATCAGAATATGCATATGCTCTCGGGTCTATGCACATGCTCCTGGCATCAGAATATGCATATGCTCTCGGATCTATGCACATGCTCCTGGATCAGAATGTGCATACGCTCTTGGATCTATGCACATGCTCCTGGCATCAGAATATGCATATGCTCTCGGGTCTATGCACATGCTCCTGGCATCAGAATATGCTTATGCTCTCGGATCTATGCACATGCTCCTGGATCAGAATGTGCATACGCTCTCGGATCTATGCACATGCTCCTGGCATCAGAATATGCATACGCTCTCGGGTCTATGCACATGCTCCTGGTGGCATCAGAATGTGCATACGCTCTTGGATCTATGCACATGCTCCTGGCATCAGAATATGCATATGCTCTCGGGTCTATGCACATGCTCCTGGCATCAGAATATGTATACGCTCTTGGGTCTATGCACATGCTCCTGGCATCAGAATATGCATACGCTCTTGGGTCTATGCACATGCTCCTGGCATCAGAATATGTATATGCTCTCGGGTCTATGCACATGCTCCTGGCATCAGAATATGCATACGCTCTCGGGGCATTTCACTTTGCTCACCATGATCTTATCTAGATATTACTGCTCAACTTTTCTTCTCTCTCCTAACATGACCTCTTCCTGCCTCAATGGTTGTTGATGCTGTTCAGGGGCACTGCATTACATAGCTATCATTAATATGATCTTTCCCGCCTTGTCCCATCTTGTTTCAGCCAGTGTCGATGTGGCTGATGCTGCTCAAGGATGTCTTGCGCTCTCGTTGCATGTTTGCGGTGTACAGGTTAGTTGTCCACTTCTCAGGACATCCCTCACTCCATGTTGCTGTGCAGAAGCTCTCTCTCTTTTCCTATGCAACTCTAGAAGGGGTGGTGTTGTTTTTCAGACCTCTGTTCCTGCTGGTCTCAATCTGTTGCTCACATTCTCTTGGTAATTTAGCTGTTTCATGCAAGGCCACAAGAGACTATGCTGCTGACTCATCTGGTTTGGAGCTTCAACAGCAGTGTTGTTCCTAGTTCAATCATTGCTGGCCAAGTACGCATAATGAAAAGCGAGTTTTTCACATATGCAGTCCCAACACTGAGCCTCAGCACTTCAGTCCCAACACTGAGTCTCAGCACTTCAGTCCCAACACTGAGTCTCAGCACTTCAGTCCCAACACTGAGTCTCAGCACTTCAGTCCCAACACTGAGTCTCAGCACTTCAGTCCCAACACTGAGCCTCAGCACTTCAGTCCCAACACTGAGTCTCAGCACTTCAGTCCCCTCAGCACTTCAGTCCCAACACTGAGCCTCAGCACTTCAGTTCCAACACTGAGCCTCAGCACTTCAGTCCCAACACCGAGTCTCAGCATTTCAGTCCCAACACTGAGCCTCAGCACTTCAGTCCCAACACTGAGTCTCAGCATTTCAGTCCCAACACTGAGCCTCAGCACTTCAGTCCCAACACCGAGTCTCAGCATTTCAGTCCCAACACTGAGCCTCAGCACTTCAGTCCCAACACTGAGTCTCAGCACTTCAGTCCCAACACTGAGTCTCAGCACTTCAGTCCCAACACTGAGTCTCAGCACTTCAGTCCCAACACTGATCCTCAGCACTTCAGTCCCAACACTGAGTCTCAGCACTTCAATCCCAACACTGAGTCTCAGCACTTCAGTCCCAACACTGAGCCTCAGCACTTCAGTCCCAACACTGAGTCTCAGCACTTCAGTCCCCTCAGCACTTCAGTCCCAACACTGAGTCTCAGCACTTCAGTCCCAACACTGAGCCTCAGCACTTCAGTCCCAACACTGAGTCTCAGCACTTCAGTCCCAACACTTGAGTCTCAGCACTTTCAGTCCCAACACTGAGTCTCAGCACTTCAGTCCCAACACTGAGCCTCAGCACTTCAGTCCCAACACTGAGTCTCAGCACTTCAGTCCCAACACTGAGTCTCAGCACTTCAGTCCCAATACTGATCCTCAGCACTTCAGTCCCAACACTGAGCCTCAGCACTTCAGTCCCAACACTGAGCCTCAGCACTTCAGTCCCAACACTGAGCCTCAGCACTTCAGTCCCCAACACTGAGCCTCAGCACTTCAGTCCCAACACTGAGTCTCAGCACTTCAGTCACAACACTGAGTCTCAGCACTTCAGTCCCAACACTGAGTCTCAGCACTTCAGTCACAACACTGAGTCTCAGCACTTCAGCCCCAACACTGAGCCTCAGCACTTCAGTCCCAACACTGAGCCTCAGCACTTCAGTCCCAACACCGAGTCTCAGCACTTCAGTCCCAACACTGAGCCTCAGCACTTCAGTCCCAACACTGAGTCTCAGCACTTCAGTCCCAACACTGAGTCTCAGCACTTCAGTCCCCTCAGCACTTCAGTCCCAACACTGAGCCTCAGCACTTCAGCCCCAACACTGAGCCTCAGCACTTCAGTCCCAACACTGAGCCTCAGCACTTCAGTCCCAACACTGAGTCTCAGCACTTCAGTCTCAGCACTTTCAGTCCCAACACTGAGTCTCAGCACTTCAGTCCCAACACTGAGTCTCAGCACTTCAGTCCCAACACTGAGTCTCAGCACTTCAGTCCCAACACTGAGTCTCAGCACTTCAGTCCCAACACTGAGCCTCAGCACTTCAGTCCCAACACTGAGCCTCAGCACTTCAGTCCCAACACTGAGTCTCAGCACTTCAGTCCCAACACTGAGTCTCAGCACTTTAGTCCCAACACTGAGTCTCAGCACTTCAGTCCCAACACTGAGTCTCAGCACTTCAGTCCCAACACTGAGTCTCAGCACTTCAGCCCCAACACTGAGGCTCAGCACTTCAGTCCCAACACTGAGTCTCAGCACTTCAGTCCCAACACTGAGTCTCAGCACTTCAGTCCCAACACTGAGCCTGAGCACTTCAGTCCCAACACTGAGCCTCAGCACTTCAGCCCCAACACTGAGTCTCAGCACTTTGGAGCCTTGGTAACAACAAATGATAATTTAGTGACATGCTAAGTTTATCTTCTAGTTGGAGGCCATTAGGTTATCCTTAGAGTGGCTTGGCCATGAATATATGGGAGAAAACCATTGGAATGCCATCAAGTAGCTCTGGAATGCCATCATGTAGCTATGGAATGCCATCATGTAGCTCTGGAATGCCATCATGTAGCTCTGGAATGCCAACAAGTAGCTCTGGAATGCCAACAAGTAGCTCCGGAATGCCATCAAGTAGCTATGCCATCAAGTAGCTCTGGAATGCCATCAAGTAGCTCTGGAATGCCATCATGTAGCTCTGGAATGCCGTCAAGTAGCGCTGGAATGCCATCATGTAGCTCTGGAATGTCATCATGTAGTTCTGGAATGACATCATGTAGCTCTGGAATGCCATCGAGTAGCTCTGGAATGCCATCATGTAGCTCTGGAATGCCATCAAGTAGCTCTGGAATGCCATCATGTAGCTCTGGAATGCCATCATGTAGCTCTGGAATGCCATCATGTAGCTCTGGAATGCCATCAAGTAGCTCCGGAATTCAAGGCTCTGGAATGCCATCAAGTAGCTCTGGAATGTCATCATGTAGCTATGGAATCCCATCAAGTAGATCTGGAATGCCATCAAGTAGCTCTGGAATGCCATCAAGTAATTCCCATCAAGTAGCTCTGGAATGCCACCAAGCAGCTCTGGAATGCCATCAAGTGGAATGCCATCATGTCCCATTTAATTTGGGTTGAGTGGAGCTGAAAATGTAAAAATATTCTTTGGAAGATGAAACTCCCCCTTCAATCTACGGTGGTGAAATTTTAACTCGATGTGGTAAGGTGAAGTATCATACAATAGTCCACAGGTAGGTCATCTGAGTCTAGAGGACTTCGGGTTAAAACATGGCACACATCAGTACCATCAGAGATATGGCAACACTTTTATAAGAAGGCCGCAGAATCTTCTTTGTTATTTTAGCATAACAAGTCCTAAGTTTTTAGAGTGAAGGAATAATAAACTATAATATTCCTCACGGCATATCACTTGTCATCATCGCTCATGGCTCAATCTAGAACTGTTATGCTCCTCTTCCTGTTGGATAGCAAAGTGAAGTTCGGCATCAAAGATAAACAGCAGGGTTTCATTCAGAATTTTGGTTGGAGGATGGGGGGGGGGGGGGGGGAGAAATCCCAGGTGCCCCCCAACTCTTCCCCCCCTCCCCCCCCCTGTATGAAACTCTGGATAACCATAGCAACCACAAAAAGTTTACAGTCACACATGGCCAAGCAACCTCTCAACTGTGACAAGTGTGAGCTATCATGTGAAGGCAGCAGGTGGCACTCTCAACTGTGACAAGTGTGAGCTATCATGTGAAGGCAGCAGGTGGCACTCTCAACTGTGACTTAATTGTAGCATCTTTCATTGTGGGCATTTTGTGATTATTCATGAGTGTCGATGCAAAACCATTGACTCAATATGCATTTGAACCAGTGTAAATAGGCTTCAGAGTGCTGGCGTCTACATACACTACCATATATACATGTGTGTGTGACATTAAGACAACTCACAGACAGCACGGATTTGATACAATTATACACAGTACAAGCCGAGTAAAGCTCATTTTATTTTCTCAATTCAGCTCAGGCTCGGGAGAGGGTGAGGGAACACTAGTTGACTAAATTTGTTCTGTGCCACTCTACAGGTAGTGGTTAATCCACACACAGTATAGTACTGGCATGTGCCTCCATTATAATGCGATCAGTATCATTCTGTGTCTGTCAGCCATCTTTTCTACCGCTATTTATGACATCTGCTACACCATTCCACCTACCACAGTTTCTTCTGTTGACCTCAGCTCCACCAACCAACTGTAATCATTTCAAGTGTGACAATTACATTCTGACTTGTATTTCTGATTTGTATTCAGACTGAACAAATTTAGCATGCTTGTGTTCTCATATCTGGAAGAGAAGGGACTAAATACCTACCCTTGAATACCTGCAACATTGAAACTAACTACACTAGCTAACTATATTGATTTTACCTTCCTTCCAGGTCATATCCCTCTAATGCCACCAGAGCTACAGGAATGAGCGGGATTGCTACCAGCACCACGACAGGGTGGTTCGCAGCATTGCCGAATATCTGAGTAGCCTTTTCCTTTCCCAGCACTAGAAAAGTGACGCCAGCTCCATAGGAGAAGGCCACATAGTAAGCACAAGTGCCGCCCAAGACGCCTAGGGCTATAGGGGATCCTCTCAGGTAGTTATAGTCAAGCTGATTCAATAGAGATATGACGCTCATGGCTCAGCCAACAAACAGAAAAAGCATTCGTTGATGCGCACCATTACGAATTACCCTTAGCGTTTACATCAACGCAATAAGTGGTGGAGAACGGGACGACGATACATACTGGCAAATGTGTACCCACATCTATACAGACAAAACACGGGAAAAGGCGATTCATTCTGTCGGACAAAATTCATAGCCTTCTTTCAAGCCCTCTTGGTAGACATAGTCGAAATTACATTGTGTAACTAACAAAGAGGTAACTGAACACCCTGAAAATACAATATTTAGTGAAAGGGCACACCTGCAATGATGAGAATAATAATAAAAAAGCATGATGCACTCTATCAAGAATTAGTCTACTCTTCTTTTAGACAGAAGCCTTAACAGAGTGGATACAAGACAAATGGGATACAGGGAAATGACATACATGACACCTTTCAGAACATGAGAATTACAACAAATAAAGAGCTTGTTCATTCTGTTGGACAAAATTCACTGCCTTCTCCCGAGCGTTCCTCGATGATGCTCAATCCAAATTTTGATACTGTAACTGATCAGGAGGTAGCTAAACCCACCCTGAAATTTCAATGTTTAATAAAAGAACACATCAGCAGTGATCGGAATATCAAAAAGCTTACCAAAAGTGTCCTTTTCAGTGAACTTGAGGACTTCATAAAGAAGGAGAAAACCCATCCCACCGAGGAAGAGATGAAAGGCAAGAAGAAAGTGCTTAGAATAGATCTTGAAAGTAAACGAAAAACTGGAATTTGTGCTGGGACAAATGAGAATTCCTGCACAGAATCCTGTCCTAAACCACTGACTGACAGTTTGTCCAACAGTACACGGAATGTAGGTGCTATTCTGTACCACGATTTTATTACCAGCACTTCAAGCCTCAATAATTTAAGTCCAAGAAGTGCCCATGGTAATAATGGCAAAACTAGAAGTACAGGTGAAGATTCTGGGCTCTCAAAAAAGTTGACAGACCCTTCTCTACCAAGAGCAATTGCTGTTGTTGCATATCCATATGTAAATGATATCCAGTAAAGAGAGCTAGTGGTAATGCCAGCCAGAATCAGGGGAGAGCAAGAGGATATAAACTTGTTCAGACGCTCATAAATGTACAGCAGTAGACTTGAATCAGGGTAGACAATCTGATACTCAAATTTACATTGTGGGCAGCTGACATCCACAGAAGAAGCTCCTTTCTGCTTCTCATCTACCCACTGCTGTAAGCAGAGCTGATGAACCCACTTTGTAGCCCCACTACATTTACATGGACTGATCCATTCCAGGCCTGGCTCATCCACTTCAGACCCAAAGCATACCCAGCAAGTCCTCCTATAGATAGATTACGAGATAGTGTCAAGTAAACCCATTTTTCCTTACAGGTTAAATTCCTTACTCGTTCATGCTGTCAGTTCTTTGAATAATAAGGGGCGATTTATAGGTGAGACAGCTTGACCCATCCATATCTTCAACTTCGTCCCCACGGTAACAAACCTAAAGTAAACCTGCGACGCTGAGATGTAGCGAGGTGGGTGAGCGTTGCCCTAAATATTATAATTGGGCCAGCGAGACCAGCTCGGCGTACGCGTAGGACCAAACAGCTGCATCAGAACTAGGGGGAAAAAGGGAGGGGGAAGTTCGAAGGTAGACGGACCACACCTATTAATTACAATATGAGCTTCATTGTGCCTATAAATAGACCGACACTCGTATTGGCCGAACTACTCTAATTGGCCTAGGTGTCTGAAAAACGGTAAGTCAATCTTCATCGTATCTAGCTAGGGCCTACTTCTAGGTGCTTGTTCTTACGCAAACCAGACGTTTACTCCTGGGGAATACAATCCGATTTGTACACTTCGTGTAAGTAGCTGGGGATGAAAAGCCAGAACCCGAGAGAGTTGGCTGTGCTGATGTGTACCAATTAGAATATTTCTTGAAGTAGCTAATATCAAGCTTTACAACGAGATGATGATACAGACGAGTTAACTGTAGTGAATGTAGGCTAAATGACAACCTGAGATGGAGGAGCCAAAAGAGAGGGGATGGAGGAAGGGTCAAAGTTGTTTTTGAGTAACACTGTCAAAATACATTTAAGAAATAGATACATAGGTAGGTGGAAAAATAGTGCTTGATGGTAAGGAAGGGGGAGAGTGAGCGGTCGAAAGGAAGTACACTGTACTGCATTCCAGAGCAGTATAAGTTGTTGAAGTAAAATGTTTTTATTAGCAGTAGAGAAGCCTATAATTGGTGGAGGATCTCGCCTGAGGTGCTAGTAAGTCGGCCATGATGAAGTTTTCAGATGGATTTTGGATGGATTTCACAAAGCAGATCTTGCCATGAGAGGGAGAAGATGAAGAGAAGCCATAGTAATTGGATTCATAAGTTCGGTTTAAGATGAATGTCCTTCTTTAGTGGACGCCAAAGTAAAGGACAGAAAGTCAGCTTGGATCTTACCAGCACCAGGTAGAGGTTCTTCTTGAAGCTGATACTGTAATAATGCCTGTGGCACATTCCTACATGGAATTCAAGGTCAGGTAAGCAGGCTTCCACTTTGCAGAGATATGACCTGACCATGAATGATCACTGGGCACATTCCTACATGGAATTCAAGGTCAGACCTGACCATGAATGATCACTGGGCACATTCCTACATGAAATTCAAGGTCAGGTAAGCAGGCTTCCACTTTGCAGAGATATGACCTGACCATGAATGATCAGACGATATCGCCAGGTTTTTCTGTGAGGAGACAGATTCACCGACTAAACCATTGGTAGCGTAAGTGGTCGGCTCACCGTAATCAATCGTAGCTGAGCAGTTTGATTGGGGTTTGTCGTGCTTCCAATCATCACACCAGGATTCCAACTCGGGTCACATTAAAGATAAAAACCATTCTTCAGAGGAGGATATTGCTTTTAGGAGCTTAGCAAATGTAAAATGCAGCAGAGTGATCAACTTTTTAATGAATGTCATTGATGTAGACGAGGATTTGAAGTGTGCCAAGTATGCTACCATGAGGCATGAGGCACGCCAGATAGACTGGATGTTGATCCAAGATATGTTTCCACTAGGTGTTCCTGTTTAACAGGCAACAGCCAAAGTTTCCCATATTAGTGGAGCCTATCATGGGGAAGGGAATCGAATGCTTTCTGGAAGTCGAGGAAGACGACATCACATCTTTTTTCTCTGGTGTTGATGGTGTTGATGAGGTTGTGTGCTGAAGGGAGGTTAATCTAGGTGGACACAGGAATGATGTGATTTTGGACTGCATCACCTTGGGCCAGTATTACAGGACAGAGCCCATCACAACTGGGTGCCTTGCCACTGACGAGAAGAGAGGGCCTCAAAGACTTCATTCCTGAATTAGTTGGTTGGGTGTCAGGCAAGGGTAAGGACTGAAAGAGGAAGGGTGTAACTACTAAATGACTAGCCTTGGTGTTATAGTCTTCATAAAAGATTGCAGATTTGGCAGTTTGGTCAGGGATTGGAGCTGAAGTTGAACAGAAATCTCATAGATGCTAACCCTGGATCAGTTGGTGGGCATGAATAAATGACCTGAACAGTTCAGGCCTGAAATTGAGTCAATAGTGAGACCCATGATCAATTCTGGAATGTTAAAATAACCAGGTCCAGTATGTTCATCTTGATGTGAATAGGGACACTTACCAGTTTGAATTATCTACACAACAGCACAAAAGAGAATCTTTGGCAGACTTCGCCATTAAAGTGGACCGTTGACATCCGGGAGGTTGAAGTCACCTAGAGCAACTGTGAGAGAGTCCTGGGGAATAGCACACAAACACCAGATGACTTCATGAAATACAGATAAAGGCCACAAAGTGGGGCATACATAAATAGTGAGGTGAAGAGAATGACAATTATGAGATAAAAGAAACATAGCAGAGGGAGTCTGTGAAAGATACCAAGCAACACACCACCATCCTTCAAATATTTATCACAATTGAGTGAACATGATAGCCATGATTCTGTTGTGCTATGAACCTAGAGCACCTAAGGAATTAAGCTTAAGATAAACACATGACACATGAAGTATTCATAGACATACATTCAAGATCCCTAACCCTAATGAGGGAGAGACTTCTGGAGGGTTTGGGAAAAAAGGAGAAGCAGAAATATTGGTGGTAGAAAGCTTGTGATGGCACTGAGAAGTGACATGGCAGAATTTGTAGGAAAAGGCGAGGGAAAATACCCTGAGGCTTCCACCAGATGGTGTAAGATGAGCTGATGGTGGTCTCTGGCTGAGGCACTGGGGTAGGGCTCAACATGGACAAAGATGGTCCTCTAAAGAGCTAGAGACACCTTTATTGATCAACGTGAACCCAGACATTTCCCAAAAACTTGAGATCTGTGATTCGATATCTTGCCAGTCGGCTCCAGATTCAAAACAGATTCTACATGTTTTGGACAGAAATAGTTCACATTAATTCAAGCAATGAGATCGTTTTGATTTGACATGACAAGAAGAGGCCTTGATCACTCTCGAGAGTACTTTATGAGCCTTGTAGTGTGATAGATTTTTTGCCCACTAAAATTATCCAACGGAGGAGATAAGACATCCAGGCATTCATCAATACCGTAAATTACCAGACAATCATTGGAGATCATCTACTTTTCATTGCTCACTGCCAGCTAAAATCACGTCTGATATAGTCCTCCTCAAAGTTACCAATGCTTAGGTAGTGCACGATATTGACCTTCTGAAGTCTAAATTGTTGTCGCTGCTGTCTCCAACTTTGGCTGAATTCTCTGCTCTTTCAACTGGCTATCCAATGATGATAGCCATTTCCTCTTTTTCATCAATGAATGTGGCTTTAGATAGGCCATGTACTGTGAAGCCATCATGTACATTGGCCCTCATACATGATGTAGCCAAACGTCCTCAATGAGCTCTTCATTAGGCAAGGGTATCAACCACCTTGCCACACTTCACTTTGCTTTGCTTTATGGAGGAGGGATTGGGATTGTAGGACTTTATGGCAGGCATAGTGGGAGCAGGAGTGAGGCAGGCTCTGGTATGTAGTTGAAGCAGCTTCTTGGTCCAGTCCCCTGCTACTTGATTTGTCGCCTGGCTGGTTTGGTATGTCTCCTGCTTTAGCAAGCAGCAGCAAGCAGCCCACTCTCTCCTTCACATTTGATTACATCATCGACTCTGCTGGGAACTGTGGTTCTCGTTGTTAAGTCAGTTGAGCTGTGAGTTGAGTTACGAGTGTGCAGATAATTCCAGATTTGATCTTAGTGACTCTGTCAGAAATTCGGACCATTTACTCTGATGGAAAAATCATTCTGGGAATTCTTCCATTTGGTGCGTATCCACTCTTGTTGCTTGATCAAGTTGGGCTTTCCTTGGGGACACAGTTGACTTGCAACCACACCTGAGGTGTGCTTGAGAGCTATGTATGTACTAAAATAAAATCTGCTCTTAGAGACCATAACACACCACAGCATGCATAAAGTGAAGTAGATTTCTCTTTCAATCAGCATTTTGTTTTTATTACCAAAAGTTTGACTTTCCAGTTCTAAATTTTGTGCTTATTTTCAGGCAGGAAATGAAAGGGCTAAATTTTGTGCTTATATGCAGGCAGGAAATGAAAGGGCTGGAGGGCAAGAGGAGTCTGCCACCATCTCAACTCAGATCAGAGACAAGGCAACCTAACTGAAAATTCTGAGTCATATATCATCAGCAGACCTCTTGCCCACTGCTAATTGTATCCTGCCTAGTTTATTTAAAAAAAAGAGATTTTTGACAGAAGTGCTGATATAGCGGGTGATGATGCTTTGAGTGTGAAGGCCACTGTTCAGGCTGGATACATCATTAGTGTGCAGGCCTCTCTAAATCTAACTTTGATGCCACCTCGAAATCCTCAACTCCTTACAAGTGTCCCACTGCACTGTTGTAAAGCAAGTGATAGTCATAGCTTCTCTGCAGAGTATGGTTGACAGGCTGTATAAGGAAGTTTTCAGCATTCACTCTGGGGTGGGTATTTTTCACAGCATATCATATGTCAGTTCATTGTGAGTGAAGTATTCTGACCATGCATCTGTTGAAAGGGAAAGCAGAAGTCAGTAATTGAGTGACCATAAATTTAATCTAGCTAGGTCTATTTGGAATTGACGAATGTGCTCAGAAGCTAGACAGGCTATTGAATGACATGAAGAATGTTGCATCTGTTTTAGTGGCCCTATATCCCAACATCAAGTCCAACTCTGTTGTTGCTTGCACAGGATATATAGATAAATTTGATCCTCTCAGATCACGCTCACGTCCAATCCTAGCAATGATGACAAGACAGATTCATATACTGTATATATACTGCCTCATAGAAAGGAGCTTGGTGGGAGGGTTTCGATCCAGACAGACCTGTCCAAACAGAATATGACAGTGGCTGCTTTTTGGTGAGTAGCACCTAATCTAGGTAAGAAGATACATCAAAATCAGACAGAACACACTTTTGGGTCAAGTTCACGCTAGCATGAACAAAAATACCCTTGAGATTGTCTCACCAGGTGTTACAGGTAACCATGCACCAACTACTTTGGTAGGTAGTATGGGCCCACCTATTAGTGTGCACTGATGAAATCTCTCATTCTGCATCTAAAAACTCTTTCATAGACCCTCCCCAGAATAACCGAGCAGAAAAGCTTATGAGCTCTGATAAACCATCTACTACTGCTTATGCATCTACATCTGCTATCATTTATGACACCCAGAATTCAGCCCTCATAGGTGTCCTGAGAAGATCACCACTGTTGTGTCTGCATCACCCTCTGCCTCGGGTGACTTGAGTCCTAAGTTATGGACACCAGAGATTCCTGCACAAATTCACAGGACACCCTGTTGGGTCAGATCTGAGTTGATTATCTAGGAAAGTTGACATCTGCATGATGAACAAGAAGCTTAGTTAACAAACTCTCCAGCTCCTCAGCTCATTTACTCAGCTAGCTTTATGTCATCTGTTGTATTTGGACATAGTTTAACTTATGTAATAATGAGATATTGTCTAGTTACTCAATCTATAGGAAAGACAGATTTCATGTGGTGGAGTATGTGGTTCTTTCTGAATACATCACTTCTACTGCTTCCAACCTTACCGTGACAAGTTAATTAAATACCTCACGTTTCTGACTTCAGACACACCTAGTTTGGTTATAGTTAGAGACTTTAATCATCCAGACATCTGTTGGTCCACCCGAGTAGTTCCAGTGCTGCTCCAATTGGCGTTGTAACTTTGTTTTTGGCAGTAACCTTATGGAAATAATTCACTGTCGTACACACAAGAGACAATACCCTTAACCTTGTGTTAATAGATGGTGAGATCTTGTATTTAATGTTGTGGTTCATCCACCTGATGACACTCCTTTCTCTTCAGATCACTTTTTGATCTCCTCTTGTTTCCAATGGCACTGCCAGTTTCAGGGACACCTCCCTTGTTCTAAAGCGAATAGGAAATGCCTTGCAGCCATCTGATGGATGCTTGTGCATGGAGCTAGAGGATGTGGATGAAATCTGGTCAGCCTTCAAATACATTGTGAATTTAACAATGGTAATGTATATCCCTAGAGTCCCAATTTCCTAAATGGATACCGCAGACATCCCATCATCAGTACAAACAAATGTGCCCAGCTCTTTTGGAAATTGAACCACTTCTGATTAAAATGTCTAAAGTCCATATGCAGACAGTATCCCTGGCATCCCATCCCAACCAAGCTCAAACAGTTAAAATCCACTATGGCACTCTTCCAGAAAGCTTTAAAGCAAGCCAAAGGCTATACACAAAGGTAAGCTAATAAACAACTTGGGAATTTGGAGGTCTTTAGGTACATCAATAGGTACATCAATAACCTTAGAAACTCGGGGATCTATCAATAACCTTAGAAATTCGGGGGTCTATAAACATCAATAACCTTAGAAACTTGGGGTCCATAGAAACTCGGGGGGTCTACAAACATTACTCAGGGGGTTATAAGTACATCATAACCTTAGAAACTCGGGGGTCTACAAATATAGAAACACAGGGGGGTTATAAGTTATAAGTACATCAATAACCTTAGAAACACGTACATCAATAACCTTAGAAACTCAGGGATCTATAGGTACACCAATAACCTTAGAAACTCAGGGATCTATAGGTACACCAATAACCTTAGAAACTCAGGGATCTATAGGTACACCAATAACCTTAGAAACTCAGCGATCTATAAGTACATCAATAACCTTAGAAACTCGGGGGTCTACAAACATTAATAACCTTAGAAACTCAGGGGGTTATAAGTACATAGAAACTTGGGGATCTATAAGTACACCAATAACCTTAGAAACTCGGGGGTCTATAAGTACATCAATACCATTAGAAAAATGCCGAGCAAACCCATCTGCAGTGTCTATTTCTGTGACATTTGATGTAGACAGAGTGACCCATTAACAGCATGTCAGCTTAGAATTCACTCATAGTCCCAACACACTTCACTATGCATTCTCTAGGAAATACTTCAGTAAGAATCTGCATCATGGAGATTACAGTAAAAGGATGAATACAAATCCTTACAAAAATTGAAGATATGGTATTTGATCCAAGGTCCTGAAATATTGTGCCTTATCTCCCATCGCTTATTTAGTTCTAGTCTGAAGCACTCGATCCCTGCTGAGCGGCAAATTCATTGTATCACACAACCCATGATTGTGTCTCAATCAAGAACTACAGACCTATTTCCCCTTGAGCTCTTGCATCTAAAGTTCTGGAACACATAATTTGTGACCAAGATATTTCATTTCTAGAATCCGCTATGTCGACAGTGCAGTTTGGTTTTTTATAAAAGGTCGCTCCTCATTGCAACAATTCTTATAAGAACATTAGTGAGTTGGTTAACATTAATTCGCAATTTGATGCATTTTATCTCGACTTTGCGAAACCATTCAACAGTGTACCACACTGTCACAACAAACTTGTAGGCATGACAGAAGCATGGGCCTATGTGGTAATCTCTGGACTTGGTTTCAGAGCTATCTCACGAAAAGACAACAATGTGTATGCTTGGGAAGCAACTGCTCAGGCCTATTACCCAGAAATTCAGGAGTACCTCAAGGTAGCATTCTGGTCCCCTGCTATTCCTAGTATACATCAATGACCTCCTATCACATAATAACTCAAATGTTTTCCTTTTTGCTGGCAATGCTAAGTATATGAAGCTGCTTGAGAGTACCTGTGACTGTCTATGCCTCCAAGGCTAATCTGGATGACCTAAGGGTGTGGAGCAAATGGGAGCTCTTGTATATATATAGGGAAATAAAGTGTGCACTCCTAGATTTTGCATAAGAGATCCTCCAACCCCCTTGTCTTACCATATCTATAATCACGTGTCCCAGTCTAATCTCAAAGACCTAAAGTGTCATCGCATCTCTCGGACAGCCCTCAAAGGCATGCAAAATCATTGCTTTGGTGCACATTCAGCTCTGTTGACTGTGTCAGCCAAGAAATTTCTGTACATAAACTATCTGTCGTAAGATCATATATTTTGTTCTGCTCTCAAGTTGGTAGCATCTATATTTAATCAAGGACATCCTCAAGCTCATAAAGATGTAAAGGAGGGTTACAAGGTCGATTATGTATCTTACTGTAAGACAGGGCACATTGTGTGAATGTGAACTCAATGTGACATGATGTTCTGTGTAAAAAGTCTCAAGTCTCCGGCATACCATATTGATATTCAAAGCTTTAGCTCTAACACAGACTAACTAGAGTATGAGTCACAGCTGTTCCACATCAAACACTACTAGTTTGTCATAATTGAAGAACTTATTGACACGAATGTACTCTCCAGCTCCATCAAGCGTAATATCAGGCAGGTTTTAATATCCATAAAAACTAACTTTGACTCCAAAATTCTCCTTGAACTCTTCACTCATCATATCTTCGTGCAAAGTGTTTCCCCACACACTCTCTTAAGTTTAACTTGATTTTTTTAATTTATTCACTGCATGTCTATTCACTGCATGTCCAGGCTAGCTATTAGCTGTTGTCTATAGTGTACTTCAGCCACTCATTTCCAATCACTCATGCCTCCAAATATATGATATACTGAAAGGAATAAAAAAGAGTAATAATAAAACTAAAAAGATAGAAAAGAACTCCAATTGAAGCACATCAGAGACTCAGACAAAACTAGCTACCTAGCTGGGAAGGTTTTCAACCTCAAGTTACCTGTGATCTTGAGATGGCTGGGATGTAACAAGGCTAGAAGAAGAAGTACACTTGGGTCATCCACTACCTATCACTGGGCTTTAACTCTCCTTTGGCTATTGACAATGTGCAGCTATTGTTTTAAAGGAGTAGCAAGGGTAGTGATGTAGTATCTATGAAGCAATCAGCTAATCTCACGACCTTACTTACATCATGCAGAAAATAGAACAAAGGTCGGCAATCCAGCTGTCCAATTTGAGCCAAGTGGATTATTGATGCTGCAACTACCAAAAATCTCAGGGGTGGGGTGTTAGATTCTATTTAGTGTGATTGCAGTTCTTGAGTTAGCACCATCAACAATTTCCGTGAGCCTGGTGACTATTTTTCTGCCCACAATGTAGACTAGATTCTCTCTCTTGTGCACTGTATTAGAACCAGCACAAAAACTAAGGCACATACAAGATAGTAAAACTTCCTAATGTCCATAAGTCTAAGTGAAGGGAAATGATGTCGAATTCTACAGAGGAATAATACTAATAAAGTAAGAAAAATAATTTTGGCTGAAAAAGTGGACAAGAATTAACATGATGTCCAGAGGGCAAGGGATGAGGTGAGAAAACAGAAGAGGGAGGTAATGATTTGTCACAGAGAATGCGATGACAAAGGCAATTTCTGGCCTTGCAAGAAGAGAGGGAAATCCGGACCAGCTTTTGCTTTAAAGTGGCTTGATTACCTGACCAGCGTTTGGTTGCTAGCCTGGGGGAAAGAGATTGGACCCTCTCAAGCTTATCAATGTCTTTGTCCTTGGTGAGGATCCCAGATGAAACACCCACAACTAGGATCAGAAGGAAGATATAGGAGAAACACCGTTTGTTCATCCAGCAGAAATAGCAGCTATAAGTTTCTTCGACTGGCAGCACACTTGAGTGATGTGGGAAAACCAACAGGGGTTTCCTGAGATGCCTATACCCAAGTACCGAGAAGTGTCAATCTGTGCAATGAGAGTGCTTTCAATGTGTAATGAAGCAGTCAGTGGGTTTCTCTGGAGATTACCAGGAACTTAGTCTTACTGAAGTTATGTGTCAGGTGACTTGACTGTCTGACTAATTTCCTCAGAAGTTTACTCCTGAGACAATATTTAACAGCACAGACTTTCAGAAAAACCAGGTAATTATAATGCTTGTGTATATGTGTTTTATATATAAGAAAACAGTAATATATATATAGGATTGACTGCAAGGTGACGAGATCTTCATACAGAAGATTGGATTGAAGTAGTTGATATCGTCGGCAAACATTTTTAGCATTGCAAGAAAGGTAAGCAGGTGGGTCCACTGCTAGTGGGAATACCAAATATAGAGCCTTGCGGCACTCTTGAAGTGACCTCAGCTTGGGTTGAAGTGGCTTCATGAAGAAGAACACACTGACTTCGACTATAAAAAGATAGTCCTTAAACCAGTCGTCACTCGTGGAGGAAACCATGTACTAACTAACACTTGAATCAATACCTGGAAAAAAGTATTAGCATCTTGAGATATGTGATGACTGTATCAGGGATATTATCACAAATTCAAACAGGATACTCCCCCTTTTAATCAGGTTTGTGTGCTGAATGCAGGTTAATTGAATCATCCATATAGCATCAAATCAGACCCGTCCAAGCACAACAAGGCAATAAAATCTGCTCATAAGGAATGATGGTCATAGGCAAGGATAATAATTATAGAACCTAACTCGAAAAATTCTAGCTTCTGTGTGAATGATTCCTATGTAGAAATTCTCCAATTTTTGCCAAGATCAAACATCAATTTGTATGTCCACCAACTTTCAAGCCTATATTATCCACTTCCTCTTGTGATCATCAACTTTGCCTCTACATCACCTGTACAAGTCTTACTCATCCATTATTCCCTCTGCTTTGAAGTATGAAGGAGCTCGTTTCCTTTCCCCTCTCATTCATCAGAAAGCCCCAGGGTTTGTATTTTAAATGCCCATAGTCTATATAGTACAAAAGCTCTTTCATTTGCATATTTATGTTCTCTTTTAATTGCTCTATCCTCCATTTTATTGAGACATATTTTCTTGAATATATCTTCAACAGTAAAATTCTTCCCTCACCTATGTGATCTGGATAGAAAATTCAGGAGTGGATAGTTATGGTGGACATTAAGCATCAGGGACTCGATTATGTCTTATGAGCTACAGTTTAATGATATTCATTCCATACATCTGTAATTACCATAGCAGTTTAATGATATTCATTCCATCTTCCTTGAGACTGATCTGGAAGTTGTAACAGTAAATATTAGGTTGAACATATTAATTTATACCATCTGTATAGAATACTAAACTGATTGTAAAGAGGGATTTAGAGACAACACAAACTGCTATATAGTTCTTTCATCTTTCTTGGAGATTTCAACTAATTGGTCAACCCTAAATAGCTGCTCCACTTTCTCTTTGACTTCATTTTCAACAACGACCTTTTGGAAATAGTGCTACTTATCACCAGGCAACACTCTTTATTACAATTCCCTAGAGAATCACTCTCTCAGGGAAATTCCCAGGATGTCTCGATCCAAAGACAAGTTACAGGGGTCACCATGACAGCTTGTTGGACTCAGATATAGATTATACAGCATCTGCATCTGGATAATGTACATCTATATGAGAGAGAATATACATGTGTATTTGGTGCTCTACCACTATTCATACCCAGTGTAAAAACTTCTTTCACATCAAAGTGTATCACGGAGGAACCTCAGCTAAACTGCCCGATGTTAACCAAGAAAAGATATTGGTTCAATACCTATAAGTTCAAACACTTCTGAATGTATCAGCAATAGAGATTTTCAGGGCAGTTATGAGAAAGCAAAATATGTATATGCCACCACCTACAACTCACAAGATTTTCAGGAACATACTTTAAAAGTCCTTGCAGTAGAACCCTTTAAGTTTCCTTTTGTTCCGAGTCAACTGCTCTTGTTAAAGATAAAGCCAACTACATCAACAAATATTTTCAGTCTGTATTACACAAGGAGTTCCTTTATTATCTCTCCATTTAACTTACTACATTGTTCTATAGACATTGACTTTAGATTCTGATGTCTATGACATACAGGCTCACTGGATGGCCACAGGTCCAGGTGGTATAGGACCAAAAATTCTTAAATATTGTGCTAATGCCATCTATGAGGTTCTTATCACTTTGCCTCACTCAATGGGCTATTCTTAAAGCATTGATCCATTCAATTACAATTCACAAGTTGGGCAACAGATCAAAAGTCAGCTCTGTATCACATAATGAGCTTCTGACAAAGCTTTAGAATCTGGGGATAACTGGCAGTTTACGGGGATGGGCATGGCTCACCTGTCTTGTGGACAACAGTACATAACATTATCTGGTGCTTTTCTCTAACCCCTTCCCTGATTTGTCCATAGATGTTTTATTTTTTTAAATTGCTTGGGTATCCTTTGGAAAGTAGAAGTGACTAATGTTCAGTTTACTGTTTGTTCCACTGTGCTACAATTTTGCACATTTTGCAGCTTGTGTCACCAAAACAGACATAGTTCTGGATGTTGAATGAGGGTGAAGGGAACGTTATTCCTGTCTCGTCTGTACTCTTCTAAGTCGATTGAAAGAACTTTTTCGTCACGAACAACTTTACCATAGAGAAACCATGCTCAACCACCCCCAATTATCCCCATTTCCTTATTTCTTGGAAGCTAGCTTGATGCGCTTGGAGGGTTCAGGATATGCTTTCTAGCCTTTACTTATGCCATAACCTCCACACAATTCCTGTAAAGCAGAATAAGAGTAATAGCAATAACAGCAACAGCAACAACAACAACAACAACAATATATAAAAGAGGAGTGTATGATTGATTGATTGTTCTATTGTTTAACTACGCAGAGAAAGCCTTGGTTGAGGACTCAAAGGGGCTTGTTGGTGCTAACTTCCATGCATGGTATGTCAGACACCAACATCTCTGAACTCTTTAATGCCTGCGCATGCATTTTTCTCATTCGTGACGATGGCGTCCAAAGATGGCAGCATTACCAGAGATGCCATATTCGATCAGCAATTGCTGAAATGGCGAAGGGAAGCATCGTCTTTTCTTCTTCTGAATATCCATAAAAGTGATTTGGAAGATAGGTCCAGCTAATAGAGTAGGGCTAGAAGCATCCTCGTAAAACTATTTGCATTAGATGAACATTAATGTAGTTAATGTAGTTAGCTAGCATGTCCCCAAGGGAAGAACAAAAACATTGTATAATAAAGAGCCTTCATATAAGAAATGTTAAACGTATTACTCCGTGCCTAAATATCATGTTTTTCTCAGAATTTCTCAATACTTTTTTAGTCAGCTTTGTGAATCATGTGTTGGAATGAAAGAGTTAAGTCAGCATTTATTTTCTGCTAGTAACCAATACCTAAATTCTCAGCAGCCAATTGAGATTCACTATAAGAACGCTAAGATTATTTTCTAATGCTTCGATTCCATCATCCTTCAGGAGTTTGAAAGCATACAAACAACTAACCTGGTAAAGTATTACAAATGGCATTCTCATTGGAGTTTAGAAAACTGTGTTAAATTAGTTCATGGATGGAAGTGTGTATGTAAGAGAGGAATAGGCTTAGTGAGAAGATTTTGTAAAATATCTATGGCTCTGTTTACTTTGGATGTTTGCACTTCATCACACAACAGAAAATATGACTTCGGAGCCATCAAACTGGGCAGATACTGACCAACATTCACAATGCAAGAGACTCAACCAACGTGTTTCTCGATGAAAAATGTGAATGCCAGTCATCAGCAAATTGCTGCTATGATGGGGGGAAAATGAAAAAATCTTGAAAGACTCCGTAGCTTTGATGCTCAGATCTACCAAATAATAAATACGGGATATTAACTTATGGACACCAGACCTTGCCCCTTCACAACACTAATGGTGTCCCACACTTTATTGAATTCTAGTTGAGAGAAAGTTTGAGTGTAGATTTTAAGAGACATAGCTAAGTTGACTATAAACATGACTAGAAATTTTGTTCAAATGGTCCCCACATCATTCCGAACAAGGATAATGCAAGTCATTGGATCCATCATAACAGAAAGAGGACTATTCTTACCCAGGTTTTCAAGTGTTTGTCCACTGAGAAGTGCAAATCTTAATTACTGCAGTCTTAGTATATACATTCACAAATCAAATATTTTTGCCACATCAGAATCTGATAGAAAAACAACTTAGTCATATGATCACCAGCTTTAAGTATTGACTACAAATGTAGCCCACAACACATCTGCTGTAATAACACTCAATGAAACTTAGTCTAAAGAAGGATCCAATAAATTGACTGGATGAAGAAGCCCTCAATCGTTTCCCTTTCACATGAGTACTCATTCTGTATTCCTCCATTAGCTACACTAAACATTAAATGAGCACACACTGCATCTTGCATCATCTAGACAGATTTTAACACTTCGATCAGACACAGTATGCTTACCTTTAGAACTTCTCTCCATCACTTCAAATTCCTTTACTCAACTTGTATCAAAATGATGTTTACCCCTTTTATTATTGTTGTTGTTGTTATCATTGTTGTTGTTGTGGTATTATTATTGTTGTAATTGTTGTTGTTGTTGTTGTTATTATTATTATTATTATTTTGACTTTACACTAATTCAACAAGCAGGAGCAGTAAGTGGTAATAAGATACAAGTTTGAAAAGACTGGAGATAATGGTGAATATTGTTGAGGGACATTCACCAAGTTATGGTGAAGCCTTGGGGAAATTGGGGGGTAACTGTGTGTGAAATTTGAGAGCGGGAAGAGCATGGAGAAATAAAGTGAAATGAACAGGGGTAGTCGGGATCAAAATTAATAGGGAAATGGTCACACAGGATGTGGAAGATATTCCTCTTGATGCTAAGGTATATATGATAGAGATCAACTATTTTTGGCAGTGCATTCCACAGTGGGTAGAGGTGAAAATGAAATGTAATCATAGAGATCGAAGTTACTAGGTGGATCTTTGATTAGGAACATGATGTTACTGCATAGTAGATGCATAATCTCAGGGATGATGATGTTGAGGAAATGAACCGACGAATGAGCTGAAGAGCTGTATAAGCTTTCGAGCAGATAGGCTTTGTGTGCTCAGACCAAAAGAGGTTTCTAGTCACAAGGATACCTAGATCCTTCTAGATCCTTATGTGAGTCTATATATTTGATAGGAAGATTGTCAATGAAATGGGTCACAGGAGAGGAGGATGAGAGGGAGCAATTGAGCTGCAAATGTGTACATTTGAGATAGTATTGTGGTATTGGATAAAGATTTTAAGTTATGATATATAGAGTTTGCTGGGGTTAGAGGGAAAAGTGGTGACAAGGGAAATGTTCATAGTTAAGTTTAGAGTATAGAGGCTAGAATAAGAGATTATTCTAAGCTTGATGATGGCAAGAACAGGTGTTGTTGATAAGGTGTATGATTTCGGCATTAAATCACTGAGGGGAAGACGACTTTGGGGCTTTTGGAAAAGGTGGCAGACAAATGAGATCTCGCCTTTAATTAGGTACCAGATGGAGTTAAAGTCGATAAGGGGTCCAAATTAACATTGAAGAGGTGAGATTGAAGGATTGAGATCTAGCCTTCATCATTATTCCTGATGAAGGCCAGAGCATCTAGTCGAAACGAATACAATTTCAAGTTGATTATTGAGAAGGTTATTGTAATGTTATGAGTTCACTCAGAACAAGTAGAGAGTTTGTTAATTAGGTCCATGGATGGATTTGAAGGGATAACAGGTTAAGGATTGGATCAGCTGGGGACTTTAAAAAGAAAAGATGGTGGAGTTTATCTATCTAGTGTTTAATTAATGAGATTGTGGGCCATTTTACAAGTGTTGTTGGTGGGGTGAAAAGGGTAGAGAAGTTGAGGCAGTTTCATTCTATGGTCATGGAGGGTAAAGTTGGTGGAGAGTTGGATTGTCAGTGTAATAGAGAAAGTGGCTCAATCAGTAGGGAAGTGGTGACAGAAGCAAGGGGATTTTATTATGGACTCACTAATTTATATTATGAACACTAATAGAGAGGAAAAAAATTCTGGTTCATGTGGCGTTGTCCTCTATCTACTACATAACCTGCTATAAGAAATGATATGATGCTTGAGCTATCGTTTCGAAGTCGCACGCTATCTCGTGTAAAAACTTCAAATCGAAATGCAGCAAATTAACGAATCCAATTATCTCAGCTCGGTGGTTACTTTCCTGATAAACAATCAGCACTTTCTTGGTGCGAACAATGCTGGAGGGTATGTCATCATGGCAACGATTTCAAGATATCCGTAATTTTCACACAGAATAAAAGTCGAAAAGAGGTGGACAGCATTATGAGTCAGGCTGCGCGTAGTGCGAGCGTTGGTGTGTCGCTTTCAGATAAAATGGTTTGTGTAGATTGCTTTCGGACAAAAGGTGATGGAGACATGACTTTGCCTTGCCAGAACCCCAAGTGTCATTTTTATCTTGGCACATCCAAGGGTCCTCTCTCAAGTTCAAGGGATGATGTATTTCATGATACATTCTTCAAGGAAGTTGGTCATGACCGCAAGACAAAAACTCTCAGTCAGGAGCAGCTAGGTTCAGGTATGATGTCAACAAATAGAATGTGGGGATATCAACCTTTCCATGTGAGCATGCACCAAGTGACAGCCCAGAATCCTCAGTCTAAATCCTTGACAGCAAGTCCTGGAGACAGTGCAAATCTCCGAAGGTTCTTGAGCAGTTATCGAAGACCAATTGTCGAAGGGAAAGACGGAGAAAAACTGGGAGTACATCATACTCGATCGATGTCCCCATCAAATCCGGCAGAGTATTATTTTAAATTTGATGGAGAAAGTGAGTTGGTTGAAGATGCATTCCTAACCAGCCCATTTGCCAATTATGCCGACAACGAAAAGGTGAGTAATATTTAAATTTTCACAATTTTTTATTACATATAATAATATGTTAAAAAGAAGGAAAAAAGGAAAAAAAGAAGATAACATTGATACCATAGACTCACAGGTGCATGTATTGACTTTGATACCAGGTGCATGTATTGATCAGTCCTGAAGTTAGGGAAATGTGACAATAAAATGTGCGCATATTATTGAGATGCATTTTATTCATCAGTCTATGATCATTTTATAGCCGAGACAATGACTTTCTCGATATAATCAACTTAAATTTGCTCACTTGACATTTTGGCTAGATGCTCTAACCTTCATATTTATTCCTGATGAAGGCTAACCAGAACATTGAGTGAGCAAATTTAAGTTGATAATCAAGAAAGTCATTGCGTCTATACTGTATGTCAACTGAGAGTTCAACGAGAGAGGTAAAATTATAGAATATACAAATGTAAGGGCATTGTGATTAGCTAAAACACCTTGCTGAGCTTGCCTTCTAGTTTGCCAGCTCAGTGCATACCTCAGACTAGTAAACTAATCTAAATGTATACTCATATGGGCTCTTTCTGTTTGTCCTTATTGTCCCCCATCATCAATAGCTCATTTACTATCTATGTAGCCAGTTATCTCTCTTCTACTGGCAGTTATCTCTACTTAATATGCAGTCAGTTTTCCCTTCTCTACTGACTATGGAGCCAGTTCTCTCTTCTCTACCTCGATACAACTGGTTTTCCCTACTCTACAGCCAGTTCTTTCTCTAACCCTTTCCCCCTCCTCTACTTACTATACAACCAGTTCAGTTTTCCACACTTTTTTATACTGACTATGCAGTCAGCCAGTTCTCCCTCCTCTACTGAAGCCAGTTCATTATTCTCTATTGGCAATGCATCCACTGTCCTTCGATGCCACCTCATCAAATATTCAATGCGATGACCATTTCCTTTTCAGTGCACACAAGTGCACCAAGCTGTTCATATTTAGGATGGGTACGATGTTGTTCACATTTAGGACATTAGTCCAATGTATGACACTAAACAGCAATACCATACATACGGACAGGCATGCGTGGAAATATAAGATATCCTCATGTGTGTGCCTTGCTTGCTATAAAAACAGCAACAATTTTTTTTTGGTGCTTGCGCTAAGGCTCAAAATCAAACAGCTGCTGCAGCTCATCTCACGAAATATTTAAGAGATCAACAATTAGAACATCATAAGCGGAAAGTGTGTTTGTAGTTAAGAAGCTGTAGCTCTTGTTTCTTGCGTTTCCATCCAGGCTCTCATTGTTGGAACTTGAGCTTGCCATGGAACATCTCAAATTGAAGAGTTAGAGGCCCACTACTGTCATTGCTTCCTTTGCAGGTTATAGCAGTAGCTAAATGAGAAGATGAAGAATAACAGAAATGAAAGGCCAAGAGGTGTCTGCCAGACAACCAGTTAGTGCATCTTTCTCTACTCTGCTTATAGTAAGCGTGTAGACAGCTAATAGTATATATAGCTACTCCTTCAACTTCCAGATGGGAGAATGTGACGTGAATAATGAAAATTTGACAGTGTGAATTTTTTTTAGGGTTCTTGTTTCCCAAATTTTGGTGCCACCAGTATATGTAAATTGTATATTTACATGCACATTTGTGCATGCATGAAAGTGCATTTTATTACAGTATGTGTGGTTTGTATTTTTATGGAAGTTTTTATTTGAAAAACGAGAGTTGTCATCAACAACACATTACATAATATTATACTCGCTATTCCGCCAAATTGAACTGCAGAAAGCATCTCAGTATGATGAAGTTTGATGGGTTTTTTTCCTTCCCTCCTTATAGGATCAGTTCGGAGTTGGCAACACTGACAGAGATGTTGATACAGACATCTGTGTTCCATTCGGAAATGTCTCTACTGCAGTGGATTGGTTGGATACTCCTAGCAAGCCTCCAACTGTTGCTGTTGCTACTCGTGTCCCGACAGTGTCCTCCGTCACCCGAGTTCCAACAGTCTCCTCTGCCATAGTCCCAACGCTCTCGTCTGCTACTGGAGCATGTGGTGCTTTTGACATGACTCTGCTGCAGTTGGAAATGTCAAGTGAGTAGTCATTGTTGTTGTTATATTTGTTGTTGAGGTTAGATTCTCCTTTCGTCTTGTATGTAGAAGCTCAGGCTGAGCATTCTCTGGTTGCAAATAACAGAACATCTCCTGACAGGCAGAAGTTCCCTGCAAACAGTGTGACTACTCTCTTAGGCCTAGGGAGGCTGGGTCCATGCTCTGATACTTATTCTAGGAAAGTCTTCATTGGTGGATTACCTCCTGACGTTGATGAAAGTAATTAATAATAAAATCCATTGTTTTCCGGTAATGGTTGCCTGTGTGTATGTTGATGGTCAAACCTTCTTCCTTCCACTCAAATCTGTAGATGATATAAGAGTCTTCTTCCAGCAGTTTGGTTTGGTTGTGGTGGATTGGCCTCACAAGAACCAAAGCAAAGGTTGCATCCCTCCAAAAGGTACCAAAATATTTGTTTTCTCAATGATCAACTTAAAATCTGTTTTTGACATTTTGGCTAGATGCTCCAGCCTTCATTAGGTATAATGAAGGATAGAGCATCTAGTAGAAATGGCGATGAGAACTGGAGCATCTAGCAGAAATTTTGAGAAACAGGAGTTGATCATTGAGAAAGTCATAATCTTCTACTGTCAACTGAGAACTCATTGAGAGTTTAACAAAATGTCATTAATCATAAGATGTATATAGGTAGATTTTTAACCTACTTCTGGGAAGGCCACAAATAGAATTATATTCTGCCTAGCTTCACAATGTTTGCAGTTTTTTCCTTTTAAGTAGTGAACTAGCTATAGAGGAATCACCGTCGTTTTGAACAGAGACGCAGTGCACCAGTCAGTGAAAGGATGTGAATTTACCATCTGCGTCTTTCAAAAATAGTATACTTTCTGAGCTCTGCACTTGATGTGGGGGAGGGGGGAAATTCCTGCAACCACTACCCCACAGACACCTGGACTGATGACCAATCACATATGTAGCCCCTCTACTGAAAATCCTGGGTCCGAGCCTGAGATAGACACTTGATTGTTAAGCTTATAACAATACCTTACTGTTGGTCAATAATTGGTGTTTATTTCCCCCCCCTTTTTTCCTGTTGTTTTTTCCTCCCCTTTCTTGTGGACCAGACAGATTTGTAGATGTGATGTCCATTTATGGCAGCTCTCAAGGTTGAACTTTGCAACAGTTCTCAGTTTTACTATTTTCTATCCTTCTAGTTAGCTTTCTAGCAAGCTGGGTATGCCAACTCATCCAATAGGAAACATGAATATATGTGTGCATGATGTTTATCATTAGGCACTGTTTTCTAGGCAGCAGTTCATTGCTGCCAGCTGTTTTCATAAGTTTCAAGCTGCACAGTTGGGGATACCCCAGGGGGAGTCCCAAATATGTGCTAATTTTTTTTGGTGTGGTTTCAGACTAGTCGGGTGTTGCCAACCCTTCCCATTCCGCAAAAGGTCTGGGAACACTAGCATATTAAATTTGTTCTGCTGAAATATAATTACCAAGCTGCTCTAAATGGGTGGAGTTTCCAGAATAAAAAGGAACCGATATGTCAATGTGGGTGTGTTCACGAAGATGACATAATAAATGGAAGGTGGAGAAAAATGCTTTCTGCACATTCTATTTGGGCTGTGAAGCTGACCGCTTCTCCATAACAAGAGGGAAGTGGAAACTAAGTTAGGCTTCTCCAGCTTAAATGAAATTATCTGGAGCATCTTTTATCTGGAGCATCGAGTGCACCTGGACCACAAGTATGTATGCACTATAGTAGCAGTGAAAGGTAAAGGGTTTGCTACGCCAGACTAGTATCAGACATGTTAGGATCAGCAAAAACCGCTAGTCTGTAGGCTAGTATTAGGTTGATCTTTTACACCTTTCCTGTTAATTTTTTGGTATGTGTTTTGTGCAAAATATCAGTTAAGGCTGCCGAGCTTTTAGTCCCTTCCCCCTCCTTTTTACACTTGCACATTGATTAGTTTAATGACCATCAGCACTTTAGAAATTCCTGATATGGTGCATGCATTGCTATTCATGCAGGCTATGCATTTCTCCTTTTCAAGAATGAGTCTGCAGTCCATAAGCTACTCCTTTGTTGCATTGCTGAAGGAGAGAAGCATTTTATTTACATGCCATCTCTCAATCTAATCAAGAAAAAAGTGAGTTGTTTTAGCCTGCTTTGGGGAAAGGGGGAAAGGACTCGCCCATTTCAATCATGATTGACACAGCTGCATACTGTATGCATTATGAACAACTCGTTTATAGTGGGCCCACTCATTATCATAGAACATCACAAGTCCAAATGACTTCCTATATATACACATGCAACATGGTCATTGTCATACTTGATTCCTGCATGCTTCGTGGCAAAAAAAAAAAATCGTGGTAAATTGTGCCAAGCCCACTCAAGTGTCACATGTTTTCCTTATAAGGAGGTAATGCATATGTACAATGTCTGGTTCAACCACTAGCTACATGCATGATAAAATCTAGCAGCTGCAGAATTCCACTTTTATGCGTGTAGTTTTGTTTAGTAGTCTTGAATCTGGCTTTCTGGTTTTGAACCTTCATGAGCACTAATGAAGCCTACGCATCTCAAAAGCTGGATGTTCTTCAAAGAAGGTGTCCAGGCTGAACTTTCTCAGCAGTTGAATTGCTTTCAGTCAACAATTGGCAAGATCCTAAAAAGGAAAGATGAAATTCTTGCATAAGCTGCACTTCGCCAAGTGAGCAATTGAAAGCGAAGGCATGCAGGAAAAGCTGATGATTTGTAGAAAGTGCTTTGTCCACTTGGCTTGCAGATGCAAGGACTTGGGATGTTCCAGTCACCACACATACATTGGAAGAGAAAGCTAGCCAGCTGGCTATGAGGCTGGATAAACATTGTTTTAAGAAACTAATGACTGGATTTGCAGGTGGAGAATTAGGAATGGCATCTAAAACACATGGAGAGAAGGGATGCTGATTTTGGAGTACTAACATATGGGATGAATTGTTAGGACAATAAGAGCCTTTTATGAGAATAATGGTGGCAACATGACTAACTTGTACAATGTTGAGAAAGAAGTGGAGATACTTGTTGCCCGACTCAATGCAGCATTGCAGACTAATTTTGGCTATTTACAAGTACGTTCAATAAAAAAAAATGGATTAAAAACTGCACTCCTGATAATAGAACAACCCTCTAGCTGGTCCCAAGGATATTTTATTAACAGGGACTGCATGTGGTGGCCACCACAACTAAACCTTGGTATACTTAAGGCCTGGTCCACACTGTGCCAAAATCGATGCACATCGGAATCACATCCAGTCCTGAAAAACATGAACTCGAATCAGTGCATGTGGGCCGCATACACACTAGCATTTCATTATGCAACACACACAAGAAAAAAGGTTGTTTTTCTCTTCTTGTCGATAAGCTACACAGCCAAAGGAGACCTTTGCTATGCAGAAGAAAGAGCGTAGAGCTAAGGGAAAGAAAGATGATGCTCCACAAAGGGAAAACAAGTTGAGTGGAATACACTAGCCATAACAATAGCTACAGCAAAAACAACAACAAAAACAGAAGTTATGTATATAGCTAGCTATATTAGTAGCTCTAGCGTGAGTTGGTCTAGATGTAGCAGGCTCATACCCTACGTACAGTTTCTAGCAAGTAATACGTGATTAGCATTCTTGTCTCCTCCAAAGACCTGCAGCCATAATCATGCAATGTTTAATTTACGCATATTCATGTAATTTTTTTAACGTTTGTATTTAGCGCATTGGGACGCAATTCCTTAATCCGAATTCAGTGGATGTGACCAATGTGAATTAATATGCACCAGATGCACATTGAAGGCCTTTAGCAGACTATTTGGCCACATAATTCATCAATGATACCCTTTTCAGAATGCTGCATCTGATGCTCTGTTGTCGTAACAAAACCCTATTTACCATTTTAACTATGTGAATGAAGGTTGGAGCATCTAGTCGAAATGTCGAGAGTGTAAAATTCAAGAGAAGGTCACATAAGGTCCGTTTGTTTTAATGTGGTATCAGATGCCACTTGCTACAATTCATCCATTATGACTAAAAAAGTTGCAGAGGGGCTCAGCCCTCAGTTCATCAAGTACTTCACACAGCCCGGCTGTGTGAAGTACTTGATGAACCGAGGGCTGGCTCTGTTCAACATTAATTGTCTGACATGGGAAGATGACATTTTATTTGCTAATCTTCTTGCTACTTCACATGTCACAGTCTTGCATGTGTCAAAAACCTGTCAGCACTGCCTTCTTTTATTAATTTTGCTAGGTGCAGATACGGCCTTGGTACATTGCTGATAGCTACCATTCTGTGGATGTCTCCAGTCCCATTGACCCTCGCAAGGCTGTATTTGTGGGTGGGGTCCCACGTCCTCTCAAAGCTTCTGAGCTTGCCGAGGTGATGACAGAGAAATATGGGAATATCTCCTTCATACTGATTGACTCTGATACTGACTTGAAGTACCCCAAAGGTAAGCCTATTGGACTAATGGCCAGCTTATAGACAAGTGACTCCAGGTTGGTGGGGTTGTTTTATCCTCCTCCCGTTTTATCCTTCCTCTGCAGGTGCAGCTTGTGCTGTGTTTTCTTCGCATGCAAGTTACATAGCAGCAGTCTCTGCTCGGTTCATGCAACTAAACTATGGCACTTTGGACAAAAAGGTAGCTTAGCTGTTTACATTGTCTTGTTATTCTGTATACTGTAAAGACACTATAGAGTTACACTTAATTTAATTGATGTTTTCAGATTGAGATAAAGCCCTACGTGTTGGATGGCCAGATGTGTGACGAGTGTAGTGGTGTTCAAAGCAATGGAAAACCTGCTCCGTTCTATTGTGGAAGTGTCATGTGTTTGCAGTATTATTGTGAATATTGCTGGGCCACAGTGCACTCATTGCCTGGACGTCAAAACCACAGGCCACTGCTGAAGGACATTGGCGATAAAGCTAGATTTTATTAGCTAGCTCAAGAAGGCACTTAAAAACTATTTTTTCTTTTTTTTGCCATTTTCAATAGCTCTTTATGTTTACATCATCAACAACCTTATAAACTTTATATGCCTTATTGTAAGTCACAAAGTTTCTGCTTTCTATGCTTTTGATTTTCTTTACAGACATTATACAATACATGTACTAACATTCGCTGAGGAGGCGGTAACAAGACTGTGCCTACGCGCGCGTGCAAAACCCATCAGTGTTTAGGCGCATACAGTTGCAGCTGATTTCAGAAACAGATTTTCAAAAAGTGGATTGCAGCTGCATTGCCTCGCCAGAAGTCTTTGCTCGCCTGCCTACTTCTCCTCGCTAGCTTGTTAGCACCGCGTGCTTGGACTCCACTGTGAACCTAGGGTAGCACAAATTCTTGTGGTCAACATTAGTTTGCTTAGCCTGGAGAAGTCACCGCTAACTAGCTAGCAATGTTGTCGTTGCATCACCAGCAGCAGCAAAAGCAAATGGATGCGTTCAGCTCCTGGAATTTGAAGCGAGTAAAGCAGTCCCCTTCACCGGAATCAACTAGTTCTTCGCTCAGCTGTGCCCTCGAGAGTTCCATGAAAATATGGCAGGTAAGTTAGCTAACTGTGGTGTGTTTCATGGTGTTCTTTCAGCCTAGTTATTGTCGGCCTAGCTCTAATTAGTTGACTGGTCACAAATAAACTTTTGTCAGGAAAAAAATACATTAATTTTTTGTTGTTCCTCTTTGTAGCCAACTAATGGAAGTGGCATTGGAGATGACCAGTGTTTTGGCAATGCTTTGAACCTTGCATGGACTGACTGGGGCAAACCGTCCAGCTACTTACCAAATATGCAAGGTACGCATGTCTATTTTCATGCTTAGTGACATTTATGCTCTTTGGTTAGCCATATTATTCATCATGCTACATGTATCTCCACCTTTCTAAGCAGGCTCAGATGGAAGGAGTGTCTCAAGTGGAAGTGGCTCTCAAGGAGCATCAAGGACTCCAAGTCCTTTCGGACTTTCTCTGTCTTCCTCCTCTACTTCTTCCATTTCTTCTTCCACTGCCTCTGTCAGCACTGCTCCTATCCGTGCTCATAGCATCATTGGGTATGGAGGTGGTAACACCATCTTGGGAGTGGCTGAGAAAAGAAACATCGTCAACTCTACTCTTCCAAGCTGTGTTCCAATCAGGCATGGCGGAGGACTGTCTGAGACCTATTCCCGCAAAGTATTCGTAGGTGGACTTCCTCCAGACATAGACCAAGGTTTAATTGTTAATTTAAAAAAATTTAGTGTAAGAACTTGAATTCTGAGTTGAGACAATAATTTATATTCCTCAGATGAGATAAAGGAGCACTTCATTTGCTTTGGTCCTCTCACTGTGGATTGGCCTCACAAGGCTCAGTCTAAAGCATATTTTCCTCCAAAAGGTTACTCATTCGAGAATAGTTTTCTATACTGTATTGTGTGTGGGCAAGGGTACCTAATTCAAGGAGAACCCCCCTTGTTATCTAGCCATGTTCATGGACTTGTCCAGCCTCCTTGTACTAAACAGTTGTTCTCTGGTTAATGTCATTATTGTCAGTGTAGAGTTTTGTTGATTTAGCACATTTGTGCTGACAAGAATGACACATGTAAAGTATTGCAGGGATGATGTCCTTATGCTTGTGTGTTCATGGTTACATGTATCTTTACCTTTTTTCCCTGGCTTGGGTTGTCCATAGGCTATGCCTTCATACTGTTTCGTGATGAAGCAGCTGTCCACCATCTTGTAAAGAACTGTTTGAGCGAGGATGGGAAGTTCTACACGTTTGTGTCAAGTGTAACTCAGGCCAACAAGAAGGTAACAACACTACCACCTCAGAAGATGTAGGACCTTTTTAATTACGCATGTCATTTTGAGTACTATAATGCTGCATGGTGACAGTGTTTTATTGCAACTATGATGCTGAATAACAACGGCATTTTAGTGCAGCTAACGATTGCTGAGTGTAGCTGTCTGTTTTGTTTTGCAAAGTCAATCAACAGCTCAAATGTATATATTTTTAATCTGGAGATGGGAGGATGGGGGGGGGGGGGGAGAGAGAAGTTGAGATAACCCCTGCCTCTTGCTGTTGTTTGTTTCTTGATAGGTTCAAATTAGACCATGGAAGCTATCCGACAGTGATTTTATCATGGACCACACACAGCCTATAGACCCTCGGAAAACGATCTTCATTGGTGGAGTGCCACGCCCACTTAGAGCTTCAGAGCTGGCTGAAATTTTCAATTCCAGGTATGGAAATGTTTGTTATGCTGGAATCGACTGTGACCCTGAGCTCAAATACCCGAAAGGTGAGAAACGTGAAATAGTTGCAACGCAGAAGTTTGGATGTGACATCTCGGCAAAAACTATACCTAGTTTGTTGTATTAGGTGCTGGAAGAGTGACCTTTAGTTCCAGGGTGAGCTTCATGAGTGCTGTGTCGTGTAGATTCCTACAAGTCACTTACGGTGATATTGATAAGAAGGTATTGCTGCAGTTCTCCCTGCTAAATATGTGTGTGTGTGTGTATTTGTGTGTAATATATATGTGTGTGTGTGTATGTGTTCAATATATTTGTGTGCATTTAATACATTTAATATATTTGTGTGCGTTTAATGTGTTTAATATATTTGTGTGTGTGTGTGTTTAATGTGTGTTTAATATATTTGTGTGTGTTTAATATATTTGTGTGTGTTTAATATATTTGTGTGTTTAATATATTTGTGTGTTTGATATATTTGTGTGTGTGTGTGTTTAATATATTTGTGTGTGTGTTTTCAATATATATTTGTGTGGTGTGTGTGTGTTCAGTGTACGTCAGAAATTGCTGCTACTCCATGTGTAATATGTCTAAACCAGCTGAGAATGTGTGGACAGTTGCTGGGTTTAAAGGAGTGGCAAGCTTTATCCACAGACATGCCGGTGTGGTGTACAGCCCAATGTGTTTGTGGTTTATCTGCACGTGTTTGTGTGTGCATGCGCCTTGTGTGAGTGTGATCTTGTGTGTGTGCAGCACAGTGTGGGTATGTGGCCCAGTGTGTGCTTGCAACCTTGTGTGCATCAACCTTGTGCGTGCGTGCAACACAAGTGTGTGTTTGTTTGTATGATATATGTGTGTGTGTGTGGTCCAGTGTGAGTGATTGTGGCCCAGTGTGTGTGGTGAGGTGCACATTATGTTATGTTCTGTGGCCCAAGACTAGATGGGGTGGTGTATGAGTGGGTGGTGTATGAAAGCTAAAATTACATGATTACTTGCATGACTATGCTATTGATTTATGTGGAGGAAGTAGTCAGCTACCTAGATTCAAGTAGTATATTTATTAGGAAAAGGATCACAAATTTATATTTCATCTCTACTCGTGTTTCTCTCTGACCTCTTCTTGAGGTGGGTCTCCCTTCCTTGATGGTGACAACCCATGGCATGTTGTATTACTAACTTTTTTTGTCTATCAGGTGGAAGTCAAGCCCTATGTCCTGGATGATCAGATCTGCGACGAGTGTCACGGGATGCAGTGCAGTGGTCGCTTTGCCCCGTACTTCTGTGGAAACATCCACTGCCTCCGCTATTACTGTGAGCACTGCTGGGTTGCTGTCCACTCTGCTCCAGGCACTCAGAACCATCGCTGCTTCATCAAAGAGAATGGAGACAGACCTCGTGCCATCAGTTTCTTTCCTTCCCATTCTCGAATGGCTCTCCCATAGCAGAGATGTTGCCACTGGTATGGCACACACTCACTGGTCACATGATTTAACCACCGCCCTTTCTTCATCCCCCCTTCTCTCTCCGTGCATGTGCACACAGCAATTGATTAACTTGGTACCTTCCCGTTTCTGTGCATCATTTTTGTCATATTTAATTCTTGATTTATTTAGCCAGATCGCAATCAAGAGTAATTTTTTATAACCCAAGAAGCACAAAAAAAAGAAGCCAAAAAACACCTTAAAAAAATTTAAAAAAAAATCCAGTCTGTGCCAGTATCACTTCTCTGTTATTTTAACACTTATGATTTTTTATAATAGAAGAACATGTTTTGTTACACACATTTTGTGTAAATTTGGTTTCACCCTGGTATTTTTCCCCCCTCTATAAACTTTTTTTTTTGACAATAGTTTTTTGTGTTCATCTATTTTCCTAGAGAAGGAGCAGGTATTCTTTTTATGGTCCCCTCTTTGCATATCTTTTACCTCCCCCCCCCCCCCCGTACTTACTAGTTGCACCACACTCACTGGTCACATCTGTTTGACAGTCTGCTGCCAATTACTATGAAGTTTTAGTGTTGTGATTACTTTTTTCCTTCCCCATTTCATTTGATATGAACACTTACTTTTTGTGTGTGCTGTCATTGCTCTGTTGATTTAAAGAACTCGTGTGATTTGGGATGGTGGGTATACATATATATATATATATGCTTGTTGGTAATTGTTTTGCTCATTGATTAACTTTTTTAAATTCTTACATCAACCATACCAATATATCTTTTTTTTTAATATGCTTATCACTTCATTTATTTCCCAAATAATCTGTTCATTTATTCATTATACTATGATGACTGATTATGTTCACGAAATTAAAAATTTTATGCTATCGATTTCAGTCGTGTACACCAAGATGATTATAAAAAGCTGCCATGTAAATCGGTTGTTCCCCAGTTGGTCCTTGGTTAATTTTTTATATGGGCTAAGCAGTGTAAAGCTAGGTCCATTAGTGTCTTTCTGTCTGATTACTGGGCTATTATTATAGTGCACATTGTTTATAATAATACATGTAGTGCTCTCAACAAACTGTTGACATAACTTTTGCTCATTATCTGATGAGGGCTAGAACAAGCCGAAATGTCAAAGAGCAATTGATTATTGGAGGTCAAGATGGTGTTGCCTACTTCAGGGAAGTGACCTGTCCTATTCCAAGATACAGCCCTGGTCCAGCAGCTGCGCCACACAGCCTAACCTACTGTGCATGGTGAGAATGCCTGATCCAACCATTGCTTAGCTGCCCTTTAGGCATATGATGCTAGGGTGAATGGGCTGGCATCAGGTTCACTTGATTTTATGGACATGCTGAACAAATATCCAATACTTATATGACAAGGATTATTATAGAAGTTCTATGAATTCCCACTGTTTTAATGTTACATATACTCAATCAAATGGGTGAATAAATTTAGGATAAAATTGTGTTCGATAGTTGTTCTTAGTGGTAGGCAAAAGTTCTAAGCCACTTCATCCAGGTCAAAAGACTCTTCATCCAGGTCATGATCTACTGTCAGACCTCGGGCAAGAAGTGGACCCTGTAAACATCACAAGTACATCCATACTTTAAGTGTGAGCTGATGGGATTTGAGTAGGCAATACCATTGATATGCTCCTCTTCTTCTGAGCACTGTGTTTTGCCTTCATCTTGGCATTCAGAACGGGAGAGAGGGGTCTAGGTACATCACGAGTCCCTGTGTACTGCTCCACAAATGTCTCGTGAGGCATCTGACAAGAAATTGCCATGTGAAAAAAATCCCCCAAACAAAAAACTAACAACAAATATTTTTGTACCAGTTGGTGTGGTGCTGTAAAGAGGTGACAGTCTGGATAATGGATGAGGTTAATGCAGGAAGAGCTGTAGAGGTCAGCAAAGCGAGAGGCCTGTGCAGCAAAGTGCGTCATACGGGAACCTGGCCACATGAAAAGAAGTGAGCTAGTTATATGCTATGCAGGATGGTGCATTAACACTCCCCACTTGACCGGTATATATAGTTCAGTCGAGTGGAATATGGTCGAGTTATTTCATGAGCAGGTGCCTGTAATTTCATGAGCCAAAAGCAAGTGAAAATATAGCTTGTGAGTGAAAAGACTCGCCATATTCCAGAATAAGTGTGATAAAATATTAATAGTAATTTCTATGCTCATAATAATTATGACAGTCAGTTCGTTGGTCGGTCAGTTAGTTCAGATTGACACCATCTATATCACATATTTAAGTTGTCTTGACAGTATTTGCTAGAGTGCTGTCAATAAATTGTGAACTGCTTTGTCATCTTAAAGAACTGCACTTCTATCATCCAAATGTTGCCATGATTTTTGGTTTTATGACCACATGTGCAGTAGAGCGGAAAAAACTCAACAATCTGAGAGAATATCTAATGCCATGCTTAGAGGGAAATACTACAGCAAGTATCAAGTATAAAATAAATACATATAATATATATACATATTATATATATAATACATACACCATTACATGGCATGGCAGAGTGGAATATTTAAAATTCATGGCTTTAAAGATCAGAATCCATCTGCGAGCAAGAGCAGCAGAGCATGGTGTGCCTCCCACTGTATGCTGTACCAATGATGAATATTCTCCGATTCCCCCCACCTCCCTCCCATCAGTGAATATTTAATCCCTCGAAATATATCTGGTAGGTACATGTTTAGAGTGGCTCACCACAACGCAGAAGACTTCCTAGTTGACTTGGATAACTTCTCTCCATTTCAACTGCACATGCCTATAGAACAAATGCCATGCAGCAACACCAGCATGAATGTGGGGCTAGGTTAAATAGAGGTGAGTACCTTGATAGCCTGTCTGACCGAGTCTCCGTTTGGTAAGATTCCAGTGGGACACTGTCCTTCCTTGACATTACTTTAACACATCACAACAGAATTGTTGTTGGTATACAGTGAGTCCACTAACTCCCAGTAAATCACCCAACCAACTCCCAGTAAATCACTCGACTAACTCCCAAAACTCCACCCTACTAACTGGCCCTACCAACTCTCAAAACTCCATCTTACTAACTCCCAGTAACTCACCCAGCTAACTCCCAAAACTCCACCCTACTAACTCCCAGTAACTCATCCTACTAACTCCTAGTAACTCATTCCACAACTAACACACCCTTCTAACCCCCAGTAACTCACCTTAACTCCCTTACTAACTCCCAGTAACTCACCCAACTAACTCTCAGTAACTCACCCAACTAACTCCCATTACTCACCCAACTAACTCCCAGTAACTTACTTACTAACTCCCAGTAACTTACAACTCCCAGTAACTCACTCGCTATTCGTGTACATTTCTTCCAAAATGCACTCCAAGTTCTTGAGCCTAGTAAAGATACCTGGTAGGAGAGAGTCATCAACAATAGTTGGTCAGCTGACAGACGGACAGATTTCTGCTTACATTGGTTTGATTCCCAGATGTTAAGTTCATCGCTCAGTTCAGGAATAACCAGAAAAGTCCTAATCAAAATGGACGACAATAAAAGTGACAAGTTAAATAAAAAAATAAAAAATACTAAATAATTTGACTGCAGAGTGGCGGGTGCACTCACCTCCACGCCTGCTCCTTCTTGGCTTTGATAACATCTCCAAAAATGTGATCTCCGACATAAAGAATTTGCTTGCCGTGTGCGCCACTGTACTTACAGAAGGCATCCGAAGATCCTTGCATGTCCAATGGATGGGGGAGGAGGGGAACATACGACACGATGGATAGTGCAATATCGTAACACGTAAAGAGCAGATTTCGCACACACTCGCAGGACAATCTTGATTACAAGACAAACACGCTTAACCTGGCATCGTTAGTACATATAATGGTGGGCATTAATTGATCAAGGGCAGTCTATAAACACACACTGGTCAAAGTGTCTACATAAAGGTATGCGTGTTCACACTAGCCACTAGCCACATTAAAAAGTGCTTTAATGCAAATTCCAATGGGACTTGGCCTAAAACCTGATCCCCAAGTTTTCCCGTGCCAAGTAAAGACTCGGTGTGAACAATACGGAAAAGCGTCAATAATGGTGAGAAATAGCTCTGAAACCTTGACCGACTACTTCGTATACACCTTTGTCCTGCACTTCCACCTCAGAGTGTCACTGCGATGTGACCTTTGAACTGTTTCATGCTATCTGTTACAGTTTACATTAAAACACTGCACGGAGGAATCGTGAGACTACAGGGGAACACTCACTCAGACTGTGGGATCGGATTGGCTCGGCTCTCTGCCCCATGAGGACAAAGAATATGAAGAGAACTAGCCAAGAAGCCGGCAGAGAACAAGACTTGAACAAATTTAAAGTGATTGTTTGAAGAGCTTGAATACGAGGAAACTTGAAGCCATGTTGCTATTCATGTGCTTAATTTCAACCATGCTTCCACTAGCAGCAGTTCACAGCAGGAAGGAGGAGACCAGAGTGGCGGATACTAACTTTACTCTGAAAAACAACACGCACAACATCCTAGAGGTCACACCCACGCAGGACTTATCCATTAATGTCCTGGAGGAAGGAAGGAAAAAAGGTCTTCCAAGGATGAACTTTTGCCCTGCACTAATTGGTGGAAGTCTGGCGGTGCCTGTTGTCTGCATGCAGCCACCACACCACTCAATAATGCAATCACCACACCCCTAAATATGCAAGTGCACAGGCGTGATGCCCTCCAATGTGGTGCCAATGCTCATCAACTCATCTTACCTCCACTGTAAACCTTGCCTTGCCCCAGAGAGCCTGTGAAGACACCCAGTCTGAGAGAGCCGGTTTGCTTATCAACTTCCCTCAGCATGGAGCCTTCCTCAAAGAAGAGAGGCTTCTTGGCATCCACAATGACATAGTCGAAATAACTCCTCCAAGTTATCTTATCTCCATTCCCAGACTGTGGCACCATTACATACACAGGCCAAACAAAAAGGGTAAGAACATCACATGACCAGGTCAGTTGCTGTTGTGTAGTGTGGTGTTGTACTTGTGACTAGAATCTATAGTTGGTCTACCTCTTTGTCTGGTAGCAGGTAAGACATCATAGTCTGCAAGGGGGAGGTGGTGAACGTGTCAACATTGCATCAATAGCCCATGCCAGTATCAAGGTACAGGTTGGCATAGCAACAAGACATAAATAACATGCTTAATACAGCTGTGGCAGCTGGGAGGCTAGGCTGTACTCACACACTCCACACATACATACACCACACACACATTCCACATATGCACGAGTGTGTACAGAACATACCACACATCGCACACCATACGCACAGTGATACACACACCACACCCTAGTCATGTGAAACACACGTACTCCCACATACACCCACACCGATGTGCACACAGCATACTCACAAACACACTCCCACATACTTGCACAAAGGCAAGGTTAGCAGGCAAGTCACATGACGAATCATTGGAAATAATGTATACACTTAACGTTATTGAGATCCAATTCTCAATAAACTCTCAGTTGACATAACATTAAAATCACCTTCTCAATAATCAACTTCAAATTGTATTCACTCGACATTTCACTAGATGCTCTAGCCTTCATCAGGAATAATGATATGCTAAGGCTCGCGTGTGCCTGTTATATACCGGTAGCTAGCTATCCACCACGTGCCAGTGCACACGCCTAGCGCATAGGACCCATTACCTAATCATTTTAATAGGTAAAGGGTCTTATAATTTGTCAAGTCAATACGATGTATGTTTTTAAAAGTAAAACTTTGCTTTATTTATTATTATTATTATTATTATTATTATTATTATTATTAATTATTATTATTATTATTATTATTATTATTATTATATTAATATTATTATTATTATTATTAATATAATTAAGTCAAGCAGCTCCTTTCAAGAAATTGCTTTGGTTTTATGGAAGCTATTGTCGCAAGAGTAAGTTCTCAGCAAACTAAATCTTCGCTGTGAAAACATCGTGATAATTGCAATACTAATACTTTTACCAATTTCTGGATGTTTTATTGAAGCCATTTGGAATCTTCCAATAGTAAAATTACAATGGCCTGATAAGTTCTGTGGGGGGAAAGTAGACACAAGACCCCTCAAGATGAATTTTTAAGGATTTTAACATTCTTGGGGGGGCTGGCTGCTTGTTTACGCAAAATATTCAAAGTATGTGAAAACTAAAACCAGCAGAAACCCATTGTTTAGGAAGCTGCCAAAGTGAGTCGAGACATTTAACTTTGTGTGTGTGTGTATGTTGTGTGTGTGGTGTGTGTGTATGTTGTGCCCCCATTTTGAAACCTATACAGCACTCCACAACACCATACAAGCTAGATGCAGAACCTCTTTGATGGTTAAGCCATTATAAAGGGTGTGGTTTCCCCCCTTATCTTACCCAAAACAGACAAGAATTACAAAACGTGTCATGAACTTGTGAATCTTCAGGAAGTGCTGACTCAACACACAGACTTGGCTTGGAGGGCAAGAGTTAAGACTGGTTCGCAATATGCACAACGCTGAAGCGATGAGACGCATCGTTAAAAAAAGATCGTGAACACAAAATTGCATCGCCCCGTGTCGCACCACTTGAATAGAATCTAGTTCTATTGAGTGGCGTTGCGACCTATCATTGCATTATTCTGGCGTGCATTTACTTAAGTTTTTCGTCATTCTGGTCTGCTTTATTTTGATTTTTCAATAAAAGCTGGTGATTTCAAAGCTGAATGGATGATGAAAGGCTTATTGAAGCAGTGAAAACTTTCCCTAGTGTATGGGATTTGCGAATGACATGGGCACTGGCATCCATTAATTAATGGGCAGGGTTCCAGTTGGGGGAAAGTTCAAGTTTGCTCAAGTGGTGAATCCGTTATTGTGAACAGCTAGAAGTGACGCGACAGCCTAGCAGCATATTGTGAACCAGCTTTTAGTGATTGTAGCTCAGTTGCATGACAGGTGCTAATTAATTATAAGGTGCTAAACTGATTAGCATATAAGCCTGTGTTAATTCTTAGTGTTGATGGTCTAATTGCCCACTACTTATTAGGTCTCCGAAGAATGTAGAACTGATCACTAAAGGCATTCAGGTTTACACACCATCTCACCTCCACGTGTGAACCACAATAGAGGCTGGCTCACACCGTGTGACACATACTCTAATGATTACCGTGCCCATGCCATCAACATCACACTGCATCACAACACCCCGCTACCCTATGAGTCGAAAAGACTCGTGTTCCATTCCTGTGCCTCAGTTGCTATGCGCAGGGACAGATCCAGGCAAAATTAAAAGAGTGTTCCAAAGCAGTGTGCATTTTTAATGTGACAAACCACACATTCTTTCCCCTGTACACGATGAGTATATAATATGTGCATATATGTATTATTATATTGGGTGAAGTCAGAACTGGCCCTATAATTATTAATGATTAGTAACAGTCAAATAGTACAGAGCTTTTGAGCATCCTATGTGCATGCTTGGAAGTGAATCTACTAACAACTTGTCTGGGGCAGATTTTAAGATGAAGAAGAGTTAATGCAGCAAGTCTCTCTTCTCCCATTGATGAAGGCAAGTGGTGATGAAGGCAAGTGGTTCATAGTTAATCTGATGGAAGGAAAGGATCGTTCAGCTACGCAGCTAGTTGTACATCCTGTGATGAGTAGCTGGTGAGTGCGCAGGGATAAACATCAAGATGGCACTGATTCAGGATGTCTAGGAGGTTTGTAAAATGCTTTCAACTGGAGAATTATGAATTATGCCATCTTTGACACCAATCTTTGACACCAATCCTTCTTTAGCTATGCTGGATATGTAAGGTCGTTCTCCCGGAATGGCAGGACACTTACTACCCCATCCAGATTGGTTTGCTGTTGACTACGAATGTGTACTGGGGGAACCTTAAACTATTTCATACCAACTTCATTTTCGTCACTAAATCGTCGATTGAACTACAACAGCAGGTGATCAAGGAATTTCAGAGAGTAATTAATGACTCGCGTAATATTCGAGAGCAGTGCAAGCAGGATTGTTAGCTCTTTAAACTTGTCTTCCTACAATTTTAGGCATACTCATTTCTGTGCCAAACATTTCTGGCATTTTCTTGGCTTCTTCAAAACATTCTTTGTGCTCTCTACCATCTCTCTCTTCTTAGCCATTCAGTTTTCTTCCTTGTTTCCTGGTAAGGTGTCGTTGTCGCTCTTTTGTAGTTTTGCAATTGTACTTTTAAAAGGTGGAAGTTTTTTCACTACTACAAATGCCACGAGACCAATTCTGGCTTGTAAATTACAACAGAAAGGCCCAGGGAATTGACATCATATCTCCAGCATGCTGCCACTTCCATTCCTCGCTGGCTGGATCATCAGGTGTCAACAAAAGCAGTCCAGGGAAAAGATGAGGAAAGTGGATACTCCTGAGGCAAATACTGAGATATTTGCACATTTCCAGAAACGTTTCAAAGCATGTGTGTCTTTTGACCCAACGAGATTTGCACAACTCAGTCGTGTGCTTCCACTTTGTGCTGGAAAACGTGCTTGTGGTTATGACTTTGGAGTGCCATAGATTCTGCACACTTCAGTGTATGAATTTGATATAGAGTGTGCTCTCTTTTGATTCCAAAAAAGTTGCATAGGTATAATAACTATGCTCAAGTTACATGCAGCCAAAGTGGGGGTGTCTCAAAACGGGAGTTGCCTGAACTGGTTGAGTTTGTGATTCCTGATTGCAAAGTGCTAGCCATTGTTATCTGTGGCTAGAGGAAGCCCTACTCTACAACACTGTGCTGATTTAAAGGTGCTAAAACGTAACGAATTAGGCAAACAAGGGATGTTGGAAACAGGTTGAAACTTTTTTCTTTCAGCACCCTTGCTTGCCTAATTATTCGTGGTTTCACGCCTAATGAATGCTCGTTTTGTAGAGTAGGGCTTCCTCTAGTCACAGATAGCAATGGCAACAAACACACAGATTTTGAGGACTCCCACTTTGGCTCCATGTAACTTTATCATAGTTATACCTATGCATTTTTTTTTTAATATCAAGAGAAGGCATGCAGAAAACTCTATGTTCATACAGTCCAGTGTGCAGAATCTATGGAGCTCCAAAGTCTTAACCACAAGAGTTTTTTCTTCGTGTTTGAATATATAATTTTAGACCCCCCTTCACACGAACACATTCCACTTAAACATCAAGTTGTAGTGTTTGTACGGCTCTATAAATCACAGTTGTAGAGCCATTCAAGACTTGATGCTGGTAAGGAATGAGTTTTGATTGTGATTTTACTTCACATTCCAACTTGCAGTTTCAAAAGATAAACACAGCAAAACTACCATCAGAAAGCATACTGCACTGGCTACATTTTGGTATACAAATCAGGACCATAGCATGAATTTGTGCTAAAATAAGGTACTTTAAATGGTAAACCAAGGTTTCAAGATAGTGCCCCCCCCCCTTTAATATCCAATACTATTAAAAAAAAAAAAAATTCTGCTTCTTTGGTGAATTGTCGAAGAAAAGTAACAAAGAATTTATTGTAGCAATCTGCTTCTTATCTCATGAATCTACTTTAAGCCATGAACTACAACCCTTTGTGGTTGATTGCTTGTGAACAGCTCTATGATTACCAAGTTTTTTATAAAATTTTGGAGCGAAAGAGGTCAGCATTAAAAAAGAATCATCTGGTTTCCAGTGCTTGCATATAACCCCACACAAACTGTATTTTGAAGTTTAAAGTTTTATTGCATAGAGCAAGGAAAGGGCTTTGAGATGACATCAAGGTTTGAGATAAAAACAAAAAATGATGGAGTTATCTTCGCAGCGGAAAATAATAATATTAATAAATAAATAAAAGTTCCGCGACCTCGAAGTTATACGTCTCTAACTTCCTTTGCACCTATCTAGGCGAGAGTTTCTCTCCTCTTTTCTTTTAGATCTTGATCTTCACCCTGCCAACCAAGTCTTGGAGACTCCTACTAGTGCAATCTGTGCACGTCTGGTGGCAACTTTATCCTCTTTGAGGGCTTGCACAGGTGGTGCTCTCCAGCAGAGTTCTTGAAAGTGCTTGCCGAGACACTTCTGGACATATCCTACGCACTCATGCTCGATGGTGACGATGATGATGTGTTCTTTCCCAAAAGGCCCTATGCTGTCATTAGCCCACATTGAGATGGGTCGCTGTCTTTGCACCTCCATCACTTGTAACCTGAAGAACACAACACAATCCATAAAATTACAGCAGTTATATATATACATGTACATGTATGTATCAATACATGTCTATGTATGTATCAGTACATGTTTACATGTATGTATGTATCAATACATGTCTACGTATGTTTCAGTACATGTCTACGTATACATGTCTACATATGTATCAGTACATGTCTACGTATGTGTCAGTACATGTCTACGTATGAATCAGTACATGTCTACGTATGTATCAGTACATGTCTACGCATGTATCAGTACATGTCTATGTATGTATCAGTACATGTCTATGTATGTATCAGTACATGTCTATGTATGTATCAGCACATGTCTATGTATGTATCAGTACATGTCTACATGTATGTATGTATCAATACATGTCTACATGTACATATGTATCAATACATGTCATGTATGTATCAGCACATGTCTATGTATGTATCAATACATGTTTACATGTATGTATGTATCAATACATGTCTATGTATGTATCAGTACATGTCTACGTATGTATCAGTACATGTCTAAGTATGTCTAAGTACATGTCTACGCATGTATCAGTACATGTCTACGTATGTATCAGTACATGTCTATGTATGTATCAGTACATGTCTACGTATATATCAGTACATGTCTAAGTATGTATCAGTACATGGTACTTACCTTTGTTATATGAAGGTGTTCTTCAGAGTGGAGCTACTCGCCACCCTATGCATCTCCATGGCAAGTGAGGATCCTGGATGGTTGGCATTGCAGGTGTCCTCATGGCCTGCCCACATTGAGCACACTCCACCGAGTCCTTACCTCGGCTCTGGTGGGCCACACATTGTGGACGGCTTTTCAAAAGTACCTCAATGCAAAGCACTTGTCCACTCTTCCAGGAGATCGCCACCACCATGCCCCTAGTGAGCTACGTGACTTCACCGCGACCAAGTAATGTCAAAGAGTGACAGTCACATCAATAACCTCACTGGGTCGACGTCACACAAACGGTGGAGATCTGCAATGGCCAATGAATAACTCCTCGAAGCTTCCTTTGCAGAAACTATGTGGAGCTGTAAATTATGGAGAGAAGGATGACGCACTGAGTGAAGGAGGTAGGCCATCACAGATGCAAATATCTCGAGATGGTCGCACCTGGTACCCATCAACTTAGATGCCAGAACCATCCTGGCATTCACAGGCTTAGATTGCCTACGAGGGTCTGAGAAGATGTCCTTCTTGCCTCAACCAGAACATGTGTGTGAGGAATATCCTAGCACACAGACCCTTACAGAATGCCAGGTCTTCACAGATACCTAGTGGAGACCCACAGGCGTAGAAAGCAAGGCTGGATGCAACTGAACGTTGACCAAGCTATACCCTGCTGGATAACGCTCAAACTTGCAGTCCAAATGTCTCCTAACCTACTTCATAGGCCCGCGAAGTTGATAGCAGCGAGTGACAGCTTCTTCTCACCAGCAGTCAGCATAGGTGCAGGCAACTCAGAGCCGGAAGCAGGTGTCTCCTCACTCGATAAGTGCTGAACACTGCTGCTTTCTCCACCAATGACGCCCCTTACTCCATTTGGAAGCAAACTTTGGCTTACAAACAGCAGACTCCGAGGCTTCGAAAATAGCGAAGTGAAAAACTTGGGCAAGGTCGTTTATCCACTTACCTCACGCTCAATGCACATGCACAACTCTACATGTCGTGCAGTAATGCCGACAACTTCCGCCTTGCAACAGGCTTCACTTTGGATGTGTTTGAAGTTCTGGGTGGGAGCAGAATTGAGGGATCAAACTCGCAGAGTCGCAGAGTCTGTCGAAGCATGACCTCACTGATCAGCTGTTATCCTATTAAAGAATTTATAGTTAAGTCAGTAGCTACATAGATAGCTACAGGCAATTCTGTACACTCTGACCTTGTAAAAAAAGATGTCATTTTTTTAAATTGTGCCTCCCAGTCTCAGTCTGACTCTGTACTACTACTGGGGATGGGGAGTCGAATAATACACATTAATCTAGTCTACCTCGATAGAAAAAAGACCAATCAATTAAAGCGTTCAAATAACTACGCGAGTTGTGTGTTGAATTTTTTTCCATACACTTGCGTCGGCTGCAGTTTGTACTTACATTGTAGCTGTATACTATCTCTGACATGTGGCCAAACTCACACCTAGAGTAGAGCTAGCTAGTTAGACCAACTACACACTTAGAGTAGAGTAGATCTAGCTAGACTTCACACCTAGAGTAGAGTACAGAGCCGGAGCAAGCTATTTTGGGGTGGTACGGCTGATACTGCCAAGGGAAGTGTGCCTCCTTCCACCAAAGTGGGAATGCAAACAATTCAGATGAGTATTTGAAATGACAGAAAGTATCATAAATAAAGTATGATAATAATGAGATGGTAAACACCTAGCTACTTAATTAAAATTTTCCAAATAATCTGACTCTATTTCCTCTACTGCTAACCAATTCTTTTGCTACAACAGCTAAGTTTAACAGCTAAGTTTAACAAGTCAGTTTTTTCTTTGTGAATGTTCCAGACCATTAAATCATTTAACCTCTTCTGTGTCATTGTGGTTCTGAGGTAGGTCTTTATTCTTCACAACCCTGAGAAAGAACGCTCTGAAGAGGCATTAGTAGCTGGCATTACTTCATTACATTACTGAATGTAAGTCGTTGAGCAGAAGATAGCTGTGACAGTGACTTAATGATGTCATTAATTGAAAGCTCTGACTGGTTCTTCTCTTCAGCAAACAAAGCTCGCAAGAGAGGCAGTTGTGCCTGCAATAGCATTTTGGAGATGTCATCCTTGTAGAAATCACACACATTGCTTAGCTCTGTGTCATAAGGGCACCCACGGCATGCATTGAGAACAAGATCTTAAACATTGCGATAAACTTGATCAAGTGCCGCATAGTAAATCTGCCTGTAGTTATCCTCGGGTGTAGAATGAAAGTTACCATCAGTTAATCCAATCTGGAGAGCTGTCGAGGAGCACGTCTTTTGTGAGAAAGAGTTGGTCAATATCAAATTCACTTTGGTGTAGCCAAACACGATCGTAGAAGCTCTTAAACTTGTCTTCTTTACGAAAGGATTTGACTGTTGTCCTTCTGTTGTCCTTCTGCTGCTGTAATAGTATAATGCTGCAAGCTTTTGCTAAGGTTATTACTAATGAGGGTTCCTAAGGAAATGCCAAAAGGGAAGTTGGAGCATTTGGGTCTCAATACCAAAATACTGGCCTTCATTTCACTGTTCATTTCACTGTTAATTCATGAATTCTTGGATTCCTCCCAAACACTGAGGAGAACTTCATAATTGTCTAGCATACTCTGTGGTGATAGTGTACGGACTGTCCACCTAGTAGGGCAGAGAACACAAAAGCTTGGTGTATCAGTTGCAAGGTCATATTTGAGCTTTTGAAATATTGCATCTCACTTAGGAGACTTCTTGATTAACTTTGTGATTTCAAACACAGCATCAAGGCAAGATCTCATAAGTATACATTTTTTGACAGTATCTCCCACTGCAAGGTTTAGAGCATTACCATAGCGGTGGGTGATAATTGCTCGAGGTTCTTCATCAGTAAGCTGCTTGGCCACTCCATTCCTTACCCCGGTCATATTGCTGGTCCCGGTCATTTGCTGGCCCCATCATAACATTGTCCCCGACAGACTCAGCTTCAGATTCATCTGAAGTAAGACATCTTTGATAATACTAACAAGTGAAGAAGATTCAATAGATTCAGTCCAATGAGTAACAGTGAGATTGTCATTGACACAGAACGAATAACGAATACCACTTGCTCGATATTAGCAAGATCCGTAGCTTCGTCAATCATCATGGTGAAGTATGGTGCAGATTGTATTTGACTAGCAATTTCACGAATAACTTGTAGAGACATGATTGATTCTGAATGTCATGAGAAGTGTATTTCATCTGTTTTTTCTCAATAAAAACATTAATGCCTTGAAAGTCCTCTGAATAACTGATAGAAGTTGGAATCCAAATCATTGAGGCCCATCACCTCTCAAAGTAAGACCTTGATATCCCAAGAAATGTATTTTTCCTTTACAGCTTTGCAACAAAGAAAGAATCATCTGTTGTATCATAATGAATCCATGAGAAACGATGAAACCAAGATGCTTGAAAAAACCCAAAGGAACGAGGAGGAAAGGAATAAAGTTGCGGTTGGAAAGGTTTATCAGGCAAATACTTGATCTCTTCATGGCTGAACATCTTGCAGAGTACTATATTTAGGACCATGTGCTCATGAATCACATGACTCAGCATGTGTGGATTAAAAATTTAAGTGCAAACTACATTAATTAACAAGTAGTATACACAAGTCTCTGAACAATCTTGTGTAACCTTTGCAATGCATGGGACAATTTTTTTCTAAAATACCTGTGATTTTCTTCCGAAGCGAATCAGTTTTGGAACAAATCCTCGTGAACTCACGCGTGGATTTGTTCCAAAAAGTGGTACGGCTAGCCGTACCTGCCGTACCAGTTGCTCCACCTATGGAGTAGAACTAGCTAGACCAACTACACACCTAGAGTAGAGTAGATCTAGCTACACTAACTACACACCTAGAGTAGAGTAGAGCTGGCTAGACTAACTACACACCTAGAGTAGAGTAGAGCTGGCTAGACTAACTACACACCTAGAGTAGAGTAGAGCTGGCTAGACTAACTACACACCTAGAGTAGAGTAGATCTAGCTAGACTAACTACACACCTAGAGTAGAGTAGAGCTGGCTAGACTAACTGCACACCTAGAGTAGAGTAGAGCTAGCTAGACTAACTACACACCTAGAGTAGAGTAGAGCTAGCTAGACTAACTACACACCTAGAGTAGAGTAGAGCTAGCTAGACTAACTACACACCTAGAGTAGAGTAGAGCTGGCTAGACTAACTACACACCTAGAGTAGAGTAGATCTAGCTAGACTAACTACACACCTAGAGTAGAGTAGAGCTAGCTAGACTAACTACACACCTAGAGTAGAGTAGAGCTAGCTAGACTAACTACACACCTAGAGTAGAGTAGAGCTAGCTAGACTAACTACACACCTAGAGTAGAGTAGAGCTAGCTAGACTAACTACACACCTAGAGTAGAGTAGATCTAGCTAGACTAACTACACACCTAGAGTAGAGTAGATCTAGCTAGACTAACTACACACCTAGAGTAGAGTAGATCTAGCTAGACTAACTACACACCTAGAGTAGAGTAGAGCTGGCTAGACTAACTACACACCTAGAGTAGAGTAGAGCTAGCTAGACTAACTACACACCTAGAGTAGAGTAGAGCTAGCTAGACTAACTACACACCTAGAGTAGAGTAGAGCTGGCTAGACTAACTACACACCTAGAGTAGAGTAGAGCTAGACTAACTACACACCTAGAGTAGAGTAGATCTAGCTAGACTAACTACACACCTAGAGTAGAGTAGATCTAGCTAGACTAACTACACACCTAGAGTAGAGTAGAACTAGCTAGACTAACTACACACCTAGAGTAGAGTAGATCTAGCTAGACTAACTACACACCTAGAGTAGAGTAGAACTAGCTAGACTAACTACACACCTAGAGTAGAGTAGATCTGGCTAGACTAACTACACACCTAGAGTAGAGTAGAACTAGCTAGACTAACTACACACCTAGAGTAGAGTAGATCTAGCTAGACTAACTACACACCTAGAGTAGAGTAGAGCTAGCTAGACTAACTACACACCTAGAGTAGAGTAGAGCTAGCTAGACTAACTACACACCTAGAGTAGAGTAGATCTAGCTAGACTAACTACACACCTAGAGTAGAGTAGAACTAGCTAGACTAACTACACACCTAGAGTAGAGTAGATCTGGCTAGACTAACTACACACCTAGAGTAGAGTAGAACTAGCTAGACTAACTACACACCTAGAGTAGAGTAGATCTAGCTAGACTAACTACACACCTAGAGTAGAGTAGAGCTGGCTAGACTAACTACACACCTAGAGTAGAGTAGATCTAGCTAGACTAACTACACACCTAGAGTAGAGTAGAGCTAGCTAGACTAACTACACACCTAGAGTAGAGTAGAGCTAGCTAGACTAACTACACACCTAGAGTAGAGTAGAGCTGGCTAGACTAACTACATACCTAGAGTAGAGTAGAGTAGATCTAGCTAGACTAACTACACACCTAGAGTAGAGTAGAACTAGCTAGACTAACTACACACCTAGAGTAGAGTAGATCTAGCTAGACTAACTACACACCTAGAGTAGAGTAGATCTAGCTAGACTAACTACACACCTAGAGTAGAGTAGAGCTAGCTAGACTAACTACACACCTAGAGTAGAGTAGAGCTGGCTAGACTAACTACACACCTAGAGTAGAGTAGAGCTGGCTAGACTAACTACACACCTAGAGTAGAGTAGAGCTAGCTAGACTAACTACACACCTAGAGTAGAGTAGAGCTAGCTAGACTAACTACATACCTAGAGTAGAGTAGAGTAGATCTAGCTAGACTAACTACACACCTAGAGTAGAGTAGAACTAGCTAGACTAACTACACACCTAGAGTAGAGTAGAGCTGGCTAGACTAACTACACACCTAGAGTAGAGTAGAGCTGGCTAGACTAACTACACACCTAGAGTAGAGTAGAGTAGATCTAGCTAGACTAACTACACACCTAGAGTAGAGTAGAGCTGGCTAGACTAACTACACACCTAGAGTAGAGTAGAGCTGGCTAGACTAACTACACACCTAGAGTAGAGTAGAGCTAGCTAGACTAACTGCACACCTAGAGTAGAGTAGAGTAGATCTAGCTAGACTAACTACACACCTAGAGTAGAGTAGAGCTGGCTAGACTAACTACACACCTAGAGTAGAGTAGAGCTGGCTAGACTAACTACACACCTAGAGTAGAGTAGAGCTGGCTAGACTAACTACACACCTAGAGTAGAGTAGAGCTAGCTAGACTAACTGCACACCTAGAGTAGAGTAGAGCTGGCTAGACTAACTACACACCTAGAGTAGAGTAGAGCTAGCTAGACTAACTACACACCTAGAGTAGAGTATAGCTAGCTAGACTAACTACACACCTAGAGTAGAGTAGAGCTGGCTAGACTAACTACACACCTAGAGTAGAGTAGAGCTGGCTACACTAACTACACACCTAGAGTAGAGTAGAGCTGGCTAGACTAACTACACACCTAGAGTAGAGTAGAGCTGGCTAGACTAACTACACACCTAGAGTAGAGTAGAGCTAGCTAGACTAACTACACACCTAGAGTAGAGTAGAGCTAGCTAGACTAACTACACACCTAGAGTAGAGTAGAGCTAGCTAGACTAACTACACACCTAGAGTAGAGTAGAGCTAGCTAGACTAACTACACACCTAGAGTAGAGTAGAGCTGGCTAGACTAACTACACACCTAGAGTAGAGTAGAGCTAGCTAGACTAACTACACACCTAGAGTAGAGTAGAGCTAGCTAGACTAACTACACACCTAGAGTAGAGTAGAGCTGGCTAGACTAACTACACACCTAGAGTAGAGTAGAGCTAGCTAGACTAACTACACACCTAGAGTAGAGTAGAGCTAGCTAGACTAACTACACACCTAGAGTAGAGTAGAGCTAGCTAGACTAACTACACACCTAGAGTAGAGTAGATCTGTCTAGACTAACTACACACCTAGAGTAGAGTAGAGCTAGCTAGACTAACTACACACCTAGAGTAGAGTAGATCTAGCTAGACTAACTACACACCTAGAGTAGAGTAGAGCTGGCTAGACTAACTACACACCTAGAGTAGAGTAGATCTAGCTAGACTAACTACACACCTAGAGTAGAGTAGAGCTAGCTAGACTAACTACACACCTAGAGTAGAGTAGATCTAGCTACACTAACTACACACCTAGAGTAGAGTAGAGCTGGCTAGACTAACTACACACCTAGAGTAGAGTAGAGCTAGCTAAACTAACTACACACCTAGAGTAGAGTAGAGCTAGCTAGACTAACTACACACCTAGAGTAGAGTAGATCTAGCTAGACTAACTACACACCTAGAGTAGAGTAGAGCTGGCTAGACTAACTACACACCTAGAGTAGAGTAGATCTAGCTAGACTAACTACACACCTAGAGTAGAGTAGAGCTAGCTAGACTAACTACACACCTAGAGTAGAGTAGAGCTGGCTAGACTAACTACACACCTAGAGTAGAGTAGAGCTGGCTAGACTAACTACACACCTAGAGTAGAGTAGATCTAGCTAGACTAACTACACACCTAGAGTAGAGTAGAGCTAGCTAGACTAACTACACACCTAGAGTAGAGTAGAGCTGGCTAGACTAACTACACACCTAGAGTAGAGTAGAGCTGGCTAGACTAACTACACACCTAGAGTAGAGTAGAGCTAGCTAGACTAACTACACACCTAGAGTAGAGTAGAGCTAGCTAGACTAACTACACACCTAGAGTAGAGTAGAGCTAGCTAGCCTAACTACACACCTAGAGTAGAGTAGAGCTAGCTAGACTAACTACACACCTAGAGTAGAGTAGAGCTAGCTAGACTAACTACACACCTAGAGTAGAGTAGAGCTGGCTAGACTAACTACACACCTAGAGTAGAGTAGAGCTGGCTAGACTAACTACACACCTAGAGTAGAGTAGAGCTAGCTAGACTAACTACACACCTAGAGTAGAGTAGATCTAGCTAGACTAACTACACACCTAGAGTAGAGTAGAGCTAGCTCGACTAACTACACACCTAGAGTAGAGTAGCCAACTACATAGCCTGAGAACTGTTGCTATGTTTATACGTCCTGCATCTGGACTTCTGAAGTTCGTGCTGTTGCAACCTTCGTTGGTTCTGCTTCTCCCTCAGCTCTCTCCTCTTTCTTCTCTGCAGCAATTGTTTCCTGCGCATCTGTAGGTAGCTGATCAGCAAGAAAAGGACGAAAACAAAAAACAAAAAAACACTCCATCGCAGCTACAGCTGCAGTATATGATTTTGGTAGGCAGATTATTTTTGCTTTATTTCAGTGCTAGTGTGGACGTGATGAAGCGCATTGACTTGAAGAGTTCCTTTTCCCATGGACCCAAAGCGCATTAGTTTAGGTGCAGAGTGGACAGGCCTTTAGTCACATGGGTATGATGGTAAGGTATGAAGTGTCAATTACACATCATAATTGATCAAAGCTTGACACTGATTTACACTTAAAGTGTGGTTTCCGTCCAAATGAGATTAACTTTGTGGTGCAACCTCATCTGGATTCTGAAGCTCGTGATAGCTTCCTTGTGTAATACTAGCTATAATTTATGCAGTGTGAGAAGTGATATTAGCCTGTACTCTCTCCGATCAAGGAGTAGGCAGCTGAATGAATGTTGCCCTAAAAAGGGGAGACCCCACCCCCACCAAAAATTGGGGACTAGTCAGAGAAAAGCGATAATTATTCCCCTGGGACGGGCCAATTTTATGATGACGATCGAGAGAGTTCAGTTTTTTTGCAGCGTTGCTGAAATCCGTAACTTGCTCCAAAATATTGTCTAATATCCACCCCCCCGGAAACCTACAGCTCCCTGTTGGGTGCCACTAACACCACCACTGACCCACATGATTATCTTCCTCATTATGGCTAATAGAAAAAGGAGGTGGAACTCCTCATTCTGGAGCTTTCGACATCTTCACTGCCCATTGCTGCCAAGGCACTTGGTCCGAAATATCGAGGTCAGTTCACAAATGAAAGGATGGAGTTCATTATTCCGGGGATTGAACACGAACACATCAAAGTGATGCAATGAGAAGGTATTGCGACTTACTAGCCCCCTTAATTTAATTAACTATGATCTAACCTTGGTATATCCACTATGATTAATGATCTAACCTTAGTATACCCCCTTTAATGATCTAACCTTCTATGATTAATGATCTAACCTTGGTAACCATGATTAATGATCTAACCTTGGTATATCCCCTTTAATTAACTATGATTAATGATCTAACCTTGGTATATCCCTTTAATTAATGATCTAACCTTGGTATATCCCCTTTAACTATGATTAATGATCTAACCTTGGTATATCCCCATTAATTAACTATGATTAATGATCTAACCTTGGTATATCCCCTTTAATTAACTATGATTAATGATCTAACCTTGGTATATCCCCTATGATTAATGATCTAACCTTGGTATATCCCCTTTAATTAATGATCTAACCTTGGTATAGCCCCTTTAATTAACCATGATTAATGATCTAACCTTGGTATATCCCCTTTAATTATGATCTAACCTTGGTATATTCGTAATTGCTGTTCGTGACAATGAAAATGATTCTTCCACTTCTTCTCAGCCTAAATAGGAAGAAAGCAATTACAGAGTCGCACCTCTAATCTCAATCACACCTGAGACTAATAGGTGCATGACATGGTTGCTAGTGATTCAGCTAGACAATGGTGAGGGTTAATAGGTGCATGCCATGGTTGCCAGTGACTCAGCTAGACAATGGTGAGGGTTAATAGGTGCATGCCATGGTTGCCAGTGACTCAGCTAGACAATGGTGAGGGTTAATAGGTGCATGCCATGGTTGCTAGTGACTCAGCTAGACAATGGTGAGGGTTAATAGGTGCATGCCATGGTTGCCAGTGACTCAGCTAGACAATGGTGAGGGTTAATAGGTGCATGCCAGTGACTCAGCTAGACAATGGTGAGGGTTAATAGGTGCATGCCATGGTTGCTAGTGACTCAGCTAGACAATGGTGAGGGTTAATAGGTGCATGCCATGGTTGCCAGTGACTCAGCTAGCCAATGGTGAGGGTTAATAGGTGCATGCCATGCTTGCTAGTGACTCAGCTAGACAATGGTGAGGGTTAATAGGTGCATGCCATGGTTGCCACTGATTCAGCTAGACAATGGTGAGGGTTAATAGGTGCATGCCATGGTTGCCAGTGACTCAGCTAGACAATGGTGAGGGTTAATAGGCGCATGCCATGCTTGCTAGTGACTCAGCTAGACAATGGTGAGGGTTAATAGGTGCATGCCATGGTTGCTAGTGACTCAGCTAGACAATGGTGAGGGTTAATAGGTGCATGCCATGGTTGCCAGTGACTCAGCTAGACAATGGTGAGGGTTAATAGGTGCATGCCATGCTTGCTAGTGACTCAGCTAGACAATGGTGAGGGTTAATAGGTGCATGCCATGGTTGCCAGTGACTCAGCTAGACAATGGTGAGGGTTAATAGGTGCATGCCATGGTTGCTAGTGACTCAGCTAGACAGTGGTGAGGGTTAATAGGTGCATGCCATGCTTGCTAGTGACTCAGCTAGACAATGGTGAGGGTTAATAGGTGCATGCCATGGTTGCCAGTGACTCAGCTAGACAATGGTGAGGGTTAATAGGTGCATGCCATGGTTGCCAGTGACTCAGCTAGGCAATGGTGAGGGTTAATAGGTGCATGCCATGGTTGCTAGTGACTCAGCTAGACAATGGTGAGGGTTAATAGGTGCATGCCATGGTTGCTAGTGACTCAGCTAGACAATGGTGAGGGTTAATAGGTGCATGACATGGTTGCCAGTGACTCAGCTAGGCAATGGTGAGGGTTAATAGGTGCATGCCATGGTTGCCAGTGACTCAGCTCGACAATGGTGAGGGTTAATAGGTGCATGACATGGTTGCCAGTGACTCAGCTAGACAATGGTGAGGGTTAATAGGTGCATGCCATGGTTGCCAGTGACTCAGCTAGACAATGGTGAGGGTTAATAGGTGCATGCCATGGTTGCCAGTGATTCAGCTAGACAATGGTGAGGGTTAATAGGTGCATGCCATGGTTGCTAGTGACTCAGCTAGACAATGGTGAGGGTTAATAGGTGCATGCCATGGTTGCCAGTGATTCAGCTAGACAATGGTGAGGGTTAATAGGTGCATGCCATGGTTGCTAGTGACTCAGCTAGACAATGGTGAGGGTTAATAGGTGCATGCCATGGTTGCCAGTGACTCAGCTAGACAATGGTGAGGGTTAATAGGTGCATGCCATGGTTGCTAGTGACTCAGCTAGACAATGGTGAGGGTTAATAGGTGCATGCCATGGTTGCCACTGATTCAGCTAGACAATGGTGAGGGTTAATAGGTGCATGCCATGGTCGCCAGTGACTCAGCTAGACAATGGTGAGGGTTAATAGGTGCATGCCATGGTTGCCAGTGACTCAGCTAGACAATGGTGAGGGTTAATAGGTGCATGCCATGGTTGCTAGTGACTCAGCTAGACAATGGTGAGGGTTAATAGGTGCATGCCATGGTTGCCAGTGACTCAGCTAGACAATGGTGAGGGTTAATAGGTGCATGCCATGGTTGCTAGTGACTCAGCTAGACAGTGGTGAGGGTTAATAGGTGCATGCCATGGTTGCTAGTGACTCAGCTAGACAATGGTGAGGGTTAATAGGTGCATGCCATGCTTGCTAGTGACTCAGCTAGACAATGGTGAGGGTTAATAGGTGCATGCCATGGTTGCCAGTGACTCAGCTAGGCAATGGTGAGGGTTAATAGGTGCATGCCATGGTTGCTAGTGACTCAGCTAGACAATGGTGAGGGTTAATAGGTGCATGCCATGGTTGCCAGTGACTCAGCTAGACAATGGTGAGGGTTAATAGGTGCATGACATGGTTGCCAGTGACTCAGCTAGACAATGGTGAGGGTTAATAGGTGCATGCCATGGTTGCCAGTGACTCAGCTAGACAATGGTGAGGGTTAATAGGTGCATGCCATGGTCGCCAGTGACTCAGCTAGACAATGGTGAGGGTTAATAGGTGCATGCCATGGTTGCCAGTGACTCAGCTAATGGTTGCCAGTGACTCAGCTAGACAGTGGTGAGGGTTAATAGGTGCATGCCATGGTTGCCAGTGACTCAGCTAGACAATGGTGAGGGTTAATAGGTGCATGCCATGGTTGCCAGTGACTCAGCTAGACAATGGTGAGGGTTAATAGGTGCATGCCATGGTTGCCAGTGACTCAGCTAGACAATGGTGAGGGTTAATAGGTGCATGCCATGGTTGCCACTGATTCAGCTAGACAATGGTGAGGGTTAATAGGTGCATGCCATGGTCGCCAGTGACTCAGCTAGACAATGGTGAGGGTTAATAGGTGCATGCCATGCTTGCTAGTGACTCAGCTAGACAATGGTGAGGGTTAATAGGTGCATGCCATGGTTGCTAGTGACTCAGCTAGACAATGGTGAGGGTTAATAGGTGCATGCCATGGTTGCCAGTGATTCAGCTAGACAATGGTGAGGGTTAATAGGTGCATGCCATGGTTGCCAGTGACTCAGCTAGACAATGGTGAGGGTTAATAGGTGCATGCCATGGTTGCCAGTGATTCAGCTAGACAATGGTGAGGGTTAATAGGTGCATGCCATGGTTGCAGCTAGACAATGGTGAGGGTTAATAGGTGCACTGCCAGACAATGGGTGTGGGCGTGTGCACCATGTGTTGTCTGTGGTGTGCACAGGAGACTACCAGATGTTGTCTAACAACAGCGACTGCAAATCCTTGCAATGCAACATGGACTTGCAGTTTTGCAAGAATATGTAGGTCCAGCTCATCTAGAAATACAGGCAACTGAGGGTTATAATGGTCTAGAAATGCAGGAAACTGAGGGTTATAGTGGACATGTTTGTCTAGGAATGCAGACAACTGAGCGTTATAGTAGACATACTACATACTTGTCTAAGAATGCAGATAACTGAGGGAGATACTACTGTCTCAGAAACTTAGCTTAGCCATAGCTATAAATAGCCAGTTTTATCTGCTGATATGAGTTGATGCTACATGTACATAGTTCTAATTCCTCATTTATGTTGTCTGTGGATTTGGTAAATACAGGTAACTGAGGGTTATATGGACATGTTTGTCTAGGAATGTAGACAAATGAGGGTTATAGTAGACATACTACTTGTCTAACAATGTAGACAGCTGGGGGTTATAGTGGACATACTTACTTGTCTAAGAATGCAGACAACTGAGGGTTATAGTGGATATACTTCTCCAAGTTCCTCACCGTATGCTTGGAGTAGATTTCCTGCATGATAGGAACAGGAGATTGGGACTCGTCACATGAAAACCCCAGAAATAACATGGCACTGTTCCTGCACTGTGTGAGGTCAACTTCAATCGGGCTAATGCTGACAAGAACTCGTTAATATTGTGGTAAAGGGTTTGACTCTGTAGGCTCATAAGTTTATGAGTCATAATTATCTAGAGCATGCGACCTTTACAGATCAGGCCAGCTAAACAGCTTTCTAGGCGGTGTGAAGGCAGTGAGCAGCTTTATTTCATTTATTACTTTAGAAAAAAAGACCGCCCCTGCGGAGGACTACTCACTTCCCTCCCCCCAGGGCTAATTCACTCCACTCAAATCTTACTCGCTATGTTTGAAGCAGAAACCTCGGAGAAGAATGTTGATTTGATCAATATTTAACCCACCTGCGACCACAGCAATCCCCCTGCATTATGTGAGCTCTAGAGTGGTTCAGTGGTAATGTCACCGTGACAAAATGGCTGACAATACCAAATATTTCATGCTATGTTTGGAGATGGTGGCTTCTATCAGACCTGCCCAACTTTTGGTGACCATAATGTGGGATATATGGATGCATGTGGGCCTTTCTAGGGAGGGGGAATTTGAAATCAAATGCTAATGGTGTTTTACTGACAGCAAATTCCATGGTCAATAAATGACCACTTGAATGTCTGATAAAGACTAATTGGGAGGCATTCCTAGAACACGGTTAACATGACTATGCAGAGCTATATTAATGCTAGCAGCTAGAGTGCAAAGGTCACACAGAGCGCAGTGGGAGGAACTGGTCTCTAACTAGCTAGCTACTAGCCAGGTCGTGGGGGGAGACCCGTCATTCAGCCCGGCTTTCCCAGTCCATAGCTGACCAAAGCTATACCAACGCTTTCAGGAAGAAACTGGCAGGAATCCCTACTACCTGCCATTCATAAGCAGGGGTAGCATGGCAAGCTAAGAGGGACATTTGGCATGTCTGGCGGGACAGGGGTGTGCAATATCTAGTGGATTATAGGGAAGGCCATTATAACCATCTTCATTATTGTAGAGATATACGGCAGTGGAAGTTTCCAGCACATTAGGAAGTGTCCAGCCCTTAGAAGTGAGGACCCACGCATTCCCACAGAAACTAAGGACAACATCGGAACTAATAAGAGGCATGGTCATAGGGTCATCTTCGCCACATGGTTTTGTAAAGCATATTCGCTTGGTGAATGCCACTGAGTGTTCTCTTGTGAGACGGAGTATTTCTAGAAAGATGCCACATAGACGATGTTTTGCGTATGTAGCTCTTAACAGTTACGTGGGCTACAAACATCTCCATACATCATTTAGACTCTCTCACACTGTGGTGTATCCAGTCCACAGCTTCCCTGACGTCTTGCCAGATCATCTTATAGAGGATGACCACATCCCCACACTGCACTCCTTCATCTTCTTTGCTACTCTTCAACCTGCAGGTAGATATGAGAGGCATGCTATAGAGTACACTTCGGGCAATACTAAGGTCACTGTGCTTAGTCTAAACCTCTAGGTGTTGTTCTAAAAGTACTCATGGATGTGAAACAACATGGTCTCTCTCCCCTCCCTGAATTTCAGTAGGTCCCAAGCCAACTTGGCTGGGAAGGACATTCATTTGACTCTGAGCTCTGGAGCTAAAACAAATACTTATAGGGGGGGGGGAATTGGGGAGAGAGGGAATTGTGCCCACACAAACAGGTTATCCCAATAGTTATGCCCACACCAAACATGTCATCCCAATAGAGAGCCTCTCTCAAGATACCTGTTGTAACTAGGATGGTTGTCAAAGTAGTCAACCAGTGTAGCAAGGATGAAGACCTCAGGGAGGTTGTAGAGGGTGTACATGATGAACACTCGGGAGTCCAAGGGCTGGGATCAACACGCACACACACACACAGCATATGGTATGCATGCAGCGTAGATGGAGGAAGGTTTCAGAATGCCATCATTAATTTCTGACCTGGACATATTTGTTGGGGTACATCTTCCTAATCTCAGGCCTGAAAGGGGAATACTTTGCCAGTTAAAGAACAATAAGGGGGGCGTAGGGGAAGGGAGGATGCTCGAAACTAACCCGATGATGGTATTATAGCCATGGAAACAGGAGAGGATGTTTCCAAACTGGTCAGTCTACAAAGCAAGCACATATACAGCCTCACAAACATGGTTCAAAATGACCGCCACATCTTTTAAGCTTACCTTCAAAAAATTCCCATAAGTTTTGTCAAACAAAAGTCCTCTGTGAAGAAAATGGGGAAAACAACAGCAGCAAACTCACGTATAGAGTCAGTGGTATTCTACCACTTTTCCTTGAGCCCCTCTTCATTACACTAGCAATTAGAGGAAGGAGGTAGCGACCCCCAATCTAGTAATAATTTATGAGAACTCCATCCATGGTTGGTGTGGATTCTTTGAGCAGCAACGGGCAGTCAGAAGGCCACCATACTTCATGGCAACATGCAGATACTGCGTGGGAAGTTGAGCGAGCCTCGCACTGATAAGCTGAAGGGTACTAACATACCTCCTTCCCAGTTTACTTTGCATGGTGAAGGCATGCATCACAAGTAGGTAGTCAGTAGGCACTTTTGTCAACCAACTCATAGTTGACATAACAGAAGATTAATGATTTCCTCAATAACTAATTTAAATTTGCCTTTCAGCTATATAGAGGCTCTTAGCTTCATGCTCGAGGGTCGAAGAGCAGATATAAGTTGATTATTGCATATCCTGAGTGGATTACATCAAGTAAATACCTGAGTGGGTTACATCAAGTAAATACCCGAGTGGATTACACCAAAAGTGGATTACATCAAATAAATACCCGAGTGGATTACATCAAGTAAATACCCGAGTGGATTACACCACCAAGTAAATACCTGAGGGGATTACATCAAGTAAATACCCAAGTGGATTAAATACCTGAGTGGATTACATCATAAATACCTGAGTGGATTACACCAAAAGTGAATTACATCAAGTAAATACCCGAGTGGATTACATCAAGTAAATACCCAAGTGGATTAAATACCTGAGTGGATTACATCAAGTAAATACCTGAGTGGGTCACATCAAGTAAATACCTGAGCGGATTACATCAAGTAAATACCCGAGTGGATTACATCAAGTAAATACCTGAGTGGGTTACATCAAGTAAATAGCCGAGTGGATTACATCAAGTAAATACCCGAGTGGATTACACCAAGTAAATACCTGAGTGGATTACACCAAGTAAATACCTGAGAGGATTACATCGAGTAAATACCTGATTGGATTACACCAAGTAAATACCCGAGTGGATTACACCAAGTAAATACCTGAGAGGATTACATCAAATAAATACCTGAGTGGATTACATCAAGTAAATAGCCGAGTGGATTACATCAATTAAATACCCAAGTGGATTACATCAAGTAAATACCTGAGAGGATTACATCAAGTAAATACCTAAGTGAATTACATCAAGCAAATACCTGAGTGGATTACATCAAGTAAATACCCGAGTGGATTACACCAAGTAAATACCCAAGTGAATTACATCAAGCAAATACCTGAGTGGATTACATCAAGTAAATACCCGAGTGGATTACACCAAGTAAATACCTGAGAGGATTACATCGAGTAAATACCTGAGTGGATTACATCAAGTAAATACCCAAGTGGATTACATCAAGTAAATACCTGAGAGGATTACACCAAGTAAATACCCAAGTGGATTACATCAAGTTAATACCCAAGTGGATTACACCAAGTAAATACCCAAGTGGATTACACCAAGTAAATACCCAAGTGGATTACATCAAGTAAATACCTGAGTGGAAAGCTCGCATCATAACTAAGCTTCTTGATTTCCTATGTGGTTACATGGAAAGGACAAAATTACAATGAAAAAGTAATTAGCACCCCATCATTATTGCAAATGTTCAAATTGGTGGCCACTCACTCCTCACTGGAGGCAGCCATTCGCACCAGGCATGGTGATAACACAAACAGTTTCTTCTTCATTTTTTAATTAAAGACTCACAGTGTGGCTCTCATTAGAGACGTAAACCAGGAGTGGCTTTATAACCAGTAATGAATGCTAGGCATTGAGTGGAGACCGAACAAAAGGTAAAAAAAAGCTCGAGCATGTAGGTGAGCCTCGGTAACCGTGTCTATCAACCTTTCTTGTCAGCCAGTCTATTATTTGGTATGAGGGTCTATGGAGGAGGTGATTTTGGAGAGCTTGCGGTGGTATCAGGGTCTTGGTTTGTTGTTTGTTCTGTTTCAGGCTAGCTTGTTCTGCTATCTGGTGAGGGATCTGGTCAGCTATTAAACTGTGAAGCCCACTCCCACTTGTGCCGCGCAGACAGGCCACTCTAGCTTGAATGTTTAGGCGCTGTCTTGATTGATCTTCCCAGATTTACACTAGCCCACATTATTTTGGGTGATGAATGTACGGTACATACAAACATGCATACATAGATCGCTATGTGCGGAAATACCAAATTTTCCATCCAACTCCGCAATAAGGGCTCGTTTTGCTCGCCAATAATGATTTAAGGAGAGACAAGCCACAAAAATATTGTAGCCTGACTTTGTCCTTACATAGTATAATATGCATTCCACCTGTATGCACGTGTGTGTGTGTGTGTGGGGGGGGGGGGGGGGGGGGGGGGTGGGGGGTGGAGAGGTGATGTGTGTGTATTATCTTAAATCGTATATGTGGCATTAGCTTAGCTGAAGCCAAAGTTGGGAACCTCAGTTTCCTGGGTCTGGTACTCGGACAGTCGACTAGATTTGGTTCCATTTATATAACTCCTGGCTTGGTAATTCTTACGAAAACCCAATGAAATAGCCAGCGTCAGTACCCAATGAAATAGCTAGCATCTATTGATTATTGTTAGTGTTTACCTGTGGATATCCTATGGCCACTAGTCGATCTACGATCAAGTCAAAAGCCAGCTGTTCATAATCTGGGCTCTTGTAGACTGCAAGACAATAATTTACTTATATAGGTTACGTCTCTTATTAGAATATTATAAGAGGCACTATGTAAAAGAAGCATGCATATGTATTGTATAATGAGTAGGTCCTCTCCCTTGTCATGCTAAAGAATATGAGCTGGGAGTGTCACCAAAAGCAGGTTTCATTTCATATTTACATACCAGCTAAAGTGTGGTCCATATCAAAGCCGATGTACTTAATTTTCTCCATACTAATGCTTCGGTTTACAAACACCCTAAACAATCGAACAAAAACAGAATGGTAAATATTGTATTCTACACAATGACACTAACCACAACATTTATGCACTTAGTTATTAAAAATGACCCTGGCTACCCCGAATTGCAATTTAGCACAAAAAGCGGAAGCAATAACTAGCAGGGAACAAAAGGACTTCATCACACACCTTTTTTCCAGCTGCTTTTTGGTATTATCTAGGTCGCGCCCAGATAAGCTTGACTTTTCTTTGTACTTATCCACAATTCTCTGGATGCTTTCGTCTGACAATTCAGTCGACATCTTCGAGTTCTCGTTCAACCTCAAGAATAGTTGTCGGCGAGTGCGGTTTGTTTAATGTTTGAACTTTACCCGGAAATTATCGGCTGCAACCGCCCGTGCGACCGAGTTTTATCTTGATACTGTTAATTAAGACCACCACATAAGCAGTGTGAGACTATATGTAACAGTATACTAACACTAATACTAAATACAACAGTACTCCATAATACTAATGGTTATGAATGTCCCGCTGCAAACAAAAACAAAAAACACAAGGAGATACAAATCAGACAAAATATATTTTCTAATACAGCAATAACATCAGCAACAACCCGGATAAAAAGAAGTCCCGAGTCAGGAAAGTCCCCTCTCGGGCAGTTATGACCAACACTGACGCGGCATTCTCTCTGTAACAGCAACAGCCAGTGGTCCAAAATTGTTTGTCTTTGTTGTGGTTTGCTTGTTTTTGTATATATTATATTTATTTATTGAGGGTATTTATTTATTGAAAGAAGCAGCAAAGCTATATATGGCTCAGATACAGGCTGATAACTAGCTAGTCGACAAAATGGGGCAGGAACCTGGCAAGGCTGCCACAAACAATAACAAAGGGAAATACTAAAACTAGGGACAACAAATGGACTGCACTGTGCATTACACAAGGGGATAAAAACAACTGATGACTGATTAGAGTATGAAGGGGAGTTATGAATATGACCACGAGTTGTGTGCACTAAAAATAATCCTTGAGCAACTGATGAGATTTCAACAGCAGACTTGAAATAGAACGTCTGTCTTGACCTGGAAACAATCCGATGAACTCCCACAATGCAACGACTAAAACAACCACCTCTAGTGTCACAAATCTGGGTTTCAAACACTTCTCCTCACAGTCTAATACAAGAGCATACTTTCCTCTCCTCCATTTGGCCGACCCGAAACTCGTGACACAGTTTGAGCAAACTGCCAATTCCATGATTGAGATGGGCATCTGGTGTAAAAATAACTATATCTGGCCTATCCAAGGAGGATGAGATATCAGAAGGGAGGGTAGCAGGAGGTGAGTCACTGGCGCTCAGTCCGGAAGGCCAACAAAGAGGCGGTGGCCTTCAGGCAGGAAGCCTTTCAGACAAGCTGCTTCAACACTGGCCCCATCTCCCGTGCAGTATCACAACAATTAAGTATATGCTAGGTGGTGGGAGAGATTGCCACCTATAACTCTAGTGATAAGTTCAAGGGGATCAGTAGATAGTAATATTTATTTTTAATAAGGATAATTGGCCTGATGGTAAACCAGCTATTATCCTGTTCCAGACCCTCAAGCTCCACAATATCTTTAAACTTTCTCTGCACAGTAAGAGTATCCAGCTTGTCATTCCATTGATTGTAGCAAAACTTTTCAATCTCCAACTTATACCTCTGATGACTTTGCCCTTTATGAGGTGTGTCCTCAGCTAATAGGAATCTGGAAAGGCTTTTCTGTTCATGTCCAAACAGTTCGCCAGCTCAGAAATGAGTGGGTTGATCAAGGAGAAGATGGCCAAACACTTAAACCTGGCTTTCTTAACACTAGTGGAAGGTATGGCAAATTTAGGACCTCTGATGATAGAATATTGGAGAGTGGCACACCTAGATAAGCGAAGCGACTCCTTTACAAGCTTGAAGTCGCGAGATAGCCGAGGCATTGGCAGCCAAGTGAACACTACTAGGACTACCAACACTACTAACAAAATAAACTTACACACTCCATGTTGTGTTATGATGTTTTCAGCAAAAAAGGAAAAGATCGCCAATTATGCGAGAAATACAAAATGTAGAGCGCGAATTCGAGACGACTGTTAAAATCTTCACTCATTACAAAAAGATGGATTCTATTCACTTGGCTGACATCAAGCAATCTCTTGTCGTCTCTTACCTCCAAGCAAGTTTGAGAGGACTGATCTTCAGTGCAAACTGGTTAGGTAAACGCAGCAGTGAGAGAAGAGAATAATAATGTTTGTGTGTTTCTCCTCTTCTTCCTTCAGGGCCATAGAATTAGCCAACAGCATTGAAGTCGAGTGTTCAACTGAAATACCAACAGTTACACACTCCAGCCTCTTCCAGAGTGAATATCCTGTCTATTGCATGGCAAGATCTCTGTACGACCTGCGAGAATTCAAGAGAGCTTCATATGTCCTTCGGAATTGCAAGTCTGACGAGTCATTTTTCCTTAAGAGTTACTGCATTTATCTGGTAAGAGGTCTGAAGAGTTTAGTTTAGTGTGCTTTGCTTGTGAGAATGCATGACTATTGCTGTACTCGCTCCTTGTTATTCAGCTCCCCTTCCTTTTAATTAAACATCCTGCAGACTCGGGATCATCTAGCTAGGGATCATCTGGCTAGAGATCATCTATCTAGGGATCGTCTAGCTGGCTAGGCCTAGAGTATAGATCTAGGGTATAGGCAGGGTATAGAGGGTATAGGTCTAAGGTACGGGCCTTTAGTATATATATATATAGAGTATAGGCCTATGGCATATGCCTATGGTATATGGCTAGGCCTACGATATATGTATGTGTCCAGGGTATAGGGTTAGGGTACAGGCCTATCGTATAGATCTAGGGTATAGGACTAGCTAGGGTATAGGGCTAGCTGGGTGTAGGTGTAGTATATGCATAGGCCTAAGATATAGGTCTTTGTACAGGTCTAGGATATAGGGCTAGGGTACAGGCCTAGAGTATAGGGCTAGCATGTAGGGTAGAGGCTTAGTGTATAGGCTTGGGATATAGGGCTAGGTATTAGTGTAGGGTGGGATAGGGATAGGCCTAGGGTATAGGGCAGGGCACTGGGCTAGGTTTAGGGCTAGAGTATAGGGCTAGGGTATAAGACTATGGTATAGGGGCTAGAGTATAGGGCTGGGCATTGGGCTAGGTTTAGGGCTAGAGCGCAGGGCTAGGGTATAAGACTATGGTATAGGACTAGGGTATAGTGCTAAGTATAGGGCTAGGGTAGGGCTAAGTATAGGGCTAGGGTAGGGCTAAGTATAGGGCTAGGGTATAGGACTAGGGTATAGGGCTAAGTATAGGGCTAGGGTAGGGCTAAGTATAGGGCTAGGGTAGGGCTAAGTATAGGGCTAGGGTAGGGCTAAGTATAGGGATAGGGTAGGGCTAAGTATAGGGAGGGCTAGGGTATAGGGCTAAGTATAGGGCTAGGGTAGGGCTAAGTATAGGGCTAGGGTATAGGGCTAGGATATAGGGCTAAGTACATGGCTAGGATATAGGGCTAAGTATAGGGCTAGGGTATAGGGCTAAGTATAGGGCTAAGTATAGGGCTAGGGTATAGGGCTAGGGTATAGGGCTAGGATATAGGGCTAAGTATAGGGCTAAGTATATGGCTAAGTATAGGACTAGGGTATAGGGCTAGGGTATAGGGCTAAGTATAGGGCTAAGAATAGGGCTAGGGTATAGGGCTAGGGTAGGGCTAAGTATAGGGCTAAGTATAGGGCTAAGTATAGGGCTAAGTATAGGACTAGGGTATAGGGCTAGGGTAGGGCTAAGTATAGGGCTAAGTATAGGGCTAAGTATAGGGCTAAGTATAGGGCAAGGGTATAGGGCTAGGGTATAGGGCTAGGGTATAGGGCTAGGGTCTAAGTATAGGGCTAAGTATAGGGCTAAGTATAGGGCTAAGTATAGGGCTAAGTATAGGGCTAGGGTATAGGGCTAAGTATAGGGCTAGGGTATAGGGCTAGGGTATAGGGCTAGGGTATAGGGCTAGGGTAGGGCTAAGTATAGGGCTAAGTATAGGGCTAAGTACTGTATAGGGCTAAGTATAGGGCTAGAGTATAGGGCTAGGGTATAGGTATAAGGCTAGGGTATATGGCTAAGAATAGGGATAGGGTATAGGGCTAAGTATAGGGCTAAGAATAGGGCTAAGTATAGGGCTAAGTATAGGGCTAGGGTATAGGGCTAGGGTATAGGGCTAGGGTATAGGGCTAAGTATAGGGCTAAGTATAGGGCTAAGTATAGGGCTAGGGTATAGGCCTAGGGTATAGGGCTAGGGTATAGGGCTAGGGTAGGGCTAAGTATAGGGTTAAGTATAGGGCTAAGTATAGGGCTAAGAATAGGGCTAAGTATAGGTATAGGGCTAGGGTATAGGGCTAAGTATAGGGCTAGGGTATAGGGCTAAGAATAGGGCTAAGTATAGGACTAGGGTATAGGGCTAGGGTAGGGCTAAGTATAGGGCTAAGTATAGGGCTAAGGGTATAGGGCTAAGTATAGGACTAGGGTATAGGGCTAAGTATAGGGCTAGGGTATAGGGCTAAGTATAGGGCTAAGGGTATAGGGCTAGGGTATAAGGCCTGGGTATGGGGCTAGGTCTAGAACTAGGTGGCATGTAAACCACATCACCACTGAACCACCATTGTTGCTTGGTGAGCATGTACCTTTTTCATCTCTCTCGCTCCGTATGTTATTTAGACAGGAGAGAAGGACAAGGATGATAACATAGTGGATGCACTCGGCCCTCACGAACTAGCTGCTATGTGCAATGCTGAACTACACACGCTGAAGCGGGAGCTAGCTGAAAGGTGCGACAGCGGCACGTTGGATGGATACGGCTACTACCTGTGAGCATGGCACGATGACCTTGTGGGATGCCAGCGGTGAACTTTACCAACTCTTGTTGTTGTTGTTGTTGTTGTTTGGTAGCTATGGAATAATTCTGAAGGAGCTGTCCGACAAGTCCAATGCCCGCAAGATGCTCATGAAGTCGCTGTCTCTCGTTCCTCTGCTCTGGTGCTCGTGGAAGGAGCTCACAATGTTGTGTGATGATAGAGAAATGGTAAGTGTTGTATTTTCCATGAGTGTTGTGCAGTAGTGAGTGGATTGAACCCACAGTCAAACTGAAAATACTGAAATGTTAAGAGTTACAATCCTTCCCTCTCCACCTTCTTCCCCCCCTCTTAGTGGTAAATGATCTTTTGTCGAACATTTGATAACCCTCTCAAACTTTACATGCAAATGCAAATGCAAAAGCAAACACAACGACAAGGAGACCCTGGCTTGATTGGCTTTTATTCTCTGTCGATGCACATACATGTAGGCCCTAGCAACCGCAAATCTTGAAATATCACTTGCATTTACAACCAAGAAGAGGCCAAATGGTTTTGCTAAGCTACAAACTGCACAGCATCCAACTTGCCGAGATATACCTGAAACCATTCCAGAGCCCAGCTCCCTGGGCTTTGACGACACACCCACCTCCAGGGAGGGCTGGGGGGGGCCAAGCAGCAAAATTGCACGCGTTCCTCTACAATACTAGCCAGAAATACCACGGAGGAACCCTAACTAAAAAACAAGGAGTGTATATAGTTAAAGAGAAGCTTCATGCAATTTTGCCACCGGCCCAATATTTACCCCAACCTAAAACTTGTTTCTTGTTCAAAAGCTCGCATGCACAGGAGGTCTAGTTTTGGCACTTGACCCACGAGAGGGGGCACTGCCAGGGAAACAATTGTGTTCATCTATAAACAGTAAGGGAAAACTGATTTTCACCCCTGCACAGACGACTATGTCCCCTAATTTAAGTTTTTCAATCATGATGTTGATCACAGGATGCCTCTAATTAAACATCATCTGGTCTTATCAGAGTTCGCAGGTTTTACCCAGGGCTTGGGTGTAACCTGGGTTTAACCCAGGTTTAACCCGGGTTGGGTTAAATATCTTTTACCCGGATTTTACCCAGGTTTTACTCAAACACGGTACAACCCAGGATAAAATAATAGACACAATAGATTTATTATAAACTGTAAGGATATTATAAGAAATTACTCTGTAATCAGGAAGTAAGACATTCAATAAATGGCAACTGTAAAGAACTAGACAAAAACAGGAGCTGTGTTTCACTTGGCATTTATTTACCAAGTGACAAGGTTGTCGACTAGAGGATATATTTTTTATTTAATGAATATTTAAACAAGATTCATGGGATTAAAGTCCAATTGATATGCAAGTTAAACAGATTTAATAGTCAATCTCCTGAGGTCCTCGCAGGAGCCTGTGGCAGAAGACGAGTTTCTGGGCTTTCTCATTTTTGTAATTGCAGTACACTTACTAAACTGTATGCAATGAATGATGACCTGTGGTATTTGCTTGCCTTTTAAATAGCCCTTGTGTCCACCACCACCCAGACACTTGTGGCTCTGGGTACAAAATTAATGCTGTTCACTGGGTAATACCTGGGGAAAACCCGGGGAAACCCCCCCCATGGGTGGAATACCTAAAACACAGGTTTTACCCACTGGGTTGGGTTAAATAGGTTTTACCCACTGGGTTGGGTTAAATAGGTTTTACCCTGGTAAAATGCAAACACTGGGTCTTAATAGATGTACGAGCTTGAGGTGCCCGACCACTGGCTGAGGGACTTCTTCTATGCCGAGGGCTCTCTGGAGCTGCGACTGACCCAGGACGCGTTGTCGTATTATAACAACCTCTCTCTAGTGGGCTTCTCTGCCAGTCCTTACATCACCGCCCAGCTGGCTGTTGTGAACTTCCACCTCAAGAGTTCGTAACAACGCCTTCTGCACTGTTGTTGTTTATTATTGTTATTATTACAAAGACCTCAATAATCAACTTGAATTTGAAGGCTAGAGCATCTTGTCGAAACGCCGAGAGAGTAAAATTCTAGTTGATTATTGAGAAGGTCATTGTAATTTCGTTGTAAACTGAGAGTTTGGACATGTATGGTCGCATTGAAGCCGAGTTGAGTGTGCCACGCCTACTAATCACAGTTGCATGCATCCTTATGTAGAAGCTCAATAATACACATGTTGGGAGGAAGGGGTGTTGAAGCCTTCGTAGTGGTGCAGTGGGTAGAGGACATATCATTAGCAGGCACTTGTGTCCTCAGCTGTTGATACTGCCCTTCTTGTTGTTGTGGTCCTTGGTGTTGTTGTCCTTGTTGTTTAGGTTACCCCCAAGCTGCTGCTATATTTGGCATGCTGCGGACCATGGATCCGTATCGTATCAAGGACATCAACATCTACTCGGACACTCTCTTTGTCATGGTATAGACACTCTCTTGGTCATGGACAGACACTCTCTTTGTCATGGACAGACATTCTCTTTGTCATGGACAGACATTCTCTTTGTCATGGACAGACATTCTCTTTGTCATGGACAGACATTCTCTTTGTCATGGTACACACACTCTCTTGGTCATGGACAGACACTCTCTTTGTCATGGACAGACACTCTCTTTGTCATGCTACAGATACTCTCTTTGTCACAGACACTCTCTTGGTCATGCTACAGATACTCTCTTTGTCAAAGACACTCTCTTTGTCATGCTACAGATACTCTCTTTGTCACAGCTCTCTTGGTCATGGTACAGACACTCTCTTTGTCAAAGACACTCTCTTTGTCATGCTACAGATACTCTCTTTGTCAAAGACACTCTCTTGGTCATGCTACAGATACTCTCTTTGTCACAGACACTCTCTTGGTCATGGTACAGATACTCTTTTTGTCAAAGACACTCTCTTGGTCATGGTACAGATACTCTCTTTGTCAAAGACACTCTCTTGGTCATGGTACAGATACTCTCTTTGTCACACACACACTCTCTTGGTCATGCTACAGACACTCTCTTTGTCAAAGACACTCTCTTGGTCATGGTGCAAACACTCTTTGTCATGGTAACAGTTTCATAAACACTATTCATTGTGTTTCATCACTCTCCAAGTCCCCCGTCTCCATACACACAGAACAACTTCATGCAAGACAGTCATTGGGTTTTCTCTGGACAATTTGGCAGTTCCATTGAATGTTCTAATTTTGATAAAATTCCAGGAAATGACGGCCGATTTGAGTCGGTTAGCTCAAGATGTGGTTAAACTGGACCGATACAACTCCATCAGCTGCTCGGTGCTGGGGAATTTCTACAGTCTGCGAGGAGACCACGCCATGGCCTCCCTCTACTTCCAGAGGGCAGTACGGCTAGACAAGGAGAACCATTCTGCCTGGGTCCTTCTCGGCCACGAGTTCATGGAGCAGAAGAACTGCAGCATGGCCATCGAAGCCTACAGCAAAGGACTGGGTAAAGGGTTGATGATGTGGGCGTGGCATGCAGACCTGGGGCTAGCAGGATGAGGAATGACTCGCAAGGGTGGTCATGGCAGTTTTGATGCTATTTTGCTAACACACACACACACACACACACATGCATAAATATACCAAGGTCAACAGTAGAAGTATTGTTTGTGTGTATATTAACCCTTTCACTGCTGCAGGTAAATACCCCTCCTTTGGCTTTTTTTTTGAGGAAAAAAGGTGATTTTGAAATCAATGCCCCAAAAAGACTAAGAGGTTATTTTGAAATTCTTTTTGTGTGTTTGGGTGGGCAAGAGGTTGGCCTATGGGGGAAAAATTGAAATTTGGTATTTTAAATAATTAGGTGGTCATGTGACCTAATGGCGGCCATATTGGATTTCCCTTTTATCATCAAATCGGTGATAAAAACTACTTTTTCTCCAAGAAATTCTTATGGGATGCCGTTTTTTTCACTGGAATGAATAAAAACATCAATATTGAATTATTTTCATTCTTTTATTCAAAAACAGACAAAAATCAATGTTTGTCGGCAGAATCATGAAAAAACATGAAATTTCCAAACAAATCACTGTAACAAGTGTTTTTCCCAACAATTAGTCATTTATACTCTACACAACCTTCTGGGATCATGGAATGCAGGTATTTCATGTTCACATGCATATTTTCTAATGTGTTTTGAACATTTATCTGGCTATGTAACCCATATATTTTGGTCACATTGATGTCGTTTCAATCTACAGACATGGCATTGTCACCTTGGCCCTGTGCAGGGCCGCCCAAGTCGAGCAAATCATCGGTCTCGTCCATGGAATACTCCCAATCACTGTCGGCATTATCGTAGTCAACTGTTGGAAACGAATTACCTGTATTGTCAAAATCAAAGTTTTCCACGCTGTCTGGTCCACAACTTCGTTGCCTGCTGAGGCCACGCTCGCGTCATTTCGCTGCCTACCGCTGGGAAACACGACTTTCCAAGTGGATATCATCTCTAGTTCATAGAAAAAACAATAGCTGGCACGTGCAGTGCACGCGGAATTTAAAAATGATTATTTTCACATACCCGGTACTACCGGGTACGCGCAATTCAACGATATTTTTTTCTACCCGGTACTACCGGGTATGCGCAGTGAAAGGATTAACTTGGTATATGTGTTCTGAATAACACAATGGGATATTGCATTGTTCATTTTATAAATTTTGCCATGGTTATTCATTTCCAATGATCATAATTGCTTAATTTTATTAACCCTTTAATCAATTGTGATTTTCGGGACGTTATTGTTAAGGAGACATTTCATCTGTGATCAGTCAGGTCTGCTGGGTCAGTGATCAGTCCTGGTCTGTTGGGTCAGTGATCAGTCCTGGTCTGCCGGGTCAGTGATCAGTCCAGGTCTGCTGGGTCAGTGATCAGTCCTGGTCTGCCGGGTCAGTGATCAGTCCTGGTCTGCCGGGTCAGTGATCAGTCCTGGTCTGCCGGGTCAGTGATCAGTCCTGATCTGCTGGGTCAGTGATCAGTCCTGATCTGCCGGGTCAGTGATCAGTCCTGGTCTGCTGGGTCAGTGATCAGTCCTGGGTCAGTGATCAGTCCTGGTCTGTTGGGTCAGTGATCAGTCCTGGTCTGCTGGGTCAGTGATCAGTCCTGGTCTGCTGGGTCAGTGATCAGTCCTGGTCTGCTGGGTCAGTGATCAGTCCTGGTCTGCTGGGTCAGTGATCAGTCCTGGTCTGCCGGGTCAGTGATCAGTCCTGGTCTGCTCGGTCAGTGATCAGTCCTGGTCTGTTGGGTCAGTGATCAGTCCTGGTCTGCTGGGTCAGTGATCAGTCCTGGTCTGCCGGGTCAGTGATCAGTCCTGGTCTGCCGGGTCAGTGATCAGTCCTGGTCTGCCGGGTCAGTGATCAGTCCTGATCTGCTGGGTCAGTGATCAGTCCTGATCTGCCGGGTCAGTGATCAGTCCTGGTCTGCTGGGTCAGTGATCAGTCCTGGGTCAGTGATCAGTCCTGGTCTGCTGGGTCAGTGATCAGTCCTGGTCTGCCGGGTCAGTGATCAGTCCTGGTCTGCTGGGTCAGTGATCAGTCCTGGTTTGCTGGGTCAGTGATCAGTCCTGTGTCAGTGATCAGTCCTGGTCTGCTGGGTCAGTGATCAGTCCTGATCTGCTGGGTCAGTGATCAGTCCTGGTCTGCTGGGTCAGTGATCAGTCCTGGTCTGCCGGGTCAGTGATCAGTCCTGGGTCAGTGATCAGTCCTGGTCTGCTGGGTCAGTGATCAGTCCTGATCTGCTGGGTCAGTGATCAGTCCTGGTCTGCCGGGTCAGTGATCAGTCCTGGTCTGCTGGGTCAGTGATCAGTCCAGGTCTGCTGGGTCAGTGATCAGTCCTGATCTGCTGGGTCAGTGATCAGTCCTGGTCTGCCGGGTCAGTGATCAGTCCTGGTCTGCCGGGTCAGTGATCAGTCCTGGTCTGCGGGGTCAGTGATCAGTCCTGATCTGCTGGGTCAGTGATCAGTCCTGGTCTGCTTGGTCAGTGATCAGTCCTGGGTCAGTGATCAGTCCTGGTCTGCTGGGTCAGTGATCAGTCTCCTGGTCTGCTGGGTCAGTGATCAGTCCTGATCTGCCGGGTCAGTGATCAGTCTGGTCTGCCGGGTCAGTGATCAGTCCTGGTCTGCTGGGTCAGTGATCAGTCCTGGTTTGCTGGGTCAGTGATCAGTCCTGTGTCAGTGATCAGTCCTGGTCTGCTGGATCAGTGATCAGTCATGGTCTGCTGGGTCAGTGATCAGTCCTGGTCTGCTGGGTCAGTGATCAGTCCTGGTCTGCCGGGTCAGTGATCAGTCCTGGGTCAGTGATCAGTCCTGGTCTGCTGGGTCAGTGATCAGTCCTGATCTGCTGGGTCAGTGATCAGTCCTGGTCTGCCGGGTCAGTGATCAGTCCTGGTCTGCCGGGTCAGTGATCAGTCCTGGGTCAGTGATCAGTCCTGATCTGCTGGGTCAGTGATCAGTCCTGGTCTGCTGGGTCAGTGATCAGTCCTGGTCTGCCGGGTCAGTGATCAGTCCTGGGTCAGTGATCAGTCCAGGTCTGCTGGGTCAGTGATCAGTCCTGGTCTGCCGGGTCAGTGATCAGTCCTGGTCTGCTGGGTCAGTGATCAGTCCTGGGTCAGTGATCAGTCCAGGTCTGCTGGGTCAGTGATCAGTCCTGGTCTGCGGGGTCAGTGATCAGTCCTGATCTGCTGGGTCAGTGATCAGTCCTGGTCTGCCGGGTCAGTGATCAGTCATGGTCTGCTGGGTCAGTGATCAGTCCTGGTCTGCCGTGTCAGTGATCAGTCCTGGTCTGCTGTGTCAGTGATTAGTCCTGATCTGCTCTCCCCTCCTCTCTCCCGTCCTCTCTCTCCTCCTCTCTCCCCTCCTCTCTCCCCTCCTCTCTCCCCTCCTCTCTCCCCTCCTCTCTCCCCTCCTCTCTCCCCTCCTCTCTCCCGTCTTCTCCCCCTCCTCTCTCCCTGCACTAATTGTGTTGATGTGCTTTCTTATATTGATCATTCCAGAGGTGAACAAGCATGACTTCCGTGCCCACTACGGCCTCGGTCACACATACGAAATCCTGCGCATGCCCTTCTTTGCCCTGCACTACTACAAGCAAGCCTACAAGCTCATGTGAGGAGTGTTGGTTGGCTGGGCATTACCCTTGAATCCCTCTGTCTGATTAAGCCTCCACATCGGGCGAGTGCAAGCACTGGGCTGTACCTTTTCCATCTGTCCATGCAGTGTTAGGTGTGATGATGTGTTACATGTGTAGCACATGTATAACAATATGTAACTATGTGTAGCATGTAGTATTATGTGTAACTTTGTGTAGCATGGAGTATTAATGTTTGTCTGACAGTGTGTAACTACAATGTGACATGTAGTGCTATGTATGTATGTATAACAAAATATGTTGCCTTGGCATGTCGTACATGCCAGTGGTAAATGGGTGGAACCAGAAAGGAAATGATCATCACTCCTTTGCTTATCTAATTACCATGCATGCCATGCTGTCTAGGCCTTCAGACACGAGCATTCTCTATGCACTGGGCACCTGCTATGCTGAACTCAACCAGAACACTGAAGCTAAAAAGGTATTAGATGGCTGGCAACCCAGTCACACACACACACACACAAACACACACACACACAACACACATAGTACATTCACACACCACACATACACACACACTTGGTGTGGAGCTAGTGCACAGTGTGGAGTGGTGCTCTCTGATGTTGCTTCCCCCTCCCCCTGCAGTGTTTGACGCGTGCCATAGCTCTGAAGGACCAAGAAGGGACTGCTCTTCTCAAACTAGCCAAGTAGGTCGCTGTATTAAATACCCTTCTTAGAACTTAATTAACAAGCCATGAAGAGTGTTTGTACTTACTTTCCAATAACTCATTAATTATTATGTATATTATGTAATAATGTGGTCACCAAAGGAGGAAATTATGTATCTGGTCCATCAGAGTTTGTATTTAAGTAGCACTTGTGGTGTGTTGCAAGGGCTCCAATTTTGCTCACAGTTTGGGAATAGAATAATTATAGTCTCACTAATGTCTGCTAATTGAAGGACCTCTCATGCACTGGCCATATACTTGCCATTTCTAAGAATAATTAATTCTGCTAATTGAAGGACCTCTCATGCACTGGCCATATACTTACCATTTCTAAGAATGATACAGTCTCACTAATTCTGCTAATTGAAGGACCTCTCATGCACTGGCCATATACTTGCCATTTCTAAGAATAATACAGTCTCACCAATGTCTGCTAATTGAAGGACCTCTCATGCACTGGCCATATACTTGCCATTTCTAAGAATAATATACGTAGTCTCACTAATTCTGCTAATTGAAGGACCTCTCATGCACTGGCCATATACTTGCCATTTCTAAGAATAACACAGTCTCAACTAATTCTGCTAATTGAAGGACCTCTCATGCAACTTGCCATTTTATCGTGAAAAGAAGTTGCTAAAAATGAAGTGATCTCTGTCTGTCCTTGCCAATTGTACCACTCGGTGTCATCACAATGTTCTCTATTTGGCTCCTCACTGGACTTGAAGCAAAATTGGAACATCATAAGCTTCCATCTCTTGACCAACAGAAAGCTGCACTCTATTCTCACCAGCAAACTCTGTAGTGGCCCATCTCAAATAGGCAAATCACTGACTTTTTTTAGACGACTTGATACCAACATTTATATTGGATCTACAACACACATGCACATACATGTACATGTAATATATACACCTAACATGGTCATGGATTAAACCACATTGAGGATGAAAAATAGTCGATAATAACTCGAGGATGTAAGGAACTTCTAAGTCTTCCAGATGCCATAGTAGCTGACTTGCATCTGCTTCAGGTTGCTATGGCAGTGTGTGGCTTCCTCCTCTGACTCTCATCTGCTTCAGGTTGCTATGGCAAGTGTGTGGCTTCCTCCTCTACTCAAGCCGACTCTCATCTCCTTCAGGTTGCTATGGCGGTGTATGGCTTTGACTCTCATCTGCTTCAGGTTGCTATGGCAGTGTGTGGCTTCCTCCTCTCCTCAAGCTGACTCTCATCTGCTTCAGGTTGCTATGGCAGTGTGTGGCTTCCTCCTCTCCTCAAGCTGACTCTCATCTGCTTCAGGTTGCTATGGCAAGTGTGTGGCTTCCTCCTCTCCTCAAGCTGACTCTCATCTGCTTCAGGTTGCTATGGCGGTGTGTGGCTTCCTCCTCTACTCAAGCTGACTTGCTTCAGGTTGCTATGGCGGTGTGTGGCTTCCTCCTCTACTCAAGAGAGGCAACCTCTTGGGAAAATGTCTCCACTTTTCCACCCCTATTTGCATGACAAGACTTCTCCCACAACAGCCAGCCATAGATCCACTACCTTGATTAGAACAAGGCCCCCTGCCACGCCTCTTCCTAGCTGCATGATTGGCTCTGCAAGTCTGATAACATAACACATCTCTTGCTGTATTGGGGTCCTCCAGGTTTTCAGCACGCTGTTATTTCAGTCCTGGACTTATCGTGGAAATGTCTTATGCAAGACTTACAACTATAAATCTATCGTCAACGAAGATTTTTCTCTGCATATTACCATGTTTGCACGGGGTGGTTGGGGTCGGGTGGGAGTGGCATGTGGTCAGGTGGGAGTGGCATGGGTCGGGTGGGAGTGGCATGGGGGATTTTTCCAAACCCACTCCAAATTTTAATCCAGGTTGTGATCCACATGCTAGCTGACGGGTTTATGATCTTGATTTAGAGCGCTTCAATGAAGCTGGGTACGAATTAGAATCCGGGTTGAAGACCCTGCCGTGTAAACAAGGCTTGCTACAGTGTATGTATATGCAGTGCAGCATATGAGGGGGACTCCTCCTCCAACACAGAAACTTACCCAACCATGCATTATTGCTCCCCCCCCCCCCCCCCCCGACCAGGCAAGTGCTAGCATGTTGTGTATCCCAAATCTCGTATCCCAAATCTCGTAGGGAGCATCAGCATCCCCTCATTTCTGGTACTTCCGCCTGGTTTCCAGGGGTGTTGCCTTCATGAAGTGGGTGGACCAAGAAAATAATTTTAGCCAAACCAAACAATCCACCTCCCTCCCACCCCACCCCAAATATATATATATCACTCTTCTTGGTATGTGATATATTCTCTCTGTGTGTGTACGACATGATGCAACGTATTGCATGCCTGAGATGTGGTCTCCATGTGCTGCAGGCTGCATGCTAAGCTAAACGAAGAGGATAAAGCCGCCAAGCTCTACAACAGATTCATCGCCCAGGCTGAGTCGGAGGAGGTGGGTGTGTCTTGTATGCATGTAATATGTAATAGTGTCGTGTAATTTTGTTGGTTGCTAAAGTCTTCCAAGGTACGTGCTTTTCAAAGCACGGGACTCATCCCATGTGCTCAATTTCCATGGGCCCCGTGCACAGAGGGAAATTTAGCTTTGAGCGTATTCATCATCAGCATTAATTAAATTGCCCCTCACAGATTAACCAGAAGCTATATAGTTGCTATCCAACTAGCAAAGCTATGGAGACAAGAACGACAAGAGTTTGTGCACACACACGGGCTTCTTAATATACTGGAAGTTCCCCTCTCCCCCCCCCCCCCCCCCGGGCACATGTTGATGACCACACCCACTTAAATGACTCCACCCATGCAGCATTAATGGAGTATAATGTATAACCCTTAAAAGCAGGTAAAGGCTTTTTGTGAAAGCACGTACTGTAACTACTCGCCCTCGAAGATTCCACCCTTTACCGAGTACTTAAATATGCAATTTTATGAAGGCTGTTTATATTTTTAGTGCATTACATCTGATGGGAAGAGAAGCAAGTGGTGTCCATTGTTTGTGTTCTGTTGGTGCATCACTGGTACTGCAGAGGGGCTTAGAAATGGTACTGCAGGTGGAATAGAGGGGCTTAGAAATGGCACTGCAGGTGGAATAGAGGGGCTTAGAAATGGCACTGCAGGTGGAATAGAGGGGCTTAGAAATGCCACTGCAGGTGGAATAGAGGGGCTTAGAAATGGCACTGCAGGTGGAATAGAGGGGCTTAGAAATGGCACTGCAGGTGGAATAGAGGGGCTTAGAAATGGCACTGCAGGTGGAATAGAGGGGCTTAGAAATGCCACTGCAGGTGGAATAGAGGGGCTTAGAAATGGCACTGCAGGTGGAATAGAGGGGCTTAGAAATGGCACTGCAGGTGGAATAGAGGGGCTTAGAAATGCCACTGCAGGTGGAATAGAGGGGCTTAGAAATGGCACTGCAGGTGGAATAGAGGGGCTTAGAAATGGCACTGCAGGTGGAATAGAGGGGCTTAGAAATGGCACTGCAGGTGGAATAGAGGGGCTTAGAAATGGCACTGCAGGTGGAATAGGGGGGCTTAGAAATGGAGTGGCAGGTGGAATAGAGGGGCTTAGAAATGGCACTGCAGGTGGAATAGAGGGGCTTAGAAATGGCACTGCAGGTGGAATAGAGGGGCTTAGAAATGGCACTGCAGGTGGAATAGAGGGGCTTAGAAATGGCACTGCAGGTGGAATAGAGGGGCTAGAAATGGCACTGCAGGTGGAATAGAGGGGCTTAGAAATGGCACTGCAGGTGGAATAGAGGGGCTTAGAAATGGCACTGCAGGTGGAATAGAGGGGCTTAGAAATGCCACTGCAGGTGGAATAGAGGGGCTTAGAAATGGCACTGCAGGTGGAATAGAGGGGCTTAGAAATGGCACTGCAGGTGGAATAGAGGGGCTTAGAAATGCCACTGCAGGTGGAATAGAGGGGCTTAGAAATGGCACTGCAGGTGGAATAGAGGGGCTTAGAAATGCCACTGCAGGTGGAATAGAGGGGCTTAGAAATGGCACTGCAGGTGGAATAGAGGGGCTTAGAAATGGCACTGCAGGTGGAATAGAGGGGCTTAGAAATGGCACTGCAGGTGGAATAGAGGGGCTTAGAAATGGCACTGCAGGTGGAATAGAGGGGCTTAGAAATGGCACTGCAGGTGGAATAGAGGGGCTTAGAAATGGCACTGCAGGTGGAATAGAGGGGCTTAGAAATGGCACTGCAGGTGGAATAGAGGGGCTTAGAAATGGCACTGCAGGTGGAATAGAGGGGCTTAGAAATGGCACTGCAGGTGGAATAGAGGGGCTAGAAATGGCACTGCAGGTGGAATAGAGGGGCTTAGAAATGGCACTGCAGGTGGAATAGAGGGGCTTAGAAATGGCACTGCAGGTGGAATAGAGGGGCTTAGAAATGGCACGACAGGTGGAATAGAGAGGGGATTAGAAATTATGTGGCAGGTGGAATAGAGGGGCTTAGAAATGGCACTGCAGGTGGCTTAGAAATGGCACTACAGGTGGAATAGAGGGGCTTAGAAATGGCACTGCAGGTGGAATAGAGGGGCTTAGAAATGGCACTACAGGTGGAATAGTGGGGCTTAGAAATGGCACTGCAGGTGGAATAGAGGGGCTTAGAAATGGCACGACAGGTGGAATAGAGAGGGGGTTAGAAATTATGTGGCAGGTGGAATAGAGGGGCTTAGAAATGGCACTGCAGGTGGCTTAGAAATGGCACTACAGGTGGAATAGAGGGGCTTAGAAATGGCACTGCAGGTGGAATAGAGGGGCTTAGAAATGGCACTACAGGTGGAATAGTGGGGCTTAGAAATGGCACTGCAGGTGGAATAGAGGGGCTTAGAAAAGGCACTGCAGGTGGAATAGAGGATGTTGGAAATAAGGAATGAAATATATTATGTGACTTGCTACATTAGGAATGTTGATACATATTTAGCCAGACTCATACATAGGCTGTAGTGAGGGGCCAGGTGGGTAGTGAGTGAGTGAGGTAGTGAGGGGCTGAGTGAGTGAGGTAGTGAGGGGCCAGGTGGGTAGTGAGTGAGTGAGGTAGTGAGGGGCCAGGTGGGTAGTGAGTGAGTGAGGTAGTGAGGGGCCAGGTGGGTAGTGAGTGAGGTAGTGAGGGGCCAGGTGGGTAGTGAGTGAGTGAGGTAGTGAGGGGCCAGGTGGGTAGTGGGTGAGTGAGGTAGTGAGGGGCCAGGTGGGTAGTGAGTGAGTGAGGTAGTAGTGAGGGGCCAGGTGGGTAGTGAGTGAGGTAGTGAGGGGCCAGGTGGGTAGTGAGTGAGTGAGGTAGTGAGGGGCCAGGTGGGTAGTGGGTGAGTGAGGTAGTGAGGGGCCAGGTGGGTAGTGAGTGAGTGAGGTAGTGAGGGGCCAGGTGGGTAGTGAGTGAGTGAGGTAGTGAGGGGCCAGGTGGGTAGTGAGTGAGTGAGGTAGTGAGGGGCCAGGTGGGTAGTGAGTGAGTGAGGTAGTGAGGGGCCAGGTGGGTAGTGAGTGTAGCTTAGTGCAAGTATGGAGAGCAGAGCCACCTAATATTGTGTAGGTGCGGCTACTAGTCTGACACACCCACTACTAGCCCTCGCATAGTGTGGATGCGCAGTGTTGGGCTGCAGCAATGAAGTGTTTTGTTTCATGTCATTGTAGTTTGATATTCAGGAATATTATAACTAGCGTATTGTTCAGAGGGAAATTGATAGCTGTAGGACACAGTAGCTCGTAAACTATCTTAGCACAAGTGGGTAGGTCAAATACATAAAATAATAACACACACCACACCACTAAGACTACCACAGTGTTGCACACACCTCTAAGACTACCACAGTGTTCAGCATGGCCCTCAATACACACACCACTAAGACTACTACAGTGTTCAGGCATGCTCTCAATACACACACCACTAAGACTACCACAGTGTTCAGGCATGCTCTCAATACACACACCTCTAAGACTACCACAGTGTTCAGGCATGCTCTCAATACAAACACCACTAAGACTACCACAGTGTTCAGGCATGCTCTCAATACAAACACCACTAATAAGACTACTACAGTGTTCAGGCATGCTCTCAATACAAACACCACTAATAAGACTACCACAGTGTTCAGGCATGCTCTCAATACACACACCTCTAAGACTACCCAGTGTTCAGGCATGCTCTCAATACACACACCTCTAAGACTACCACAGTGTTCAGGCATGCTCTCAATACAAACACCACCAAGACTACTCCAGTGTTCAGGCATGCTCTCAATACACACACCTCTAAGACTACCACAGTCATGCTCTCAATACACACACCACTAAGACTACCACAGTGTTCAGGCATGCTCTCAATACAAACACCACTAAGACCACCACAGTGTTCAGGCATGGCCCTCAATACACACACCTCTAAGACTACCACAGTGTTCAGGCATGCTCTCAATACACACACCACTAAGACCACCACAGTGTTCAGGCATGCTCTCAATACACACACCTAAGACTACCACAGTGTTCAGGCATCCTCTCAATACACACACCTCTAAGACTACCACAGTGTTCAGGCATGCTCTCAATACACACACCACCAAGACTACCACAGTGTTCAGGCATGCTCTCAATACACACACCACCAAGACTACCACAGTGTTCAGGCATGCCCTCAATACACACACCTCAATCTTGTGATTATGTTCATAACACAGATAAATAATGGCTCACTACATGCATGCAGTCATGTAACTTCACCTCAATTCTCATCTGCCACATTCATCAAAACTTTATATAACGATCACATCACATAAATATATATATCTATATCTATGAGGTTGGTCCAGTGTGTATCCCCATGGGACTATTGTCAACTACATCAACCTGCCTCTAAGTCCAGATAAGAGCCCCACACCCCAAAACGACTGGCTACATAGTTTCCTGAACACCTTAATAGTGATGCTGAGATTAGAGACGCAAGCCTGATTTCTGAACAAACTAACAAACTCTTCACCTACACGTATTACATGTTAACATTCTCTAGTCAGTGCAATTCTGCCTTTTTTTACTCTCTCTCTAAAAAAAAAGAAGAAGTTTTTGTATAGTTTGTTGGGTCTCCCTCGTCAGTAGCTCTAGCTAGCTGATCGGCGCACGAACTGTGTTGTTCTCAGAGTTTAAGGTAAAAATAATTAATATATGACTTGTCTTCTGTTTAGCTAGAGGTCACAGGTCAGTTTCACTTCCTTCAATTGAACAGCAGTGTAGCATGAAGTGTGATCACCCAGCGAGCCCCTAGCCCTAGCCCTAGCCTGGCTCCTGCTTAGGCCTTTGAATGTGAGTGGCTCAAAGAGTATGTTATCCATGAAATGAGAAATACATATTGGGATTGTGATGCTAGCAATCTCTACATTTGGTTTGACCTCTATTTTAAAATGGCATTAAAAAAAAAGAAGAAGTCCTCCCCCCACAAAAAACCCCTCACTTTAGCAGAGCTGATTTTGACTCCCAGAAACACTTCGTTGCGTGCCTTGGATCCTTCAGCGGAGGGAGGTATCAAACAGGAAGCCCAAATAATGTTCAGACCACAAGTTTTCATCTTAAGATCTTGTAACTGCAAATCTCTTAATCTACATGTACCTTCCACACAAGCTTGTGTAGAGTATGTCTGTTGAATTTTTTTACTACCAGAAGACTCCAAACTGTCCAGTACACTGCGAGGTTTAGCTTGTACCATCTATCTGTTGTATATTTATACTTTCTTTCCTCCATACATAAACAACTCTGTTCAGATATTACTATCAGAAGACAGATTTTTTTACTCAGCCAAACATCTGAAGATTGGTAAAGAAAGGTCAATATCATAAACACGCCTGTGCTGATCTTAGGTCTTTATTAGGACAAAATGTGAAGTTATTTCTCAGCCTGGCCATCCTCTCTCCTTGCCTCGCCCACACCTCTTTGTTAGGCGCATCTTGTTGCTAAGCTACCGTTTCCTTCCCATGGAACTACAAGCATATGCCCCTAACAACAAGGGAGTAAGCAATACATGTACACAGAAGCATGTGCATTATGAGCAGTTACCTGAAGGTTTGTGTTGTTAGCTATTGTGTTGTTAGCTATTGTGTTGTTAGCTATTTTGGTCAAGTTCTAAGGAAATCAACTCATCACTTCATGGATTGAAAATGTGCAGGTAGACTCTGTGCACAAGCATGTTTGTGGAACTGATAACCCTTTACCAATTTTGGGTGTTGGGCCGAGTAAAGAAGCGGAGTAGTCGAATCTTGGTTTTTACAAATGCATTTGACAGTAGGAAGTCTTCTGGTAGTAAAATTATGATGAACAGGCATATGGTGCGCAAGTTATGTGTGTGTGGGGGAGGGGGGGGGGGGGGGGGGGGGTAGATAGATGGATAGATAGGTTGATACAAGATCTTGAAAATGAAATTTCACTATATATATTAATGGTTTTATGGCTCCCGGTTTACTATGAATGAAATCATTGACAAAGATCATGTGAGATACGTAATCCCTCCCTAGCAGGTGGCCTGACTCATGGTGAACTAGCAGGTGGCCTGACTCATGGTGAACTAGCAGGTGGCCTGACTCATGGTGAATTAGCAGGTGGCCTGACTCATGGTGAACTAGTAGGTGGCCTGACTCATGGTGAACTAGCAGGTGGCCTGACTCATGGTGAACTAGTAGGTGGCCTGACTCATGGTGAACTAGCAGGTGGCCTGACTCATGGTGAACTAGCAGGTGGCCTGACTCATGGTGAACTAGCAGGTGGCCTGACTCATGGTGAACTAGCAGGTGGCCTGACTGATGGTGAACTAGCAGGTGGCCTGACTCATGGTGAACTAGCAGGTGGCCTGACTCATGGTGAACTAGCAGGTGACCTGACTCATGGTGAACTAGCAGGTGGCCTGACTCATGGTGAACTAGCAGGTGGCCTGACTGATGGTGAACTAGCAGGTGGCCTGACTCATGGTGAACTAGCAGGTGGCCTGACTCATGGTGAACTAGCAGGTGGCCTGACTCATGGTGAACTAGCAGGTGGCCTGACTCATGGTGAACTAGCAGGTGGCCTGACTCATGGTGAACTAGCAGGTGGCCTGACTCATGGTGAACTAGCAGGTGGCCTGACTCATGGTGAACTAGCAAGTGGCCTGACTCATGGTGAACTAGCAGGTGGCCTGACTCATGGTGCAGGTGGCCTGACTCATGGTGAACTAGCAGGTGGCCTGACTCATGGTGAACTAGTAGGTGGCCTGACTCATGATGAACTAGCAGGTGGCCTGACTCATGGTGAACTAGCAGGTGGCCTGACTCATGGTGAACTAGCAGGTGGCCTGACTCATGGTGAACTAGTAGGTGGCCTGACTCATGGTGAACTAGCAGGTGGCCTGACTCATGGTGAACTAGCAGGTGGCCTGACTCATGGTGAACTAGCAGGTGGCCTGACTCATGGTGAACTAGCAGGTGGCCTGACTCATGGTGAACTAGCAGGTGGCCTGACTCATGGTGAACTAGCAGGTGGCCTGACTCATGGTGAACTAGCAGGTGGCCTGACTGATGGTGAACTAGCAGGTGGCCTGACTCATGGTGAACTAGCAGGTGGCCTGACTCATGGTGAACTAGCAGGTGACCTGACTCATGGTGAACTAGCAGGTGGCCTGACTCATGGTGAACTAGCAGGTGGCCTGACTGATGGTGAACTAGCAGGTGGCCTGACTCATGGTGAACTAGCAGGTGGCCTGACTCATGGTGAACTAGTAGGTGGCCTGACTCATGGTGAACTAGTAGGTGGCCTGACTCATGGTGAACTAGTAGGTGGCCTGACTCATGGTGAACTAGCAAGTGGCCTGACTCATGATGAACTGTGTTCATGTGCATTGTTTTGTGATGCATTACGCAGAGTGGGATTCACTTACCCAAGGAGCAAGGCCCTGCCCACCTGTTCCTGGCTCGTTACTACCTGAAGACTGGCAGCTACAGGGAGGCGGAGGCTCATGCACACAAGGCCACAGAGTTTGTGGCGGTAAGTGTCTAATTAGCGTGCATGACATTTATCCCGCCCATGAATTAGTATGTGGTAAGGATGATCAATATTGAGAACCCTGAATTTGCAGTTGCCACTGAACATGAAGTGGAGGGGAGTGGGAGGGGTTAATATTTTGTTTCATTGTGCATAATTGGTACACATACATACCTCCTTCATGTCAAAATCTGGTGGGAGGAGGCTAACCAGGGCCTAGATACTCACAACTGCCTGGTGGGTGCCATCTGCCTGGTGGGTGCTAGCTGTCTGGTGGGTGCTAGCTGCCTGGTGGGTGCCAGCTGCCTGGTGGGTGTTAGCTGCCTTGTTTGCCAGCTGCCTGGTGGGTGTTAGCTTGGGTTCTCTGAAGCAAGCCTGGGCACCCACCAGCAGCAGGTACCTTTTGGCTATGGTGTTGATGGTAAAATCAGAACTAGAGATATGACCAGGTTTGGGAAGAAAATGGTTGAGGTGGATCAAACTTTGAACCCAAAACCTTGACTTCTGCGTGACATCTGAATGGCTGAAATTTTCATGAGTTTACAATTTCTCTAACAACTCAAATTTGGGAGGTTGTACTTCATGGGTGTGGTTTTCTACATGTGTTGGCGGACCCGTAATAAAGGTCAGAGTATCTCCTGCATGCACAACTCCTAGTTGCTTTGGATGGCAAGCTGCTCATTGGACTTCATTGTGAGAGCTAGCTGACAAAATGACGATTGTCAATAAAGCTCAAAGTTCATGCTCATACTCAGTTTACTGGTTTTGACGACCCTTTACCACCCTTATTTGGGACGGGGTAGTTCTCTAGTGTACACGACTTGTGCCCCCACAACCAACACAGGCGTGTGCCAATCAGATTGTAGTGTTCCTATTCATTTGCATTCCTAGCCTGTGGGAGTTTTGACAAGACCTATTGTTGGCTATGAATACTACTAATGGTTTTTGTAGACACCAGACTTCAGGTTGACCTGGTCATGTGAGGCCATCTCTAGCTCCAACAATTATGATTACAAATTATGAGAAGCTCACTACTATTGGTTTGCTCCAAGGCAGATAGCTGAAACAAACCAACAAACAACAACAACAACAAATGCCAACAGACATGAAACACAAACAACAAGAAATACAAATAAACAAACAAATGCCAACAAGAAACAACAACAACAACAAATGTCAACAAACAACATGAAGCACCAACAAAGCTCGTATCTCAGCTAAAACTTGCTTGGCAGCTTAACATCCTAAATGTGTGTTTTAAGCTGGTAATAGCTCAAGGAAACAATTCTGTGTACCTTGAACTCTTCGCTAAAGTAGCAAACTGGCACCCGATAACTGAGAAAGGCTTGAAACTCCTTGTTAAGGATCTATCTATCCATCTCTTTCTTTCTATCACGTAACTTGCGTAGAAGATTCACTTGCAACCATTTTAGTACCAGAGGAATCCAAATTTTCCAATGCAAGCCCATGACTATCTGTTTCGTGATTGCAGGGAGAAAGGCCGTGTTTAAGGATTGTCAGAGGGGAAAGTTTGTCTGTGATGCAATAGAGTTAGCTCACCTTCTGGCAGAGCAAATGGCTGCTCATGGTGGGTGCTAACTGTCCTGGTGGGTGCTAGCTCTCTGGTGGGTGCTAGCTGTCCTGGTGGTACTAGTAGCCTGCAGCCTGGTGGATGCTAGCTGTCTTGGTGGGTGCTGGCTCTCCAGGTGGGCACTGTAGCTGTCCTGGTGGGTGCTAACTGTCCTAGTGGGTGCTAGCTGTCCTGGTGGGTGCTAGCTGTCCTGGTGGTACTAGTAGCCTGGTGGGTGCTACAGCCTGGTGGATGCTAGCTGTCTTGGTGGGTGCTAGCTGTCCTGGTGGGTACTAACTGTCCTAGTGGGTGCTAGCTGTCCTGGTGGGTGCTAGCTGTCCTGGTGGTACTAGTAGCCTGGTGGGTGCTACAGCCTGGTGGATGCTAGCTGTCTTGGTGGGTGCTAACTGTCTTAGTGGGTGCTAGCTGTCCTGGTGGGTGCTAACTGTCCTAGTGGGTGCTAGCTGTCCTGGTGGGTGCTAGCTGTCCTGGTGAATACTAGCTGTCCTGGTGGGTGCTAGCTCTCCTGGTGCTGCTGCTGTTTGGTTTGTGGAGTTCTTGCTCTTAGACAACCATTACCGAATCCTTAAAGGAGTTTGTAGCTGGTGCAGCACCAAAACATCTGCTGTTTGGTTGGTGGACTTCTCCTGTGAAGCAGTTATCAAGTCCTTGAAGGAAGCTGTAATTGGCTGAACCCTTGTAGGGTCAGCTATAACCTCCTTCAAGGTCCTAGTAATTGTTGCACAGGAGAACTCCACCAACTAAACAACTGCACCTGCTACAACTTCCTTTTGAGTTGGTCATAGGAATGAGAACTGCACTGAGCAAAAGACTCACCATCTCTCTTTGGAGGGGCACTGCTTAACTCTGGCCTCACTGCCACATATCCTTCAGTCTGCCTGGGATGATGGTGTCCTTTGACACTTCTTCTATTTCTTTTTTTCTTATGCTCTAAAAACCAGCAGAGCTGAGCACAATTCATCCATTCTCCTTATAATACAGCACATGTGCTAGCTGAGTCATTCATTCTCCTTATAATACAGCACATGTGCTAGCTGAGTCATTCATTCTCCTTATAATACAGCACATGTGCTAGCTGAGTCATTCATTCTCCTTATAATACAGCACATGTGCTAGCTGAGTCATTCATTCTCCTTATAATACAGCACATGTGCTAGCTGAGTCATTCATTCTCCTTATAATACAGCACATGTGCTAGCTGAGTCATTCATTCTCCTTATAATACAGCACGTGTGCTAGCCGAGTCATTCATTCTCCTTATAATACAGCACGTGTGCTAGCTGAGTCATTCATTCTCCTTATAATACAGCACATGTGCTAGCTGAGTCATTCATTCTCTATAATACAGCACATGTGCTAGCTGAGTGATTCATTCTCCTTATAATACAGCACATGTGCTAGCTGAGTCATTCATTCTCCTTATAATACAGCACATGTGCTAGCTGAGTCATTCATTCTCCTTATAATACAGCACATGTGCTAGCTGAGTCATTCATTCTCCTTATAATACAGCACATGTGCTAGCTGAGTCATTCATTCTCCTTATAATACAGCACATGTGCTAGCTGAGTCATTCATTCTCCTTATAATACAGCACATGTGCTAGCTGAGTGATTCATTCTCCTTATAATACAGCACATGTGCTAGCTGAGTCATTCATTCTCCTTATAATACAGCACATGTGCTAGCTGAGTCATTCATTCTCCTTATAATACAGCACATGTGCTAGCTGAGTCATTCATTCTCCTTATAATACATCACATGTGCTAGCTGAGTCATTCATTCTCCTTATAATACAGCACATGTGCTAGCTGAGTCATTCATTCTCCTTATAATACAGCACATGTGCTAGCTGAGTCATTCATTCTCCTTATAATACAGCACATGTGCTAGCTGAGTCATTCATTCTCATTATAATACAGCACATGTGCTAGCTGAGTCATTCATTCTCCTTATAATACAGCACATGTGCTAGCTGAGTCATTCATTCTCCTTATAATACAGCACATGTGCTAGCTGAGTCATTCATTCTCCTTATAATACAGCACATGTGCTAGCTGAGTCATTCATTCTCCTTATAATACAGCACATGTGCTAGCTGAGTCATTCATTCTCCTTATAATACAGCACATGTGCTAGCTGAGTCATTCATTCTCCTTATAATACAGCACATGTGCTAGCTGAGTCATTCATTCTCCTTATAATACAGCACATGTGCTAGCTGAGTCATTCATTCTCCTTATAATACATCACATGTGCTAGCTGAGTCATTCATTCTCCTTATAATACATCACATGTGCTAGCTGAGTCATTCATTCTCCTTATAATACAGCACATGTGCTAGCTGAGTCATTCATTCTCCTTATAATACAGCACGTGTGCTAGCTGAGTCATTCATTCTCATTATAATACAGCACGTGTGCTAGCTGAGTCATTCATTCTCCTTATAATACAGCACATGTGCTAGCTGAGTGATTCATTCTCCTTATAATACAGCACATGTGCTAGCTGAGTCATTCATTCTCCTTATAATACAGCACATGTGCTAGCTGAGTCATTCATTCTCCTTATAATACAGCACATGTGCTAGCTGAGTCATTCATTCTCCTTATAATACAGCACATGTGCTAGCTGAGTCATTCATTCTCCTTATAATACAGCACATGTGCTAGCTGAGTCATTCATTCTCCTTATAATACAGCACATGCTAGCTGAGTCATTCATTCTCATTATAATACAGCACATGTGCTAGCTGAGTCATTCATTCTCCTTATAATACAGCACATGTGCTAGCTGAGTCATTCATTCTCCTTATAATACAGCACATGTGCTAGCTGAGTCATTCATTCTCCTTATAATACAGCACATGTGCTAGCTGAGTCATTCATTCTCATTATAATACAGCACATGTGCTAGCTGAGTCATTCATTCTCCTTATAATACAGCACATGTGCTAGCTGAGTCATTCATTCTCCTTATAATACAGCACATGTGCTAGCTGAGTCATTCATTCTCCTTTATAATACAGCACATGTGCTAGCTGAGTCATTCATTCTCCTTTATAATACAGCACATGTGCTAGCTGAGTCATTCATTCTCCTTTATAATACAGCACATGTGCTAGCTGAGTCATTCATTCTCCTTATAATACAGCACATGTCCTAGCTGAGTCATTCATTCTCCTTATAATACAGCACGTGTGCTAGCTGAGTCATTCATTCTCCTTATAATACATCACATGTGCTAGCTGAGTCATTCATTCTCCTTATAATACAGCACATGTGCTAGCTGAGTCATTCATTCTCCTTATAATACAGCACATGTCCTAGCTGAGTCATTCATTCTCCTTATAATACAGCACGTGTGCTAGCTGAGTCATTCATTCTCCTTATAATACATCACATGTGCTAGCTGAGTCATTCATTCTCCTTATAATACAGCACGTGTGCTAGCTGAGTCATTCATTCTCCTTATAATACAGCACATGTGCTAGCTGAGTCATTCATTCTCCTTATAATACAGCACATGTGCTAGCTGAGTCATTCATTCTCCTTATAATACAGCACGTGTGCTAGCTGAGTCATTCATTCTCATTATAATACAGCACATGTGCTAGCTTAGTCATTCATTCTCCTTATAATACAGCACATGTGCTAGCTGAGTCATTCATTCTCCTTATAATACAGCACATGTGCTAGCTGAGTCATTCATTCTCCTTATAATACAGCACATGTGCTAGCTGAGTCATTCATTCTCCTTATAATACAGCACATGTGCTAGCTGAGTCATTCATTCTCCTTATAATACAGCACATGTGCTAGCTGAGTCATTCATTCTCCTTATAATACAGCACATGTGCTAGCTGAGTCATTCATTCTCCTTATAATACAGCACATGTGCTAGCTGAGTCATTCATTCTCCTTATAATACAGCACATGCTAGCTGAGTCATTCATTCTCCTTATAATACAGCACATGTGCTAGCTGAGTCATTCATTCTCCTTATAATACAGCACATGTGCTAGCTGAGTCATTCATTCTCCTTATAATACAGCACATGTGCTAGCTGAGTCATTCATTCTCCTTATAATACATCACATGTGCTAGCTGAGTCATTCATTCTCCTTATAATACAGCACATGTGCTAGCTGAGTCATTCATTCTCCTTATAATACAGCACATGTGCTAGCTGAGTCATTCATTCTCATTATAATACAGCACATGTGCTAGCTGAGTCATTCATTCTCCTTATAATACAGGACATGTGCTAGCTGAGTCATTCATTCTCCTTATAATACAGCACATGTGCTAGCTGAGTGATTCATTCTCCTTATAATACAGCACATGTGCTAGCTGAGTCATTCATTCTCCTTATAATACAGCACATGTGCTAGCTGAGTCATTCATTCTCCTTATAATACAGCACATGTGCTAGCTGAGTCATTCATTCTCCTTATAATACAGCACATGTGCTAGCTGAGTCATCCATTCTCCTTATAATACAGCACATGTGCTAGCTGAGTCATTCATTCTCCTTATAATACAGCACATGTGCTAGCTGAGTCATTCATTCTCCATTCTCCTTATAATATGCCACGCAAGCTAGCTTGATTGCAACATCAACAAGAAGCCTCACTCATGCCTCTTTGCTGGAATTGAGGGGGGGGGGGGGATCATTTGGAATCTTCTGGTCGTTTTAGTGTTGTTGTTGCTGTTGTTTTCAATAGCCCTACACTCTGCATGTGAGTTGGAAAACAAGAGCTAGAAATATAGGTCCATCAAGACTAATTTCAAGGTTGTTGTTTTTAAACTTCGACATGTTTTTCGTTGTTCTGTATATACGTGTGTTTTGCCAGTTTACTAAATACCATTCAAGGCATGCATGGACTCTTTTGGAAGCTAATATCGGCTGAAACCACCATTTTTAACTGCCAATGTTAACTTTAGCCGAGATGTGAACTTTGGTGTGTTAAAATATATTTTAATAAAAATAATAATCAAGATGGGAGTACTATATACTGCAATTCCCGATTTGTTGCCTCCCCTGTTTTGCTCTGTAGGCTAGGGAGGAAGGCAAGTCCTTACTGCAAGAAGTAGTGAAGAAGAGGGCCACCATCTTGGACTCCTCCAGCAGTCAGGTGGAAGCTAGTTTGGGAAGTCTTAGTGAAATAGAACTCTCTCCTATCATCGCATCCAACAATTAAACTAGTCTGCAGTTCAGCCATCTCCTATGATTACTTTTTATTTAGCCTTGTGTGGTTCTCCTCTCAAGTGCTTGCAAGAAAATGTTTTGATGGTTGTACACTCGATAGATTTACACATCTCACTCTAACTTTTCTTTTTCTCTAATTGGTTTCTCTTCTCATGTGATAATTTTGCTCTACTTGTGATAATAATGATGACCTTGAAAAAAACAAATTTTTGTTCAGTGTTTGTTTTCCTAGGTGGTTTTGTAGCTAGCTGAGTCATTGACTATTGTTATAACCACGATATATCCACTCAGTTTAAGAGAGGGTCTCAGCATTGTAAAACAACTGCAACTACATAAAGACAAGAAATCATGTGTGTACATTTGCACTTTCAACCAGTAACTTTTAACTTTTTGGTGTGCCTGTTTACCAAAACCCACTATTCTACAAGAGCACACAACATACACCAATGGCCTATAGCAGCTCTACAACAGAGCTAGCCCACTTGATCCACTAATGGTCTACACCAGTTCCACAAGTCTCTTGAGAGAGCAACTTCATATCCTCATTGTGGTTACAAAGAGGTGGTTGTCATTAGAAGTGGGTGGAGCAATGTGATATATAATTATGAAATTCTATAGCTCAAGAACAATAATTACTTGCTACATGCCATCTTCTTTAAAACAAAAGTTAGCAATTATAGTTGCAAGCAGTTCTGCATCTAATTATCCTAGGACCAAAGGATTTCAGTGATACTTGGCCGGTTTGTGCAAACTTTTGGGGCAGTCAGTAAACTATCTGGTGCATTCTGGTCTTATAAAGGAGGTATTTGGCAGGAGTGGTTTCTTGAAAGAGGGACTATTGCAGCACAGATTAGAGCAAGTACATATAGCAATGTATGAAGAAGTTCTCTTTAGAGCTCTGTCGATGCAGAACTCCAATGACCAATCTGTGTACACTCTTCTATATATGAGTATTAGACTGCCAACAGAAAGCCAACCAATAAATCCTTTCTCCTTGGAAGATATTCAATTATCTTCTCACATCACACATGCAATGACTAGGCAGAGTTATTATGACATCATTGAATATTATTGCATCACAATTATATACAAGCTGTTGATTAGGAAGTGCTAGAGTCCACAAAAGCTCGAGCCTTCTCCACCACTGCATTGGCCAGTGCCTGACTCCCGTGATCCACTTCAAACTGAAGGTACTTCTTGTAGAAGAACTTCATATTTTTTGGTGAAACTTTCAGATGAATTACTCTCTCAAACAGTTCCCTGCACAAAAGGAAGTTAAATCGATGCATTATAATATGTATGTATGCACACACACACACATCAACAATATACACCTCTCATATGCATGTTATTCATATAGGGGTTCACATATAGGTGGGGAAAAGGGGGGTATTCCTCTCTTCCCCCCCCTTCCCTCAAACAGAAATCTCCCTCCCTCCCAGACATAAGTAGGTCAAGACAAGAAAATCCCACCAATAGGCCCCCTATATGAAACCCTGTGAAGTGTAGGCTATAATGATATTCATGCTGATAATCGCCATGAAAACTGTCCTTGATAGATGGAGCACCATCTTTGTGGCATGCAAACTTCGTTCATACACGTGGAGTTAGATAGCCACAGTTGCGTCCGTCATCCACTCCATGTGAAATGGAGCCTAACCCGAAGACACACTTAAAGTCAGTAGCCATGAGAGGCAGGAGGAATAGGTGACGACAAAATGGAGCTCAGGTAATGATGCGTGCAAGGAAGTGACGTGAGGTCATGAATTACCACGAGAGAAGCAAACAATGAGTGTGAGTGAGCAGGGAGATTAAAATCAGTCACCTCAAGGAGGCCAAGAGGGTGATGGCATGCGCAACGAAATATTGTACCCTGCGATGCTGGTAATGAAGTGGGTGTAGTTTCATATTTCATTTTTCGGGGTGTGGTTTCATATTTCGGTGTTCGGATATCTGGAGTTCGGATAACTGGCGTTCTACTGTACTTCTTATTTTTTTTAAAGAGGTTTTTTCTTCTTATTTTTTTAATTGCCTCAGTTTTCGTAGCATCAGCATGGAGAATTCTGATCGGCGAACGAATAATTAGCATCATCGGCAACAGTCTCTACTTGGGAAAGTATGGGCAACCCAGAAATTCAAAGGTCTTGCACCCTTTCTCAAACACAAAATGTCAACCCCTGCTTCATTATTCATAGCACCCATGAATGGAGATGGAACTATTCTACCGATGATGTAGTCAGGGGCGGTTCACATGTCACAAGGCCTTCACATCACATCAAACTTTAGAAATTGAACTCTCACCCCAAATTACGAATTCCACTCACTAATTAATGAACCTTCAATCTCTAAATCACTTGTGGTGGAATACAGCCTTTACTAGGAAAGTTCTCACTGCTATCAACCTTTCCTCATCATCTCCTCCTTAGCAAATAAGGGTCTCATTGCTATCAACCTTTCCTCATCATCTCCTCCTTAGCAAATAAGGGGAGACAGCTGCATTTTTTATATTTTTTACTTGTGGTTACAACTTTAGAGCTCTGTAGATTCTGCAAACTTCATGGTATGGACTTGATATATAGCTCAAAAGATAGGTCTCTCTGTGTGCTCTCTTTTTATACTAAAATATGTGTCATAGGCAAGTTACTAGACCCTAATGTGGTTTGACCTAAAGCACCCCCTTGTGTTCTCTCACTGGCATATGCCCAGATATTAACTGGTGTTCTCTCGCCAGCATATGCCCAGTTCACCGGCATATGCCCAGATATTAACTGGTGTTCTCTCACCGGCATATGCCCAGATATTAACTGGTGTTCTCTCACCAGCATATGCCCATATAACTGGTGTTCTCTCACTGGCATATGCCCAGATATTAACTGGTGTTCTCTCGCCAGCATATGCCCAGTTCACCGGCATATGCCCAGATATTAACTGGTGTTCTCTCACTGGCATATGCCCAGATATTAACTGGTGTTCTCTCGCCAGCATATGCCCAGATATTAACTGGTGTTCTCTCACCAGCATATGCCCAGATATTAACTGGTGTTCTCTCACCGGCATATGCCCAGATATTAACTGGTGTTCTCTCACCAGCATATGCCCAGATATTAACTGGTGTTCTCTCACTGGCATATGCCCAGATATTAACTGGTGTTCTCTCACCAGCATATGCCCAGTTCACCGGCATATGCCCAGATATTAACTGGTGTTCTCTCACTGGCATATGCCCAGATATTAACTGGTGTTCTCTCGCCAGCATATGCCCAGATATTAACTGGTGTTCTCTCACCGGCATATGCCCAGATATTAACTGGTGTTCTCTCACCAGCATATGCCCAGATATTAACTGGTGTTCTCTCACTGGCATATGCCCAGATATTAACTGGTGTTCTCTCGCCAGCATATGCCCAGTTCACCGGCATATGCCCAGATATTAACTGGTGTTCTCTCACTGGCATATGCCCAGATATTAACTGGTGTTCTCTCACTGGCATATGCCCAGATATTAACTGGTGTTCTCTCACCAGCATATGCCCAGATATTAACTGGTGTTCTCTCACCGGCATATGCCCAGATATTAACTGGTGTTCTCTCACCAGCATATGCCCAGATATTAACTGGTGTTCTCTCACTGGCATATGCCCAGATATTAACTGGTGTTCTCTCACCAGCATATGCCCAGATATTAACTGGTGTTCTCTCACTGGCATATGCCCAGATATTAACTGGTGTTCTCTCACACCAGCATATGCCCAGATATTAACTGGTGTTCTCTCACTGGCATATGCCCAGATATTAACTGGTGTTCTCTCGCCAGCATATGCCCAGTTCACCGGCATATGCCCAGATATTAACTGGTGTTCTCTCACTGGCATATATAGCATATATTCCCCCACTCATCTTCTCCATGCAACCTTGTATCCACTCACAATCCATCACGTTCTCATGGCAACATTGTTGACTTCATCATAAGCAGCAGTAGGAGGTCAGTTTCAGTTATCCAAACACGTCAACCAAACACTACAACAAGCCACTCCCATGGCAATGCTGGCTGCTTCATTGCGCTGGAAAAACTCCTAGCGCAGAGTGAACTCCCCACTCCCGTTCACTCAACGAGCAAGCTCTGCCACAGTTTCTTTCACTCCCGTGTCCAAGCAGAGAGCAAGGCTACAGCTTCTCAAAAGAGGAGGGTTGTCTTTAACATTGAGGATAAGCTCAGATAGCCATGATATTATGAAGGATTTCAGTTATCCTGATATCGGAACACCTTTCGGTCCCAACATGCTCGGATAACCGACTTCCTACCATCACCTGCCCCAATAAGGTTCCGGCAATCTCAGTTATAGTTATTAATTCCATTTGCTCTTGTGCATCTAACGCCACTTATCTGTTAGGAAACCACGGTTACTATTTATTTCCATCCAATCTAACTGCAATTATTTTTGGAAGGGCGGTTACCATTGATTGCAGTTGTGAAGGAGTTCAAGTGCCTGTTAGGATGACCTACAATCGTTAGGGTACTCGCCACTTATCTGCTAGGAAACCACGGTTACTATTTATTTCCATCCAATCTAACTGCAATTATTTTTGGAAGGGCGGTTACCATTGATTGCAGTTGTGAAGGAGTTCAAGTGCCTGTTAGGATGACCTACAATCGTTAGGGTACTCGTGGCTCGGGCTCAATAGTCGAGTACCCTGCTCGGAAAGCAGAAGTCAATCCCTGCTGGTGCCCAGAATTTTTTCCTGAATTTTTCTCCCATTGACTTCAGTTCTCAGTTTGTAAGCCTTTAGTGGGCAATTATTGGGGTGTGTCTCATTTGCCCCCATGGTTACAATTGGAGGGGCAGTAACTAATAGAGGAAATGCAGTATTCACAACAAATATTTAAATCATCTCACACCATCTACAATCACCTTCCTGGAGTACCAAATGTAAATCTATCTGGCAAACTTCCAGGGCAGGGTGCGTTGCCTGGCCAATGCACCCTGAACAACACTCTCTCTGCATGACATTGATCTCATGTTGTGTCACCTCAGAGACTATGTCTGCTCCTCCTTACCTGAACAGTCCAACCCAGTTCTTTGTCGCCAAATCTAACCATATCAGCTCACTAATGCCCAAAAACACTGACACGCCCACACTTGACCTCCAAGCTAAAGACTGACACACCCACACTTGGCCTCCAAGCTAAAGACTGACACACCCACACTTGACCTCCAAGCTAAAGACTGACACACCCACACTTGACCTCCAAGCTAAAGACTGACACACCCACACTTGGCCTCCAAGCTAAAGACTGACACACCCACACTTGACCTCCAAGCTAAAGACTGACACACCCACACTTGACCTCCAAGCTAAAGACTGACACGCCCACACTTGGCCTCCAAGCTAAAGACTGACACACCCACACTTGACCTCCAGCTAAAGACTGACACACCCACACTTGGCCTCCAAGCTAAAGACTGACACACCCACACTTGACCTCCAGCTAAAGACTGACACACCCACACTTGACCTCCAAGCTAAAGACTGACACACCCACACTTGACCTCCAAGCTAAAGACTGACACACCCACACTTGGCCTCCAAGCTAAAGACTGACACGCCCACACTTGACCTCCAAGCTAAAGACTGACACACCCACACTTGACCTCCAAGCTAAAGACTGACACGCCCACACTTGGCCTCCAAGCTAAAGACTGACACGCCCACACTTGGCCTCCAAGCTAAAGACTGACACGCCCACACTTGACCTCCAAGCTAAAGACTGACACACCCACACTTGGCCTCCAAGCTAAAGACTGACACACCCACACTTGACCTCCAAGCTAAAGACGGACACACCCACACTTGACCTCCAAGCTAAAGACTGACACACCCACACTTGACCTCTAAGCTAAAGACTGACACACCCACACTTGACCTCCAAGCTAAAGACTGACACACCCACACTTGACCTCTAAGCTAAAGACTGACACACCCACACTTGACCTCCAAGCTAAAGACTGACACACCCACACTTGACCTCCAAGCTAAAGACGGAGAAGCCCAAACTTGGCCTCCAAGCTAAAGACTGACACGCCCACACTTGACCTCCAAGCTAAAGACTGACACACCCACACTTGGCCTCCAAGCTAAAGACTGACACACCCACACTTGACCTCCAGCTAAAGACTGACACACCCACACTTGACCTCCAAGCTAAAGACTGACACACCCACACTTGGCCTCCAAGCTAAAGACTGACACGCCCACACTTGACCTCCAAGCTAAAGACTGACACACCCACACTTGACCTCCAAGCTAAAGACTGACACGCCCACACTTGGCCTCCAAGCTAAAGACTGACACACCCACACTTGGCCTCCAAGCTAAAGACTGACACACCCACACTTGGCCTCCAAGCTAAAGACTGACACACCCACACTTGACCTCCAAGCTAAAGACGGAGAAGCCCAAACTTGCCCTCCAAGCTAAGCTCCATGGAACGAGATCCGGACTAGCTGCACGTGAGATGAGCTCGCTTAATCTTTTTCGTCAAATCCTAAGAAAATGAAGTGCTATTTATCTTTGAAGTGCATGTCGAAGTTTACCAAGCATGCATCGGCTCTCATTCACGATCCATCAGCCACAAAAGAAATATTCAAGTTTATATGGAGCAACTTTGACCTTTCACCTTTTGCAGAACTACCAAACAATCCAGCAATGTGAAGTCAATATTTTTAATGTTGACAGGCTCCAATCACGCCAAAGCAGCTGGAGGTGATAGCGTGAATAAAAAGGAGACTAAACCATAAAAAGAGATTTTTTTGGCTCATGATTTTGGAGCTCCGTAGATTCTGCACACTTAACTCTACAAACTTGTTATATAGCTCAAAAGATAGATCTCTCTGTGTGCTCTCTTTTGATACTAAAACTTCTGCATAGGTAACCATGCCAAAGTTTACTGCAGCTGAGTGGGGGGAGGGGACCTCAAAACCCGAGTGCCTGAATTTGCTGCAGTTGTGGCTTGTTATTGGAAAGCACTAGGCAGCTGTAATTACAAGTGTGGCCAAGGAAACCCCTCGATAATATTTATGAGGCATTCACTGCTAAGGCTGCACATACTGTTGATAATAGGCTACGAGTACTCCCCCAAGTCATCAATTAATGACCACTTTCAATGTAAAATGAGTACTCACAATTAGTTTCAGAATAACCAGGTCATTTTGATAGACAATACCTCTCAACACACATTTCTATATATGAAGGGCAACCTACACAAGGACCACCTACCTTATTATATGAAGGACCTACTCTATTATATGAAGGGTCACCTACCCTATTATATGAAGGACCACTTACCCTATTATATGAAGGTACCCCACCTACCCTATTATATGGAGGGCCACCTACCCTATTATATGTTCAACATCAAAGGACCACCTACCCTATTATATGAAGGGTCACCTACCCTATTATATGAAGGACCACCCACCCTATTATATGAAGGACCACCTACCCTATTATATGAAGGGTCACCTACCCTATTATATGAAGGACCACCTACCCTATTATATGAAGGGTCACCTACCTTATTATATGAAGGACCACCTACCCTATTATATGAAGGACCACCTACCCTATTATATGAAGGGTCACCTACCCTATTATATGAAGGGTCACCTACCCTATTATATGAAGGGTCACCTACCCTATTATATGAAGGGTCACCTACCCTATTATATGAAGGGTCACCTACCCTATTATATGAAGGGTCACCTACCCTATTATATGAAGGGTCACCTACCCTATTATATGAAGGGTCACCTACCCTATTATATGAAGGACCACCTACCCTATTATATGAAGGACCACCTACCCTATTATATGAAGGACCACCTACCCTATTATATGAAGGACCACCTACCCTATTATATGAAGGGTCACCTACCCTATTATATGAAGGGTCACCTACCCTATTATATGAAGGGTCACCTACCCTATTATATGAAGGACCACTTACCCTATTATATGAAGGTACCCCCACCTACCCTATTATATGGAGGGCCACCTACCCTATTATATGTTCAACATCAAAGGACCACCTACCCTATTATATGAAGGGTCACCTACCCTATTATATGAAGGACCACCTACCCTATTATATGAAGGACCACCTACCCTATTATATGAAGGGTCACCTACCCTATTATATGAAGGACCACCTACCCTATTATATGAAGGGTCACCTACCTTATTATATTAAGGACCACCTACCCTATTATATGAAGGACCACCTACCCTATTATATGAAGGGTCACCTACCCTATTATATGAAGGGTCACCTACCCTATTATATGAAGGGTCACCTACCCTATTATATGAAGGGTCACCTACCCTATTATATGAAGGGTCACCTACCCTATTATATGAAGGGTCACCTACCCTATTATATGAAGGGTCACCTACCCTATTATATGAAGGGTCACCTACCCTATTATATGAAGGACCACCTACCCTATTATATGAAGGACCACCTACCCTATTATATGAAGGACCACCTACCCTATTATATGAAGGGTCACCTACCCTATTATATGAAGGGTCACCTACCCTATTATATGGAGGGTCACCTACCCTATTATATGAAGGACCACCTACCCTATTATATGGAGGGTCACCTACCCTATTATATGAAGGACCACCTACCCTATTATATGAAGATGAAGGAGGAGACAACAAGCGCACAATGGAACATACACTAGCCAAATCCACAACATTACCATGGCAACCAATCCTCACCGAACGCTCTGCAAATCTTTGGTCTTGATGACAGCATCAATGTAGACTGACCACAAGTCCGCTTTGCGGGGGTACGTGCTCAGCAGACTCTCAAACATGGTGCGGCCCCGCTCGGGATCACCATACCGATACTCCAGCGTGGACATCTTGGAGATCATCATCACATCTGAAGCAACACCATGACAACAACATAAACATCATGGGGAGAGGAGAGAGAGGGAGATGAGCAGAAATTAGTGAGCGACTCTTGAGCCACACGGACTGTAACAGAAGAACAGTTCTAAATAAAATATACTCTTGGGCTGGAACCAGACCAGACCAGTGCCATGGCTTACGCTCTTGTTTAGAAGGCAGTCTCTTCAAGGCCCTCTGCAGCAGCATCCTGGCCTGCTCCAACTTCGTCTGCTTCATGAGAAATGTGGCGTACTTGGACCACACCCATTGGTTCTCGCCAAACTTCTTGGTCATGCTCAGATAGAGCTTGTTGGCAAGCTCGTACTTCTTGGAAGTTTCGTAGATGGTGGCCAGGCGCTTGTAGACCTCCACGGGCTCGTTCTTCTCCAAGGCAGACTCAAAAACTACCGCCAGACTCTCCGAGGTCCCGTAAAGGTTCTCCAAGTTCATGGAGGCTACCCACACATTCAGTTTTTCACTTTCCTCCCTACGAATAAAGAAAATCAAAAAAAGACTTCAAATATAAAATTACACGATGGAAAATATATTGCCATTCCCCCCCCCCCCCCCCCCCCTGGTAGAAGGAGGTATCTACAAAATATCTCTTCTTACAGTTGCTTCACTCTAGTTGCCGCCTGGTTTAGCTCCTAGCCCAGTAGGTCAGTCTGTTAAGAGTCTAAGAGAAACCAGGAAAGTTAGAATGTGAGGCTCTTTCCCAAGCTAGCCAGCTCTTCTCCTTGAACACCATCTGTAAAGAGACAGCAGCTACTTACTCCACATGCTGCCCATCTTTCTTGCCAGACTATATTCAGATTTGACGGTGGTAGAGGAGCTTGCTTGCCACTTCACTCCTCATTCAAGTATTTGTGTGGCTACGGTGGTAGAGAAGCTTGCTTGCACAGAAGCCACTTCACTCCTCATTCAAGTATTTGTGTGGCCACGGTGGTAGAGGAGCTTGCTTGCACAGAAGCCACTTCACTCCTCATTCAATTATTTGTATGGCCACGGTGGTAGAGAAGCTTTCTTGCACGGCAGCCACTTCACTTCTCATTCATGGAACATCACTGATCAACAGTTGAGAGAGGTAGGTTGACAAATAGCTCCATGGGGACACTGCAAGAGCTCATTTATTAAAAAGGACACTACAGCATCGGTCAGCAAAGATGCAGAGAGCTTCTTAATGAGCAATACACTTGCGCAGACATAATCAATTTCTTGTACACACCGGACTAACTAGAGAACTGCTGCGCAGAGCTTGGACACAGTCATATGAGGATATCACATCCACCGCTTGCTAGCTGCCAGCATTGGAAGGAACACTGACTTAACCTTCGAGCAGAACAAGACACAATCGACGCTTAACTAACAGATCGAGACCAGAAACAACAGAAGAGTACATGCTTAATATAGATACCTGCTTCAGGTTTTGTGGCATCAAAGTGATGTCAAGGTTACATAGGCACATGCAACCTCCGCTGGACTAATGTTCAGTGAATGTTCACTCTGCCAACTCTACGGCACTCACCTGAAAGAGATGGTCCTGAGAGCACGCTGTGCTATGGATCTAGCTCTATCCACCTCTGCCGTGTTCAGATAGAAAGCCATGTACTGGATCCACAGAGACGATAGATTGGGCGTAGCCAATAGAAGCCGGTCAAAGTCCTCCGCAGATTCTGGCTCTTTTCCCGTCTCCAAGAGCAACCGCTCCTTTTGGTACAGCTCCACTTCTTCGTCCCTTTTGGCAGCTTTCTTCTGCCGGCGAGATTTCTTGGAGGTGGTCTATGAGAAATAAATGAGAGCACATTTAGTAAGTGCTAGAAACTATCAGGAATATACTGTTTGTGCATCTACAGTACCACACACAATCACTGGTCTAATATGCAGGGGATAATGCGGGATCAACTAGCGATGTCCCCAAGTTAAAAGTCGTTGTCTACCAGACCCTAGTCCTAATCCCATCCCTAGCCATGATCCTAGCCCTAATCCTGCCCTGATCCTAGCCCTAGCCAGTATTAAGTGGGCAAGATGTTTGAGTTTTGGCCATCCAGAGTTTGATAGTTGGATTGTCCATGGCAGCACCATCAAGTAAGAAGTCTGTCTGTCTGGCCGACCAAACCGCTGGACCAAATCCTCTCAAATTTGGCACGGAGGAAGGTTTTGACCAAACTTGGCTATGTGGCATTGGCCTTCAAGGTAACCTGAGGTTGCTGTAGGCTGTTTTTGAGGTTGGGAGGGCTGTTGCGGGGCATTTCACAGAAAATTTTACTACGCGAAAGTTGCTTGCAGACTCTTGTATCTAGCTACACCTAGACTAATAGGTTCTGTACCTAGCTATGCCTAGACTATAGGTTCTGTATCTAGCTACACCTAGACTATGGTTCTGTATCTAGCTACACCTAGACTATAGGTTCTGTATCTAGCTACACCTAGACTATAGGTTCTGTATCTAGCTACACCTAGACTATAGGTTCTGTATCTAGCTACACCTAGACTATAGGTTCTGTATCTAGCTACACCTAGACTATGGTTCTGTATCTAGCTACACCTGGACTATAGGTTCTGTATCTAGCTACACCTGGACTATAGGTTCTGTATCTAGCTACACCTAGACTATAGGTTCTGTATCTAGCTACACCTAGACTATAGGTTCTGTATCTAGCTACACCTAGACTATAGGTTCTGTATCTAGCTACACCTAGACTATAGGTTCTGTATCTAGCTACACCTAGACTATGGTTCTGTATCTAGCTACACCTAGACTATAGGTTCTGTATCTAGCTACACCTAGACTATAGGTTCTGTATCTAGCTACACCTAGACTATAGGTTCTGTATCTAGCTACACCTAGACTATAGGTTCTGTATCTAGCTACACCTAGACTATGGTTCTGTATCTAGCTACATCTAGACTATGGTTCTGTATCTAGCTACACCTAGACTATAGGTTCTGTATCTAGCTACACCTAGACTATAGGTTCTGTATCTAGCTACACCTAGACTATGGTTCTGTATCTAGCTACACCTGGACTATAGGTTCTGTATCTAGCTACACCTGGACTATAGGTTCTGTATCTAGCTACACCTAGACTATAGGTTCTGTATCTAGCTACACCTGGACTATAGGTTCTGTATCTAGCTACACCTAGACTATAGGTTCTGTATCTAGCTACACCTAGACTATGGTTCTGTATCTGTAGCTACACCTAGACTATAGGTTCTGTATCTAGCTACACCTAGACTATAGGTTCTGTATCTAGCTACACCTAGACTATAGGTTCTGTATCTAGCTACACCTAGACTATGGTTCTGTATCTGTAGCTACACCTAGACTATAGGTTCTGTATCTAGCTACACCTAGACTATGGTTCTGTATCTAGCTGCACCTAGACTACAGGTTCTGTATCTAGCTACACCTAGACTATAGGTTCTGTATCTAGCTACACCTAGACTATAGGTTCTGTATCTAGCTACACCTAGACTATAGGTTCTGTATCTAGCTACACCTAGACTATAGGTTCTGTATCTAGCTACACCTAGACTATAGGTTCTGTATCTAGCTACACCTAGACTATAGGTTCTGTATCTAGCTACACCTAGACTATAGGTTCTGTATCTAGCTACACCTGGACTATAGGTTCTGTATCTAGCTACACCTAGACTATAGGTTCTGTATCTAGCTACACCTAGACTATAGGTTCTGTAGCTAGCTACACCTAGACTATAGGTTCTGTATCTAGCTACACCTAGACTATAGGTTCTGTATCTAGCTACACCTAGACTATAGGTTCTGTATCTAGCTACACCTAGACTATAGGTTCTGTATCTAGCTACACCTAGACTATAGGTTCTGTATCTAGCTACACCTAGACTATAGGTTCTGTATCTAGCTATGCCTAGACTATAGGTTCTGTATCTAGCTACACCTAGACTATAGGTTCTGTATCTAGCTACACCTGGACTATAGGTTCTGTATCTAGCTGCACCTAGACTATAGGTTCTGTATCTAGCTACACCTAGACTATAGGTTCTGTATCTAGCTACACCTAGACTATAGGTTCTGTATCTAGCTACACCTAGACTATAGGTTCTGTATCTAGCTACACCTAGACTATAGGTTCTGTATCTAGCTACACCTAGACTATAGGTTCTGTATCTAGCTACACCTAGACTATGGTTCTGTGTCTAGCTACACCTAGACTATAGGTTCTGTATCTAGCTACACCTAGACTATAGGTTCTGTATCTAGCTACACCTAGACTATGGTTCTGTGTCTAGCTACACCTAGACTATAGGTTCTGTATCTAGCTACACCTAGACTATAGGTTCTGTATCTAGCTGCACCTAGACTATAGGTTCTGTATCTAGCTACACCTAGACTATAGGTTCTGTATCTAGCTGCACCTAGACTATAGGTTCTGTATCTAGCTACACCTAGACTATAGGTTCTGTATCTAGCTACACCTAGACTATAGGTTCTGTATCTAGCTACACCTAGACTATGGTTCTGTATCTAGCTACACCTAGACTATAGGTTCTGTATCTAGCTACACCTAGACTATGGTTCTGTATCTAGCTACACCTAGACTATAGGTTCTGTATCTAGCTACACCTGGACTATAGGTTCTGTATCTAGCTACACCTAGACTATAGGTTCTGTATCTAGCTACACCTAGACTATGGTTCTGTATCTAGCTACACCTAGACTATAGGTTCTGTATCTAGCTACACCTAGACTATAGGTTCTGTATCTAGCTACACCTAGACTATGGTTCTGTATCTAGCTACACCTAGACTATAGGTTCTGTATCTAGCTACACCTAGACTATAGGTTCTGTATCTAGCTACACCTAGACTATAGGTTCTGTATCTAGCTACACCTAGACTATAGGTTCTGTATCTGTAGCTACACCTAGACTATAGGTTCTGTATCTAGCTACACCTAGACTATAGGTTCTGTATCTAGCTACACCTAGACTATAGGTTCTGTATCTAGCTGCACCTAGACTATAGGTTCTGTATCTAGCTACACCTAGACTATGGTTCTGTATCTAGCTACACCTAGACTATAGGTTCTGTATCTAGCTACACCTAGACTATAGGTTCTGTATCTAGCTACACCTAGACTATAGGTTCTGTATCTAGCTACACCTAGACTATAGGTTCTGTATCTGTAGCTACACCTAGACTATAGGTTCTGTATCTAGCTACACCTAGACTATAGGTTCTGTATCTAGCTACACCTAGACTATAGGTTCTGTATCTAGCTGCACCTAGACTATAGGTTCTGTATCTAGCTACACCTAGACTATTGTTCCGTGAGCAACGTCGGGTACGCCTGCTAGTTGAACATATACGAAAGTCTCCACTTCTACACCACAACAGCATTGAGCATCCAATGTTGCCAGTCCTCTCACCTCCACAGTCTCCATGTCCTCCTCCTCCTCGCTGCTGCCACTCTCACCAAGTTCCTCCTCATTCTCGGGGACATCGCCAACCGCCGGATCCACCTTCCACCTGAACCCTCCTCCGCTCAGCGTGAGAGTTGGTCTGGCCGCACGGTCACTAATTTCTTCATCATCACTCAACAGCATAACCGTCTCTTCATCCGACCCCAAAGAGCAGGTAGCATCAGCACAATGGCCGCTGAGAGAAGGGAGACAAGATGAAGAGATATTATTAGTGTGCATGATCATGCCCCACCTCCCCTCCCACACACACACACACACCATATACCGTATTCACTTGGAAAGAAGTCGCAACTTTTATTTGATTTTTAATTCTCCAGCCTATCCACTGGTAGCTTGTGACTACAGAGCCACACAAGTGCTGCAGTAGGAACACTCGTGCAGAGGAAGGGGCTGGGGAAGCCAGCCCTGCTGAATCCAGGGCATGGCGCTGGTGCAAATTTTTTGCTGAGTCATTCTGATTCAAACACCATAGACACAGAGCTAGCTTCAGTCAGTTACTCAGTTCCTGGTCGCTATTATTGTCAATGAGGAGTTTGTCTCTTCTTCATCCACCTCCTCCAGTGAGGAGAATGGACCTTCTCCACCACTGGCACTCTCTTCCAACAACTGGTGAGTGGCTTTATCAACGGTTGGAACATCTAAAGGTACTACTCTATCTAGCTGGCAATACAAATACATTTGCCAAGGATTCTGGGAAATTTATCAACTGTATTCAAGGTGAATGTTTGGCACAGGATGAGTGTCTTGTCAGTTTTGATGTTTCCTCTCTTTTTACCAATGTCCCCATTGATGAGGCCGTGGAGGTAATTTTTGGAATGTTGATGAAAGATGAGAGCTTGCATGAGAGAACTACACGAGGTGTTGACAGGATTTCTAAACTGTTAGAGTTGTGCCTAAAATCCACCTACTTCAGGTATCAAGGAAAATACTACGAGCAGAAAGAGGGTGCAGCAATGGGCTCTCCAGTGACTGCAGTGGTAGCCAACCTTTATATGGAATTCTTTGAGGAATTGGCACTCACAATTGCCCCACTGAAGCCAAGGTTTTGGAAGAGATATGTGGATGATACCTTCTGCATTATAAAGAAGGGAAGTGAGCAGGAGTTGTTGGACCATCTGAACAACATCAGGCCATCTATAAAGTTTACCATGGAGCTTGAAGTGGACAGATCGTTGCCCCTTCAGGATTGCTACCTACACACTGAAGGAAGATGGAAGGCTGACTGCAACCGTTTACAGAAAACCCACGGACACCAACTGGTACCTTGATTATAGATAACATCATCCTATCCATGTCCGAAGAGGAGCGGCGAAGAGGAGAGTAGTGACTGAGAAGGAAGAGGAAGAACATCATTTGAATAGGGTCTTTATAAAGAAGGTTCAACAGCAAAGCCGTTTTTAGATCGGGAAGAACTCTGACGAGACGACTGAGCAGAGTGAAGGATGTTTTACCAGATAGTATGCACTCGTCCCTTGTAGCTGTGGGGAGGAGTACATAGGGGAGACCAACACAAGACTGGAGAGCAGAGTGAAAGAACATCAGGATGCTTGTAGAAAGTGTGCTAAAGAGAAGTCTGCAATTGCTGAACATGCATGGAATAATGGACATCCTATTTTGTGGGAGGAAGCCACCATCTTGGACCAGGCCAGAAGACAGAAGGAACTGCTAGTGAAGGAGTCATTGCACATCAGCCTAGCACCAAAGTGTGAGCGGTTCAATCGAGACTGTGGAACGGACTTGCCTGGCAGCTGGGGAGTTACTTTGAAGAACCTGAATTTGCCACGACCACCATTCTTATTTATTTATTATTATATTTTAAATTTTATTATTACTATTTTTATTTGTTACTACTACTACTACTACTACTACTATTATTAATATTTTCCACATCCTGTTCACATGCTCGATGCATGTGCCGAGATGTGGTTTTGTCGCACATGGTGAATATCTAGTTAACGTGTAGTATTCCTGATGAAGGCTAGAGCATCTAGTCGAAACATTGAGAATACAATTTCAAGTTGATTATTGAGAAGGTTATTATAAAATAATATAATATCTACCACTCTTGAAGCAGTGAATCTATCTGTCTTCAGACGCTCCACCAGTTCCAGTTCACAGATATTCCTCACATTTCTCTATCAACTTGACAGCTTTATAGTGCAGTACAAAATATTTACTGACTGCAAGTTGGTGTTAGTGCATTGGTAATTACTATGATCAACTAGGTGTGCTACAATTGGAAGACTACCTTTTCGAGTATGACTTCTACTCGAGTGAATATGGTACACACACAATCAACCCCACTTCCCCACCCACACCCCACCTCCCCACCCATCCCTCACAAGTGCCTACAGGCACTAAACTCAGACATCATTCACACACACAAAAAAATTAAATTATTTTCCTGCACATGCCCAGTAAACTCCAGCTTGAGGAGGAGAGCAGGCAAACAAAACGAAAAATATTTCCCCCCTTAGCTGACAATTGCAGCTGCTGTCATGAACCGTCTCTTCCAGGCCTCTACGGCCGTTTCTTAAGCCCTTCTTCTTCTTCGGAAAGCTGCACAAGGCATCCATGCTTACCTGGAATAACTCTGGATCAGTTTGCTCTTGAGAAAGGATTTGCTCCTAGATGAAACTTCCTTGTTATAAGCTTTGTCGTAGACAGGTGACATAGCGCTGTGTAGCTATTGTTGCCTCACCTCACTGGAGCAGATTCTTATACCAAGCGGGAGCTTATTGTATTAGCAGGGTTTCATTTAGGGCAGGGCCCTTGGAACTTTTTGCCCCCCCCCCTCCTGGAAATAGTATTATTAAAATTCATTAGAAACTTTTGTCACATCTTTAACCATCATGCCCCCCCCCCCCCCCCCCCTTAATATCCAGATTCCTCCAGTTGCCCCCCCCTTGAACAATTTTCTAAATGAAACCCTGGTTAGCATTCTGAACAGTTAAATTCTGAACAGTTAAATTCTTACTATAATAAATTATCAATGTGAAATTTACTCTCTCTATGTTTCGGCTAGATGCTCTATAGCCTCCATCAAAATAATTCCTGATGGAGGCTAGATGCTCTATAGCCTCCATCAAAATAATTCCTGATGGAGGCTAGTAACTCTATAGCCTCCATCAAAATAATTCCTGATGGAGGCTAGATGCTCTATAGCCTCCATCAAAATAATTCCTGATGGAGGCTAGTGCATTAGCCGATTATCGAGAGTAAATTTCAAGTCGATTCTTGAGAAAGTCATTGATATTCACTGAGAGTTCGTTGAAAATTAATTCTTGACAATCTTTTCCCTTCTTTTAATTTTATCACTAATAAAAGACGGCAGCAAATCCTCTAAAAGAAACCCACCAACGGTGTGGAAAAAAAATTGTTAATTTTAGTGGATCCAACACCACTAAACCACACCCACAATGAGATTCAGCCGCTCATTTCAACAACATGTGGACTCGGTACACAAGCAGTTGACCTCACAGACTCTTTGAGACGGACCAACTTGAGGTGCATGCATCTTTGACACAGGACGTACACTAGTACTCCCCAGTTTGACCCACTTTTCAAAATGGCGGACGGCAACCCCCCCCCCCCCCCCCCCTTCCCAAAATGAAGCTCGTATCAAAGTCACATTGACAGCTTCTTAGTGTCCTCAATGATGCCTCATCAGCAGCTTCTTAGCGTCCTCAATGATGCCTCACAGGGTTGTATACAGAAATTTTCCCAAGGGGGGGCGAACTTGAGATATGGAAAAATAAGGGGGGGCGGAGAGCCTGGATGGTGCGGAAAGGGGACGTGCACCCTGGGCTTCCGCGTGGAGTACGAAAGTGTTTTACCCACAGGTATTTTTGCAGTACTAACTGTATATATAGCTGCTACTTATGATGGCATGCACTTTTTCTAAAATCTTTAGTACAACGTTCCATCTTAAATATTTGCTGAAGTTGCATGCTACGGCAATCAGCATATATAGATTAGATATAGTCACTTGTCACTCGTATAATGGAGGTGGGCTTTTGTGAAATCGAATTATGTTGCATTCCATGCATTTTCTTACAAAATCATGGACAACAGGTTTCATACACAATTTTTCTCTAGTTCTCTAGGGGGGGGGGGGGTGGAAATGGTTGGTCACTTGGTGCCCTAATTTTTGTTAATATTTTCTTAACATGTTCATAAGTCGTAAAAGGGGGGTCTGGGGGGAAGATCCCCCCATATATTTTTTTGCTTTTACAATGTCTGAGGATAGCTATTTTGACTGACTACCAATGGCATTATGCTATACCGAACTATGGCTAGACTGTATATATTTCTCATGATATTGTAGCTGCTTGGAAAAAGGAGAGCATGTGTCATGACACGATGACATCACACACCACCACGTGCTCTCCTTTGTAGGTTTGTCACTTCTTTTGTTTCTCCTTCTTTCCCACTCCCTCTCTCTCAGTATTTTTAACTCAGTCCATTATGTCATGGTCTTCAAGTCTAATCTTAGACATGATGTCATCACACGCCACCACGTGTTCTCCTTTGTAGGTTTGTCACTTCTTCAGTTCCCTCCTTCTTTCCCACTCTCTCTCAGTATTTTTAACTCAGTCCATTATGTCATGGTCTTAAAGTCATCACACACCACCACGTGTTCTCCTTTGTAGGTTTGTCACTTCTTCAGTTCCCTCCTTCTTTCCCACTCTCTCTCAGTATTTTTAACTCAGTCCATTATGTCATGGTCTTAAAGTCTCTATAAAAGAAACCTTACTAGCTGATTTCTCTTCATATTAATATGGATATTCGCTCATACTTTGCAAGTACTTCTCAAGCCTCTTCTCATGCTAATAGCAGCGATAGCGAAGATAGCAGAACAGATAGCTCTGAGCATGTCGAGGCATCTAGTCCTAGCCTTAGTCCTCCACCTTCAAAGAAAAGCAAGCAAAACAAACACCGCTCTTCTGTATCCACGAAGAGAAAATACTCTAAGAGCTGGGAGAAAGATTTCAGTTGGCTCTATTATGACGAGGATAGCGATGGTGCCTTTTGCAAGGTTTGCAAGCAATCTGGTCTGCAGCGTACTGGAGGAGTGTGGGTCACACAACCTTGCAGAAATTGGAAGAAAGCTGTTGAAAAAATGAAAGCTCATGCGAGAAGTGACTTCCATATCCATGCAACTCAAGCTCTTTTTGCAGCTAAAGGAGCAGCCAAAGGTGGAACAGTTGTACAGCAACTCCAGAATGTTTTAGCTCGCAAAAGAGCTCAGAACAGAGCTGCAGTGAAGTGCCTGATCCTACTCACTCATTTTCTTACGAAAGAACAAGTGGCACATTCGACAAAATTTGAGAAGCTGGTTGACGTGGTGGTTCGATGTGGCAGCCAACATTTGAACCACCAATTCTTAGAAACTGCACCAAGAAATGCTGTGTACACATCAAGAGTGGCTGTGGTTGAATTCATCGAATCATTGGGGACATGGGTGGAGGAGTCGATTCTGAAGCAACTTCAAAAGGCACCTATGTACAGCCTCATGGCAGATGAGTGCACAGATGTCACCAACGTAGAAGAATTGTCTGTGTTTTGCCGCTGGGAGGAAGATGGTGTACGAGTAGAGTGCTTTCTGGAGCTTATTCCATTGAAGAAGGCTGATGCAGAGACCATCTATTCTAATCTCATCGATTGTTTAAAGAAGAAAGGTCTACAAGTCGGAAGAATAGTTGGATTGGGATTTGATGGAGCTGCAACTTTTTCTGGACGAAAGACCGGGGTTCAGGCACGTATCAAGAAACATACTCCTCACGCTCTGTTTATACACTGCCACTGTCACTTACTGCAGTTGGCTTGTGTGCAAGCTGCCAATAAAACTCCTGGAATTGCTCATGTTTACAGAACATTGACTACTCTTTGGAAGCATTTTCGCAATTCCCCCAAGCGAGCAGAGTGTCTGAAGGAGGTACAGCACGTTCTTGAACTTCCAGAAATGAAAGTGATCAAGCCATCTGACACACGCTGGCTGGCACATGAAAGGTGTGTCAAAGCTGTCAAAGCAAGTTATTCTGCAATTGTAATCACCATTGGGAACATCTACGAGACGTCCCACGAGCCAGAAGCTCTTGGAATCCATGGTGCCCTCTGAAAATTGTCTACGATTGCAGCTATATATTTGCTTGATTTCACTCTACCACAAGTAGCCAAGCTCAGCAAAGCACTTCAGGCAGAGCAGCTTGACCTCTCGTTGATATCATTCCTTGTTGATGCTACTGTTAAATCCTTGGATGATGCAGTTTTGCCTGGAGCGAACTGGGTGTTGGAGCTTCTTGAAAACGTTGAAGACTTGAAGTCATCTACAAAGGTGTCTATTGACGCTGATAAAATACTTTCGTTCCAGAATGTTGTTGGTAAGCCTTTTGTTGCTGATTTAAAGGCCAACATAACAGCCGATTTTCTTCATCCAACGCTGTTGTATCAGCATTGTCTATATTCGATCCACGGAAAGTTCCAAAACCAGATTCAGTATCTTTTCCCACTTATGGAGACACGTCTGTTGAGAAACTGATTGCTCACTACGGAGAAGATAGAGATGCAGAAACATTGGATGGAGAAGAAACAGTGAAGACAGCCATGATTTCCACTGAAATACTTACAGAGTGGAAAACATTCCGCCAGCTGTTAGTCAAGCAACCACGGGATACTACTGCATCACAGCTGAAAGAACTTGTTTCAAACGACATGCTCAAGGCCATGTTTCCCAATTTGCACAAGATTGCCTCCATCTGCTTATCGATTCCAGTTTCTACTGCTTCTGTGGAGAGAAGCTTCTCACAGATGAAGATGATCAAGACTCGTTTGCGTAATTCTCTAAGTGACTGCAGCCTTTCTCACCTTATGAGGATTGCTATAGAGGCACCAGAAGTACTCTCTGAGAGCGACCTTGAAGAGATTGTGGACGTATGGCAGAGAAAACCAAGAAGAACCTCAGTTTGACATTCCTATCATTTGAACCTGATATCATAAGCTTATTACACCTTTCTTGTATTACACCTTTCTTGACATTATTTAAAAAAATATCTCTAATTTCAAGGGGGGGGGGGGCGAGAATGATACAAGGGGGGGCGAATGCCCCCCCCCCGCCCCCCCCTAAATACACCCCTGCCTCATCAGCAGCTTCTTAGCGTCCTCAATGATGCCTCATCAGCAGCTTCTTAGTGTCCTCAATGATGCCTCATCAGCAGCTTCTTAGTGTCCTCAATGATGCCTCATCAGCAGCTTCTTAGTGTCCTCAATGATGCCTCATCAGCAGCTTCTTAGCGTCCTCAATGATGCCTCATCAGCAGCTTCTTAGCGTCCTCAATGATGCCTCATCAGCAGCTTCTTAGCGTCCTCAATGATGCCTCATCAGCAGCTTCTTAGCGTCCTCAATGATGCCTCATCAGCAGCTTCTTAGTGTCCTCAATGATGCCTCATCAGCAGCTTCTTAGCGTCCTCAATGATGCCTCATCAGCAGCTTCTTAGTGTCCTCAATGATGCCTCATCAGCAGCTTCTTAGCGTCCTCAATGATGCCTCATCAGCAGCTTCTTAGCGTCCTCAATGATGCCTCATCAGCAGCTTCTTAGTGTCCTCAATGATGCCTCATCAGCAGCTTCTTAGTGTCCTCAATGATGCCTCATCAGCAGCTTCTTAGTGTCCTCAATGATGCCTCATCAGCAGCTTCTTAGTGTCCTCAATGATGCCTCATCAGCAGCTTCTTAGTGTCCTCAATGATGCCTCATCAGCAGCTTCTTAGTGTCCTCAATGATGCCTCATCAGCAGCTTCTTAGTGTCCTCAATGATGCCTCATCAGCAGCTTCTTAGTGTCCTCAATGATGCCTCATCAGCAGCTTCTTAGCGTCCTCAATGATGCCTCATCAGCAGCTTCTTAGCGTCCTCAATGATGCCTATCAGCAGCTTCTTAGTGTCCTCAATGATGCCTCATCAGCAGCTTCTTAGTGTCCTTAATGATGCCTCATCAGCAGCTTCTTAGTGTCGCCTCATCAGCAGCTTCTTAGTGTCCTCAATGATGCCTCATCAGCAGCTTCTTAGCGTCCTCAATGATGCCTCATCAGCAGCTTCTTAGCGTCCTCAATGATGCCTCATCAGCAGCTTCTTAGTGTCCTCAATGATGCCTCATCAGCAGCTTCTTAGTGTCCTCAATGATGCCTCATCAGCAGCTTCTTAGTGTCCTCAATGATGCCTCATCAGCAGCTTCTTAGTGTCCTCAATGATGCCTCATCAGCAGCTTCTTGGTGTCCTCAATGATGCCTCATCAGCAGCTTCTTAGCGTCCTCAATGATGCCTCATCAGCAGCTTCTTAGTGTCCTCAATGATGCCTCATCAGCAGCTTCTTAGTGTCCTCAATGATGCCTCATCAGCAGCTTCTTAGTGTCCTCAATGATGCCTCATCAGCAGCTTCTTAGTGTCCTCAATGATGCCTCATCAGCAGCTTCTTAGTGTCCTCAATGATGCCTCATCAGCAGCTTCTTAGTGTCCTCAATGATGCCTCATCAGCAGCTTCTTAGTGTCCTCAATGATGCCTCATCAGCAGCTTCTTAGTGTCCTCAATGATGCCTCATCAGCAGCTTCTTAGTGTCCTCAATGATGCCTCATCAGCAGCTTCTTAGTGTCCTCAATGATGCCTCATCAGCAGCTTCTTAGTGTCCTCAATGATGCCTCATCAGCAGCTTCTTAGTGTCCTCAATGATGCCTCATCAGCAGCTTCTTAGTGTCCTCAATGATGCCTCATCAGCAGCTTCTTAGTGTCCTCAATGATGCCTCATCAGCAGCTTCTTAGTGTCCTCAATGATGCCTCATCAGCAGCTTCTTAGTGTCCTCAATGATGCCTCATCAGCAGCTTCTTAGTGTCCTCAATGATGCCTCATCAGCAGCTTCTTAGCGTCCTCAATGATGCCTCATCAGCAGCTTCTTAGTGTCCTCAATGATGCCTCATCAGCAGCTTCTTAGTGTCCTCAATGATGCCTCATCAGCAGCTTCTTAGCGTCCTCAATGATGCCTCATCAGCAGCTTCTTAGTGTCCTCAATGATGCCTCATCAGCAGCTTCTTAGTGTCCTCAATGATGCCTCATCAGCAGCTTCTTAGTGTCCTCAATGATGCCTCATCAGCAGCTTCTTAGTGTCCTCAATGATGCCTCATCAGCAGCTTCTTAGTGTCCTCAATGATGCCTCATCAGCAGCTTCTTAGTGTCCTCAATGATGCCTCATCAGCAGCTTCTTAGTGTCCTCAATGATGCCTCATCAGCAGCTTCTTAGTTCCTCAATGATGCCTCATCAGCAGCTTCTTAGTGTCCTCAATGATGCCTCATCAGCAGCTTCTTAGTGTCCTCAATGATGCCTCATCAGCAGCTTCTTAGCGTCCTCAATGATGCCTCATCAGCAGCTTCTTAGTGTCCTCAATGATGCCTCATCAGCAGCTTCTTAGTGTCCTCAATGATGCCTCATCAGCAGCTTCTTAGTGTCCTCAATGATGCCTCATCAGCAGCTTCTTAGTGTCCTCAATGATGCCTCATCAGCAGCTTCTTAGTGTCCTCAATGATGCCCATCAGCAGCTTCTTAGCGTCCTCAATGATGCCTCATCAGCAGCTTCTTAGTGTCCTCAATGATGCCTCATCAGCAGCTTCTTAGTGTCCTCAATGATGCCTCATCAGCAGCTTCTTAGTTCCTCAATGATGCCTCATCAGCAGCTTCTTAGTGTCCTCAATGATGCCTCATCAGCAGCTTCTTAGTGTCCTCAATGATGCCTGCAGCTTCTTAGTGTCCTCAATGATGCCTATCAGCAGCTTCTTAGTGTCCTCAATGATGCCTCATCAGCAGCTTCTTAGTTCCTCAATGATGCCTCATCAGCAGCTTCTTAGCGTCCTCAATGATGCCTCATCAGCAGCTTCTTAGTGTCCTCAATGATGCCTCATCAGCAGCTTCTTAGTGTCCTCAATGATGCCTCATCAGCAGCTTCTTAGTGTCCTCAATGATGCCTCATCAGCAGCTTCTTAGTGTCCTCAATGATGCCTCATCAGCAGCTTCTTAGTGTCCTCAATGATGCCTCATCAGCAGCTTCTTAGTGTCCTCAATGATGCCTCATCAGCAGCTTCTTAGTGTCCTCAATGATGCCTCATCAGCAGCTTCTTAGTGTCCTCAATGATGCCTCATCAGCAGCTTCTTAGTGTCCTCAATGATGCCTCATCAGCAGCTTCTTAGTGTCCTCAATGATGCCTCATCAGCAGCTTCTTAGTGTCCTCAATGATGCCTCATCAGCAGCTTCTTAGTGTCCTCAATGATGCCTCATCAGCAGCTTCTTAGTGTCCTCAATGATGCCTCATCAGCAGCTTCTTAGTGTCCTCAATGATGCCTCATCAGCAGCTTCTTAGTGTCCTCAATGATGCCTCATCAGCAGCTTCTTAGCGTCCTCAATGATGCCTCATCAGCAGCTTCTTAGTGTCCTCAATGATGCCTCATCAGCAGCTTCTTAGTGTCCTCAATGATGCCTCATCAGCAGCTTCTTAGTGTCCTCAATGATGCCTCATCAGCAGCTTCTTAGTGTCCTCAATGATGCCTCATCAGCAGCTTCTTAGTGTCCTCAATGATGCCTCAGCAGCTTCTTAGTGTCCTCAATGATGCCTCATCAGCAGCTTCTTAGTTCCTCAATGATGCCTCATCAGCAGCTTCTTAGTGTCCTCAATGATGCCTCATCAGCAGCTTCTTAGTGTCCTCAATGATGCCTCATCAGCAGCTTCTTAGCGTCCTCAATGATGCCTCATCAGCAGCTTCTTAGTGTCCTCAATGATGCCTCATCAGCAGCTTCTTAGTGTCCTCAATGATGCCTCATCAGCAGCTTCTTAGTGTCCTCAATGATGCCTCATCAGCAGCTTCTTAGTGTCCTCAATGATGCCTCATCAGCAGCTTCTTAGTGTCCTCAATGATGCCCATCAGCAGCTTCTTAGCGTCCTCAATGATGCCTCATCAGCAGCTTCTTAGTGTCCTCAATGATGCCTCATCAGCAGCTTCTTAGTGTCCTCAATGATGCCTCATCAGCAGCTTCTTAGTTCCTCAATGATGCCTCATCAGCAGCTTCTTAGTGTCCTCAATGATGCCTCATCAGCAGCTTCTTAGTGTCCTCAATGATGCCTGCAGCTTCTTAGTGTCCTCAATGATGCCTATCAGCAGCTTCTTAGTGTCCTCAATGATGCCTCATCAGCAGCTTCTTAGTTCCTCAATGATGCCTCATCAGCAGCTTCTTAGCGTCCTCAATGATGCCTCATCAGCAGCTTCTTAGTGTCCTTAATGATGCCTCATCAGCAGCTTCTTAGTGTCCTCAATGATGCCTCATCAGCAGCTTCTTAGTGTCCTCAATGCCTCATCAGCAGCTTCTTAGTGTCCTCAATGATGCCTCATCAGCAGCTTCTTAGCGTCCTCAACGATCATCAACTACTAGCTCCGAAAACACTTCCAGCGTATCTTGGATACTTCGGGCAGAAGTCCAGTCATTAAAAACTACAAAAAATGTCATCTTCCCATGTCATCTTCCCATTTGGTTAGTTATTGTGCTCACCCTCCCATTGGTCAGCAGTTAGTTGTTCTAGTGTAGCTTGGTTAGTTCTGTGGGTTAGTTCTAGTGGGTAGTAGTTCTGGGTGATTAGGGTTGGTTAGTTCTGGTGTTTTAGTTCTGTACTATCCAGTTTGGTTAGTAATCTTCCCATGTCATCTTCCTGGTTATAATTCTGTGCTCCCCCTCCTATTCGTTAGCAGTTATAGTTGTTCAGGTATAGATAGCTGCCTTGGTTAGTTCTGTGGGTTAGTTCTGTGGGTTAGTTCTAGTGGGTAGTAGTTCTGTGTGATTTGGGGTTGGTTAGTTCTGTGCTCTCCAGTTTAGTTAGTTCTGGTGCTATTGAGCACCTGTGCCTACAATAGGTCCACTCATAGAGCTCCAATGCACGTCTACATATAAGCCTTTCCTGAATGGCGTTGGTAAGATTCATCGCCGCAGATGCATTCAAGCTAGACCACGTCTGCTTTTACAATCAGAAACGGGCAAAAGATCATCATTTTCCAAAACATGACCAATCACTATGTCACGCAGTGCTACTTGAACTGAGCGCGCTATTGACGACCAATGAATAATCTCCCAACAACAAAAAGTTACCAAGCGCAACTACTTAGCAACATACATGGTGGAGAAGAATGTCTGCTATGTCTGGTTAGTTGTGGAGTTCTCCTGTGCAACTCTTGCCAAGTCCTTGAAGGAGTCTGCAGCCGACTCCTGGCCAACTCAACAACAAGATGTGGTGTGAGTTGACTTGTGCAGTCTGCATAAAATTAGTTGAGGTGTTTAATAGGAGGAGTTGTTCATCTCTGCTGTTGGTTTGCTTGTGCAGCTCTCTCCTGCCACAGCCACCATATTGGATTGGTCAAGGAAACAGTGTATCCATGTGGACCACGACCTGTTAAGATGAACCTTTACCACTTAAGTCTTACTTGAAATGGTAAAGGGTCATCTAACTGGCTGTGGTCAATGTGGGCACAGTCTTTCTTATCCAATATGGCTTGAAACATTCTTGTACACCCACCTAGGAACCCCATGTACAAGTTGCCCGACATCTCCAAAACTGCATCGACAAATAAGCAGATGTGGGCATCAACTGTGCAGAGTCAGTATTAACACATACCTGAAGTAGGTGGAACCACATTAGCGCACAACTGGTGCGCACCTGCTGGACTGAGAGGGACAAATGACTCCTTCATCTATTGTGACAATAGACAACATCCGGTGGGTGTTTGTTTTGTGCAGCGACGTAATACTGAATTGTGCTAACACTTCACCTTGATGACAGCCAACATGATAGCCCTAGCCCTAGCCCTAGCCCTAGCCCTAGATTACTTTACCAGACTCTTCATATGCGCAGGGTAATAAAAACAGCACGGGGGAGGAGGAGTTTGTTGATCAGCCAATCATTTGGCCAGGTCCAGTATGTAGGATCGACCCAGCTACATGTACGTACATGGAGCTAGCAGCCGCTGATAAGCCGGCAACTCACCAAGACTTGTGCAGAAAAGAGTTTTGCTCTAGAACAACACCTATCATCACAGATTCTATTATTAGCACTCATACCACAGATTCTATTATTAGCACTCCACCACAGATTCTATTATTAGCACTCAAACCACAGATTCTATTATTAGCACTCACACCACAGATTCTATTATTAGCACTCACACCACAGATTCTATTATTAACCCTCGCACCACAGATTCTATTATTGACCCTCACACCACATATTCTATTATTAGCACTCACAACACAGATTCTATTATTAGCACTCACACAAGAGGGTCTATTTCTAGCTCTTACATTGCTGATCCTATTATTGATCCTTGAATCACAAAACCCCATTATCAGACTTGGCAAGCAGCACTGAGTGAATTAAATGGCCTTTTAAGGTATTATTAACAGGTATGGGACTGTATTAGAGTAAAAGCTGCGAAAGAACAACATCTGACAGATCCCATTCCAGGAAATGCACACCTCAACTTGAGCATCTTTACGTGCCGCACAATTAGAGCAGAGAACTGTCAGGATTTGCACGAGGAACCAGCTAGCTGCTAAGTGTTTGTTTTGTTTTGTCTGGTTTGCTTTGCCTGAGAAAATCTATCCTTCATCAGTGAGTGATCGAGTCATCTGTCAAGAACAGACACGAGCTGAAACAAGTGGAAAAAACCCAAATTTTCCCGCAAAGCTGTCCCAATACAGTTTCGTGCCCAGCGTGTCATGTCTCGGTGCATCAGAACACGGGAACAGGATCTGAGAAAACATCCCACTTCTACTACAGAATAAACCAAATTTGCGGAGTTGAGGTGTCAGGTCAAAGAACACAAAATCACCTGCAGAATGGAACTTGAACCAGCTCTTAAACCCATTCCCCCCAAAAGATACAAAAGCCTGAAGGCTAAGGCTCAGGCATTAGTACACAGACGTGCACACGCACACACACAAAGAGAGAGAGAGCCATGGACAGTTAAAAGTCATCCAATCAAAATGACCCTTGCCCCCGGATCTCATCACATGCAATAGATAGCTAGAACTTGCTGCCGAGTGACTTACTCTTCCTCTGCCTCCTCCTCACTCTGCCCATCGCTGTTCAGCTTCTCCTTCATCTTCTTCCTCATTTCCTTCAACCGTTTCTTCTTGGCAGCTTCTGGATCTACCGCGGAGAGTCGAAGAGACAGCTCAACCTTCCTTTTCACGTGGTCCACCCTAGAACAACAACAACAACCAGGTAGGCAAGTGTCGGAATGTCTAGAATGTGTATTTATAGCCCAGAGTGTTCCAAAATCTTCAATGCCTTTTATGAATTGGAGTTGTTGGTGTCTTTAATTATTTTAATAGCATACAGGGGAATATTTTTGAGACAGTATTTACGGATGTTGGCTAATGGAAGCATTCATGGGCTGTGTAGAGTGTATAGTCTCTTCTTCCCCACAAGTCATGGACCAGATTCTAATGGCAAAAATCAACAAATACCAAACAATGAAAATACCCCCTCTACACAGAGCAGCAACCCCCTTGAAAATATCCCCCTATACAGCAACCCCCTTGAAAATATCCTCTTCAAGCCCCTTGAAGATACACTCCCACCCCAACACAGAGCAGCAAACCCCTTGAAAATATCTCCCCCCTCCATACAAAACAATAAAAGCTGGTTGGTTGCTAAGCAGATATCTAGACTGAAAACCTATCATAAGATCTTCAATTATGCCTCATTCTAATTATACATCAAAATTCATTGCTCAATTTCTAATGATGCACCTTGTATCACATCTGTAACTTCTACTCTTCTAATGATGTACCTTGGATCACATCTGTAACTTCCACTCTTCTAATGATGCACCTTGGATCACATCTGTAACTTCTACTCTTCTAATGATGCACCTTGGATCACATCTGTAACTTCCACTCTTCTAATGATGCACCTTGGATCACATCTGTAACTTCCACTCTTCTAATGATGCACCTTGGATCACATCTGTAACTTCCACTCTTCTAATGATGCACCTTGTATCACATCTGTAACTTCTACTCTTCTAATGGTGCACCTTGGATCACATCTGTAACTTCCACTCTTCTAATGATGCACCTTGGATCACATCTGTAACTTCCACTCTTCTAATGATGCACCTTGGATCACATCTGTAACTTCTACTCTTCTAATGGTGCACCTTGGATCACATCTGTAACTTCCACTCTTCTAATGATGCACCTTGGATCACATCTGTAACTTCTACTCTTCTAATGATGCACCTTGGATCACATCTGTAACTTCCACTCTTCTAATGGTGCACCTTGGATCACATCTGTAACTTCCACTCTTCTAATGATGCACCTTGGATCACATCTGTAACTTCCACTCTTCTAATGATGCACCTTGGATCACATCTGTAACTTCTACTCTTCTAATGGTGCACCTTGGATCACATCTGTAACTTCCACTCTTCTAATGATGCACCTTGGATCACATCTGTAACTTCCACTCTTCTAATGATGCACCTTGGATCACATCTGTAACTTCCACTCTTCTAATGATGCACCTTGGATCACATCTGTAACTTCCACTCTTCTAATGATGCACCTTGGATCACATCTGTAACTTCTACTCTTCTAATGATGCACCTTGGATCACATCTGTAACTTCCACTCTTCTAATGGTGCACCTTGGATCACATCTGTAACTTCCACTCTTCTAATGATGCACCTTGGATCACATCTGTAACTTCTACTCTTCTAATGGTGCACCTTGGATCACATCTGTAACTTCCACTCTTCTAATGATGCACCTTGGATCACATCTGTAACTTCCACTCTTCTAATGATGCACCTTGGATCACATCTGTAACTTCTACTCTTCTAATGATGCACCATGGATCACATCTGTAACTTCCACTCTTCTAATGATGCACCTTGGATCACATCTGTAACTTCTACTCTTCTAATGGTGCACCTTGGATCACATCTGTAACTTCCACTCTTCTAATGATGCACCTTGGATCACATCTGTAACTTCCACTCTTCTAATGGTGCACCTTGGATCACATCTGTAACTTCCACTCTTCTAATGATGCACCTTGGATCACATCTGTAACCTCTACTCTTCTAATGGTGCACCTTGGATCACATCTCTAACTTCTACTCTTCTAATGATGCACCTTGGATCACATCTGTAACTTCTACTCTTCTAATGGTGCACCTTGGATCACATCTGGAACTTCCACTCTTCTAATGATGCACCTTGGATCACATCTGTAACTTCCACTCTTCTAATGATGCACCTTGGATCACATCTGTAACTTCCACTCTTCTAATGATGCACCTTGGATCACATCTGTAACTTCCACTCTTCTAATGGTGCACCTTGGATCACATCTGTAACTTCCACTCTTCTAATGGTGCACCTTGGATCACATCTGTAACTTCCACTCTTCTAATGATGCACCTTGGATCACATCTGTAACTTCCACTCTTCTAATGATGCACCTTGGATCACATCTGTAACTTCTATTCTTCTAATGATGCACCTTGGATCACATCTGTAACTTCCACTCTTCTAATGATGCACCTTGGATCACATCTGTAACTTCCACTCTTCTAATGGTGCACCTTGGATCACATCTGTAACTTCCACTCTTCTAATGGTGCACCTTGGATCACATCTGTAACTTCCACTCTTCTAATGATGCACCTTGGATCACATCTGTAACTTCCACTCTTCTAATGATGCACCTTGGATCACATCTGTAACTTCTACTCTTCTAATGATGCACCTTGGATCACATCTGTAACTTCTACTCTTCTAATGATGCACCTTGGATCACATCTGTAACTTCCACTCTTCTAATGATGCACCTTGGATCACATCTGTAACTTCCACTCTTCTAATGATGCACCTTGGATCACATCTGTAACTTCTACTCTTCTAATGATGCACCTTGGATCACATCTGTAACTTCTACTCTTCTAATGATGCACCTTGGATCACATCTGTAACTTCCACTCTTCTAATGATGCACCTTGGATCACATCTGTAACTTCTACTCTTCTAATGATGCACCTTGGATCACATCTCTAACTTCTACTCTTCTAATGGTGCACCTTGGATCACATCTGTAACCTCTACTCTTCTAATGATGCACCTTGGATCACATCTGTAACTTCCACTCTTCTAATGATGCACCTTGGATCACATCTGTAACTTCCACTCTTCTAATGGTGCACCTTGGATCACATCTGTAACTTCCACTCTTCTAATGGTGCACCTTGGATCACATCTGTAACTTCCACTCTTCTAATGATGCACCTTGGATCACATCTGTAACTTCCACTCTTCTAATGATGCACCTTGGATCACATCTGTAACTTCCACTCTTCTAATGATGCACCTTGGATCACATCTGTAACTTCTACTCTTCTAATGATGCACCTTGGATCACATCTGTAACTTCTACTCTTCTAATGATGCACCTTGGATCACATCTGTAACTTCTACTCTTCTAATGGTGCACCTTGGATCACATCTGTAACTTCTACTCTTCTAATGGTGCACCTTGGATCACATCTGTAACTTCCACTCTTCTAATGATGCACCTTGGATCACATCTCTAACTTCTACTCTTCTAATGATGCACCTTGGATCACATCTGTAACTTCCACTCTTCTAATGATGCACCTTGGATCACATCTGTAACTTCCACTCTTCTAATGATGCACCTTGGATCACATCTGTAACTTCTACTCTTCTAATGGTGCACCTTGGATCACATCTGTAACTTCCACTCTTCTAATGATGCACCTTGGATCACATCTGTAACTTCCACTCTTCTAATGATGCACCTTGGATCACATCTGTAACTTCCACTCTTCTAATGATGCACCTTGGATCACATCTGTAACTTCTACTCTTCTAATGGTGCACCTTGGATCACATCTGTAACCTCTACTCTTCTAATGGTGCACCTTGGATCACATCTGTAACTTCCACTCTTCTAATGATGCACCTTGGATCACATCTGTAACTTCTACTCTTCTAATGATGCACCTTGGATCACATCTGTAACTTCCACTCTTCTAATGGTGCACCTTGGATCACATCTGTAACTTCTACTCTTCTAATGGTGCACCTTGGATCACATCTGTAACTTCCACTCTTCTAATGATGCACCTTGGATCACATCTGTAACTTCCACTCTTCTAATGATGCACCTTGGATCACATCTGTAACTTCCACTCTTCTAATGATGCACCTTGGATCACATCTGTAACTTCTACTCTTCTAATGGTGCACCTTGGATCACATCTGTAACTTCCACTCTTCTAATGATGCACATTGGATCACATCTGTAACTTCCACTCTTCTAATGGTGCACCTTGGATCACACCTGTAACTTCCACTCTTCTAATGGTGCACCTTGGATCACATCTGTAACTTCTACTCTTCTAATGATGCACCTTGGATCACATCTGTAACTTCTACTCTTCTAATGATGCACCTTGGATCACATCTGTAACTTCCACTCTTCTAATGATGCACCTTGGATCACATCTGTAACTTCTACTCTTCTAATGATGCACCTTGGATCACATCTGTAACTTCCACTCTTCTAATGATGCACCTTGGATCACATCTGTAACTTCCGCTCTTCTAATGGTGCACCTTGGATCACATCTGTAACTTCCACTCTTCTAATGATGCACCTTGGATCACATCTGTAACTTCCACTCTTCTAATGATGCACCTTGGATCACATCTGTAACTTCCACTCTTCTAATGATGCACCTTGGATCACATCTGTAACTTCTACTCTTCTAATGGTGCACATTGGATCACATCTGTAACTTCCACTCTTCTAATGATGCACCTTGGATCACATCTGTAACTTCTACTCTTCTAATGATGCACCTTGGATCACATCTGTAACTTCCACTCTTCTAATGATGCACCTTGGATCACATCTGTAACTTCCACTCTTCTAATGATGCACATTGGATCACATCTGTAACTTCCACTCTTCTAATGATGCACCTTGGATCACATCTGTAACTTCTACTCTTCTAATGATGCACCTTGGATCACATCTGTAACTTCCACTCTTCTAATGATGCACCTTGGATCACATCTGTAACTTCCACTCTTCTAATGATGCACCTTGGATCACATCTGTAACCTCTACTCTTCTAATGATGCACCTTGGATCACATCTGTAACTTCTACTCTTCTAATGGTGCACCTTGGATCACATCTGTAACTTCTACTCTTCTAATGATGCACCTTGGATCACATCTGTAACTTCCACTCTTCTAATGATGCACCTTGGATCACATCTGTAACTTCCACTCTTCTAATGATGCACCTTGGATCACATCTGTAACTTCTACTCTTCTAATGGTGCACCTTGGATCACATCTGTAACTTCCACTCTTCTAATGGTGCACCTTGGATCACATCTGTAACTTCCACTCTTCTAATGATGCACCTTGGATCACATCTCTAACTTCCACTCTTCTAATGATGCACCTTGGATCACATCTGTAACTTCCACTCTTCTAATGATGCACCTTGGATCACATCTGTAACTTCTACTCTTCTAATGATGCACCTTGGATCACATCTGTAACTTCCACTCTTCTAATGATGCACCTTGGATCACATCTGTAAACTTCCACTCTTCTAATGATGCACCTTGGATCACATCTGTAACTTCCACTCTTCTAATGATGCACCTTGGATCACATCTGTAACTTCTACTCTTCTAATGATGCACCTTGGATCACATCTGTAACTTCCACTCTTCTAATGATGCACCTTGGATCACATCTGTAACCTCTACTCTTCTAATGGTGCACATTGGATCACATCTGTAACTTCTACTCTTCTAATGATGCACCTTGGATCACATCTGTAACTTCCACTCTTCTAATGATGCACCTTGGATCACATCTGTAACTTCCACTCTTCTAATGATGCACCTTGGATCACATCTGTAACTTCCACTCTTCTAATGATGCACCTTGGATCACATCTGTAACTTCTACTCTTCTAATGGTGCACCTTGGATCACATCTGTAACTTCCACTCTTCTAATGATGCACCTTGGATCACATCTGTAACTTCCACTCTTCTAATGGTGCACCTTGGATCACATCTGTAACTTCCACTCTTCTAATGATGCACCTTGGATCACATCTGTAACTTCTACTCTTCTAATGATGCACCTTGGATCACATCTGTAACTTCCACTCTTCTAATGATGCACCTTGGATCACATCTGTAACTTCTACTCTTCTAATGATGCACCTTGGATCACATCTGTAACCTCTACTCTTCTAATGATGCACCTTGGATCACATCTGTAACTTCCACTCTTCTAATGGTGCACCTTGGATCACATCTGTAACTTCTACTCTTCTAATGTTGCACCTTGGATCACATCTGTAACTTCCACTCTTCTAATGATGCACCTTGGATCACATCTGTAACTTCTACTCTTCTAATGATGCACCTTGGATCACATCTGTAACTTCCACTCTTCTAATGATGCACCTTGGATCACATCTGTAACCTCTACTCTTCTAATGATGCACCTTGGATCACATCTGTAACTTCCACTCTTCTAATGATGCATCTTGGATCACATCTGTAACTTCCACTCTTCTAATGATGCACCTTGGATCACATCTGTAACTTCCACTCTTCTAATGATGCACCTTGGATCACATCTGTAACTTCCACTCTTCTAATGATGCACCTTGGATCACATCTGTAACTTCCACTCTTCTAATGATGCACCTTGGATCACATCTGTAACTTCTACTCTTCTAATGATGCACCTTGGATCACATCTGTAACTTCCACTCTTCTAATGATGCACCTTGGATCACATCTGTAACTTCTACTCTTCTAATGATGCACCTTGGATCACATCTGTAACTTCCACTCTTCTAATGATGCACCATTGCATCAGTAACTTCCACTCTTCTAATGGTGCACATTGGATCACATCTGTAACTTCTACTCTTCTAATGATGCACCTTGGATCACATCTGTAACTTCCACTCTTCTAATGATGCACCTTGGATCACATCTGTAACTTCCACTCTTCTAATGATGCACCTTGGATCACATCTGTAACTTCTACTCTTCTAATGATGCACCTTGGATCACATCTCTAACTTCTACTCTTCTAATGTGCACCTTGGATCACATCTGTAACTTCCACTCTTCTAATGGTGCACCTTGGATCACATCTGTAACCTCTACTCTTCTAATGATGCACCTTGGATCACATCTGTAACTTCCACTCTTCTAATGATGCACCTTGGATCACATCTGTAACTTCCACTCTTCTAATGGTGCACCTTGGATCACATCTGTAACTTCCACTCTTCTAATGATGCACCTTGGATCACATCTGTAACTTCTACTCTTCTAATGATGCACCTTGGATCACATCTGTAACTTCCACTCTTCTAATGTGCACCTTGGATCACATCTGTAACTTCCACTCTTCTAATGATGCACCTTGGATCACATCTGTAACTTCTACTCTTCTAATGATGCACCTTGGATCACATCTGTAACTTCCACTCTTCTAATGATGCACCTTGGATCACATCTGTAACTTCTACTCTTCTAATGATGCACCTTGGATCACATCTGTAACTTCCACTCTTCTAATGATGCACCTTGGATCACATCTGTAACTTCCACTCTTCTAATGATGCACCTTGGATCACATCTGTAACTTCCATTCTTCTAATGATGCACCTTGGATCACATCTGTAACTTCTACTCTTCTAATGATGCACCTTGGATCACATCTGTAACTTCCACTCTTCTAATGATGCACCTTGGATCACATCTGTAACTTCTACTCTTCTAATGATGCACCTTGGATCACATCTGTAACTTCTACTCTTCTAATGATGCACCTTGGATCACATCTGTAACTTCCACTCTTCTAATGATGCACCTTGGATCACATCTGTAACTTCCACTCTTCTAATGATGCACCTTGGATCACATCTGTAACTTCCACTCTTCTAATGATGCACCTTGGATCACATCTGTAACTTCCACTCTTCTAATGATGCACCTTGGATCACATCTGTAACTTCTACTCTTCTAATGATGCACGTTGGATCACATCTGTAACTTCCACTCTTCTAATGATGCACCTTGGATCACATCTGTAACTTCCACTCTTCTAATGATGCACCTTGGATCACATCTGTAACTTCCACTCTTCTAATGATGCACCTTGGATCACATCTGTAACTTCTACTCTTCTAATGATGCACCTTGGATCACATCTGTAACTTCCACTCTTCTAATGATGCACCTTGGATCACATCTGTAACTTCCACTCTTCTAATGATGCACCTTGGATCACATCTGTAACTTCTACTCTTCTAATGATGTACCTTGGAACACATCTGTAACTTCCACTCTTCTAATGATGCACCTTGGATCACATCTGTAACTTCCACTCTTCTAATGATGCACCTTGGATCACATCTGTAACTTCCACTCTTCTAATGATGCACCTTGGATCACATCTGTAACTTCCACTCTTCTAATGATGCACCTTGGATCACATCTGTAACTTCTACTCTTCTAATGATGCACCTTGGATCACATCTGTAACTTCTACTCTTCTAATGATGTACCTTGGATCACATCTGTAACTTCCACTCTTCTAATGATGCACCTTGGATCACATCTGTAACTTCTACTCTTCTAATGATGCACCTTGGATCACATCTGTAACTTCCACTCTTCTAATGATGCACCTTGGATCACATCTCTAACTTCTACTCTTCTAATGATGCACCTTGGATCACATCTGTAACTTCCACTCTTCTAATGATGCACCTTGGATCACATCTCTAACTTCTACTCTTCTAATGATGCACCTTGGATCACATCTGTAACTTCCACTCTTCTAATGATGCACCTTGGATCACATCTGTAACTTCCACTCTTCTAATGATGCACCTTGGATCACATCTGTAACTTCCACTCTTCTAATGATGCACCTTGGATCATATCTGTAACTTCTACTCTTCTAATGATGCACCTTGGATCACATCTGTAACTTCCACTCTTCTAATGGTGCACCTTGGATCACATCTGTAACTTCCACTCTTCTAATGGTGCACCTTGGATCACATCTGTAACTTCCACTCTTCTAATGATGCACCTTGGATCACATCTGTAACTTCTACTCTTCTAATGATGCACCTTGGATCACATCTGTAACTTCCACTCTTCTAATGATGCACCTTGGATCACATCTGTAACTTCTACTCTTCTAATGATGCACCTTGGATCACATCTGTAACTGCTACTCTTCTAATGGTGCACCTTGGATCACATCTCTAACTTCCACTCTTCTAATGGTGCACCTTGGATCACATCTCTAACTTCTACTCTTCTAATGATGCACCTTGGATCACATCTGTAACTTCTACTCTTCTAATGATGCACCTTGGATCACATCTGTAACTTCTCCTCTTCTAATGATGCACCTTGGATCACATCTGTAACTTCTACTCTTCTAATGATGCACCTTGGATCACATCTGTAACTTCCACTCTTCTAATGATGCACCTTGGATCACATCTGTAACCTCTACTCTTCTAATGGTGCACCTTGGATCACATCTGTAACTTCCACTCTTCTAATGATGCACCTTGGATCACATCTGTAACTTCCACTCTTCTAATGGTGCACCTTGGATCACATCTGTAACTTCCACTCTTCTAATGATGCACCTTGGATCACATCTGTAACTTCCACTCTTCTAATGATGCACCTTGGATCACATCTGTAACTTCCACTCTTCTAATGATGCACCTTGGATCACATCTGTAACTTTCACTCTTCTAATGGTGCACCTTGGATCACATCTGTAACTTCCACTCTTCTAATGATGCACCTTGGATCACATCTGTAACTTCCACTCTTCTAATGGTGCACCTTGGATCACATCTGTAACTTCCACTCTTCTAACGATGCACCTTGGATCACATCTGTAACTTCCACTCTTCTAATGATGCACCTTGGATCACATCTGTAACTTCTACTCTTCTAATGGTGCACCTTGGATCACATCTGTAACTTCCACTCTTCTAATGGTGCACCTTGGATCACATCTGTAACTTCCACTCTTCTAATGGTGCACCTTGGATCACATCTGTAACTTCTACTCTTCAATTGATGCACCTTGGATCACATCTGTAACCTCTACTCTTCTAATGATGCACCTTGGATCACATCTGTAACTTCCACTCTTCTAATGATGCACCTTGGATCACATCTGTAACTTCTACTCTTCTAATGATGCACCTTGGATCACATCTGTAACTTCCACTCTTCTAATGATGCACCTTGGATCACATCTGTAACTTCCACTCTTCTAATGATGCACCTTGGATCACATCTGTAACTTCCACTCTTCTAATGATGCACCTTGGATCACATCTGTAACTTCCACTCTTCTAATGATGCACCTTGGATCACATCTGTAACTTCTACTCTTCTAATGATGCACCTTGGATCATATCTGTAACTTCCACTCTTCTAATGATGCACCTTGGATCACATCTGTAACTTCTACTCTTCTAATGATGCACCTTGGATCACATCTGTAACTTCTACTCTTCTAATGATGCACCTTGGATCACATCTGTAACTTCCACTCTTCTAATGATGCACCTTGGATCACATCTGTAACTTCTACTCTTCTAATGATGCACCTTGGATCACATCTCTAACTTCCACTCTTCTAATGATGCACCTTGGATCACATCTCTAACTTCCACTCTTCTAATGATGCACCTTGGATCACATCTCTAACTTCCACTCTTCTAATGATGCACCTTGGATCACATCTGTAACTTCCATTCTTCTAATGATGCACCTTGGATCACATCTGTAACTTCTACTCTTCTAATGATGCACCTTGGATCACATCTGTAACTTCCACTCTTCTAATGATGCACCTTGGATCACATCTGTAACTTCTACTCTTCTAATGATGCACCTTGGATCACATCTGTAACTTCTACTCTTCTAATGGTGCACCTTGGATCACATCTGTAACTTCCACTCTTCTAATGATGCACCTTGGATCACATCTGTAACTTCCACTCTTCTAATGATGCACCTTGGATCACATCTGTAACTTCCACTCTTCTAATGTGCACCTTGGATCACATCTGTAACTTCCACTCTTCTAATGATGCACCTTGGATCACATCTGTAACTTCCACTCTTCTAATGATGCACCTTGGATCACATCTGTAACTTCCACTCTTCTAATGATGCACCTTGGATCACATCTGTAACTTCCACTCTTCTAATGGTGCACCTTGGATCACATCTGTAACCTCTACTCTTCTAATGATGCACCTTGGATCACATCTGTAACTTCCACTCTTCTAATGATGCACCTTGGATCACATCTGTAACTTCTACTCTTCTAATGATGCACCTTGGATCACATCTGTAACTTCCACTCTTCTAATGGTGCACCTTGGATCACATCTGTAACTTCTACTCTTCTAATGATGCACCTTGGATCACATCTGTAACCTCTACTCTTCTAATGATGCACCTTGGATCACATCTGTAACTTCTACTCTTCTAATGGTGCACCTTGGATCACATCTGTAACTTCCACTCTTCTAATGATGCACCTTGGATCACATCTGTAACTTCTACTCTTCTAATGATGCACCTTGGATCACATCTGTAACTTCCACTCTTCTAATGATGCACCTTGGATCACATCTGTAACTTCCACTCTTCTAATGATGCACCTTGGATCACATCTGTAACTTCTACTCTTCTAATGATGCACCTTGGATCACATCTGTAACTTCTACTCTTCTAATGATGCACCTTGGATCACATCTGTAACTTCCACTCTTCTAATGATGCACCTTGGATCACATCTGTAACTTCCACTCTTCTAATGGTGCACCTTGGATCACATCTGTAACTTCCACTCTTCTAATGGTGCACCTTGGATCACATCTGTAACTTCTACTCTTCTAATGATGCACCTTGGATCACATCTGTAACTTCCACTCTTCTAATGATGCACCTTGGATCACATCAGTAACTTCCACTCTTCTAATGGTGCACCTTGGATCACATCTGTAACTTCTACTCTTCTAATGATGCACCATCGCATCTGTAACTTCTACTCTTCTAATGATGCACCTTGGATCACATCTCTAACTATCTCGCTGATTGATAAGCACCTTGCTCAATAACCAGCTGTTACGGTCCATCATTAGAGACAGCTCAACATCACCGTTCCAATATTAACATCCAGACTCTACAAGATTCTACTGAGACTTACATTGTTTCTTGGGGGGGAGGGGGGAACAGAACTTGTGAAATTATGGGGGGAGGGGGGGGGGGGGCAAATCATGTGTTTTTTATTTATAGGGGGCTAAAAAAGGTTTTTGAAATTATAAGGGGGGAATGGTGAAAATCAAATCACACTCCATTTCTAATTGGGGGAAGCAGAAGTCCTCTCCCACCCTGCCAGCCTGATGTACCCCACCTCGACAAAAATACACAAGCAACCTACCCAATCACTTTGGCAGAAACCAGCTTGCCAACTGAGTACAAACTCTTGAAGTCTTTGTAGAATCCATCCCTCAGATGAGTGATCTGCACCCGTCCATCCATAGTGCGGCCCAACCTTCAGCACAAACATAAGATGCATTAGGTAGCAAGAGAGAGCCATTGGATCACCGAGCCCTCGAGTTGGTCCAACTACAGCTCTAGCCCTAGTATTAGCCATAGCACTAGAGTCCTTAGCCCTAGAATTGCCCCTAGCCTTAGCCCTAGCCCTAGAACTGGCCCTACCCTTAGCCCTGGCCCTACTATTAGCCCTAGCTCTAGAACTGGCCCTACCCTTAGCCTAGCCCTAGTATTAGCCCTAGCTCTAGAACTGGCCCTGACGTTAGCCCCAACCTTAGCCCTTGTATTAGCCCTAGCTCTAGAACTGGCCCTGACGTTAGCCCTAATCTTATCCCCAGTATTAGCCCTAGTTCTAGAGCTGGCCCCAACCTTATTCCAGAGTTGGACCTCGGCTACCAACAACAACAACAACCCTCGCATGTCCATTCACCTTACAAAGATACCCACATCAGTGACGGCCTTGATGTAGCCTCTCACCACTTTCCCTTCCTCCACATCCTCCAGAGAAGCAATCTCCGGGTCTCGAGCCTCAACCTTAACCCCACCTTCAGCCACACTCATTCTAGATGCCCTCAGAGAAAGGCAGACCATACTTCCCTTGTCCTTCACAACACAGCACCTACAGGCAGTGCATACAACAGTGGCACAAACACAGACTAGATGTGTACAGCATTTGTGTGCTAAAAATGATACCCATTAACAAGCCTACGCACACCTCAACTTTAAAATTAGTCCACACCATGTTGACAACTCAAACCTAACCCCCACCCCACACACACACTAAAGGAAAGGAATAAGACAATTTCTTCATAGTCCAGAACATATAGCGGTATTAATAATGTGCACACATAGGCTTGCACACTGGGGGGAAGTAGGAGGGCTTCCAAAACTCCCTTCATGCAGCCAATCTCAACCTAGAGTGTTTTCTATGAAGAGTTTCACATTGAACTCCTTCATCGAAAACCAGAGGCGATCAAAGGCTCACACTTGGTCCAGAGGTAGAGTACATGCAGTCAGACGTCCTTGCCAAACTAACTCCTTATATCTGTGGCACTCTACATGCCTTGTACAGTTACTGCTTCTTTTGGGGGGGGGGGGGGGGGGGGGGTGGGGGGGGGGGGGGGGGGGGGGGGGGGGGGGGCAGGGTTGGGAAGGGAGAAAGACAACCTGTGCTTCTTGGCAGCACCCCACTTGGGCTCCCCTCCCCATGGGGTATTTTTTTTAAAATTTAACAAACTTTCTTTGAGCTAGATTCTGATGTAATTTAGGATCGAGAGTTATCAGTGAGAATA